>JAPEIP010000009.1:89954252-90036913 GCA_026120095.1 Capsicum chinense
CAATATTCTTGCATGTATTATGATATTCTTTTATTCTATTGCTTTCTTAATGACTGCAGATGTTAAGAACCCACTTGTGTTCAATACTTACTTCAAAATAGAGGTAGAGATTAGGAAAAAAGATTATTACATGAATTTGAGGCAACCAACTCTCCTTTAATTAACATGACACTCAAAAGGTAATAGTTAATCTGGGATCCAAGATAAGGGTTAGTAAGGCAACACTCTGAGACTCAAAAGGTAATGAGTAACCTTCACCAAAGGCATTCAAAAAATAGTTGGTGATACATATCTTATCAGATTCTACATGCAAGGTATTGGGATAGTTGGATAAAGCACTATAAGTCTACAACGTTAGGAAGTCAGGGGTAATACAAATCTAGTATTCATCTTATATTAATTTCAATCAAAAAGACCAAGATTTGTTACTGTTGATACTATTCTCACGAAATCCGCCCATTTAGTTTTCTAGATTTTCCTGACAACTTAGCAAATTCGTGAGAGATATTCGGCTAATTACCTTTGGACTTGACCCCAACCTTTGTTGGGTTACATATTTGACAAGGACAGCATTATATTTCTTGGAGGTGTAGTTTTGGGTGATATCAAATTTTGGAATCATTCCTGGGAATTACAGCTATGGATTGATTGATTTAAGTTGTTGAACTTGTTGGGTTTTACTTTTCTATTTTTCTTCTTGGTGTTTACAATAATGGATGCCTAGTACTAAGAGTCAAGGCAATCCTTTGATCCCACCTGATCTAGAGCTTTAAGGAACCCTACAGAATAATCGTAGTATGTCAGAACACGGTTGTAAAGCTCATCATGATTTGCCTCAAGATGATCCACTTGAGTTGAATCCTCAACCTCCTCTTGGTGCTCAGGAGATAACTTTATAAATCGTTGTGAGGTTACTAGTTGAAGTAAATATGAGGAGTGATGTAGCTTCCCATCATGAAGCTTAAGAGAAAAGATAGAGCCATAAAGAAAAGTGTCGAGAAGAACTCGAGAGAGTTAGAAGAGATAGAGTCCAAGCACCCCATTCTTTCAGTACTTTCCAGCATATGATGATCCAAAATATGACTTGGGGTATGTTGAGCCTATCGAGACAGGAACCATCATTCTTCCTGAATTACCCTAAGGAGTAAAGTTTGATATTACTAGTGCTATGATTCAGCTTCTCAATTTGAAGGGCGTGTTTGCTAGTTTGCTGATTGATGATGAAAACATGCACATTATGAATTTTGTAAGGATCAACACTTCATATAATTTACCTGGGGTTTGTCAGTAAGCTTTGAGAATCAGGTTGTCCCTATTCTCTCTGATGGGTGACGCGATATTATAGCTAGGGGAATTACCTTGTGTTTCCATCACTAATTGGAATGAGTTGTTGAAGCAGTTCTAGGACTAATTCTTCTCGCCTTCTAGAATATTGCAGTTGAAGGATGAGATATATAATTTTAGGCAATTGCATTCAAAACCACTGTACGAGGCATGGTTGGGGTCCAAAAATAAGTTATTGATGGTATCCAATCATATTATTTCAGAGAAAATTTCCTTTAGATATTTTATCAAGCCCTGAATTCCAATACAAAAGTTGTTGCAGATACTAATGCTGGTGGATTTTTATGAGTCTGTTTTGGGAGTTAGCTTAAGAAATTTTGGATGAAGTATCTATGGCAAACCAAGGGTGGCAAATTCGAGAAGCCAAAAGAGCAGTCGGTATGCTATTAGAAGCACAGATAAGGATGAAGATTGGGTTATTGACCAAGAAAGTCATAACTTTAAGTTTAAAAAAGGTGAATGAGGTGGGCACACAAGGTAAATATCCTAAGCTATATGATTCAGATATTTAGGAAGAGGCAAAGTACCTGGATAGAGGTGTGGCAGGTTTTTGATCTAAGGCCCAAGGGTCTAACCTAGACACTAGGAGCTTGAGGCAAGGGAATCAAGGTTGGAACTATTATCAGGACAAATATAGGGATTAGAGAAAAGAGAGAGATAGTAATTGGAGACAAAATGATGACTATAAGAAGAAGGGTGGTGCATATGTTCCTCTGGGGAATCGTGATACTGATTTGAGGAGGGAAGTGTTGCTGACTAAGTCAGTTAGGGGTTCATAGAATTAAGAGAGTTATCTTAAGAAGATTAAGGTAGATATTTTGGGACTAAGCTAGAAAATCAATTACATGCCTCCACGATTATGCAACTTGAGCAGAAATTTGGTCAAATGCCAACGACTTTGACTTAGCATTAACCGAGCACTTTTCTAAGCAATACTATGCATAATCCAAGGAATAAAAGTAACTATTTACCCATCACCACTTCAAGTGGTAAGGATACTATTGATCCTCTTATGCTTATAGATAAGGTTCAGGATAATGTTGTAGATATTGATGATGTGCTCAAAGCGGAAGTTGAAAAGTTGGTGACTAGGGGTGAGTCATCTCAATAATTGATTGGAATTGATAAATGACTTGAGAAGGATTAAACTAAGTAAAAGGAATTTGATCTTATAGTAAAGACCATTCCATGATATGTCCCACCTTTTCCTTAGAGATTGAAAAAGAATAAAGAGAAAGGGAAGTATCAAAAGTTTATTTCAATGCTGAAGGAACTGTTTGCTAATATTCCTCTTATAGAAAATTACAGCAGATTCCTGGCTATGCAAAGTGCATGAATGATCTGGTTACTAAGAAGCGGATGGTATGTTTTGAGCCCACTGATAATATGCACCATTATAGTGCTATTGCATCTTGATCTTTGGTTAGGAAGAAAGAGGACCAGAGATTTTACTATTCCTTCTACTATTGGCTCTCTAAATATTTTACAAGCATTGTATGAATTGGGAGCTAGCATAAATTTGATGCCATTAGTGGTTTACACATAGTTGGGGTTGGGGACAACGAAGTCGATGTTGATGAGATTACTAATGGCTGATCGAACTGTGAAAAAACCAACTAATATATTTTGTGATGTTTTGGAGAAGGTAGCTTCCTTCGTCATCCTAGCTGATTTTGTGATCCTTGGCTGTGAGGTGGATTTCAATGTTCCTATTATCTTAAGAAGGCCTTTCCTAGCCACCGGTAGGGCATTGGTTGACCTGAACAAAAGACATGAAATTCAGGCTCAGTAATGAACATGTTACTTTTAATATGGACCAATCAATACGGCAGCCAAAAGATATAAAAGTGGTATCTATGATAGAAACTATTGAGGATGATTCAGTGAATGTGCCCATTGAGGAGAAACTTAGTATTAAGGCAGTAGTGGCGGTGATAAAAAACTTTGACAGTGATGGCATTGATGAATATGATGAGATGGTGAGCACACTCTATGTTTGAGGTTCTTATACTTACACACCAAAAAAGTTAGATCTTGACTTGAAGAATACAGTGACTCCACCAGCTCGATCATCTATCGAGGATCCCCTGTCTTGAAATTGATGGCCCTCTTTTCTCAGTTGTGATATACATTTATGGGGGATGACAATACCTTATTTGTTATTATTGCAGATAATTTAGTGGATACACAGTTTGAGGTATTGATTATTACTACAGAGATTTGAAAGGGCCATCTGATGGACAATTACAAATATTGTGGGGATTCCACCTGAGATTTGTACTAATAAATTTTATCTTGAATCGGATTATGTGCCAAGGATCAAGAACCAACATCATTTGAACCTACCTATATAAGAAGTGGTAAATAAAGAGATTATAAAGTGGTTGGATGCAGGCGTGGTTTATCCCATTGCGAATAGTAAATGCATAAGCCAGTTCAGTGTGTACCTAAGAAGGGTAGGATCACTGTGGTCCTAAACAAGAAGAATGAATTGGTTCCCATGAGACCGATTACTAGATTAAAAATGGGCATTGATTATTGAAAGTTGAACACTTGGACACAAAAGGAGCATTTTCCTATATTGTCTATGGATCAGATGCTAGATAAACTTGTAGGCAGAGGTTGGTACTATTTTCTTGATGGTTATTTGGGGTAAAATCAGATTTCCATTGCCTCCTAATACCAAGAGAAAACTACTTTTACTTGCTCATATGGTACTTTTGCATTCAAGATGATATCGTCCGGACTTTGCAATGCTCCTGCCACCTTTAAATGTCGTACGATGTTGATATTTTTTTATATGGTGGAGGATACTATAGAGGTCTTCATTGATGACTTTTTGGTAGTTGGGGACTTGTTTGATGACTGATTGTCCCATTTGGCCAATGCACTTCAAAGATGTTAGAAGTGCAACCTAGTTTTGAATTGCGAAAAGTGCCACTTTATGATAAAGAAAGGGATTGTTCTCGGACACAAGATTTCAAAGAAGGGTTCTGAGGTTGATAGGGCAAAGATAGAGGTGATTAGAAAATTACCTTCATTGATTTCAGTTAAAGGTATTAGAAGTTTCTTGGACCATGTTGGATTCTATAGGAGGTTCGTAGAGGACTTCTCTAAATGTCACAATCCAATTCCTCAGGTCATGATGGTGCCTACCATAACCCACCAGTAGGCAAGTCAACTTATAGTCCAAAACGTCTATTAATGGACTTCCAAAATACTCAATAATATAAGGAAATGAATGCGGAATATATGGATTAAAGATCAATACATAGAAGAATCCCAAAACCCAGTGGTATCAGTACAAGAGCTTCTAATATCATAAAAGTATAATGTGATATATCAAGAATTATGCAATGGTACAACTTGTCTCCAAATAAAACTTAGAGACTAGTCTAATACATAAGAGAGAGATAAGTAATACTCCAAACATCAGGAGCTCACTCTAAGACTCCAAACCAGGCTGCTCCGCATGATGTACACATCAACGATGATAACCTATACTGTGATTTGTAGGTTGTAGAAGTGTAGTATGAGTACCAAATGAATGGTACTCAGTAGGCAACTTCCAACTGAGATCCAAAGATAAAGTAGATATACACAACATATAAACAGAATGGAAACGACACCCAAGAGTCCATAAATCATATAATAAGTCAATGAGAGTAATAAGGGAAAACTATCATATTTATATCCAAGAGTCTAACATAATAAGACTAAGGAAGTATCAGGGTTAACTATCTTATTCCATAAACATTCAACATATGTTAATGCTATACCATATATCCTATGTCAATATACGAATAAAGAGTAAAAGAAAGATATATAGTAATATACAATGCAAAGTAAAGACTATATAAAATGAACAACAAAGGAAGGGATATACGGTAGTACCATAGCTTCATATATATAGATATATATAGGTATAAGTATATATAAACACAAGGTCATCTCAATGCATAACCTATATCATCATATTCTCATTTTGAGACTTTATTCTAATACTATCATGTATACTATCATACTTGGGGAGTCTAATCCACATGGCTAGACATGAAATACTCATGCATAATAATGCAATCATAAGATAGGAGAGGCTAAAGACATAACTCAAATCTCAATACCAGATCAATGACCAATCTGTCATAGCTAGCCATAATAATGATCATAATAATTATAATAATAATATCAATAACAACGTTAATAATCGGCTACTCCAGACAACCAAATACCTAGATGAGCCTATGTGTACCCCAACCACCCTAGGCTCAGAAGGTTCAATCAATATACAACAATAGAAGACATATCCGTTTCCTATATCTATGCAACCTTCTCATACTAGCTGATAAATATAGGTGCATATTGGTGATAGGCGATGCACATGTAGAAATGAATGCAAAGTATACCATCAATATCATAACTCATAATAACTGTCCTCATCAAGACCATTGTCATCGTAATCAACCTCTAGCCTTGCCAGGAATCAATATCATCTCAACAGTATCCTCCAGACTCAAACCGGGTATCAATATCACAAGAATATCCTCCAGCATTGCTGGGTATCAATATCATCTCAATAGTATTCTCCAAACTCAAACCGGGTATCAATATCATCATAATATCCTCCAGCCTTGTCGGGTATCAATATGTCATTATAATATCCTCCGGCCTTATCGAGTATCAATATATCATCGTAATTATCAACATATAAATATAGGCATATAATAGGTGCATAGATGCAAGCCGATATACTCATAACCATAATGATATCTGTCTTGTCAATACATCCCAACAACTCATTATTAGCTAACCAACGCTTATTATTATAAAATAATTAGTTCGCTATTCATCACAGGACAATAATCACCATTTATCCACTATTCATTATTATCAACTAATTATCATATATCCGATAATCATCATTAGCCAACAAATTACCAATTACTATCTAACTATCTTTTATTAACTAACATCAATCATTAACTAACTATCGTTTACCATCTAATCCTCATTATTCAACTAATCCTTATTATGAGCTAGTTAACATTATTAACTCGGTATTATCTTCATCTAGGCATCGTTATTAACTCAGAGTTATTATCACTAACTTTCTTTATCACCTAGCAATATTAAGCCACATTATGCGTACTTAACAACTAATTGGAATCACAACTTTGTTATCGATAGTAACTAATCATTATCATAGATAAACACACATATCGACTCTAATTGTTAGCTACCATATTTCAACTAAGCAAGATTCATTAAATAGTATATTAAATTTCTTGCCATCCAGTACTATAGTCGCCTAAAAGACATCTAGCTACCACTTAGCCCTCAATTAGGAAAAATAGTCATAATATCATATTTAAACTAGAATCACATCAATTACCCATATAATAATCATGAATGTACCAAATCTATGTATGCCATTCATTTAGTGGAATAGTACGCATCATACCACATCTTTCTCCGTCCCATACCGGATAGATATGTATACAACCATATACATATTCATATTCATAAATTATAGTCACATCATTTACAATGATAGACACTTCTTGACTATTTAATCAATGTTAGAATGCGGCCCTTGGCCCATTAATATATCCAGAATAATCTCAACGTCATAATCATGGCCTTAGGCCCATATTCATATTCAGAACTCATATCAATAATCATATTTATAAGCCATAACATATCTCTAATTATCTCACATATAGGATGCATCTCGCATACAAGAGGTATAATATTAATAAGTATGTAATTATTTCTAGAATATCTTATATCAATAGGCCATACATCATAACAACAAGGAATATCATTTCTCTAGG
Source organism: Capsicum chinense (assembly GCA_026120095.1). NCBI lineage: Eukaryota > Viridiplantae > Streptophyta > Magnoliopsida > Solanales > Solanaceae > Capsicum > Capsicum chinense. Next base: position 89,961,431 of record JAPEIP010000009.1, read on the forward strand.
CCAATTTACATATCCAAGAGGAACATCGTCTATATAGGTGCAACAATCATTACTAAAGAAAATATAAAATCTATAGGCCAATCATCAAGTCTAAGAGGAAATAGCAAATCTATAGGCCAATCATCAATTCTAAGAGGAGATAGAATCTCTATAGGCCACATAATATATCTAGAAGGAATATCATCTCTAAATGCCCAATATTACTTCCACAGGGAGTATCATAACCGTAACTCAAAAACCATAATCTGAGAACGTCAGTACAAGTTACCAAGTTACAAAGTAACCTTATTATAAGGTTTACTAACCTTATCTACATCTAACATCTGCAACTAAGTCTACAAGACTTAACATAAGCTTAGGCCTAAGTGGGCCGAACAATCCCCTTTCTAATCCATAATTTCCATAATTAAGCATGCTATTCCCTAAACTAGGCTAAGGTATATAGTTAATCTTCTAGAAGTCAAGTAGGCCATAATCAAGCCTAAGATAACAACTTCAACTAGAAATAAGGATACTCAAGTCAGCTCTACCCAACTTACAGTTTCAAGACTACCATACTAGCTCAATAAGGCTAAATATACAAATCATGCTTCAAATGCTAAAACCATATTCCAAATATAGCATTATATCATATCCATTTTATAACTAATCTAAACAAAAGAGGAAATATCATAGGATACAAAAGGGTAACAAACATGCCATCTTATGGGTTCAAAACCCTCATGTAATCCCCAAACATCAACAATCAAGGTCAAGTCATCACATCCATATTCACACGCAACATATATTACACATCATCTATAAAGAAAAGTAGACAGAAGCCTACCTTAAGACAAGACCACAAAACCTCACTTCATGCACCACATGCTCGTCTTCACTTTACAATCCTCAAAATACCATCACACTATCTAAACCATAATCTACTCATCAATACGAGTCTAATGACACCCATATTGCACTATTGTGCTATCAAAACCCCAAGTAGGTCCCACATATAGAAAATGAGTTTCCAAAACCAACCCAATATTCACATATGAGCAAGGAATCAAAAACCTTAAAGAATAGGTAAAAACAAAGCATACATTGGGCTAAAATCAAGTCATAATATAAATTGGGGCTTTGGGTCTAAACTATAAAATTCAAGCATGAATTAAGGAATGCTTACCTTAATCTTGAAGATAATTGCAATACAAGATGATAATTAGGCTCCCAAGTTACCCCCCATGACCAATTTTGAGTTATTACACTCATATTGGGATTCCTAGGTCTAAAAAAAATGCGTCTAAATAAATCTTAGGTGCCGCTATCGTATTAACATAGACAGTGATTGCGCTCTTGTAATCACACACTTTTGGCCATGATCGCGATTGCACCAGATGATAGCAAACTAGAAAATGACTTTTTGACCCTCAAAACTCATACGAAATCCAAATAATATGATATAATAGTGAATTTTGAGTTTAAACCACATTTCAAATCCATTGGAAGCATAAAAAATTTCATAGGAGATTGTTTATGCAAAAAGAGGGGCCCACACCTAAACTTTTATTATTTTTTAAAAATTCTGCTCTATAGTTCGAAATAAGTTTGGCAGTCTTGGGACCAAAACCAAGGGTCTCCCTATACTAAAATCTGTTCAAACGCAATGGCAAAGTCGGATTTTCAATTCGAGATAGTTTCTACCAAATGTGGGTCACACACCCATTATTTCTAATTTTTAACTTTTGGATCAATAGGTTGAAATGAGCTCGGGTGCATTGGGACCCAAACTAAAGGTCTACCTAGACTAAAATCGATATTTCGGATCTGCTGGCATAGAAAAATTTAGGTGTGAGATCATTTCGCTAAATTTTTCACTTGGTGGCCATTTGGAACCAGTAAAGACTTCAAAATAGGAAATTGACTCTTAAAACCAAATGAACTGCCTGGTAACCAAACTGTCGATCTCAGCAAGTTATAAATGACTTGGGCTAGCTGTGGAAAAGCTTAAACACTGAAGATATGCATAATTATGGAAAATCACCTAAAGGGTCATTACACTAAAATTGCTAATCCATTATGCAAGATTTTATAGAAGGAGGTAAAGTTTTTATTTGATGATGCGTGTCTCAAGACCTTCGAGTAACTTAAGGAGTGGTTGATCTTGGCTCTTATTATTGTTTCTCCAAACTTTTTCTTGACTTTTGAGGTGATGTGTAATGCCAGTAGTGTGGGTTTAGGGGTTGTTCTAGGACAACAATAATTTTAGACCCTTTGCCCCATTTACTATGCTAGTAAAGTATTAAACTCAGCATACAAAAAATATACAATTTTATTGCAGGAGTTACTTATGGTGGTTTGTATCTGATAGTGACCAAAGTCATTATTCATACTGATCAGGTAGCATTAAGGTATATCGTGTTGAAGAAGTCATATTTGATTTGTTGGGTACTCTTGTTACAGGAATTTGACTTTAAGGCAAAAGACTAAAAAAAAACTAAAAATTAAGTTGTGGACCACCTTCCTACCTTGAAGAAGAGGCAATGTTAAAATTAGGAGATGAGCTTGAAATAAATGATACTTTTAAAATGAGTGGGTCTTGGAATCATCTTACGACATAATCCCCTACTTTACTAATTATGCCAACTTTTTGACAAGTAATATTATTCTAGAAGTTTTATTATTTTAGTAGCATAAGCGGATCATGCATGAGGTGAGAAAGTTTATCTGGTATAAACCTTATAATTTATGATATATGGGGATGAATTATTTAGAGGTGTATTCCTATGGTGAAGATGATGAGCATACTTGAGACTTGTCATTCTTTGCTAGTTGAGGGTCATCATGGTGTTACCCACACAACCTACAAATTTTTTTAATGTGGGTATTTTTAGTTGACTAGTTACAAAGATGCTCATGATTTTTCTTGATCCTATGATCAGTGTCAGCAATAAAGTAATATTTTATGGAAATAGAAACTCCACATGACACCTATTTTGGAGTTAGAGTTGTTTGATTTTTGGGGAATTGATTTCATGGGTCCATTTATGAGTTCTTATATGATGAAACATATTCTAGTGGTAGTCGAATATGTTTTGAACTAGGCGGAGGCAATTGTATTTCCCAACAATGAGGATCAAATAGTCACTATATTCTTGAAGAATATCTTTTCTTAATTTGGAGCTCCACGTGCCATTATTAGCGATGGTAGGGCTCACTTATGTAACCATCTATCTATTCAAGGTCTTAATTGAAAAATATAATCTGAAGCATAAGGTGGCAACACCTTAACATCCGTAGATGAGTGGTTAGGTTGAGGTCTTTAATCATTAGATCAAATACATATTGGTGAAGAATGTTAATGCCAACAGAATAGAGTAGTCAAGAAAGCTGGACGATGTATGTTAGGCTTCCCAGAAAACTTTTAAAACCCCTATAGGTGCCTCTCCATATCATCTTGTTTATGGCAAGGCATGCTACTTGCCAATTGAACTTGTCCACAATGCATTATGGGCATTGAAAAAGCTAAATTTTGACTATAGTGCATGCTGCAAATTTGAAGATGAACAAGGTTAATATGTTGGATGAATTTTAGATTGAATATTATGAGAGCTTAGCTTTGTACAAGGAGAATATAAAGTTGTATCATTGTAAAAATATTGAGAAAAGGGTATTTGATCTTAGTGATATGGTTTTGTTGTATAATTCGAGTTGTCTTGTTTCTTGGAAAGGTGAAGTCTAGGTTCTATGGACCATTGAATGTGCTTATAGTGTTCCCATATGGTTCTATTAAGTTAAAGTGAGATGGTGAAGCACCGTTTAAGGTTAACGGGAAATGTATCATGCACTATATGGGAAATACTAATTAAGTGAAAGTTTGTGTTGATGTAAGCCTTGGTGAAGTCTATGTAGCTAGGACACCGAGTCATGCTACAATGTAAAATCAGGCATTTTATAGGAGGAAACTAATGGGCTTGTTCATAATGTTTGATCCAACATAGCCACATTATGTCACGATGTTAAATTAAGCGTTGTTTGGGAAAAACCCAATTTTTAGTGTTAACTTTGTTTGCATTTTTTAAGGTTTAAGAGCATGGTAAAACACCAGGAATATGAAAAAAGTTGTAAAATTCTAACAAGTCTAAGCTATTAGACTTACAGACTCACCTATGGGGGTCGTAAGTCCAACCTATGCCAGATAAGTGGTATCTTAGGTGTTAGAGTGAAAATTTGAGAATTTTGGGGTCTCTGATGTTATACTTACAAACCTACTTATGAGGTCCATAAGTACAACCTACAACCTCATAAGTGGGGTCATTGAAATTAGAATAAAACAGCGACTAAGGGGTCACTTATGGTGACCCACTTACAAGCGGTAAGTGGCCCGATAAGTGATAACCTTTTGGGGTTCTAAGATTTTGAAATCCAGGTAAGACCAAGTGGGTCCGACCCAATCCGGCATACCAACATATTTAAAAACCTCAAACCTAATTCATACACCCCAATTTCTCAAATTTTCTAACTCCCCACTAAAAATTTAAACTCCTCAACTTCCCTCCTAAAGAATTATAAAAGGCAAAAAAATCTCAACCTCCCATCCTAGTGTATATGAAATTCACAGTATAAGGTTAAAATCCACATAATTCTTCTTCTACTTCCAAGTCTTTAAACCCAGGTAAATATTTTGGGCTCCAACTTGTGAATATCATGTTCTTGCTCATGAAAATTAATAATGACACTTGTTATAACATGAAATTGATTTTTTTCATGAATCCTCAAATGTATGGAGCCTAAAAGTGAGTAAAATATTAAAATTATGCATAACCTATGGTTGGGAAATTTGTGCTTCTTGAATGTATGGAAGTAGAAGTTGACTAGTGTAGGAAAAGCCCAAAAATACTTATGCAAATACCTGTGAACTTGAATTGATATATGGTTTAGTGTACAAAATTGGACTTAAAATTGCAAAATACACTATGTGGGATGAAGAATTTGGGGAAAAGTTAAGTACCTTCAAAAGGGTACTTATGCAGGAACTTACGAGCCTCATAAGTAGCACTTATGGGCCATAGAGGCCTCGTAGGTGACAGATCTGAAGCCCTAAAATATCAAGGCTTTGTTTGACACTAATAAAGGCACCAATGACTTCCATAAGTGGCACATACAACCCGTAAATGGGGTCATTAGTGCCATGCCTTGGTATTTTGATTCTTTATCAATACTTTTTATTCCCTTTTTCTATTTCAAGAAATAACAACTACATTTTTACGCATGATAGCACCAAAAGATGCACAGATAAAAGAAGATTAGTCTAGACACCAAGATTAGTCCCCTAACAGGAATGGCTTAGTGGAGAAGTACTTAACGAAGCCCAGAAAAACATTGGTCCTGAGACAGACTAGGGGAAGATCTCAAAGACAGGCTACAGGTACAACAATTTCAGCTACATTGGGTGTTCAGCCTACATAGGCACTATAGAAATCATAGGCACGGGCACAACTTCTATCACCCCTATAATTAGGACAGAACCTCAAATAAAGAATCTGAGCCAGACACCATTGCACTTTTCTCAGTCTTTGAAGAAAAAAGATATTGTAGATGGTGAGGTAGATTCATAGTTTAGGTCTAAAGATAAGGTTCATTCTAGTTCTGTAAAAGAGGATGATGCACATGATTCACCATTTGAGGAGGGATTGGAGAATGCATCTGAGTCAAACAGTGAGTTGGCATCAAGGTTGGTTACACCTCATGCTGAAGAGACTGAATCTCAGGTCCCTCTAGAAATTTTATCATAATCCTCATGGGATGCTCTATTGGTTGCATAGGAGACACTCAGTCTCCTATTCCATCACCTGTTACCATAACATCTGATTCCACACACATCTTAGTTATACCCATTACTGAGGTTTCTCCAAGATAGTGCATGAAGAGGTTGCAATATATTTTTGAGAGAGAGAGAGCTTTCTGAGTAAGAAAGGTTATCCAAAGAGGAGTATTGAACCAGAGAGAAGTATTTATTTGGTAGGGCTAGTAGGAGCACCAAACTTGTGAGCTTTTTTAGGAAGATACCAGTTAGGGTGGATGGCTAGGCCCAAGGTTGTACAGCCTAGCTCTAGTTCAAAAGTTTCATGGTTTTTATCCCACTACAATTTATCTGATTACCTCGCATGAGGATAGAGGTGTAAAGTAGCCCCAGCTGACCTATAGTTTTATTACGGGGTTTGAGTAGATATTTCTAAGGTGACCATCTGTCGAGTATTATTTGGGACTGAGTGTGTGGCACTGATCTCAACAATAGAGTTTTACTTTTAAATGAGCTTTAGCATGGGATAGATATGTTATGAGAGATGCGGAGTACAAATAATAGAGGATTAACTCGGTTGGGTGGATAGCCGTCTAAATTTTTGACTTGCACATTGATTCCTTATGAATAGAGGGTAAGGGAGAGATAAAGAAGGCATCACTATATTTTTTGGAAAATTTTTTATTGACCATGGTATAATTTAAGGTGTCCTAACTTCATCAGATAACATACTTATATAGGAGAGAAAACTACACTAGTTTCCAGCCTGCTTGCTGGATATGATACAAATTTTGTAGTATTGATCTATCTGGAGATTCATGCTAGATCATTAAGTGATATCACCACTCTCCCTTTCCATAATCTAATCCAGCAATTTTATGATACGGCCAGCGTGCTAAATATTTCTTATGTTGATCATAGGATCAAGGTGACGAGTACTGTGATTATTGGTTTAATCAAGGATCTGACAAACTATCTCTAACTATAATTTTGGTCTGTTCTAAGGACTTTTAGTTATGGTTAAGCTTTTTAAGAGGCCATATATTAGTATTGATATCGAGATGGGAAAGCATAGAGCTGAGCTCAAGGTTACTACTGCTGGTGAGGGAGCTATGACTATATCTACGTCAGCTTTGGCATATACTTTTGAGCCAATTGAAGAATACATTTTACCCCTTCTCCTTATAGTTATTGGTTTGATTAGCATGTCACGTGAGTTTAAACAACACTTGATAAGTGGTAGGATGAGGTGATAGCCCACCTCACTCAAATGGAGTCTCAGTTGGGTGCACTTTATGGATAGATTTGACCTTGGGTACAAACTATATATAAGACTATTGAGGATTGATTTAAGGTTGATATGGTAGAGTACATGAGGGAGATTTATGCTTGGATTGACACTTTCGAGACTAGGATGATTGTATAGTTGTGGAAGGTTCAAATATTTGATTAATCTAGATTTTGGAAGGAGATGGCTACATTGTATGATAAGGTATGATCACTAGCAGATAACCAGGTTCCAGTCATCCCCTAGTTATTTCATCTTTCACACAATCGTTTCCTCTATCTCCACCTATGAAGTTTGATTTATTTGCTAAGTAGGATGTGGTCCTGGTGGTTAGGACCAAGAAAAACTGAAAGACAGAGTTACAGGACCCCGCATTGTTCTTTAATTAGGCCTTGAAAAGGGTCACCATGAATCTAGGATGTCCTAGACTTTTGAAGAGCAAAGACGATCTGAGATAGAATCAAATACATCATCTAGTCGTGCCCCACCATCATCTTCACAAGATAAGCCATGAGAAACCCTAATTAGGGGCGAGTCTACTACGGATGCCTAGAGCTTTTTTGGTATGTCTTCATTCCCTTGTTTTATATTATAGCTATACACTTGGGAAAATGCATATTCTTTAATTGGGGTGAAGGTGTACCATAGTCGAGGGTTTCTCTTATCTTGTTTCTTTTCCCATCGATTATGCTATGATAACAGAACTGGCATGTTTAAGTTTTTTTTTGTATTTGTGTCTTACATGTATTATGTTTTATTTGAGTTTAACTAGGAGAAAAATAAGTGACCTAAGGAAAGTTGATATATTTTTTTGTATTATAATGTGTTTTGAGAAAAATGATACCCGTCCAATAAGCTTTATAAACTGTGTGATGTACTTATATATATGACTATTGTGAATCTTGTTAGGGCATTAAAATTAGGGATAGAATAATTATAGCTTAGTGTTTACATATACTGGATGGGTAGTAGTTGGTAATACATCACTGCACAGTATGTGTGAGAGATGCTTACTTAGTTTCATGTGTGCATTTAATTCAGCAGTTGCCCAATTAGTCTTGCCTAGGTTATTGGATCGTTGGTTAGGACATGATCATCGGTCATTCTTGATTTAGTCCACTCTTAGTCTAAATAACTGTCCAAATGTGAAAAAAAATATCTCTTGATCCCTGATTTGAGCCTACATAAATCTATTTTCTTGTGTTCACCTTACACCTTCTAATTTTAGTTACAATGAACATGTTTTGGCCTTGGTCCCTCCTTGGACATTATGCACCTTAACTCAGGCAAATCACCCGAGTTGAGGATGGCTATCATAGAGGTGTATAGTTAGTATTAGGTATGAAGAAGGGTTTGAATAAGAGAAAAGAAACAGGGTTGGATGTGGTAAAAGAATAAAAGACCAAAAAAGAAAAAAAATAAATAAAATTTTGGTAATAAAAAAGAAAAAAATCGAATAAAGAAACAACATCCAACTTAAATAAGAAATAAAAGATAAAAGAGAGAAATAATGGAGAAGTAAAAGATGTTGGTTGATAAGTGGACCCTAAATATAATTGTAGTGTCAAGAAGGGTGAGTCACTATTTCCCAAATATACCATACCATCCCCCAAGCCTACATTATAATCCAAATAAAGTCCTATAGAAATTCTAGTCCGACTGTCCAAAAAACTAAGGTATAGAAAATAAGGGCAAGCCTATAGTATTCTATGTACATTGATTGGACCTTCTTTTTTGATTGTGAGTGTTTTGTTATGATCCTTGAATGAACATGCATAATTATACTGTGAGAGTGGGATTTCTTTGTTATGATGATACATGGGTTGTGTTGCTAGCTGTTTATCTATTTGGGTAGTTTAACTTGCATATCTTCTTGATTATTTGTTGCTAATATAATTCCATAGCTTCATTCCTTTATGATACATTATTATGCTACATAGATCCACATAGTAGTTTTTAAAAGTTTAAATTAAGATAAGAAAATGTGTTTGAGTCTAAAATTGAGTTGACTGCCATAGGTACCTTAGTTTTCTCTTGGTTAAGCATCATGATATTGTTTTGTTATGTGTTTTTTGCCTGAGGACATACAAACATTCTATGTTGAGGGTGTTTATGTGTCATGGTTTCATGACACTTTCGATCCTTAAAACTAAACAATATCCAAGTACTTAGGTCCATTTTGTTAGATATGATGTGTTTTTGTGCTTATTTTGTAGGTTTTAGATCTGAAAAAAATAATTTAAAGTGTGTAGAGAACCCTACTTACGGTCCCACTTATGGGTCTTAAGTGCCACTTATGGCCACTGTAAGTATCAGAGGAAATTGTTCTGGGATTTAAAAGTTGAAGATTTTTCTCTGAAAGTGATGACATCCACTTACGGGGCTCCAGTAGTAAGTGCCTTCGTTGGTAGCATTCTGAAGATCTAAAGTTTTTTTGATACTTACGACCCACCTAGTAGTCCATAAGTACCACTTACGACCCATAAGTGGGTCTTTAAGTAGTTGGAAACCCAGTTTTCCCTATTCATTTTTGTTAGAATTTTTGGGGTTTTGATGTATTCTATAAATACCCTTTTGATGTTTTTGTATTTCTTATACACCCTTTACATATACAACTCTATATTGATTCTAAGATTTGACTTTTGATCTTGGAATCTATTTATCTTAATTTTACGGTTGATTATTAATTTGAAATTTGGGGGTTTGTTCTTAAATTATTGTAAGAGTATTCATATACTTTTCAATGAATTCAATGGACATTCTTGAAAACATGAGCGTGAAACCACCCAACTAGGGTTGTGGGAACCCTGATGGAATAAACAACTAAAGAAAATGCAAAGTCGTCTTGGTCAATATTCTTGCATGTATTATGATATTTTTTTGTATGATTGTTTTCTTAACGGCTACAGACATTAAGAACCTGCTTTTATTTGATACTTACTTCAAAATCGAGGTACAGATTACCAACCATCATCAAAATAACTTTTCATTGAAAAGGTAATAGTTAATTTGGGATACAAGATAAGGTTTAGTAAGGCGACACTCTAAGACTAAAAAAAGTAATAAGTGAAATTCACTGATAAATATATTATTTAATTTTGCATGTAAGGTATTGGGATAGTTCGATGGATCATGATAAGTCTACAAAGTTAGGAAGTCAGGGGGAACACAGTCCTAGTATTCATCTCATATTGATTTTAACTAAAGCTACCAAGATTTGTTACTATTGATACTATTCTCACAAAATCCCCCTATTTACTTTTCTGTAAACCAGCTATTTCAGTAAATTTGGGGGAGATATTCCGACTAATCCTTATAGGTTCCCAAGCTTTGTTGGGTTATAAATTTTATAGTGACTGCATTATACTTCTTGGAGATGTAGTTTTGGGTGATAGGGGCAAGAGGGCACGACACCTCGAGGGCCATAGTGCTAGCTCTGATGAGTTTTAGAAACACCTAAGGAGGGATACCAAGGAATATTGGAATATCTTGTTGATCAGATTGCCCATGAATAACAGAAATTAGAAGCCTCTCCAGTCATCAGCTACAACCACCCAGTTTGGAGCTTGGGTGCCTCCTGACACACCAATTGTAGGTAAGTCTACATCTGATGCTAAGATCACCATAGGCATGTCTTCACTTCTATAATATTATTATTTCTTCAGTTATACATTAAAGACAATATAAGATTCAATAGTAACTTGATAGGTTTCATTTGATAGAATTAAGAGAGGAAAAAATATAAAAAGTGTACAAAGAAACCCACACCTGAAATATAAGGATAAATGAAAGAGAATAAGGGAGAATAAAATGAGTAAGGTCAAAAGTGGAGCCAAAAAGTTAGTGTAGTGTAAAGAAAGGTTGAGTCACCTTTTACTATTTACCATACCTGTCCCCAAGACTATATTACAAGCCGATGAAAGTCCAATAGTGATCATAGTCTAAATTTTCAAAATCTAAGGCATGGAAAATAAGGGAAAACCTATGGTATTTCACGCACACTGTCTGAATTTTTTTGTGAGAGTGAGTGCTTTGATTCAATACCTATGTCAATACTTGTTATACTGTGAATGTATGGGACTTATTGGTTGTGAGAGTACTTGGATTGCACTGTTAGCTGTTATTTGTTCTGGTAATGTCAATTGTATATGTGCTTAGTTTTTTGTTCATAATATGATGCCATTGCTTAATCCCTTTTATGTCATGGTAATGTGTTACATATATACACGTGGTGGGTTTGAATTGTTGTTTAGGAGGGAGTTGAAATCTTTGAATTTAAAGCAATGAATTGACTTCTATAGGTCTCTTAGTTTTCTCTTAGTTAATCATCATATATGTTTATTTTATTGTGTTTACCAGCGAACATGCAAATGTTCTAAGTTAAGAGTGTTAATGTACTATGGTTTCATGGCACTTTCGATGTATAAGACGAGGAAATTATGCAAGATCTTAGGTGTTATTGGTAATTATGATGTGTTTTTGTTATATTGTATAGGAAATAGAGTTTGAAGGCAAGACAGAGAAAAAGAGATAAAAAATTGACCAAGGGAAAAGTAGTGGAAAACATCCACAGGTCATAAAAGCATCCGCAAACTATCAAACATACTCGTGAATGAAGTTTCAAAGATAAAGGCAAAATTTTGAATTCTATGAGTAGGGTCTACAAAATGGTACACTTGGTTCGTGACCTGTGGAAGCAACTCATGAACAAGATGCTATAAATAGTCAAGATTCTATTTCCTTGAATGGGTTCCATGATTGGTATACTTAGCCAGAACTCCAGTCTACGCTTGGTAGAAACATGTCGACCTGTTTCTCCTACATAGTCTAGCATAGGATTTCGTTTGCATCTACAAATACTCTTACTAGGTTTTATGCTTAGTTTATATTGTATAACATTATGGTAAGGTTCTAAGGAACATTCTTGTCCTTGGAATCACAAAAATTGATTTTTAGGATTTTCATTCAAAGTGAGAATTGGTGTTTTCCATCTTATTATTGTAATTTCATAATTATTCTTTCTTCTTGAGTTCTTGCAATTATGAGTAGCTAAACATCACAACTATGGTTGTAGAAACTATGACGGATTAATAAAGTAGTGTTCAAAGTACAAAGTGATTCTCGAATAGTAGTTGGGCATGTATTGTTGTTTTTTCTGATATGATTGATTTTCTATGAGTGCATGCGTTGTAACTTATCATATCTCTATCTTGGACTATAGAAAGGGTAGCCAAATCAGAATAGCAAATCAATAACAAGGTTTGGAGTTATCTTCATTTAATTATCCTTGAGTTATTAAATGGGAAAGACTATATTAGAATCATAGAAATGAGTCAATAATGCAACACTCGTGACATATTAACCTTTGTGCTTGGGGATATTCATCTATAAGGAAATGTAACATAGTCAATTAGATGGTACATATCCTATCAATTTTGCATGTTGAATACTATATGAGATCACTAAAGTATAGAGAACTTATGGAGTTATGATGTTATTGGGGAACACATTCCTAGTTTCTTTCTCATATTGATTACAAATCCAACAAAGCAACACTCATTGCTATTGATATTTTGTTCCACAAAACCTTCCTTTTTTACTTACTTGTTAATTACTTAGAGAAATATGTGATCGAAGTTTGTCCTATTTTCCATGGGATCGACACCAACCTAGCTGGATTTTATATTTGATAAACTTCTTTAGAGTCTTTGGAGGTGTAATTTGGGCAATATCAATAGACTGTGTTTCAAATGTAGATGAATTAAGACAGTGGATACTATTCGAAGCTCACAATTATAGATAGTATATGCAACCCAAGGCCACTAAGATGTAATATGATTTACGAAATATCTATTGGTGGAATGCCATTATAAAGGATATCACAAAATTTATGGCTAAGTGTCCAAATTGCCAGTAGGTTAAAATTGAGCACCAGAGACTTGGTGATATGCTTTAGGACATCAGTATTCCTACTTCGAAGTGAAAGGTGATGAATGTGAACTTTATTATAGGGTTTCATGTACTCATTGACAACATAATTCTATTTGGTTAACGTGGACAGAATGACTAGTCACCCTATTTTTTCCCTGTTAACACTTCAGATACAGTCAAGGACTATTCTAGAATCTACCTTAGGGAATTGGTAAAATTTCATGAAGTCTCTTTGACTATTATTTCAGATAGTGGTGGTCAATTTACCTATTAGTTTTGGAAAATATTTCAGATGGGTCTTCGTACCAAGTTTATCTTAGTATAACTTTTTACCCGCAGATAGATTGACAGGCAAAGAGGACCATTCAGATCTTAGAAAGTGTGTGTGATCTATTACAAAGGTAGTTGGGATGATCAAATGCCTTTAATTGAGTTTGCTTATAATAACATCTATCACTTAAGTATTCAGATGGCCCCATTTGAAACACTTTATGGTAGAAGGTGCAGATCTCAAACTGGTTGGTTTAAAGTTGGTAAAGCTATTGTGATAGGGCCAAATTTGTTTCATGAGTTTATGAAGAAATTCTATCTAATTAGAGAAAGACTAAAAATAGCTCAGACTCATCTGAAGTCCTTTACAGATGTACGAAGAAGGAAACTTGAGTTTGCTATTGGTGATTTTGTATACTTGAAAGTTTCACCCATGAAAGCGATGAAGATATTTGGTAAGAAGGGAGAGATCAGTCCTTGCTATATTGGTCCTTATAAGATTGTGGGTCATTTTGGAAATGTAGCCTATGAGTTTGATTTGTTTTCAGGCGTAGCATCAGTGCATCTAGTCTTTTATGTATCCTTGTTAAAGAAATGAATTAGTGATCCGTTGATGTCATCTAAGCTATACCTCCAAAGATAGCACAACATGGTTGCTATCAAATATAGTAACACAATCGAGGTTGGGGTCGTACCCACAGGGAATGGGCTGAATATCTCTCGCAAATTTGCTGAAGTAGCCAAAAAAATATAGAAAAGTAAATAGGGGATTTGGTGAGAACAATATTAAGAGTAAAAAATCTTGGTTGCTTTTGGGTTGGAATCAATTAGAGATGAATACTGGGACTGTGTCCCTATCTAATTTCCTAATTTAATAGATTTATCATGCTCTGTTGAACTTCCCCAATACCTTGATGCAAAATTTGATAAGATATGTATCACCAACGGTCTTGTGAATGCCTTTGGTGAATTTTACACTTTACCTTTTGAGTCTCAGAGTGTTGCCTTGCTAGCCCTTATCCTAGATCCCAGATTAAATATTACCCTTTGAGTGTAAATTTAACTTGATGAGGGACGGTAGCCTCAAATTACTATCGGGATCATTATTTCCAAATCTCTACCTCTCTTCAGAAGTAAGTATCGAACACAGAAAGGTTCTCAATGTTGACCGTCATTAAGAAAGCAATAAAACCAAAGAAAATTGCAATACATTCAAGAATATTGATCAAGAAAAATTTTACACTTCCTCTACTTATTTATTCCATCAGGGTTCCCACAATCCTAGATAGGTGGTTTAGTAGCTCATGTTTGCAAGAACATCCATTGAATTCAATAAAGAAAGCATACAAATAATCTTACCATAATTTTCGAACAAAACCCAGAATTTCAAATTAATAATCAATCATAAAAGCCATGAATAATGTATTCCAAGATTAAAAGTCGAATCTCAAAATCAATATAATGTTGTGAACGTAAAGAGTACGTAAACTAACCCTAAAATTTCTAAAAAAATGAATAGGGAAAACAAGGCCGGCAACTAGTTGCAGACACACTTACGTGTCATAAGTGGTACTAATGAACCCCTAGGTGGGTCATAAGTATAATACCCCATATGATCCTACACAAGATTCTAGCTATTTGCCACATGTTTAAAGGCCCTAAAGTGATTATTATACACTACAGTCAAGTGACATGGCTATTTTAACACCATCAAGATTTTGGAAATTTTATTTTTGGCCTTTACATGTTTGAAACAATTATTTTTTAGCTGAAATATGTTTAGGAATGTTAAAAGGGTCATTCGAGAGAGTTTAAAATTTTTTAAAAGAGGTTCGGGGTGATTTTAGGTAGTCTAGGAAGAATGCCTTGGAGATTTCTCTATGTCATGGAGGCATCCCTCCATGATACGCAGCATGTAACGGAGGAAATATGCCACCACAATAAGCAGCATGTCACAGAGGCTAGACTCTGCGATAGACAGTGTGTCATAGAGGCTGCGTAAAATCGTCCAGTCTTTCTTAAGGTTAAAGGGATTTTTGATCTTTCTTTCTTCTTTAAACACCCAATTCACGACCAAGAACCCCAAATAAGCATAATTTACCCCTTCCTTAGTTAGTTAACTTAATTTATTCCTCTCCTAATGTCAAGAACAATAGAAAGGGTTCTCTCCCAAGAATTCACCCTCCCAAGGCTTCAATTTAAAGTTTTCTTCAAGAAGACAAGAAATTCAAATATGTGGGATATTCATCAATGTATTACTTCTACCCGTTGAGTCCAAAGAATTCCCTATGTTACAAGCATAAACTTTTTTTCCTCTTTTATGAAATCTTAATGTCAAAAATGAATTTACTCATTTCTCTTTTAATAGTTTTGAATCCAAACCATGAGAATATGTTTCCCCATGTAAATTATGTTTGTATGTGATTGATAATCTCAGTCACCCATATCATGTTCAATTTATACCATGTTACGTATTAATTTATAAATTGTCTATCTCATGATTTCCCCATCATTATTTTGAATAGTTATTTTAATCTGATCTGGTGGGTTATGAACACCCGATACCTAGATAATTATGCATGTTATAGTTTTCAGGTTACAAGCCATTTAGATTAGGCTTAAATCGCTAAATTTTAGAATAAAATCATAATGAGCACTCATGAGTACTATATCATATTTAATATAAATAAATACCGGTGTCAATCAGTTAGGAGTAACACATAGCATCGAGTGAACGCAGGGAAAGTGGCTCCCTCGTTAGTTAGGCATGAGTTGTTAATAGAAGTCCCTAAGTTCCAGACCTATGATGTCACCGTAGATTATAAGGGTCCACCTCAATAGAGGCATGACACCCTGATGCGTTGATACATCAGTTTAGTGGATCCAAGTCATCCATGTATTGGTACCCTTAGAAAAGTATCATTATGTTTCCAATTGGGCTTACGGGTTAGACCCTGATTAGCTCAGATTGGGGGCATGTCAATTGAATTTAGATCCCATAGTCTAATTTAAGTATTCATATGATATCAACTCAGGTTTTCATGACCAAGTTTTTGATTTATCCACTATTCAATTTTATGGATTATTTCAGCACATGCTTTACTTGGTCTTGCATTTGTTTTACTTTTTATGCATTCATGCTCAGTACTTATGTGTATTTAATTTAGTGCCATCTCACATACCAATACATTCAAAGTATGGACCACATACTTTCTTTTGCATTATAATGATTTCATAATATAAGTTTGGATGCTCAGTTCTTCGATTGTACCTAGACAGTTCGTGTGCCACCCAACAACATTTGTGGTGAGTCCTCATCCTTTGAGGATAAGTTATCTGTAGTTACTTTTAGTACTTCTTTTATTTCAATTAGTCAAAGTTAGTTGGGGGTCTATCCCATTAACTCCCAATATTTTAGAGGCTTTTAGTTAGTCAGATTTGTTTTTAGTTTTTATCAGAAGTTAAGATATGTTTGAGTATTGGTTTAGTATTATACCTTATTAGAGTTTTCACCAGTTTAGCTTCTACATATGATATTCTATTGTTATTTTATTCAGTACTTAAAGTAAGTACCAGATCATGGGTTAGCTTGGGGTCATTTATGGCCTTAAGCACCGTGTTACGACAAGGGGCCAGTCTCAGGTTGTGACAAACATGGTATTAGAGAACAAGGTTTAAAGTGTCCTAGGGTCTCCAAAACTCACATTAAGTAGAGTGTTATGCATGGGTTTCAAGCATGCCACACTTATGGGTGAGAGGCTACAAGATATTTTAAAAATGTGAAAGAGTGTGAGCTTTATTGAATTTCCTCTTCAAACTTGTCCTTCATCCGTTTATAAAAAAATTCCCAGAAGAAATAACAGAAGGAGAAATAGGGAAAAGCCCGCATCACCACCTGTCCCTGAAAACCCTTTGAACGATCATGTCACCCAGCAGAATTCAGGACTGCTTTCACAGTTTTGGCCCAGTCTATGGCCGCTAAGAATAATTAGCAGGCTATTTCTCCAGTCAGTCCTATAGTGAAAACGACCACTTCTAGGATCCAAGACATTACTCGGATTAATCCTCCAGTATTCTCTAGATCCAAGTCTAAGGAGTATCCCCAGGAGTTTTTTAATGGTGTGCAGAAATTGACTGATATCATGGGTGTTACTCTAAGTGAGAGTACTGATGTAGCTATTTCCCAGTTGCGAGGAGTGGGTCATACTTGGACTAAGTATTATAAGGAGGTCAGGGGTGCCAATGCAGGGCCTATAGAGTGGGATGAGTTTTCTACTGCTTTCCTGGATAGGCTCTACCTACTCAAGTTGAACGAGGATAAATTGCAAGAGGTTATTAACTTGAAGTAGGGTAGCATGTGTGTGAAAGAGTACTCACTTAATTTTACCTAATTGGCAAGGTATGCTCAGACTATAGTGGTTGATTCTAGGGCTAAAATGAGTAAGTTTGTGTCTGAAGTTCTGAAGAATATAGCTAAAGAGTGCAGAACTGCTATGGTGATTAAGGAGAGGGACCTTTCTAGACTGATGGTTCATGCTCAGCAGATTTAGGAAGAGAATCTCAAAGAAAAATAAAGGGAGAATAAGAGGGCCAGGATTGGTAGCTGCAACTTTTCTCAGCAAAGGTCAGATGTCGGGAATCGTTCTTAATTTTGCCTGAAATTTTCAACTCCAGCCGCATCTTCATCCAGTGTGCCATTGCTCCAGTGCCTAAGTGTAGACAGTACAGTCGAGATAAAAAACTAGGCTCTAAGTCCCAAGGTAGCATAAAAAGTGGTTGCACAAATCCAATCTACAAGAGGTGTGGTAAGAACCACCAGGTCGAGTATAGGGCAGACAGTGATACATATTTTGGGTATGGAAAATTTGGACATAGGATAAGGGACTACCTAGTAGGTAAATAGAGGGAAGGAATAACCATCAATAGGGCTAGACTAATTCTCCATCTTTGGCAGAGCACCACCCTCAGTGCCAGTAGTGGGTAGTATTATAATCGACTGTATACCCTTAAGACTCGACAAAATTAGAAATGTTCTCCTGATATGGTTACCAGTACGTTACAAGTTTTTCATCTTCATGTTTATTAATTTTTAGACCCTTGAGTTCAATTTATGTTTTTACTCCCTATATAGCAGTAGACTTTGGCATCAGCCCCAAAATCTTAGAAGAACCCTTTTCAGTGTCTACTTCAGCTGGTAGTTCTATTAGAACTAGACGGGTATACAAAAATTGCCTGGTCATAGTATCTCAGAAAGTCACCTTAGTAGACATTGTATAATTAGAGATGACTTGTTTTGATGTCATTCTTAGCATGGATTGTCTCCTTTTATGCTATGCCTCAGTTGATTGTAGAATTTCCTAATGAGCCTGTTATAGAATGGAGGGGTAGTACCTCAGTGCCTATAGTTTGATTCATCTCCTATCTTAAGGCATGAAAAATAATATCCAAGGGTTATATTTAGCATCTCATTCGAGAAAAGGAGCCAAGTTCTGAAACTCCGAGTCTTGAGTCAGCTATAGTAGTGAATAAATAAATTTCCAAAAGTATTTCCTGAAGATCTTCCCGGAGTCCCTCCCGAGAGGGAAATCAACTTTGTAATAGATGTCCTCCTAGATACCCATCTTATCTTAATTTTGATGACATCCAAACTACACCTCTTCTCAAAATATGATACAGTAACTGTCAAAATGTCGTAACCCATCAAAGGTTGGGGTTAAATCCCAAGGGAACACATTGAATTGTGGATCTCAGCAGTTGTAATCAGTGGGAAGAATAAGAAAAGTAAATAGGTGATTTTTGTAGTAATCTTGAGCAAGTAACTATATCAACTTTGGTTGTAATCAGTCGTAGGTGAACAATAGGATTGGGTTTCCCTTGGATTCTCAATTTTGTAGGATTATCATGCTCTATTGAACTAACACGATACTTTGAATACAGAATCGATAAGTTATTTACCATTTATAGTCCTTTGGATGAGCAAAAGGATTTCACCCTTTACCTTTTGAGTCTCAGGATGTCACCTTACTAACCTTTATGTTGATCCCAGTTAACTATTACCTTTTGAGTCTCTAGTTATTAGATGAAATCTAACTATCTTACTTAGATAAAACTTAGAAGCGTGGATCAACAGTTAAACTCCAAATAACTATTGTCTTTATATTTTCCTAGTCACTACTCCTTTTTTGGACTAATTAGAAATATCTAGGTGGGATCCTAACGTGTGCACCCATTAAAAAAACTATTATAGTGAATATAAAGAAATGCATGCATGGGTATTGGTTCAGAACAACAATAGCACTTCCCCTACTTCGTTAATCCGACAAGGTTTCCATAACCCTAGCTATGGGCTTTAGCCGCTCATGCTTATGAAGAAATCAATATCATTCATAATTGAAATCATAGATGAAATTACAATGATAAGAAGTATAAAAGCCCACAACCATAATTGAATTAATCAACCGAAGTCAATACAAGAGAATCCCAAGATCAAAACGGAATCTTGAAATTAAAAAATGTTTTTGAGTGTCAAAAGTGAGTAACTCCGATTAAAAAACACATAAAGGGTATTTATAGTACATGAGGAAATCCTAAAACTAAAGCTCGAATGAAATAAGAGAAAATAGGACGGTGGACACATGTGGCCTGTACTTGCTCCCTAACCCTGGGCGCAGGTAGTACCTGTGGTCAGTAGGGTTAGCGCAGGTACCAGATAAAGAATCCTACAAGTCAGCTCTCGAGATTTGGACTTCTGGCAGTTGCTTTGCTTACTTGTGGTTCGTAGGTCTACTTCCGGTCTACATGTTTGCTTAGTAAGTGTCGGGAGTTATATTTTCAAGTCTTCTTCAATTCTCAAACATGCTTTGATCACGAACAAGCCGAAAAGTATCCCAAATATCCATAATTTCTCAAAGAAGTATCCAAAAACACCTTTTTCATATTTTTCATGAACTTAGCATCCAAAGCATGATTTCCTGCAAAACACACCCAAAATGCATCAAAAATGACAAAATAACCTCAAAACTTGCATATTTTCCTCGTTTAAGCGTTGAAAGTGCTATATTTCTATAGCACATCGAAACCCTCAATTTAGATTGTTTGTTTTTCCTCAGGAAACAAGACATAACAAAACAAAAAAGACACTTAAATAGGAGAATCTAGGATATTCAAGGCAGTTTGTCAACACTTTAAACTCAAATTACAACATCCCTCTCCTACCTCACTTTTAAAAACCAACTATGTATGGATATGAAGCACAACAATGTGACACAATGGGATTAAGGTATTGAAATTACATTATCTATAGAAAACCACTCATATATACAAGCTACACTACCCAAAACAAGCAAATAGCTAGCAATATGACTTAAGTGCCCTCACAACAAGGATGTCCCACTCACTCATATGAAATAATGCATGTGAATACAGAGAGACCCAAGAAAAACTCACGCTCAGAAGAGAAGTTCCAATCAATTCATGTCAAATACCATAGAGTTGCCCTTATTTTCTTTATCTTAACTTTCAGATAATCAAGTTAGGATAACTAAAGGATTTTTCTCAACTTGTAATTTAGGCTTGGGGGTTGGTATAGTACATATGGTCATATCAAGTGACTAAGCCTCTTTGGCACTACACTAATCTTGGGGTTTTACTTACTAGCCAATTTCCATTTTATTCCACCTTTTTTATTCTTTATTGCACATTCAGGTTGGGTGTGGTCTTTTATTCTTTATTTTTCGCTTTTTCACAATTTCTCTTTTATTTTTTCTTTTTCTACCAAACTCAGTCTACTAACTTTTTCCCTTATTTTACCCTTCTTATGTACCTACTTTACACTATGCACCTCTATGATAGCCACCCTTAACTTAAGTGTTTTGCCTGAGTTGAGGAGCACAAAGTCCAATGAGGAACAAGGCCAAAATTGGTTCATTATAATATAAATGGGAAGGTGAATGGTGAAATAAGAAAAATAGGCTTATAGGGTTCAAAACAGGGATCAAGGGATATCATTTACACATGGAAGGTAATTTAGGCTAAAAGTGGATTAAAATAAAAAAATAGCCTATCCTTTCCTAACCTACTATCCTTCAACCTAGGCAAGACTAACCAGGTAAGATTTCAATTCAACAAACAAAGGGAACTAGGCTCACACACACATGGTATAGAATCAATATTACTAACTACTACCTATCTGGTTCATTTAATTGTTAGCAAGTGATTATCATGTCCCTAATCCTAGTGCCATAACATGATCCACCATGTTCACAAATATATACATTCACACAATTCTAAAACATAAAATTTGGAGGGGTATAAAAAATCAATCAAAACATAAATACTGTATTTAAAAATCTCCTAACTACATCAAAAGAAAACAAAATTTGATGTACAATACAATAAGACACAAAATTATTCTAGACATGTCGGTTCTAAAACCATACCGTGGTCGACAGGAAAAGAAGCACGGCAATAAAAATTTGTGGTGTCATGGTATGCCCACCACCAACTAAAAACTATGCAAAAACGGTGGTGGTGGTAGTGTACTACTAATTTATGCACCTAGTTCTATAGTTCCACGCCTCTGCCTATTAACGAATGCAGTATCCATCGAATCATGTCTATCCCTTTTAATGGCCTGGTCATATGGCAAATCAGGATCTTGCAAGTTGTCTATGTGACCTCTCATGGCCCCAACTACTGGTACCTCATCATCATCCTCCACGAAGAAATCAAACTATTGGTGTGTCCAGAAGTAATATCTAGACCACAGGGGGTATAATTGAGAGAGTGGCTGCTATTCGGCTATCTGCGAGAGAGTGTACCTCTGTTCATAATATCTCAAACTCCTCCTTCAATTAGGCTAGGTCTGGCATATCTGTCTCTTTGAGTCAAGCTGTAACTCATCTCTCAAACTCATCGAGTCATGTCTGGAAGTCATAACATAGCTTAGATAGTGTAGATGTTTGTGCGGCCTCCCATCAGACCTCTGCCTACTCAAATCTAGTCCTAACCCCTCATCTCATCTGCTAGTAGAGGGCAGTTAATTCGATCTCAAGAACCCTCGATCGAGCATCAGTGGCCCTTTGGTTGACAAATAAGATCTGAAAAAACTCACAAGATATAGTGATCATACCGGTAGCAGAAGCTATAGTGGATGGGCGAGTAGGCTCTGAATATACACCCATCGGCTCTGAGGTTGAAACTAGGGTTAAAAAAGAAGTGGCTGGTGTCCCCTTGCCTTGTGTACTCGAGTCTAGAACCTTTATCTGCTCCCCTATCTCTATGTCATGACACAACCCAAAATGCGGCCTTGTCGTAATGGGCATCCCATGTCCAACTAGGATTAGGGAAAACCCCCGATACCTAACTCAACTATCCAAATGCATACCCTAAGTCCGATGAATTCTGAACACATAACAAGCAAGTATATCTTTACTAATCCAGACTCTTGGATAGGTCTATGACCGTAACCGACCCAAATGAGTTCAACCATCCTAAAACCCAACCAATAACCATACCATAAACCAATCCACACACCCCATACCATATGAGTTCTAAATATAAATAAATATAAAACCCAAAACAAAATGGACCAATCATAAGTAATATTTAGTCCACCAGTATCATTCTCAATACTAAAGGTGACACCAATACCGATACCGCCCATACCAACCCATAGTAGTCCAACAAAGCCTCTAACTAAAAGAAAAACAATATCTGATTAGGACATGCCCCCAACCATTTCCAAAACTAATATCCGTAAACCAACCAAAGTATGAAAGGATGTCCATGATATAAAATAGAGCCTTCTGAAGTATGGAAGCTCACCGCTTTAATCCAATAGTCGATCCTAAATCCGATCACTAAGCAAGAGAAGTAAGATGACCCATTCCTGCATCGTATGGGGATACAGCCACCCGAAGATGGGTTAGCGGGTGAACATTAGCAAGTACTTAGGATAAGGATAACATAATGCCAATCTTTAAAACTAGTAAACCAACCATATGAATTCACAACCATACATATATACATTTATATAACTATGCTGGGAAGAGGAAACCAGGATTTAGCATGTATTTAAAACCATTAACCTAGGTATGTGTAGCGTAACTAGCCTAAAACCACCCACAGACTAATGGGTATAGTGTAACCCCCTAGACGGGCCCCGATACGTGTAGCCACAGGAATTGGAGATACCATAGGCATAAGGGATTTGCAAGTACCCTTCTCTTTCCATGATACATATAAAAGATTGTTACTTAGGGGATTTCTATGTACCCCATATGTTTATCATGACCAAATCCTTATGCCAGCTAACATGAGTGTCCAGTGTCCGATCATTGGACTCACACCTTCACGGTTAGCTCTCACACCTCACCATTATTTCCCAATTAACACCATTACTACACAACCCCATCATTCTATTTATTATTAATCAAGCCTATCATTAATGGTATAGTCATACCTACTATACCTTGCAAGAAACATCCTTAGCCAACCTTTTATGAACAAGGGATTCCCATTTACCCATAGATTTCATTATTAAGTTGACTTGGAGGATTCCCATGTACCCCACAACTGTACCATTATGAAGTTTGCTTGGGGGATTCCCTTATACAACACAGGGATGTTTAACTCACCATAACCATGACCACCAAACCTTACCATTTAACCATTCCAAACTATTTAAACTATTTATGCCATTTAGGGTTCTATTGCCAAGTTATACCCTACAATAGTTCCATTAAAAGTCCAACAATGTAGTAAAAGTATTATCATAAGAATCTTATCAAACATGTTGGGGGCATAGTGTTTCCAAAACCAATTACCAATTAACTAGTCCCATGCAATTAATTGTCCAAAACCACCATTGAAGCATGTAAATCCATAATTAAAGACATGGGAAAACCATAACAAAGCATTTATAACCAAAATCTCCAATACATGATTGAAAAACCAAAGCCATACAACAATTAGGCCATGAAAACAATTCATAAAATATGCCTTTAGTTGGGAATAACAATAAGGGAGAAATATCTTGCCTTAGATTACGAAGATGATGGAGAGAAATCACCCGTACAAACACCAAATTATCCTCTAGATGAAACCATAGCATTCCTTCACCTAGGAGCCTTAAAGAGAATTTGAGAGAGTTTGTAAGTGTTTAAGATTAGAATATTAGGGTAAACGATGTCCCAAAAGAGTTATAAGTCATGGGGCCTAAAGAGGTTAATTGGGAAAATGTCCAGATTACCCTCACCTAAACTATATAAAAATCCTGTAGGGGGTACTACCACCTAATACCAGTCGTACCCCACTATATGAGTGATACCCACTACTCGTACCCTAGGACTCTGCTTAAACCCTAACACTTTCAAAGATATGACCATCTAAGACAAGTTGTATTTGATTATACGACCTGTACCCTTGACCCGTACCCACCACAAAATGGAAATCAAAGAGGATTTGGACAATGTCCACTATACGAGTCAATGGTACGAGTCGTACCCTATCTTACAGCTCATGGTGAGCCACTCGTACTCAGATCCAAGTTAAGTTACCAAGTTTTAGATTAAGTGGTGGAAAAACCAAACCATACGAATTATCACCCATCATACGACTCGTACCCATCCAAGTCGTACCCACACAAGAAGCCAATCCAACCCATAAACCAACACGGGTTAGCCTACGACCAAGACCATACAAATTGTACCCCATCATACGACTAGTACCCTTTAGTCGTATGCTGTCCAGAAACTAAAAATCCAAGAAACTTTCTAGGGTTCCAAAACCCAAGATATTTCAGTCTCCCCTACTAGGATCTTTTATCCCCGAATTACGGGAAGGATAATCACAAGTACGATTCATTGCATTATCAAACATCAATATAGCTTTTAACCAAGTTAGATAACAAAGATGTGATCAAGAACACATACCTTTCGCATGAATATCCAGACTATAAAATAAGTGTGGATACTTGGACTTTATGTCCCCTTTCGCTTCTCATGTAGCCATATCCACCTGGTGGTTCTGCCATAAAACCTTAACTGAGGCCACATCCTTGGTTCGTAATCAATGAACCAGCTGATCTAAGATCTCAACTAGGATCTCTTCACAATATAGAGAATCTGAGATACCCAATCCTTCTAGAGGAACAACCGATGGAGGATCACCAAGACACTTTCTCAACATAGACACATACAACTCTGAATGAATGGAGCTCAAACTAGAAGGCAACTCTAATTTATACGCAACATTACCAAACCTCCTCAAAACTACATAAGGACCAACATACTGAGAACTGAGCTTCCTCCTTTTCCAAAGCCACATCACTTCCTTAATGGTAGATACCTTTTGGAACACTCTATCACCAGCCTCAAACTTCAAGTCCCTATGCCTCACATTTGCATAGGACTATTGGCAACTTTGGGCAGCCTTAATCTTATCCCAAATCACCTTTAACTTCTTCATATCTTGATAAACCAAATTCGGGCCATACATATCTACCTCACAAGTTAAAACTATCCAATAAGAGATCTACACCTCCTACCGTACAATGCCTCACAAGGGGCCATTCTAATGCTAGAATGATGGCTATTACTATAAGCAAATACCACCAAAGGTAGATACTCAACCCAATTCCTACCATAATCAATAACATATGCAAGAAGCATATCTTCCAATGTCTAAATAGTCTTTTCTGCTTTCCCACCCATCTACGGGTAAAAAGTAGCACTTAGACTAACTTTAGTTCTCAACCCCTTTTGAAACGACTGCCAAAAGTAAGATGAAAACTACATACCACGATCAGAGATAATCAAAGCAGGTACCCAATGCATCTTCACAATCTCATAAAGATACAACCTCTCATAAGCCTCAACTGAATAGTTAGTCCACACTAGCAAAGGGTAAGGCAACTTTGTCATCCTATCCATGATGATCCAAATCGCATCAAATTGATTCTGAGAACGAGAAAGATAGATAATGAAATCTATATTAATCACCTCCCATTTCCATTTTGGCAAATCTATTTCCTAATACAACCCACTAGGCCTCATTTTCTCAACTTTCACTTGTTGACACACTAAATATTTTACGATAAAATTAGCCATATCCTTCTTCATACTATTCCACCAATACATCTCCTTGAGTTCATGATACATTTTCATCAAACCGAGATGAGGAACATAGCACGATTCATGTGCCTCAGCTAATACCCTTTCTCGCAACCCATCAATGTCAGGAACACATAGGATCTAGCATTTTCTTCTTCTTGATCTCTGCACCAAGAGATGATTGAACAACTTCTGGCACCATCACACTACTATTCTCATAATCTAAAAGGCAAACTCTAAGATTAGCCAAATGGTGAATATCCTTTACCAACTCTTTCCTTTCCTTATCCATATAATCTAAAATCCCTATGGACAACCTGCTAAGAGCATCAGCAATAACATTAGACTTACTTGAATGATAATGAAGACTCATGTCATAGTCCTTGGGAAGCTCAAGCCATCTCCTCTATTTGAGATTTATGTCTTTCTGAGTGAACACATACTAAAGGATCTTATAATCAGAAAAGATGTCCATGTGCACTCTATATAAATAATGCTGCCAGATTTTAATGCAAACACCATAACTATCAATTCTAAATCATGAGAAAGATAATTCCTCCCATGCACTTTCAACTGCCTAGAGGCAAAAGCAATCACTTTGCCATACTGCATCAAAACACAACCAAGTCCAACCCAGGATACATTGCAGTAAACCACAAACCCCTTATTACCTTCAGGAAAAGTCAAAACTAGAGAAAAAGTTAGCTTATCCTTAAGCTTCTCAAAACTACCTTCACAAGTATCTGACCAAGAGAATTTTACCTTCTTCTGAGTCAACTTAGTCAGTGGGGAAGCTAACATTGAGAAACTTTCCACAAACCTCATATAATACCCAGCCAAACCCAAGAAGCTCCGAATATCAGTTGGAGTCGTGGGTCTAGGCCAATTTTTACCCACTGCCACCTTTTATGGATCCACTATGATCCATCACTAGAAATAATATGTCCATTAAAAGTGATAGCGTTCAACCAGAATTCACATTTAGAGTTGGCATACAACTGCTGCTCTTTTAAGGTATGCAACACCACACAGAGGTGATTGGCATGATCCACCTCACTCTTAGAACACACAAACATGTCATCAATGACAACAATGATAAAAAGATCTAGAAACTGATGGAATACCCTATTTATCAAATCTATGAATGTCGTCGAGGAATTGGTCAAACCAAATGACAAAACTAAGAACTCAAAGTGCCCATACTGAGTATGTAAAACTATCTTAGGGATATTCAACTACCTAATTTTAAGCTGATGATACCCAGATTGAAGATGTAACTTGGAAAAGAATTTGGCACCTTACAACTAATCAAAAAAATTATCTATTCTTGAAAGAGAATACATGTTGTTAATCATCACCTTATTTAACCATCAATAGTCAATGAACATACGAAGGGAACCATCCTTCTTACACATGAATAATACTGGTGCACCCCAAAGGGGGACACTAGGATGGATAAACCCTTATCCAAGAGATCCTTAAGTTGCTCCTTGAGTTCCCTAAACTCAGCCTAAGCCATTCTATAAGAGGAATAGATATTGGATGAGTGTCCAAAACCAAAACAATCCTAAACTTAATCTCCCTATTTGGAGGAACACCAAGAACATCATCCGAAAAGACCTTAGGAAACTCATTCACCACTGGAATTAAATGCAAAGAAGGACTTTTCGAGTTAGAATCTTTAACCCAAACAAAATGAAAGAGACACCCTCTAGAGAATAACATCTTAGCTTTAAGATATGAAATAAGCCTCCCCATAGGATCTAAGGAACCACCCTCTCACTCAATAACTAGTTCACTAGGGAATTTAAAGACAACCCTACGGGTCTGACAATCTAAGGATGTGTAGCATGATTAAAACCAACCCGTCCTTAGAATAATATTAAAATCCATCATATCTAATTCAAATAAATCCATCAAAGTCTCCTTACTACCAACAAATACCACACACCCCCTATAGATTCTTTTAGCTACCACAGAGTCACTTACTTGGATTGAAATAAAAAAAGGATCTGAAATAACCTCGGGATCAAAATAAAAATACATAACCACAAGTTGGATCACATAAGAGAGAGTGGACCCTAGATCAAGTAAACAGTAAACATCCCAAGAAAAGAGTTGTAAGATACCAGTCATGACATTAGGCGATGCCTCAGATTCCTGCCAATAAGCAAGAGCATACAACCTATTCTGGCCTGTGCCAGTATCAAAAGCAGAAATAGATGCAGAAGTATCACCCTTTAGTGAAGGAGCAGAAGAAGAGAAGATCAGGATTCTATTTGCTCCTACAGCTGCCTTACCAATTGGATAGTTTCTAAGCATATATCCTAGATGACCACATTTAAAATAGCTATCCCTGCCCTCATAATAGAATCCCTAATATAACTGACAATAGAACCTACAAAGAGGACATGATGAAGCCGATTGTACCCCACTTGCATGAGATTAGGCAACCTTTACCCTGAATTTATCGTCACCCTACTGATGCCTATTACCTGACTGCTTTAGGTAAAGAGCACTAGATGTGCAGAAGAAACCAGAACTGCCCTACTTCTTCTTTGGCCACTTACCATTATCCCGACCACTTTTCTATTCACCACCACCTTGATTAGAGAATATGAACTTCTTACCCTGTCATTTACCTATCTCAGCCTGCTTTTTCTATTTTTTCTCCACCTATTGCATATAAACAACCAACCTAGAAATATTCATATCCTTGATCAGCAATGTAGTCTTGCTTTCAAGGATCAAATCCTGAGACTGTCCTGGAGCAAACTTTCTCATCCTATCCCTCATATCAGGCACCAATTCCTGAGCATACCTAGACAATTGGTGAAATTTCAAGGCATACTCCTTGATCGATATCTTTCCCTATTTCAGATTAACAAACTTCTCCACTTTTGCTTCTTTCAACCCTCGAGAAAAGAAGCGGTCTAAAAATACATTGAAGAAAGTCTCCTACAAAGACAATTCCTAAACATCACCCCTTGCCCTATCCCATTCCTCGTACTATTGGTATACTACATCTTTGACCAGATAAGCGACAAACTCAATCTTTTCCACATTCGTGGTATGCATAATCCTAAAAATCTTTTCCATCTCATGTAGAAAGCCTTAAGGATCCTCCCCCACCTTAACACCAATAAATGTTGGAGGACTCATCTTCAAGAACTGGCCAACCCTTGTGACCTCAGACAATGCAATACCAAATACACCACGCTCAACCATAGAAGCTAGCAACTGAGCAATCATATGGATTGATTAACGAAACTCTATATTCATTATATCTTCTTGAGGAGCCTGAGAAGTACTAGAAGAAACTATGGGACTCTAGAATAATCATGGACTAGAACCCTAAACGTAGTATGGATCCCTTGAATAAAAGGTGTCCCATCAATATCATCCCAGTTGGGATGAAAGAGTTTTAGTGAGCTTCATATCATCGAGCCATGATCTGAAAGACAAGCAAATAGAAATCAAAAGGATCCAAGACCTTACACTCTAAGCTTGAAAATAAAATACTAAGAGAGAGAAATAGTTCTTAAATGCCTTGTAACCTCTTCCTTATGAGTGTGGCGCACTACAAAACCCTAAAAAAGACTCGAATCGACACAACTTTATGGACTCTCAATGAACCATGAACCTAAAGGTCTGATACCAACTTGAAATAAACTAAAATAGGGCCTTGTCATAAAAGGCATCCCAAGTCACACCAGGATCGAGGACCACCCCTGATACCTAACCCAACTATCCAAATGCATAACCTAAGTCGAATGAATTCTGAACACATAACCAACTAGTATATTTGTACTAATCCAAACTCTAGGATAGGTCTATGATCGTGATAGACCCTAACGAGTCCAATCATCCAAAATCCAACCAATAACCATGCCATAAACTAATTCATACATCCCATACAAAATGAGTTCCAAATATATATAAATATAATATCCAAAAGAAAGTATAATAATCATTAGTCAAATTTAGTCCACCACTATAAGCCCTAATACTAATACTGCCTATACCAACCCATTGTAGTCCCTTCAAAGCCTCTAACTGAAAGAAAAATAATATACGATTGTGACATGCCCTAAACCATAGCCAAAACTAATATCCATAAAATAAACAAAGTATGAAAAGAAGTCCATGATATGAAATCGAGCCGTCCAAAGTATGGAAGCTCACCACCTCATTCCAATAGCTGAACCTAAATCCATTCACTAAGCAAAAGGAGTAGGATGGATAGTTCCTGCATTGTATGGGGATACAACTGCCCAAAGATAGGTTAGCGGGTGAATGCTAGGAAGTACTAAGGATAAGGATAAAATAATGCCTACCTTTAAACTAGTAGACCAATCATATACATTCACAACCCTACATATATATATACATATATATATATATGCTGGGATGAGGGAACATGGTTTAGCATGCATTTAAAATCATTAACCTGGGTATGTTAGCTTAACCGTCCTAGAACCACCCATGGGCTATATGGGTCTAGTGTAAACCTCTAAATAGTCCTCGATACGTGTAGATGTAGGAATCAGAGATACCATAGAAGTATGGTATTCCTAAGTACTTTTTGCTCTCTATGAAAAATATATACCATTTTAATTAAGGAATTATAATGTACCCCAGATGGTTATCATGACTGAATACTTATGCCAGCAAATATGAGTTTCCCGTGTCTATATATTGGAATCACACCTTCATGGTTAGCTATCACATCCCGCCATTATTGCCCTATTAAAACTATTACCACAAAACCAAATCACCATTCTATTTATTATTAACCAAGGCTATCATTAGTGGTATCATCATACCGACTATAGCTTGTAAGCAACGTCCTTAGCCAACCTTTTATTAATAAGGTATTCCCATGTACCCATAGATTACATTATTGAATTGACTTAGAGGATTCCCATGTACCACACAAGTGTACTATTATTAAGTTTGCTTGGGGTATTCCCCTGTACCCTACAAAAATGTTAATTAACCATAACCATGACCACCAAACCTTATCATTTAACCATTCCAAGCCACTTAAAAAATTTATGCGATATTGGTTTCCATTTCTAAGTTATACCATGCAATAGTCCTATTAAAAGTACAATAATATAGTAAAGGTATTCTCATAGGCATTTTATCAAACATGTTGGGGGCATAGTGTTTCCAAAAGCAAAACCAATTACCAATTACCAATTAACCATTCCAATGCAACCAATTTTCCAAATAACCATTGAAGCATGTAAATCCATAATTAAGGACATGGAAAATCATAACCAAGCATTTATAATTAAAAATCCCCAACACATGATTGAAAACCCAAAACCATGCAAAAATTATGCCATGAAAATAATTCATAAAATATGCCTTTAGTTGGAACTAACAATGAGGGAGAAGTATCTTTCCTTAGATTACGAAGATGATGGAGAGAATTCACCTGTACAAGCCTAAAATTGATCCTCTAGATGAAACCCTAGCTTGCTTTACTCAAGGTATTTAGAGAGAATTTAAGAGAGTTTCTAAGTATTTAAGATTAGAATACTAGTGTAAATATTATCCCAAAAGAGTTATAAGTCATGGGACCTTAAGACGTAAAGTGCGTAAATGTCCAAATTACCCCTTAGATTGTATAAAAATCCTGCAGAAGGGTACGGCACCTATACTAGTCGTACCCTACTATAAGAGTGGCACCCATTACTCGTACCCTAGGACTTCTCTTGGAATCCCACACTGTCCAATATATAACCATCCAAGCCAAGTCATACTCAGTTACACAATTTGTACCCTTGACCCATACCCATCACAAAATGGAAATCAAAGAGGATTTGGACACTGTCCACCATACGAGTCAATGGTATAAGACGTACCCTATCTTATGGCTCATGGTGAAGTACTCATACTCAGATCCTAGTTAAGTTACCAATTTTCAGATTAAGTGATAGAAATATCAAACCATATGAACCACCACCCACCATATGACTTGTACCCACCTAAGTCATACCTATACCAGAAACTAATCCAACCCACCAAACAACACTAGCTAGCATACTACCAAGACCATACCAACCATACCCCATCATTTGACTAGTACCCCCTAGTCATATGATGTCTAAAAATCAGAAATCTAAGAAACTTTTTAATGTTCCAAGACCCAGGGTGTTTCATGTTAGTACTAACACCCATATCACCTCGATGTTCCTTATCAAGCTCTATGGAAATTGTAGGGCGCTTAGTCTGGGCCCATGGTACTGTTTTCTGCTCTGTCGATCTCCTGGAAGGTCCTAGATATGCCAAATCCTTTATAGTTTTTGTTTGTGCAGTCCCTATTGCAAGCACCTTCTAGTTTACTCTTGATATCCTAGGTACACCAGCCTCATCATACCTTTTAAATCATGCAAGGGAATGGAATATTAGTCAACTCCCAAAATGCTCTGTTATATCTCATACTGGATAGTAAAAGCAAAATCAATAGAATATCCATCCATCAAATAAGAAACTGTGTTGATCCCTCCTAAGTCAACAAATTATCCGAAGCAGTGGGTATCAGTCAGTATCTATTTAACAACCACCAAAACATGGCCTCAAATATCAGTAGGCCCTTCTTGATCTTACCATACACCTCAATCTATAGGGTTGCACCACCTAAAGGAGAAATATAACTGCCTATCCAACTAGCTATCTCAACCCTCTCACATTGGTACTCAACCTCCCTCATGATATGTCAATCATATGGAACCCTCAGTCAGTGGTCGCACTTAGTTGTAGACGTAGAAGTAATATAATTTAGGCTAATGATAACTCTGTGGATAGTCTTTACCAAAATACCAACTTTGACCTCTCTAATTAGTGTATGATCAAGCTGTGGCTGGCTATCGAATCTCACCAGGCCTGTATGTCTATGCATAGAAAGGACTACGGTAGCTCTGTAGGGTGAATAAAATTCCCGTACCATAGTTGTTCTATAATATATATATGGTGTAGTCATCTACTCCAACTGATATCTATCAAACATCACTTGTAACTGTGGTACTCGATCCAACCCCGATAGATTAATATGATGCTTCTCATAAATGTACCTCATAGGCCTGCCTGCTTCCCATACACAACTGTCAATATGAAATATCTCCCGCATCCCTCCCACATACTACCTTAAATATTCCTTCTTAGGAGGTATATTTGAGGTATGTGCGGGTAAGGGACTCTTACCCTCCTATACTGATGCATCATGGGTAGGATGCTCTGTAAACTACTCAAACTAGGGTATATTTTTCTATTGTACATCAGTAGTGGTACCCTCCCCAGACTAGGGTACCATTGATGGCTCCTTCTGCTCTACCTCCTCGAATAAATCTTGGGACCCCTCCTCAGACTGGGGTTCCTAAGCATGACAAGATACAACTTACACGTTAATTTAAGTGCAATGCGGTCATCTTCATATATTTACCCAACTTTGAGTCAGGGTAAAAGCCATAAGGAAAAATGGGAATAGAAATCGAATTAGCTCGAAACAAAGAAAACTTGCAAAATTCAAACCTAGAATACAAATATGTAAAAATTGAGGGGTTTGAGTGAGTGTCAAAGCTAGTGTTTTTTAATCGACTTTTAAAAGACTAATTTAGGGCTACGAATAATTCGAGTATAATCAATTAGGCATAAATCTTTGGATTATGTTTTCCTAGGGGAAAGTTATACATGGGAATATGATAGTTTGGTACAAATTCTACTTGTTGATGATGTGGTAGGCTAGGTTGAAAGTCCTTAGGACTAGTTTTTCAACATAGTCTCAAGGATTTCACTCATGGACCCTTTCGAGTACCTTATGAGTGCGCCAATTAAATCCACCCTAAACCTAAATTAGGCACCCATACTTCTAGGATGATACCAAAGATATAGACAACTTCATAATCACCCTTATGTCTAAGATAGTGAAAATTAATAAAGTAAACCCAAAAATTGTCTACAATTGCCTTGGTTCCCATATCCCTCTTTCAAGGATAATGAGGGTTTCTAAAGTTCACCTAAACCCCTCTTTCAAGGATGATTTGAAGTTTTAAGAGATTGGGGTTTTCATCCACCAATCCCAACCAATTTAGTCAAGTGATAGTAGAACCTACCATCAACAACCTATCATACGCACAAATAAATCACAACCCATAAACAATTTGCACCCTATTCTAGCATAATCTCATGAGAAAGAACTAGCTAGAAATAAGAATAATGAACAAGATATACTCAAAAGATCTCCATTGATTTGATTTGTGAAAGACTAAGTGAATCTAACTTCAAACTTTGAATTTCAATAAATCTTCAATAGGAGTTTTCTAATCCTCCACTTGACAGCTACTCCAATGTATTCTTCACCCAAAATAACTACAATAAATGTTCTCTAAAAATGAAAACTAAGAAGTATACAAAGTTTCAATAATTGGGAATGGATTGATCGTCAAAGAGATAGGCTTTTAGTCTTTTAAAGGGGAAATTTGGGAATAGTTGGGTGTATTTACATCTTTTGCCTTTGCTTCTTTTTCCGCTAAGCCACTATTGCACGAGCTTGTCCATATTTAGGCTACCACGAACGCTCTTAGAGATATGCAATCATAGTATATTGACCTACTAACTAATCATGATCGTGGTCCTCAGACCACAATTGCATTAACTGAGGCTATGTTCTACTCCAGGACTTCAAATGCACTTCTTTCCTTTTCTGATCTTTTTTAGTTCGCATCCATATATTTTTATCTCATTACCTATGAGCCTGCAAAATATGGATATTAGTGAATTTAATCACAAATATGTCTCACTGATTCATTCAAAACATGGTAATATGCACGAATGATGATGTGAATGAGTGGTAAATTAACCACTCATCAATATCCTTAACTTAAAGCTCTATTTGTCCTCAAGCAACTCTACCTCTTACCATGAGACAATGCACATGTATATCCTAACTTCTATTATCCAATGATTACAATGACTTCAAGCATAGTCTCTACTTCAAGTCGCTCTTCAAACATGTGCAAAGCTATTCTCCCGACACACCTCAACATAAAATACAATATTCAAGGATAAAAAAGACTTCAAAGAGCAGCAATGCAACAATCACCAATACTCTAAAAGTGACACACTTTTTACCATGCCTACACTATACTTCTTTTGCCTCATTTCTTGAAAGATGACAAAATCACCTACCTCAACTTGTTCACATGTCTCTCGCAAGAAGGAAAATTTAACATTCCAGGCTACCAAATATGCATCAAGGAATTTAAGTGCAGAACTCTCTCCCTCACAAGAACTCTCTATGATAATAAGTGTCATACTATAGGCTTTCCCCTATTTTCAATTGCCACTATAATGAAAGTACATAGTTAGAGATCTCAAAGGGCCTTTTTAGCATGTAACGTAGGTTTGGGGTAGGGTAGGATATTATCTAGTGTCAACATAGTTTATACCCTCCTTGAACATCTACATCACACTATTTAATCTACTTTGTTGACTATGGGCCACTTATTTTGGTTACAATTGTGCCTATATTTATTCCCTTATTTCACCCATTTTATTTTCATTTCTTTTTTCTTTCATGCCTTTCATCCCTTTTGTTGAATTTTTCTTTTTCTTGTTTTATTCATTTGTTTCAATGCTTCAGCACGTAGGCACTCACTAACAACTTTGTGGTCCAAAGTTACTTCCTTCAATCCTCACCGCCCCCAACTTAGGCTTTTAGCCTTAAGTTGCATTTTTAAGTTGAAGGAGGGTATAGTTCAAAATAAGGATAAAAGTTAAAAGGTTCACGGCTTGTAGTGTATTTTCCAAAGAAAGGTCCAAAGGCTCAAAGTGGGTAACTAGGGATAACATCTATGCATGGGTACGCTTTTTAGGCGAAGGTACTTTTAATGTCATAAGATGGCCTAAAATCATCTCGCCAACCAAATACAAATTTTTTTTTGCCTTGAGAGACTAACGAGGAAAGTTCTAGATGACATAAGTATACATGAGATTTAGGAAAATAAACTCATCACACGTGACATGTGGACTCGCCAAGGATGCTCAATTGCCCCTTATTTTAGAGACGAAAATGAAATATCTATCAATATTAAGAAGCCAAAAATTTTGGAGTCACAAAAAGATTAAAAGTTTTATCAAATGGTTTTTCACGTCCATGCCCTTGATTTTTGAAAAACGGAGAAGGGTGTTTGCTTTGCCTTTGCGCTATGCACAATTTTCTAACCATGGATAAAACCCTAGACTTTGTCTCACATTTTGGCATAATATGGGCAAACCAACCATATGGCTACTTAGACATCGATAATGGTATGCGTGCAATCCCAAATCAACAATGCCACAGTACTCAAACTTTCTTTACATTTGGGATCCTGATGCAATGATTACTCATCCTTCCCCTGTATCTATGGCTCAAAACCTGATCACAACATTTTTCTCTTAAGAATTTCTTCAATCAATCTATCATAGTGAGCGGCTCATCTGACATCATTATTAAAAGAAATAAAAAGCTAGAAATAAAAACAATCAACTTCATAAAATTACCTTGCTTCATGTAAACTAAGTTCAAGTATTACAAGTCAATGTGTACTCACACAAGGGAAGGGCCACACAAACCCCGAATAAAAAGACTTATAGTGGCCTCACAACATAATTTAAAAAATAAGAAGGGGAAAAGGGCTCCCTGAAACCGAATTGATAACTATGTTGAAAGCAGGAATAGAAGGGTGTTCACAATATGATTGGTGCAATCACAATCCTCAGACCGCTATCGTGTTACTTGAGGCATTTTGCTCCTATATTTTCTCTATTTTTCTTCAAGACTGCTACACTTCAAAGCTTTGTTTTCCCTTGTTTTTGGCTTCCAATCAGCCTAAAGTATCTTCAAATCATTAAAATTGTATGATTTATTCAAAAATAAAATTTGTGACTTCCAATCGCGGTATGTTGATGAACTGCGATCATAATAAATGAGTCTATGTTTTAGTCTAGGTCATCAAACTTCACTTCTTTCCTTCTTTTGATATTTTTCAGCATGCATCAACATATTTTCATGTTATTGCCTTTGTGCCTACAAAATATGGGTATTAGTGCATTTAATCACAAATATGTCTCACTTATTCATTCAAAACATGGTAATGTGCACGAATGATGAGTGCAAATGAGTGGCAAATTGACCACTCATCAGAGTAGCAACCTACGTTGTAGACTCATAATCTGTATCCTCAACATCATCATCATCATGTGGAGGAGTGTGTGAGGATGACATCTTGTATGACTTCATCCTTGGCTGAGCTGCAACTGTTTGAGCAGCCTGGCGGGTTTTTCCTCTTATATGTCTGCTTCACCTTAACTGCTATGTCTCTACATCGCTGCCTTGAGTACTTCTCCACTAAACCACTAGGCTTGGGAGACTCTACCCATCTCCTCGAAGTATCAACCTTCTTCTTCCTCATAGATTTAGGTGTCATATGTACTTGAAAAACCAGTTGTTAGTTTCCAGAAAAATTAAGGGATAGCAAAAGTTGAAGAAAAACTCAAAATTTTAAAAGATTGAATTTTCCTCTATTTTCACACCCCTTTTAGCTATTTTAAAACCCAACAAGTCCAATGTTCACAAAACTATCATAAATCACAGCTTTAAAAGAAAACAAACATGCTCAATTAGTGGTAATACTTTTTTATTCATTCAAGTTAAACTTCCGATAGGGGCCTAACTTTAGATTTTACTTTGAAAAATGCCCTATGTTAAGATTTTAGGCTACTTCAAGGCTCCTACATACAAGCATGATGGATTCTATATATTGTGCAATGGAATACACATAACAACTTGTTTAAACAACAAATAGATCAATACATAACTATTAGGAGCCGAGAAAGTTGCCGCTTTTATGAATAATCGAAAGTGAATAATGAAGAAGTCAAGCAAAACCATTGTTGGAGCTTATTTTTAATGTGTTGTGAAATGTCGGTATCTCAAATAAGTGTCAATTTATCCTATACTTATGTGTGGGGTTAGTTTGTGTTTTCAGAGGGAGGTTTGAATTCAAAGAGAAAAATGAAGTTTTGAAGATTTGTATGAGTTAGAATGAGGTTAAAGTTGTTTAAATATAGGTGGGGTGGGGGCCTATTTTAGGTCATATATGTGTTGGTGGGCCCATAATTTGAATTAAAAATAGGCCCACTTATAATCTACCACCTGTGGCCAGCAGGTGCAGGGCGCAATTATCGGGCCAATATTTTGGCCCACTTTCCTGCAATCCCGACTTGGAGTTTTGATATTTTTCCAGTTACTTATGGTCTCGCAACTTAATTTTGAGGTTAAAGTAAAATTAGATGTCATAGTCCATAACTTTTCATATTTCATCCTCAAAATTTCAACTTTTTAGATTGTTACTCAACTTACCGTATGGGACTTGCGACCATGATGGGTTGATCACACATCCCACTTACCTGGTAATTGATGAATATAGTAGATTTTTACCATATTCTAGGAAATTCCAAGAGCGAAAAACCTATAAAAAGGAAAAACAACAAAAATAGTAAAACTAAAAATAGAGAGTTGCTTCCTACTCAGCAGTTGATTTAACATCGCGGCTCGACGCGGATATCTTGACTACTCAGAATTCACAAAGATACCTATAGGAGTATACTCTAGGGTAATCAATACAATCAATAACCAACACTAACCTCATGTCAAATCGAAATAACCCAATAGTGGATGGTACACGCATGAAATTAATGCTGGCTCATAAGTGACACAAGGCTCTGGCAAATTGGGATGACCCAATAGTGCATGGTACAGTGAATGATCTTGGATAGCCCTTTTTTTTATGCCAAAGACCTAGTCGTGACTCCACTGCAGTAGTGCACACCATCAACATCCTTAAATGTCACTCCTTTCTTCCTTGTAACCAATTGTTTCATAAACTTGGTCTATCCAGGCATCTGCTCTAATGCCTCAAGAAGAGTTATGTTAAAGCTAAATTCTTTCAGCATCCCAAAAAATTGCTTGAACTTACCGTCCTTTTTCTTTATCTTAAATCTCTAAGAAAAAGGTGGGGTGGTCTTGGAATCGTTCTATTTTCTGACTCAATGATTGGTCCCTTACCTTTGTCTTTAACAACTTTACATTTATCAACTGTTACCTTCTTGGACTCAACAGTAGGTGTCTCATCATCATCAACTTCTGCAGCAGGTCATGGGGGAAACCTAGTAGTGATACCAGTCCTTATGGTAATAGCAA
This sequence comes from Capsicum chinense, assembly GCA_026120095.1. Taxonomy (NCBI): domain Eukaryota; kingdom Viridiplantae; phylum Streptophyta; class Magnoliopsida; order Solanales; family Solanaceae; genus Capsicum; species Capsicum chinense. The sequence goes on from JAPEIP010000009.1 coordinate 90,001,066, forward strand.
GTACATGACTATTATTTTTTGGATTTTGCACCATGTTGCTCAGAAGGACACCTGGCTACCTTTGGTTCAGAGTTGTTGACATCAGCTCAAACTAGTGCTCCAACTGTTTTAAAGCAATGGCATGTGATGCAACCTTTTGAATCAATCTTGAAATGTTAGCCTTAATCTCCAAAAGGCTGATCTCCTGATTTTCTTGACCCTTCACTAGCTTAGCCAGTATCTCTCCCATTCTATATTCCACATCTTGTCTGCCAAGTGGAATGTACCTATAGCGACCCAAAATCTCCTCCCGGGACGTCACACGATGCTTAAGGATAGAAGTAGCCCCAAGCTAACTCTTTAAGCTTATTTCTAGTAATGACACTCATTTCAAGATGAAATAATTCAAACACCAGCATAGTCATATCATATGAAAGAAAATTCAGAGAAAATGCTCGGTCCAAGAGACCAACCAATACAGGAAAACCTCAACCAACCATAATCTAATAACTAGTCTGACAAAGCCTTTACTAATCCATGAACTAGGGAGCCATTGGGACAGGTCCCCAATTGACTCAAAATGAACTAAAAGTAATAACATAGTCTATCAAATACTGAAATGTCTGACGATAGGTCCTCAAACCATGAGGACTCACCACTGTAGAGATATAGGCAGAGGAATAGGAAAGTCACTGACTAGGCTGGGACTGAGCACCTGAACCTACATTATAAGACAATGTAGTACATAAATGTATATGTGGATCAACACTTGGATATGTACTGAGTATATGGGGGTGCATGCATTTATAGAAAACAACATCAATACTCTTTAATCAAATCATGCATGTAATAATTAATGAGCTACATGGCTTGAATAAGTATAAAATGCAAAGCTCATGAATCATGTAAAATGGAAACTGTTACACAATCTCTTGAGTCATTATACTTTCAGCTTTGAAATTTGTACTCTTCTCTTATTCTCAGTACTCAAGGCTAAAGGAAACTTCAAGCAATAATTTCAGCTCATGCATATGAATCATGGATAGTAAAACTTCTTCAATGATCAAGAACTCATAACACTTTTGAACTCAAATACTTGGAGTTCGAAATCATATAACTTTAGAACATACTTGAAGGCATTTCATTGACGTTAGGAAAACATCTTATTTCAATCTTTAAGGAAAAATACTCTTATCAAGGGAAAGTATTTTAGTTTTAAAGGAAAATATAATATCTCAATGAAAAATATTTTGCTTAGGGATTAATTGATCTTGAAGTTTAAATGTCAAGGGAGGTTCTCTTAACCGATATAAACCATGTTAGCTACATGGAGTCCAATGTCTTTTCCTCCTTTGGAAGAGACCTCACATTGGAGAGAGGCGTCAAACTCTTGATAAGGAGTATAACCTATGTCAAATGATCTCTAAACAAACTCGGCCTTGGGCCTAATATCAACTCGGCCTTAGGCCTAATAATGATCATAAACTCGGCCTAAGGTCCAACCTACGGTGGCACGTAGTTTTAGGGTAAGAAACCATAGTAACTTACCCAATAGGTTCTAAATACTACTACTTTTAAATTATCTGCTCTCATCTCGTAAAAATCCACTTTTAGAAATAATCTCATGGTTCTCCACGAACCCAATAATCAAATCAGTAATCTCATGTAGTAGAGTAGATTTAAAAACTCAATGACCATCAGGTCAAAACATTTCTCAATAATCTCAGAATACTCAAATCATTGGTGCTTATAGCACAAGAGTTCAGAAAATCTCAAGTCTCAAGTAGGGCTTAGTAACCCATAATTTAATCTTAAGTTAAAACTCATCAAAAGTATAATAGATAGCATATAGATTCATAACTCATGTAGAAACCTTGGAAATTTTAGCAATTTGTTTCAAAATCTCAACATACTCATATACTTCAATATCTCAAATATTTCAACTATTAACTTCTCAAGGATTAAAATCATGAGGTATTGACCCAACTGCAATTCTTTAGGAAAACATATAAAAATTATGCCATTAGACTCTCAATTCAAGGGAAACATCAAAATATTGCAATTAATAATAATGGGTGATAAAACATAATACAAATTCATGTAAAATCTCACAGGTTTTAGAAAATCATAGTTTAAATAAGCCTTTGGGCATAAGGATGAAAGGATTACCCTTGTTCAAAACCCCACATACCTGCGATTATGAAATTGGATGAACAAACTTGCTCTAAACTCTTTTTCTTACTCTTGAGAGAGGGTTATTGTAGCCCTTTAACTTGGGGAAAAATATAAACTCAATTTGTAGAATCCATGGTGAGTTCTTGGATTTCTTAGAGAAGGGTTTTAGATTTTATCTTGATGGAGAAACCCTAGCCTTTGGTCCTTTGGGAGATAATGAGGCTATCAAGGTTGTTTGGAATATATTTGAGGGTTAAAAGGGGCAAACACCCAAAAGCCCCTTGTTAAAATGAGTTAAAACACTGAACGGGGGCTACAACGGTCGAAGCGATGATCCATCGGGTCGTCCTTTGTACGATGACTAGAAAAGGGACATACTACCTCAATGCGACGGTAGGATCGATGGTCCGTTGTATGTCCGATGGTCCATCAGATCGTCCATCGCTCGATGGCTAAGATGAGACCACACTGCCTTAGTGGTTATGGTCTCAGCGATGGTCCTTCGCAGCCTTGAAGGTCTGTCATCTTGGTCATCGCACCTGGGATAGGATAGGGAGTTACTGCCTTAGTTTCGATGAGCCGAGTAACGGTTCATCGCAGACTCGATGGTCCATCAGAACATCCATCGCACCTGGGCGGTTCTGACAACTCTTGGTAAAATGCCATAACTTCTTGACCCGATATTGGATTTGGCCGAAATTGGTATCATTGGAAAGCTAATTCATACTCTACATGACAAAAAGTCAAATTTAAGACAATTCTATATGGTTTAAACACCAATCACTTGGGAAGTCACTTCTCAATCTTTTAGGTCCAGAATTACACTTCACTTAACATGCTCTAAGGCTTGGACTAGGAGGGAACTTTGCGGGGTCTTACTATATCTCCCCCTTGTAAACATTCATCCTCGAATGTCACTATTTAGACTACGAACACAGGAAAAATATAGTACATATAGATGAATCTCTCTAAACTCTTGAATACCTCAGAAATTGCAAGAACTCATGCAAGAATAAATACATAGCTGAACTTTAGATTAGAAGGGCTGAATTAAGGAAGAATAATACCTTCAGATTGATCTAAACTCACAGAAAAGAGGTTCGGGTACTTGGTTCATATGTATGCTTCTGGCTCCCAAGTAGTACCTTCTATAGACTGGTTTTTTGTTCCTTAGTCTACAGATTTGAAAATCTAGGATCTCAATAGGAATCTCATCGAATGAAAGACTGTTCTGAATATCAGCACTCTCTAAAGGATCTACCATAGTGGAAACATCAATACGCTTTTTAAGCATGGATACATGAAAAATAGGATGAAGAGCTGACAACTCTATGCGCAACTCAACCTCATAGGATACTTTACCAACACGTCTCAAGACTCTATATGGGCCAACATAATAGGGAATAATCTTTACATTTTTACCAAAACTCTTCACCTCTTTCATCGGTGAAATCTTCAAGTACACTAAATCACCCACCTCAAACTCAAGATCTCTTCTCCTCACATCAACATATGACTTTTGATGACTCTGTACGGTCTTCAACCTCTCTCTAATCAACTTAACATTCTACATAGCTTTAAACATTGTATCAGGTCCAAGCACAACAACTTTACTCACTTTAAACCAACCTATGGGTGATCTATATCTTCTACCATACAAGGCCTCAAATAGTGCCATCCCAATGCTAGCATGGTAACTGTTGTTATAGGAAAACTCTATCAATGGAAAATGCTTATCCCAACTACCTCTGAAATCAAGATCACACGCCCACAACATATCCTTTAGGTTTTGAATGGTCCTCTCAACCTGACCATCTATCTGCGGGTGAAAAGCAAAACTCAAAAGAACTTGGGTACCAAGACCCTGCTGAAACATCCTCCAAAACTGAGAACTAAATTTGGTTCCCCTATCCGAAATGATGGACGAGGGAACTCCTTGTAGCTTGACTAACTCCCAGATATACAATCTAACATAATCCTCAGCTGTATAAGATCTATCCACGGGCAAGAAATGCACGAACTTAGTCAGCATATCTACAAAAATCCAAATCGAATCATAATGATGACGTAAAAAAAGCTAACCCGATCATGAAGTCCATATTCACCAGCTCCCACTCCTAAGTGGGTATACCAAACTCTTGCATCAAGCCACCAGGGCTTTGGTTCTCTACCTTAACCTGTTGGCACGTTACACACTTTTCTACGAATTTGGCTATATCCTTCTTTATACCATTCCACCAATAAATTACCTACAAGTTGTGGTACATATTGGTAGTACCGGGATGAATAGAATACCGCGTGCCATGCACTTCAGCAATAATCCTCTGCCTCAGATCATCAACACCAAAACACACAATCTACTTTGCAATCTCAACACACCATCTTCCCTTTGGGAGAAAACCTCTACCTTTTGATCCTTAACTGCCTCCTTCAGTCTGACCAAACTAGGATCCTTATCTTGCTTCTCCTTCACTTTCGAAACTAAAGAGGATTCGGAACTACTCTATACCAAAGTACTTCCCTCAGCTGAATAAAGTAACCTAACACCCAATCTAGACAAATAATGCCCATCACGAGCTAACTCTTTCTTACCTTCCTCTACATGGTCAACACTATCTATAGACAACCCGCTAAGGACATCTGCCACTATATTGGCTTTGCCCGGGTGATACAGTATACTTATATCATAGTTTTTAACAACACCAACCACCTCTTCTACCTAAGATTCAACTCCCTCGGAGTAAACACATACTGCAAGCTCTTATGATCAGTAAACACATCAACATGAACACCATAAAGGTAGTGTCTCTAGATTTTCAAAGCAAAGACCACAACAGCTAACTCAAGATCATGGGTTGGGTAATTCTTCTAATGTAGCTTTAACTACCTAGAGGCATAGGCTATAACCTTACCTCTTTGCATCAACATACAATCCAAACAAATTCTTGAGGCATCACAATACACCATAAAAACCATTTATGCCATCAGGCAAAGTCAACATAGGGGCTGAAGTAAGTCGAGTCTTCAACTCCTGAAAACTCTTATCACAGGAATCTGACCACTGAAACTTAACTTTCTTTTAGGTCAATTGGGTCATGGGAGACAAAATAGAAGAAAAACCCTCAACAAAATGACTTTAGTAGCCTACTAGACCCAAGAAACTTCTAATGTCAGATGGAGAGATAGGTCTAGGCCACTTTTATATAATTTCTGTCTTTAGGGGATCAACTCTAATACCTTCGGCTAAAATAACATTACCCAAAATGGATACAGACCTAAGCAAAAATTCACAAATACTTAATTTGGCAAATAACTAGTGGTCTCTAAGAGTTTGCAAGGCAATTCTAAGGTGATTCGCATGGTCATTCTCATTACAGGAGTACACAAGGATGTCATCTATGAAGACAATGACAAACATATCAAGATATTGCTTGAATACTTGGTTCATGAGGTCTATGAAGGTTGTCGGGGAATTGGTTAGCCCAAAGGACATGAATAGAAACTAACAATGACCATAGCGGGTTTGGAAAGCTGTCTTTAGAATATAACATTCCTTGACATTAAGATGGTGATAGCAAGATCTAAGGTCTATCTTGGAGAAATAACTTGCACCTTGTCAATGATCAAACAGGTCATCAATTCTTCGAAGAGGATACTTGCTCTTGATGGTGACCTTGTTAAGCTGATGATAGTCAATGAATATACGAAAGGAACCGTCAATGCACATACACAAGGATCTTATGAGTCATTATACTTTCAGCTTTGAAATTTGTACTCTTCTATTATTCTCATTACTCAAGGATAAAAGAAACTTTAAGCAATACTCTCAACTCATGTATATGTCTTATGGAGAGTAAAACTTCTTTAATTCTCAAGTACTCATAACTCTTTTGAAATCAAATACTCAAAATTCAAAATCATATAACTTTGGAACATGCTTGAAGGCATTTCATTCACGTTAGGAAAACATCTCATTTCAAGTTTTGGGGAAAAATACTCATATCAAGTGAAATTATTTTAGTTTTAAAGGAAAATATCTTATCTCAATGGAAAATATTTTAGTTTAGGGAGTAACTGATCTCCAAGTTTAAATGTCAAGGGAGGTTCTCTTAATCGACATAAATAATGCGAGCTACATAGAGTCTAACGTCTTGTCCTCCTAAGGAAGAGACCTCATGTTGGGCGTCATACTCTTGCAAAGTAGTATAACCTAGGTCCAGTGATCACTAAACAAACTTTGCCTCGGGCCTAAAATCAACTTGGCCTTAGGCCTAATAAAATCATAAACACGGCCTTAGGCCCAACCTATGATGGTACGTAGTTTTGGGGCAAGAAACTGTAGTAACTTACCTATTCGGTGCTAAATACTACTCTCTTTATATTATCTACACTCATCTCTTAAAAATCCACTTTTAAAAATAATCTCATGGTTCACCATGAACCCAATAATCAAATCGGTAATCTCGTGTAGTAGAGTGGATTTCAAAACTCAATGACCATTAGGTCAAAACATTTCTCAACAATCTCTGAATACTCAAATCATGGGTGCTTATAGCACAAGATTTCATAAAATCTCAAGTCTCAAGTAGGGCTTAGTAACCCATAATTCAATCTCAAGTTAAAACTCATCAAAAGCATAATAGATAGCATATAGATTCATAACTCAGTAAAAATCTAGAAATTTCATCAATTTGTTTCAAAATCTCTACATACTCATATACTTTAATATCTCAAACATTTCAACTATTAACTTCTCAAAGATTAAAATCATGGGGTATAGACCCAACTGCAATTCTTTAAGAAAACATGTAAAAATCATGCCATTAGACTTTTAATTCAAGGGAAACATCAAAATATTGCAATCAATAATAATGGGTGAAAAAACCTAATTCAAATTCACGTAAAATTTAATAGGTTGCAGAAAACAGTAGTTTAAAAAAGCATTTGGGCACAAGGATAAAAGGATTACCCTTGTTTAGAACCCCACATACCTTGGATTATGAAATTGAATAAACAAGCTTGATCTAAACTCTTCTTCTTACTCTTGAGAGAGGGTTCTTACAACTCTTGAACTTGGGGAACTGAAATCTCAACTCAATTTGTAGAATCCATGGTGAGTTCTTGGATCTTAGAAGAAGAAACCGTAGCCTTTGGATGGTTTGGGAGATAATGAGGCTATCATATTCGTTTGGAATATATTTGAGGGGTAAAAGGGGAAAAGACCCAAAATCCCCTTGTTAAAATTAGTTAAAACACTGAATGAGGTTTGCGTCAGCCGAAGCGATGGTTCGTTGGGTTGTTCATCGCATGATGTCCAAAAAAGGGACATACTGCCTCGATGTGATGATCGGATTGACAGTCTGTCATAGGTTCGATGGTCCATTGGATCGTCCGTTGCTCGATGGCCAAGATGAGACCACACTGCCTTTGTGGTGATGGTCTCAGTGATGGTCCATCGCAGACTTGACGGTCCATCATCCTAGCCGTCGCACTTAGGCCAGGAAAGGGAGTTACTACCTTGGTTGCGACGGGCCGAGTGATGGTCCATCGCAAACTCAATGATCCATTGGATCGTCTGTCACACTAAGGCAGTTTCGGCAACTCTCAATAAAATGCCATAACTTCTCACCCTGATATTGAATTTGGACGAAATTAGTATTGTTGGAAATCTAATTCAATTCTCTATATGACAAAAAGTCAAATTTAAGAAAATTATATATAGTTTAAACACCAACCACTTGGGAAGTTACTTCTCCATCTTTTAGGGCCGGAATTACACTTCACTTGACACGCTCTAAGGCTCAGACTATAAGGGAACTTTGCGGGGTCTTACAACATCTCCCCCTTGGAAACATTCATCCTCGAATGTCGCTAATTAGACTAGGAACATAGGAAAAATAGAGTGCATATAGATGAATCTCTCTAAACTCTTGAATACCTTAGAAATTGCAAGAACTTATGCAAGAATAGATACATAGTTTAACTTTAGATTAGAAGCGCTGAATTAAGGAAGAATGATACTTTCAGGCTAATCTGAACTTGCAGAGAAGAGGTGCAGGTACTTGGATCACTTGTCTGCTTCTGCCTCCCAAGTAGCACCCTCAACAGACTAGTTCTGCCGTAAAAATTTGACCAAGAGAACTTCTTTGTTCCTTAGTCTACAGATCTAAAAACTAGAATCTCAACAGGAATCTCATTAAATGAAAGACTGTTCTGAATATCAGCACTCTCTGAAGGATCTACCCCAATGGAAACACCAATATTCTTTTTAAGCATGGTGACATGAAAAATAGGATGAACAGTTGACAACTCTATGAGTAACTCAACCTCATAGGCTACTTTACCAACATGGCTCAACACTCTATACAAGCCAACATAATGGGGACTAAGCTTTCCCTTTTTACCCAACCTCTTCACCCATTTCATAGGTGAAATCTTCAAGTACACCAAATCATTCACCTCAAACTCAAGATCTCTTTTCCTCACATCGTCATATGACATTTAATGACTTTGAGCGGTCTTCAACCTCTCTATAATCAACTTAACTTTCTCCATAGCTTTAAATACTACATCAGGCCCAATTACGGCAGCTTCACCCATTTCAAACCAAGTTATGGGTGATCTACATCTTCTACCATACAAGGCCTCAAATGGTGCCATCCCGATGCTAGCATGGTAACTGTAGTTATAGGAAACTCTATCAATGGCAAATGCTCATCCCAACTACCTTTAAAATCAAGAGCACATGCCCGCAACATATTCTCTAGGGTATGAATGGTCCTCTCAGCCTGACTATTTGTCTGCGGGTGCAAAGTAAAACTCAAAAGAACTTGGGTACCAAGAGCGAACTGAAACTCCCTCCATGTAAATTGGGTGCCCCTATCCGAAATAATGAAGAAGGGAACTCCATGTAGCCTGACTAACTCCCAAAAATAAAATCTAGCATAATCCTCAGCTATAAAAGATGTATGCATTGGCAAGAAATGCACAGACTTAGTCAGCCAATCCATAAAAACCCTAATCGAATCATGATGACGATGTGAACGAGGTAACCCATTAATGAAGTCCATATTCACCACCTCCCACCTCCAAGTAGATATAGGAAATTCTTGTATCACACCACCAGGTCTTTGGTGTTCTACCTTAACCTGTTAGCACGTTGCACACTTTGCTACAAATTTGGATATATCCTTCTTTATACCATTTCTCAAATGGATTTTCCGCAAGTCACAGTACATCTTGGTAGTGTCGGGATAAATAGAATAATGTACGCCATGTGCTTCAGCCATAATCCTCTGCCTCAGAACATCAACACATGGAACATACAATCTACCTTGCAATCTCAACACACCATCTCCCCCTTGGGAGAAAACCTCTACCTTTTGGTCCTTAACTGCCTCCTTCAATCTGACCAAACTAGGATCCTTATCTTATTTCTCCTTCACTTTCGAAACTAAAGAGGATTCAGAACTACTCTACACCAAAGTACTTCCCTCAGCTGAATCAAGCAACCTAACACCCAATCTAGCCAAATAATGCTCATCACGAGCTAACTCTTTGTTACCTTTCTCTATATGGGCAACACTACCCATACACAACTTGCTAAGGGCATCTGCCACTACATTAACTTTGGCTGGGTGATACAACTCACTTATATCATAGTCTTTCAATAACTTTAACTACCTTCTCTACCTAAGATTCAATTCTCTCTGAATAAACACATACTGCAGGCTCTTATGATCAGTATACATATCAATATGAACACCATAAAGATAGTGTCTCCAGATTTTTAAAGTAAAGACCACAACAGCTAATTCAAGATCATGGGTTGGGTAATTCTTCTTATGCAGCTTTAACTGCCTAGAGGCATAAGCTATAACCTTACCTTTTTGCATCAACACACAACCCAAACCAATTCTAGAGGTATCACAATACACCACAAAACCATCTGTGCCATCAGGAAAAGTCAACGTAGGGGCTGAAGTAAGTAGAGTCTTCAACTACTGAAAACTTTTCTCATAGGTATCTGACCACTAGAACTTAACTTTCTTTTGGGTCAACCGGGTCATGGGAGACGCAATAGAAGAGAAACCCTCAACAAAACGACTATAGTATCCTGCTAGACCCAAGAAACTTTTAATGTCAGATGGAGAGATAGGTCTAGGCCAATTTCTTATAGCTTCTATCTTTTGGGGATCAACTCTAATACCTTCGGCTGAAATAACATGACCCAAAAAGGATACAAACCTTACCCAAAATTCACACTTACTGAATTTGACGAACAACAGGTGGTCTCTAAGAATTAGCAAGACAATTTTATAGTAATTCGCATGGTCATTCTCATTATTGGAGTACACAAGGATGTCATCTATGAACACAATGACAAACATATCGAGATATTGCTTAAATACTCAGTTCATGAGGTCCATGAAGGCTGCCGAGGCAATTATTTAACCCGAAGGACATAACTAGAAACTCAAACTGACCATAGCGGGTTTGGAAAGTAATCTTTGTAATATCACATTCCCTGACTTTAAGCTTGTGATAGCCAGATCTAAGGTCTATCTTGGAGAAATAATTTGCAACTTGCAATTGATCAAATAGGTCATCAATTCCTAGAAGAGGATACTTGTTCTTGACGGTGACCTTGTTGAGCTGATGATAGTTAATGCACATACGCAATGAGCTGACTTTCTTTTGCACGAATAAGACAGGTGCACCCCAAGGAGAAATACTGGCCTAATGAAAACTTTGTCTAAAAGATCTTTGAGTAGTTATTTTAGCTCCTTAAACTCAGTAGGTGCCATATGGTATGGAAGAATAGAAATGGGGTGAGTATCGGGAAGAAGGTCATTCCCAAATTCTATCTCTCTATCAGAAGGTAACCCTGGGAGGTCTTCCAAAAAAACATCTAGAAAATCATTAACAATATCAACTAACTGAATAGTTGTAGCCTCGGACTTAGTATCTTTGACTCTAACTAGGTGATAGATGCAACCTTTGGATATTAGCTTTCTGGCTTTGAGATAGGAGATAAAGTGACTCTTGGGAGATACCGAACTTCCTGACCACTCAAAAGCTGGTTCATTAGGGAACTGAAATTTGACCATATGGGTATGACAGTTTACTGATGCATAGCAAGAATGAAGCCAATCCATACCCAGAATAACGTCAAAATCCACCATGTCTAACTCTATCAAATCAATAAGTATGACTCTATGAAGAACAGTAACAGGACAATCTCTATACATTTATTTAGCAATAACTGACTCCCTGATAGGTGTGGAGACTAGGAAAGGATCAAGAATCTTTTCGGGACTCAGTTTGAAATTTACAGCTACAAGTGGGGTCACATTAGAGAGACTTGACCCAGGGTCCAACAACACATAGACATCAAAACAAAAGACACGGAGCATACTAGTAACAACATCGAGAGAGGCCTCCTACTCTTGATAGGATGCTAAGGCATAGAATCTATTCTAGCACTGACCACCAGCAGTACTAGATAAAGTGCCCTGAGCAGGGGTGAGGTAGGGTATAAGAGCTGGTGCACTAGTAGCCTATGCCTGAGACCGGGAATCTCTATTCTCCTATCTATCATGAGGATAATCTCTAAGTCTGCGACCCTACTTTTCACAACAAAAAAACCCCTCAGATCTATGAAACACTCACTGGGATGATCCCTACTACATTTAGCACAAAGAGGATAATGGGGCCTATTACCAACAATGTTCTGCAACCTAGACATAAAAGATCTGCCCTCTTGCTCTTACCTGCCTCTAGGCGCGGGATCACTAGCTGATAAAGGCACTGGCATAGACGGACATATTGCAAACAGAGGGTTGTTCCCTCCATGGAACCTAGACTGGCTATACTCATGCTTCTCAGATATTGCCCTCTTGTTACTTCTCACTTGATCTCTCTCCCTATACGGCATCACTGTCCTACACTCTTTCAGCACCAAACTAGAAACACATATCAGGAAATTGCTTATACTAGCTCGGGTATCAAAAATCAAATCAGGAGCATACCTGGCCAACTAGTTGAACTTCAAGCAGTACTCTTTAATAGTCATGGAGCCCTGCCTCAAGTTCATAATCTCCTAAATCTTTTCTTCCCTCATCTCAAGTAGAAAGAACTTATCCAAGAATATATCTTGGAATACCTTCCAAGTCATAGGAGTCTCATTCTCGCCTTTACCCTTTCTCTATGATACAAACCAATCATAAGCAATGTTCTTTATCCTATAGGATGCCAACTTAACACTTTATTTCTCAGAAATATGCATCACCTACGTGATCTTTCTCACTTCCTCAAGGTACAACTGTGGGTCCTCATCTGTCTTAGACCCATAAAACACTGGTGGATTCATCCGTACAAAATCACAAATCCAAGCTGCAGCTACATCATCTCCCTATTGATTAGCAACTGGAACCTGGTTATTAGCCTGAATATTGACAGTGACTTCTTGGTCTAACGCCTGAAACGCCGTCCGAAACTCAGCATGAGACACCATCTCATTCAAAGTGTCAATAGGTATGGGTTGCTCATCATTGTTTTTGCAGAAATTCACTCTTTGGGGAGGCATTTTGAAACTAAAAGAGCATGGATTATTTGATGAGAGGGGTAACTATAGGCATTATAGAATCTAAAAGAAGAGAACTTTTTATGAAAACATCTTGTAGCCTCTTGCTTATAGATGTGGCACGCTACACACGGATGATCAAGACTCTACTCAACATGGCTTGTCAGACTCTCTAGGACTCCTTAAAAACTTAAGCTATGATACCAAGTTTGTAACAACCCAAAATTACCTCTCGGGACGTCATACGGTGCTTAAGGCTACAAGTAGCCCCAAGCTAACCCTTTGATCCTATTTCTAGCAATGACACTCATTTCAAGATGAACTAATTCAAACACCAGCATAGTCATAGCATACGAAAGGAAATACAGAGAAAATGCTAAGTCCAAATGACCAAGCAATACCAAAAAACCTCAACACAACCACAATCTGATAATTAGACTAACAAAGCCTCTACTAATCCATGAACTATGGAGCCATTGGGATAGGTCTACAACTGACTCAAAATGAACTAAAAGTGAAAACATAGTCTCTCAAATAATGAAATATCTGACGATCGATCCTCAAACAAAGAGGACTCACCACTGTAGGGATATAGTTAGAGGTACTCGGAAGTCACTGAAAAGGCTAGGACTGAGCACTTGAACCTACATTATAAGAAAATATAGCAAATAGAGGTATATGTGGATTATTACTTGGGAATATACTGAGTATGTGGGGGTGGATGCATTTATGTAAAACAATATCAATACTCTATAATCAAATCATGCATGTAATAAGTGATGACTCACATGGCTTAAATAAGTATAAAATGAGAAGCTCATGAATCATGTAAAATGGAACATGTAACACAATCTCGTGAGTCATTATACTTTTAGCTTTGAAATTTGTACTCTTCTCTTATTCTCATTACTCAAGGCTAAAGGAAACTTTAATCAATAATTTTAACTCATGCATATGTCTCGTGGAGAGTAAAACTTCTTCAATGCTCAAGAACTCATAACTCTTTTAAACTCAAATACTTGAAACTCAAAATCATATAACTTTGGAACATACTTGAAGGATTTTCATTCACGTTTGGAAAACATCTCCTTTCAAGCTTTAGGGAAAAATACTTATATCAAGGGAAAGTATTTTAGTTTTAAAGGAAAATATCTTATCTCAATGGAAAATATTTTAGTTTAGGGAGTAATTGATCTCAAAGTTTAAATATCAAGGGAGGTTCTCTTAACCGATATAAACCATGCGAGCTACATGGAGTCCAACATCTTTTCCTCCTAAGGAAGAGACCTCACATTGGGGAGAGACATCATACTCTTGTCAAGGAGTATAACCCAGGTCAAGTGATCCCTAAACAAACTTGGCCTTGGGCCCAATATCAACTCGGCCTTAGGCCCAATAATAATAAAAAACTTGGCCTGATGATAAACTCGGCCTCAGGCCCAACCTACGGTGGCAAGTAGTTTTGGGGTAAGAAACCGTTGTAACTTACCTACTCGGTGCTAAATACTACTCCTTTTAGATTATCTGCTCTCATCTCGTAAAAATCCACTTTTAGAAATAATCTCATGGTTCACCACGTACCTAATAATCAAATCAGTAATCTCGTGTAGTAGAGTGGATTTTAAAACTCAATGACCATTAGGTCAAAACATTTCTCAATAATCTCAAAATACTCAAATCAGAGGTGCTTATAGCACAAGAGTTCATAAAATCTCAAGTCTCAAGTAGGGCTTACTAAACCATAATTCAATCTCAAGTTAAAACTCATCAAAAGTATAATAGATAGCATATAGATTCATAACTCATGTAGAAATCTAGAAATTTCAGAAATTTGCTTCAAAATCTCAACATACTCATATACTTCAATATCTCAAGCATTTTAACTAATATCTTCTCAAGGATTAAAATCATGGGGTATAGACCCAACTGCAATTCTTTAAGAAAACATGTAAAAATCATGCCATTAGACTCTTAATTCAAAGGAAACATCAAAATATTGCAATCAATAATAATGGGTGAAAAACCCTAATTCAAATTCATGTAAAATATCATAGGTTACAGAAAATCATAGTTTAAATAAGTCTTTGGGCACAAGGATGGAAGGATTACCCTTGTTCGAAATCCCACATACCTTGGATTATGAAATTGGATGAACAAGCTTGCTCTAAACTCTTATTCTTACTCTTGACAAAGGGTTATTGCACCCCTTGAACTTGGGGAACTAAAATCTCAACTCAATTTGTAGAATCCATGGTCAGTTCTTGAATTTCTTAGAGAAGGGTTTTAGATTTGCTCTTGAGGGAGAAATCCTAGCCTTTGGATATTTTGGGAGATAATGAGGCTATAAATTTTATTTGGAATATATATGAGGGTTAAAATGGGAAAATACCCAAAATTCCATTGTTAAAATGAGTTAAAACACTAAACGGGGGCTACGACTGTTGAAGTGATAGTTCATCACTAGTCTGACGGTCCGTCGGGTCGTCCGTCGATCGATGACCAGAAAAGAGACATACTGCCTTGATGCGATGGTTTGATCAATGTTCCTCACAGGTCCGATGGTCTATCGGATCGTTCATCGCTCAATGGCCAAGGTGAGACCACACTGCCTTAGTGGTGACGGACTCAGCGACGATCTATCGCAGTCTTGACGGTCCATCGTCCTGGCCATCGCACTTAGACCAGGAAAGAGAGTTATTGTATTGGTTATGATGGGCTGAGCAAAGGTCCATCGTAGACTCGACAATCCATTGGATCATCCACCTGGGCGGTTTAGACAACTCTCAGTAAAACGACCATAACTTCTCACCTCGATACTGAATTTGGACGAAATTTGTATCGAAGGAAAGCTAATTCAATTCTCTACATGACAAAAAGTTAAATTTAATAAAATATATGTGGTTTAAATACCAATCACTTGGGAAGTCACTTCTCAATCTTTTAGTGTCAAAATTACACTTTACTTGATACGCTCAAAGGCTCGGACTACGAGTAAACTTTATGGGGTTTAAAGTACCTATCTCTCTTCTCTCTATAATTTTTTTTATTTCTCCAATCACCACCTCACTCTCTATTACACTCACTCTATCTGTCATAGTAGTTACAACCTTTGTTCCCTCGCCCTTAGGCTCAGAAAACCACCAACTGAAGATCCAGACAATTTGTTTCCTCCTATAATTCTGACTCAAAAGCTTCGGAAGCTGACCTCTGTGCTGCTACTAAATTTATTTTCTTAAAGTTGTTGCCACAAGATACTTTGATAGTACCTCTAGGTTAGTTCTTAGCATACAATCTCTTGCGCTACTGTGGCATCAACTACTTTCTGATTGCAGGAGGATCCAACAGCATATGTGTTAGATCCCCTCTCAGCCTCCCAAGTTTTCCACCCTTGGTAAGTGAGCAATATCTGATCTAATATCTCTAAAGCTGCCTCCCAACATTGTCTCATAAAATCTCTTCCATATATATTGTCTTCCATGGATCTAGTCTCAATAAAATATCTCCAATAAGCTTATCCTTGACAACTAATGATTGGGCGCCATACTCAACTTCTCCTTGAACCAAAACCATGACTCATACATAGATTCTGACTGCACCTTCCTAAAATTATAGATCTTATCCTTAAGTTACAATATCCTAGATTGAGGAAATAAGTTATTCAATAATTTCCTGCCTAACTCATTCCATGTAGAGATAGAGTCGCTTGGCATTTCCCCTAACAATAAAGATGTTTCTCTTATAAGTGAGAAAGGGAAGATCCTCGTTCTGAATGCTTCCTGATTCACCCCTGGATTTGTTTACAAACTGCATATCCTGATGAAATTGGCAAGGAGAATATTTTTTAGATTTACAAGTTGGATCATTGTGCTCGTGATGTCAAGTGTTAAACACGGGCACCTCTAGCTCTATTCTAATTTCTACCAAGTGTTGTTCGACAGTCTGTTGCTTATCTCTACTCAGCTAAATCTGCCTCTCTAGCTACCCATTGAGCTTCTTCTGTTGCCCTTTTTTTAGCTTTTTCTTGAGCTAAAGTTCCCCATACTATCGATCAATAATATCTTATACTCCTGCGGGAAGAGGTGGAGGTACAACATCACAAACCCTTTCAGGAAGTTCATCTTTTTATGCTCAGACATCCTACTAGGTGTTTGTAATATCCACTCTAGATTCAGATTCAGTAGGAGTAGGGATTGCCTCTACTCTATGTGCTAGGAATACACCAGCGTATGCCCAACTAAGAAAAAAACCAAAAAGAAAAACCCACAAACTGCAACAACTTCAGCCATAAATCAACACTATGTTCCCCAACAACGACTCCAAAATTTTGATGACGTCCAAACTGAACCTCCTCTTAAAAAATGATATGATCACTATCAAAATATAGTAACCCAACAAAGTTTGTGGTCAAATACCAAGATAACACGTGAAATTGTGGATCTTAGTAGTTGTAGGATTCTAACGTATGCACCCATTAAGAAAAATATTATAATAAAGATGAAGCAATGAATGTATAGGTATCGGTTTAGAACAACAACAACACTTCCCCAACTTTATCAATCTGCCAGGGTTTTCACAACCCTAGCTATAGGTTTTAGCCGCTTATGCTTGTGAATAAATTAATATCATTTAGCTTCAAAATAATATATAAAATCACAATGATAAAAAGTATAAAAACCCACAATCGTAACTGCATTAATTAATTGAATTCGATACAAGAGAATCTCAAGATCAAAATTGAATCTTGGATTAAAAATATATTTTTGAGTGTCAAAAGCATGTAACTCCTACTAAAAATCACATAAAGGGTATTTATAGTACATGAGGAAACCCTAAAAACAAAGCCTAAATAAAATAGGAGAAAACGGCATCGGCCACCACATCTAGCCTGTACCTGCGCCCTAAACCTAGGCGCAGGTAGTACTGCAGGGTGAACACAGGTACAGGGCATAAGTACGTGATTAAAAATATACAAAACATGATTTCCTGTAAAACATACCCATAACGCATCATAATAACTAAATAACCTCAGAAACTTGCATATTTTCCTTATTTTATGTGTCGAAACTGTTATATTTCTACAGCACATCAAATTCCACCTTACATAATGGCTCCTGTAAAGCTCAAGAAATTGAAGGATTAGTTAAAATATATCCTAGATAAGTGTTTTATAAGGCCTAGCATTTTCTTGTAGGGTGCTTCAATTCTCTTCGTGCATAAGATAGTCGATTCCCTCAGAATATGCATTGACTACAGTTTGTTGAAAAAAGTCACAACAAGAATAAATATCCTCTCCCAAGGATTATTTTGTTCAATCTACTTTAGGGAATAAGCTATTTCTCTAAGATAGACCTAAGATCCGGTTATCATTAGCTCAGAGTAAGAGAATATGACATCCCAAAATAGCCTTCAGGACTTGGTATGGTCACTTCAAATTTTTAGTAATGTATTTTGAACAAACGAATGCTCCTGATGCTTTTATGGAATTGATGAACAGAATATTCAAGCAGTACCTGGACATGTTTGTCATAGTCTTCATAGATGACATTTTCGTAGTGAAAGTGATCATGTAGACCATCTAAGGATTTGTTTGCAGGCCCTTAAGGATCACCAGTTGTTTGCTAAGTTCATCAAGTTTGAATGTTTGTTGATATCAGTAGCTTTTGTTGGTCTGATTATTTCTGGTGATGACATTTGAGTTGACCCTCACAAGACCAAAGCAGTAATAAACTGGGCCAGATCCAGCTCACCATCAGACATTTAGAGTTTTTTGGGTTTAGACGATTAATATAGACTATTTGTTTAAGGATTTTATTATATTTCTTCTCCCATGTATCCATTGACTTAGAAGAAAGTCAAGTTTCAGTGGTCATATTCCTGCGAGAAGAGTTTTCAAGATTTGAAGACTCAACTCACATTCGTTTTTGTATTGACTCTACCAGAGGGCTCATATGGGTTCATAATTTATTTTGATACTTCCAAAGTTGGTCTTGGTTGTGTATTAATGCAGCAAGGTAAGGTCATAACCTATGCCTCTAGACACCTCAGACCTCATGAGAAGAATTACTCGACACATGACCTCAAACTGGCAGTAGTTGTTTTTCCCTTAAAGATTTGGAGGCATTAACTTTATGGGGTTCATGTTGACATGTTCACAGATCATAAGATTTTGCAATATATGTTCACACATAAAGAGAAAATCTTCATCAAAGAAGGTGGCTGGAATTATTGAAAGACTATGACATAAGTATGTTTTATCACTCGGGTAAGGCCAATGTGGAGGCCGATGCCCTTAGTAGATTGTCTATGGGAAGTGTTGTTCATGTGGAGGATGATAAGAAAGAGTTAGTTTGGGAGGTTTATCAGCAAACTCAATTGGGTGTTAGGTTGGTTGATTCAGCCAAAGGTAGAATAAGGGCTCCGAATAGTTTGGAGTTTTGTTTAGTTTTTGAGGTAAAGTAAAATGAAGATAGGGATTCTGTTTTGGTTAAGTTAAAAGATACAGTTCAGGATTAGAAAGTTGAGGTGTTCTCCCAAGGGTGGAGATAGTTTCACGAATCGAACTAGGGCCTGGCTGTGATGGGTCCATCAAATCCAACAAGGACTGAAGACCACCCGCTTCATCTAACAAAATAGAACACCATATCCCCCAAAATCGGATGAATATTGAACATATAACAAAATAGCATAAGATAAGCTCAAAAAATTTAAGATATTTCTATAATCGATAACCGGTAACCGACCCAAAAACAACCAAACAACATCACCCAATTCCACAGTAATATCCATAAGACCTTTTAACAAAATTGAAATCAATAAAGTATTGGTACGTGCCCTTGACTCTGACAATGACAATAATAATGCAAATGTTATTATGAACTTTTCAATTCTAATCTGTGGAAGGAAACTAATGAAATGACTAAGTGTTTTGGAGAATGAAATCTCACCACTTTACCACAATGATCTAATCCACCTAACACTACATAGGAAAAGTAGAAGTATCTATGGTGCCTGCATCACAGGGGATACAATATTTTAAAATGGTTAGTGGGTTGAGCACTAGCATGTAACTCTGGAGTACGGTATTGAATAATGCCATGAACAACATTTCAAAATAATTCAAGCCAATGCGCATAATCATATACATATACATATAAACATGTCATGCCAGGAAAGGGAACAAGGATTAACATAAAGTAAAAATTTTATCCTAGACTATGTAGGTCAATCGTCAAAAATAGGCATCCACAGGCTATATGGGTTCATCTCCCCCTACTGAAAGAGTCCCGGTGCATGTTAGCCACATGAACTAGAGGTATCAAGGAAAACTAGGGAATTCCCTGACCCCACGTCATTCCAAGATACAAATATATCAATAGTGTGAACTATGAACACTATAGTAGAGTTAAAACCCATAGCTAGGGTTGTGGAAACCCTGGCGGATTGACAAAGTAAGGGAAGTTCTTTCTTAAAAACAACCCAATACTTTGCACATAGAATTGATAATTTATGTACCTTCTGCAGTCTTTTGAACGAGCAGAAGGATTTCACCCTTTACATTTTGAGTCTCAGGATGTCACCTTACTAACCCTTATCTTGATCCCAATTAACTATTACCTTTTTAGTCTCAAGTTATTAGATGAAATCTAACCATCTTACTAAGATAGAACCTAGAAGCATAGATAGAAAATTAAATCCAAATTACTGTTGTCTTTATCTTTTCCAAGACACTACTCCTCTTTTAGAGTAAGAAATAATATCTAGGCGGGATCCTAATTTGTGCACCCATTAAGAAAACTATTATAATAAAGATAAAGAAATGCATGCATGGGTATCGGTTCAGAACAATGAAAGCACTTCCCCTACTACGTCAATCCGTCAGGGGTTCCACAACCCTACCTATGGGTTTTAGCGACTCATGCTTGTGAAGAAATCCGTAGCATTAATAATTGAAATTATAGATGAATTCACAATGATAAGAAGTAATACAACCCACAACCATAACTAAATTAATGAACCAGTATTAATACAAGAGAATCCTAAGATCGAAATCGAATCTTGAAATCAAAATATGTTTGTGAGTATCAAATATGTGTAACGTCTAAAAAATACATAAAGGGTATTTATAGTACAAGAGGAAACCCTAAAACCAAAACCCGAAAAAAATAGGAGAAAATACAGTCGCTGGCCACATATGGTCTATATTTGCGCTCTGTCACTGGGCATAGGTAGTACCTATGATCTTGACCCTGGGCGCAGGTTGTGGATGAAAACATCCTGCAACTTTAGTTCTTAAGATTTTGGACTTCTAGCACTTGCTTTGTCTAAGTGCAATCCATAGGTCCTACATGTGGTTTGTGGGTTGACTTCTAAGTTTTGGGAGTCATCTTTTTAGGTTTTCCTTGATTCTCGAACATGCTTTGATCATGATTACATTGAAAAGTGTATCGAACATCCATATTAGCTCCAAAAATATCAAAAAACACCTTTCTTACCTCATTCACAAACTTATCATCTAAAATATGATTTCCTGCAAAACATACCCAAAAAGTATCATACCTAAAAAAAATAACCTCAGAAACCTGCATATTTTTCTTGTTTTAAGCATTGAAAGTTCTATATTTCTATAGCACATCAACACTGTCAACTTAAAATGTTTGTATATCCTCAGGCAACAAAATACAACAAAAACGAAACAATGCTTAACTAGAAAAATCTAAGCTATTCAAGATATCAGTCAACACTTAAACTCAAATTACAATATCCCCGTCCAATCTTATTTGTCAAAAACAACTATGTATGAATATGACGCACAATAGTATGACATAATGGGATCAACGTATGGATAATGGGATCAACGTATGGAGATTACATTAGTAATAGACAACCACTCATATATACAAGTTACACTACTTGAAACAAGCAAATAGATAGCAATATAACTCGAGTACCCTCACAACAAGGATGTCCTACTCACTCATATGAAATAATGCATGTCAATACGGGGACGGTCAAGAGACACTCATCCTCAAAATAGAAGTTCCAATCAATGCATGTCAAATACCATAGGCTGGCCTTATTTTCTTTACCTTAAACTTCAGATACTCAAGTTAGGATCACTATAGGACTTTTCTGGGCCTGTAATCTAGGCTTGGGTGTTTGTATGGTACATATGGACATATTAAGTGACTAAGCCTCTTTTGCACTACACTAACCTTGGAGTCTTACTTACTAGCCAATTTTCTTTTTATTCCACCCTTATTTCTCCCTTTTTGTTCTTTATTGCACATTCAGGCTGGGTGTGGTCTTTTATTCTTTCTTTTTTCGCTTTTTCACAATGTTTCTTTTTTTTTACTTTTTCTCTTTCTTTTTCTTTTCTTTTTCTACCAAACCCAACCCTACTAACTTTTTCTCCTATTTTACCCTTCCTATGTACCCACTTTACACTATGCACCCCTATGATAGCTACCCTCAACTTAGGTGTTTTGCCTGAGTTGAGGTGCATAATGTCCAAGGAGGACCAGGGATGAATTAGGTTCATTGTAATATAAATAGCAAGGTGAATGGTGAAACAAGAAAATTAGGCTTACAAGGTTCAAAACATGGATTAAGGAATATCATTTACACATGGATGATGATTTAGGCTAAAAGTGGACTAAAATAAAAAACGACCTATGATACTTCCTAACCGACTATCCTTTAACCTAGGCAAGACAAACAAGGTACAATCTAAATTCAATATACAAAGAGAACTAGGTAGTATCTCGCACACACATGCAACAGAGTCAATTTTACCAACTACTACTTATCCAGTTCATTCAATTGTGAGCAAGTGATTATCATGTCCCTAATACTAATGCCAGAACATGATCCACCATGTTCACACATATATACATTCACATAGTTCTAAAACACAAAAATTTGGAAGGGTGTCAAAAATCAATCAAAAAATAAATATTGTCCTAAATACTTAAAAATCTCCTAATTACACAAAAACAAAACTAAATATGAAGTAAAACAAAGTATGACATAAAATTATCCTAGACAAGCTGGTTCTACAACCATACTATGGCTGGCAGGAAAAGAAGCATGGTAACAAAAACCTACGACGGCATAGTATGCCCACCCCTAGCAAAAAAATATGCAATGTCTTCAATATGGTAAAATAAAGTAAAACGGAGGGAAGAGAGAACATACCTAGGACACAATAAGCGCCAGAATCATGAGCATCCCTAGATGGGGACATATCAGCTAGAGAAGGTGGTGGTGGATGTAGTGCACTACTATATGATGCACCTACTACTATAGTTGCATGCCTTTGTCTATTGACGAATGTGGTCTCCATCAAATCATGTCTATCCCTTTTAATCGCCTGGTCATATGGCAAATTAAGATCCTGCATGTTGTCTATGTAACCTCTCTTGGCCCCAACTATTGTGATCTCTTCATTACCCTTCGAAAAGAAATCATACTATCTTGGTATGCACATAAGTAATAGCTAGACCACAGGGGTATAATTGAGGGAGTGGTTGCTACACGGCTCTCTACGAGAGAGCGTACCTCTGCTCATAGTATATAAAACTCCTCCTTCATCTGGCCTAGATCCAGCACATCTGTCTCTGTGAGTTAGGCTATAACCCATCTCTCAAACTCATTGAGTCATGTCTGGAAATTGGAATGTAGCTCAAATACTGTAGCTCTCTGTGCAGCCCCTATCAGGCCTCTACCTGCTTAAATCTAATCCTAACCCCTGATCTCATCTTCTCATAAAGGGTAGTTATCTCGATCTTAACAACCCTTGATCAAGCATCGATGGCCCTCTGGCTATCCACTAAGATATGAAAAAACTCACTAGATAGAGTGATTATACCTGTAGCAGAACCTATTGTGGATGGCCGAGTAGGCTCTGAAGATACACCCACCGGCTTTAAGGTCGAAAATAGGGCTAAAAAAGAAGTGGTTGGTGTCCCCTTGTCCTGCGTACTTTAGTTTGGAGCCTCTATATTCTCCCTTATCTCCATGTCATTACATGACCCAAACTGGGACCTCGTTATAATGGGCATCCCAAGTCCAATCAGAATCGAGGAAAACCCTTGAAACTCAACTCAGCAATCCAAACACATACCCTGAGTTGGATGATTTCCAAACACATAACAAGCTAGTATATTTGTACAAATCAAGACTCTGGAATAGGTCTATGACCGCGATCGACCCAAATAAATTCAACCATCCAAAACCCAACCAATAACCATACCATAAACCAATACAAACATCCCATACCAAATGATTTCCAAATATAAATAAATATAAAATCCAAAACAAAATGGAACAATCATAAGTCAAATTTAGTCCACCAATATCAGACCCAATACTAAGGGTGACACCAATACTGATACTGCCCATACTAACCCATAGTAGACACACAAAGACTTTAACCAAAAGAAAAATAATATATGATTGGGGCATGCCCCTAACCATATCCAAAACCAATGTCCGTAAAATGACCAAACTATTAAAGGATGTCCATGATATGAAATGAAGACATTTTAAGTATAGAAACTCACCACTTTAATCTAATAGATGATCCCAAATTTGATCACTAAGTAGGAAGAGTCAGATGGCCAGTTCCTGTATCGTGTGAGGATACAACCGCCTAAAGATAGGTTAGCGGGTAAACCTTAGTAAGTACTCAAGATAAGGACAGAATAATGCTTACCTTTAAACAAGTAAACCAACCATATCCATTCACAATCATACATATATATAATATAACCATGCTAGGAAGAGAAAACTAGGATTTAGCATGCATTTAAAACCATTAACCCGGGTATGTGTAGCTTAACAACCCCAGAACTACCCACAAGTTATATACCCCATATGGTCATCATGACAAAATCCTCATGCTAGCAAACATGAGTATCCAGTGTTTGTCCATTGGACTCACACCCAAATGGTTAGCTATCTCACCCTGCCATTATTATCGAATTAAAACCATTACCACATAACCAAACCACCATTCTATTTATTATAAACCAAGGCTATCATTAGTGGTATCAACATACCGACTATAGCTTGCAAGTAACTTCCTTAGCCAACTTTTTTTGAATAAGGGATTCCCATGCACCCATAGAATACATTATTGAGTTAACTTGGAGGATTCCCATGTACCCCACAAGTGTACCATTATTAAGTTTGCTTGGGGGATTCCTTTGTACCTTACAAGGATGTTTAATTAACCATAACCATGACCACTAAACCTTACTATTTAACTATTCCAAACCATTTATGCAATTTAGGGTTCCATTTCCAAGTTATACCATGCAATAGTTCATTAAAAGTCCAACAATATATTAAAAGTATTATCATAGGCATTTTATCAAACATGTTTGGGGAATAGTGTTTCAAAAACCAAAACCAATTACCAATTAACCATTCACATGCAACCAATTGTCCAAACCACCATTGTAGCATGCAAATCCATAATTAAAGACATGGGAAAACCATAACCAAGCATTTATAACCAAAATCCCCAACACATGATTGAAAACCCAAAAACATGTAACAATTACGCCATGAAAATAATTCATAAAATAAGACTTTAGTTGGAACTAACAATGAGAGAGAAGTATCTTGCCTTAGATTATAAAGATGGTGGAGAGAAATCACTCGTACAAGCCCCAAATTGATCCTCTAGATGAAATCTTATCCTTCATTTACCCAAGAGCCTTAAAGAGAATTTTAGAGAGTTTCTAAGTACTTAAGATTAGAATAATGATGTCCCAAAAGAGTTATAAGTCGTGGGGCCTTAATAGTTTAAGTTGGAAAATGTCCAGATTAACCTCACCTAAACTATATAAAAATTTTGTAGGAGGGTACTACCACCCCATACTAGTCCTACCCCACCATATGAGTGGTACCCACCACTTGTACCCTAGACCTTCACTTAGACCCCGACACTATCCAATATACGACCATTTAAGCCAAGTTATATACAATCATACAACCTATACCCTTGACCCGTACCCACCATAGAATGGAAATAAAAAAGGATTTGGACACTATCCACCATACGAGTCAATGGTATGAGTCATACCCTATCTTGCGGCTCATGGTGAGCCACTTGTACTTATATCTAAGTTAAGTTACCAAGTTTTAGATTAAATAGTGGAAAATCCAAACAATATGAATCATTACCCACCATATGATTCATACCCACCCAAGTCATACCCACACTAGAAACCTATTCAACCCACCAAACAACGCTAGTTAGCATACGACCAAGACCATACTAATTGTACCCCACCATACAACTAATACTCCCTAGTCGTATGATGTCCAGAAACCAAAAATCCAAGAAACTTTCTAAGATTCCAAAACCTAGTATGTTTCAGTCTCCCCCACGGGTATCATTCATCCCCGAATGATGGGTAGGGTAAGCATAAGCATAAGTTATTGCATTATCAAACATCAATCTATCCTTTAACCAAGTTAGAAAATAAAGATTTGATCAATAACACATAACTTCCGCATGAATATCTGGAGCAAAAAATAAGTACAGATAGTTGGACTTCTTTTTCTCTTACGCTTCCCATCTAGCCTTACCCACCTTGTGGTTTCGCCATAAAACCTTAACTGAGGCTACATCCTTGGTTCGTAACCGATGAACTAGCCGATCTAAGATCTCAACCAGCATCTCTTTGTTATATAGAGAATATGAGATACCCAATCCTTCCAGAGGAGCAACCAAAGAAGGATCACTAAGATACTTTCTCAACATAGAGACATAAAACATTGGTTGAATGGAGCTCAAACTAGAAGAAAACACCAATTCATAAGTAACATTACTAACCCTCCTCAAAATCATATAAGGAATAACATACTAGGGACTGAGCTTTTTTTTTTCCTAAATCGCATTACTCCCTTCATGGGAGACACCTTTAGGAACACCCTATCCCAGCCTCAAACTCTAAGTCCCTATGCCTCATATTTACATAGGACTTTTGGAAACTTTAGGCGGCCTTAAGACTATCCCAAACACCTTTACCTTCACCATAGCTTGATAAACCAAATTCGGGTCATACATATTCGCCTTAGATGATCAAACCATCAAATAGAAGATCTATACCTCCTACCATATAATGCCTCAAAAAGGGCTATTCTAATTCTAGAATGATAGCTATTATTGTAAGAAAACTCTACCAAAGGTAGATGCTCTACCGAATTACCACCATAATTAATAGCACATGCATGAACATATCATCCAATCTCTAAATAGTCCTTTCTTCTTGCCCATCTGTCTGTGGCTGAAAAGCAGTACTCAGACTAACCTTAGTATCCAACCCCTTCTGAAACGACCACCAAAAGTGAGATGAAAATTATATCCCATAATCAGAGATAATCAAAATAGGTACCCCATGCAGCTTCACAATCTCATGAATATATAACCTCACATAATCCTCAGCTGAATAGTTAGTCCTCACTAGCAAGAAGTGAGCGGACTATACACGATGGCCCAAATTGAATCAAATTAATTCTGATCTCAAACACCATTACCTTTTGCCCACCTACAACACCCTTGATTTTCACCAAAAGATATGATATAGCATTTTCTTCTCCTTGATCTCTGCACCAAGAGACGATCGAACCACTTTTGGCACCATCACACTACCATTCTCAAAATCCAAAAGGCAAACTCTAAGATTAGCCTAGCGGTGACTATCCTTCACCATCTCCCTTCTCTCTCTATCCATATAATCTAACATTTTTATGGACAACCTGCTAAGAGCATCAGTAACAATATTATCCTTACCTGGATGATAGTGAAGACTCATGTCATAGTCTTTGAGAAGCTCAATTAATCTTTTTTGCCTTAGATTCAACTATTTCTGAGTAAATACATACTAAAGGATCTTATGATCAAAAAAATATTCATGTTTACTCTATACAAATAGTGTTGCTAAATTTTTAATGCAAACACCATAACTAACAATTCCAAATCATGAGGAGGATAGTTCCTCTCATGTACTTTCAACTGCCTAGAGTCATAGACAATCACTTTATCATGCTACATCAAAACATAAATAAGTCCTACCTGGGATGCATCACAGTAAATCACAAACCCCTCATTCCCTTCAGGCAAAGTCAAAACCAGAGCCAAAGTTAGCTTATCCTTAAGCTTCTCAAAACTACCTTAACAACCATCCGACCAAGAGACTTTTACCTTTTTCTAAGTCTAATTAGTCAATGGGGAAGCTATCATTGAGAAACTTTCCACTAACACTATGATACCCAACCAAACCTAAGAAGCACCGAATGTCACTTGGAGTCATGGGTCTAGGCGACTTCTTAATCACTGCAACCTTTTGTGGATCCACCATGATCCTCTCACTAAAAATAATATGTTCTAGAAAAGTGAAAGCGTTTAACCAAAATTCACATTTAGAAAATTTGGCATACAACTGTTGCTCTTTCAAGGTCTGTAATACCACATGGAGGTAATTGGTATGATCCACCTCACTCTTAGAATATACAAGGATGTCATCAATGAACACAATGATAAAAAGATCTAAAAACTGATGGAATACCCTATTTATGAAATCCATGAATACAGCTGGGGCATTGGCCAAACCAAATGACATAACCAAGAACTCAAAGTGCCCATACCGAGTATGAAAAATTATCTTGGGGATAGCTACCTCTCTAATTTTAAGTTGATGATACCTAGACTGAAGATCTATCTTAGAAAGGAATTTGGCATTGTAACTAATCAAACAAGTCATATATCCTTGAAGATGATAGTTGTTATTAATTGTCAACTTAGTCAACTGTCGATAGTTAATGCACATCTGAAGGGAACCATCCTTCTTACACAGATAAAATATCGGTGCACCCAAAGGGGACGTACTAAGATGGATAAACCTTTACTAAGAGATCCTTAAGTTGCTCTTGAGTTCCCTCAACTTAACCTGAGCCATTTTATAAGGAGGAATAGATATTGGACGAGTGTCAAGAACCAAATAAATCCTAAATTTAATCTTCCTATCCATAGGAACACCAGGAACATCATCAAAAAAGACCTTAGGAAACTCATTCACCATCTGAATCGAATGCAAAGAAGGACATTATGAGCTAGAATCTTTAACTAAGACCAAATGATAGAGACACCCTTTATAGATTAATGTTTAAGCTCTAAGATGTAAAATAAACCTCCCTTTAGGAGTTAGGGAACCACCCTCTCACTCAATAATTGATTCCCTAGGGAACTAATGTATAGCACGAATGTAACCAATCCATCCCTAGAATAACATCAAAATCCACCATATCTAATTCGAACAAATCTACCAAAGTCTCCTTACTATAAACAGATACCACACACCCTCTATAGATTCTTTTAGCTACCACAGAGTCACCTACCAGGATAAAAATAGAAAAAGGATCTGAAATAACCTCGGGATCATAACCAAAATACACAACCATAAATGGGATGACATAAGAGAGAGTGGAGGTTAATAATAAATATACCATGAAAAGAGTCATAACATACCAGTCATGGCATCATGCGATGCCTCAGATTCCTGCTAAGAAACAAGCGCATACAACCTATTCTGGTCGGTACCAAAAGAAAAAATAGATATAAAAGAATCATCCTTTTGTATAGGAGTAGAAGAAGAGAAGATCGGGACTCTTTTCGCTCCTATATCTACCTTACCAATCAGATTGTTTCTAAGCACATGGCCTTGCTGGCCATATTTAAAATACCTATCCATCTTCTTATCATAGAATCCTTGATGTAACCGACCATGGAACATACAAGGAGGTTATGATGAAGCCGACTATGCCATACTTTTATGGATTATTCACCCTTTTCCCTGAAGTTATGTAATGACCTAATTTTCTAGAACTGAAACATCACATGGTGCTCATGGTCTCGAATGACCATAAGCCAACCCTCTACAGATATTTGTACCTGAACATTTCATAATATAGATAATAAATGCAAAAATTGGCTATAAGGTTCAAAATATCTGAAAATACTCAAAATTAAAAATTAAATACTAATACACTTATTCGAAAAGCCTCTAAATTATCTGAACTGTGGAGTTGATGGGACATGTCCCTAACTAACTCTATCTACAAAATTAAACCAAATCTGATACAATAATAATAAAAAAAATAAGGATCATCCTCGACTGAAAAGGACTCTCTGCTACGTTTACTGTTGCTGACTGGGACTGAGCTGCTAAGGATACTCTGGATCTCGTACCTCTAAACCTATGGTGTCAAATAAAACACCATAGCACAAATGCATCAGTACAGGAATGTACCAAGTATGAAGATGAGGTAAGGCTAAATGCAAGGGCTTATGCATAAACAATTACTTAACTGAATAATCATAAGAGTACTGAATGAGAATACATGCATGAATGCACAAACCATAACCAAAATCATTGTGAGTTAAAATACTGAAACTCAAATACTAGTTTACTATCATCCGAACTTACTACTAATGCCTGATATATTAAACACTGAATCATCTTATACTAATAACTGAGTACTGGAGTTGATATCAGTCTTATCTAGCGAGTGATCTCCAAAACTGATGATACTAAAACTAATTAACTGAATCTACTTATATCAATGACTGAATCCTGAGCTTTCTACTCTTGAATGACTGCATCGAAGATCAAACCTCTCTAATGGATGATTTTGGAATGTACTATCAATGAAAGGAAATAATCATGTTAGAATCTAACAACAAGAATACTCAACTGAATCTGAGACTAGGATCGAGCCTATCTGACTGGTGATTTCTAGATATGATAACAAGAATACTAAACTAAAACTGAGACTGAGACTGAGATCAAGCCTAACTAATGAGTGATCTCAATATCAGATAATGAGATTACTCAACTGAATATGAGACTGAGATTAAGCCTGTTTGATAGGTGATCTTGGGATCTAATAATGAGATTACTCAATTGAGATCAAACTAATCTAATGGGTGATCTCAGGATCTGATAATGAGATTACTCAACTGAATTTGAGAATGAGATCAAGCCTATCTAATCGGTGATCTCGGGATCTGATAATGAGATTACTCAACTGAATATAAGATTGAGATCAAGCCTATTGGCAGGTGATCTCTAGATCTGATACTGAATAACTTTATATGGGACCAAGTCTATTTGACGGCTGGTCTATGAATCAATAGAACTATCTAAGTTCCTCACTGAGATAGATGACTGTATCTGATAGTCCTGATTTCTAAAGATTGATACTTAAACTGTAACTATAGGAAGTAGTCACTAAACTGACATGTCCCAAATCTCAACTGGTGGGGTCGAACCTGTAACCCCAGGTGGAAGGGTATCAATACCGTGCCATGAGTAAAGACCTCTTTGGTCAAGCCTATTTGACTGGTGACCCTCGCAAAAATTCAATCCTAAGGCAAATAATAGTCAAGCCTATCTGACGAGTGACCAGCCTTTCCTGATGGGTGACTCCTGCATCCTACGCTAGCTATGCAGTTCTGGAGTTCAGGGATTTCTCCTAATGACTCTACCTCTCTAATGGGGAGCCGCCATCCCTACCCTTGCTCTATTCTAGCTCCTACTCCTAACTAAAAGACTCTGAACTAATTCTTAACTGAATACAAACTAAGTTGAATCTGTTACTGATCATGTTTCTCAAATGATATGACTGAGTTAAGCTGAATTCACTTGGTTTCGTATCTGACGGAATACTACTGAATCTCATCATCTGATTGAACGACACTCAGTTTAAGATAGATTACTCAAATACTACTGAGGACTAAACTGAACACTTGAATATTACTAGATCTGAGTTGAGTACAGAACTGAGGCTAGATTACTAGCGATATTGAGACTACGAAGATTACTGAGATTACTTAAGTTTTATATCTATCTGAGAGTACAGAGTTCTATAACTCATTGAGTTCTGAGAATCGTGGCTTGACTGAGATTATCAAGAAAACTGACAAGGGCTCTAGACTGTAGCTAACTTGTCAGGAATAAATACCCCCAAGACTCGATAACATAAAAGTAAAACATATCCATTCTTGCATAATCAAGACTATAGACATTCATTCACCATCACAATCACTAAAGAATCTCTTCAAGTATTTAGAAATCATAAACATGTGATAGTATAGGGAGACATGCTATTGTCTCATACTCCATTCAACAAGATCTTGCATCAAACACTTAGCATGCATTAAAGTCTTAGCATATATCAAAGAGCACATAATTGGGGAATTTCATGCTATCATGTCCCAATTCATTCACTAAGGCTTTTCAACAAACACTTGGCATGCATGGGCTTGCTTACAATTGGGTATTTCTAATCAACATGCTAGAATGGCTCTAATTCCCTCACATAAGCATTTTATTAAAAATATGGGGAGCATTTGCTTATTCAATAATTTCTACACCTAATTGACATAAATACACCACTTAACAAGCAACTTGAAGAGGGTTTGTTATGAACATCGCATGAATATCACATACTAGGGTCAAAGCCTGAAAACCTTGTAAATAAACATGAATCACAACTCAATAATAGCATGAACATCAATTTCAACTAACAAGAATCATGAAAACTCATAAACATAAAAGCTTTAAAATTTAGAAAAGGGTTCTTGAGCTTTTTGGATGAAAGGGACTCAAGAATCAATATCTGCATACCTTAGAGAAACTCTTTCTTGAAAACTCTTGGAGAGATTCTTGATTTCTCGATTTCTCTTAAAGAAGAAGGAAGGGTTTTGATTTTGGTAGAAACCTTAGCTCTTGTTCTTGAACAAATTTGAGAGAACACTAGTATTTTTAGGTTAAAATAAGGTCAAGTCTCATGTTAAGGAATATATATAGGGGTAGCAAAATAACCTCTTTCACCTCTGGAAAGAAACTGAAAAATCCCAATTTTACATACTAGTGTGACGATCCATAATCGCGCCAACTCACCAGAAATTGGACAATAGGGAAACTGCTTGATGGTGTAATGCGGTGGAAACCACGTTTTGACTTTTGTTGCGAACTGAAAAGGCACCGCGACGTGGTGCAATCTCATTGGTGCATAAGAAATTGACAATTCTGAAATTAAGCCTTGGTGCAACGCGCAATAATCATGGAGGCTCACTGGATTTTAATGATTGCCATTTTGGATTGCTCTGCGACGCGCTAAAGTGCCAGGTGGGACACTGTTTCACTAAAATGGCTCTAACTCTTTGCTTGAGTGTCGAATATTGGAAAATTTGGTATCGACGGAAAGCTTATTCTATTCTCTACATGAAAAAAAGTAGATATTAGGGAAATTCTACATGGTTTAAATACTTATCAATTAGGAAGACACTTCTCAACCTTTTAGGGCCGGATTAACACTTTACTAAACATGCTCTACGGCTCAAACTACAAGAGAATTTTGCAGGGTCTTACAAGTTGTCGCCACCCTACTGATGCCTATGACTCGAATACATTGGGGTAGAAGTACTAGCTGTGGAGAAGGAACCAGAACTCCCCCACTTCTTCTTTGGCCACTTACCACTAACCCAACCATTTTTCTGTTCACCACCATCTTGATTAGAGAACCTGAACCTCTTACCCTGTTATTCACCTATCTTAGCATGCTTCCTCTATTATGCCTCCCCCTATTGCATATGAACAACCAACCTAGAAATATCCATGTCCTTGATCAGTAGTGCAGTCTTGGTTTTGAGGATCAACTCCCTAGACTATCCTGAAGTGAACTTTCTTATCTTGGCTCTCATATCAAACACAAATTCTGGAGTATACCTAGAAAGCTAGTAGAATTTCAAGGCATAGTCCTTGACCAATATCTTTCCCTATTTCAGGTTAACAAACTCCTCCATTTTTGCTTTCCTCAACTCTTGAGGAAAGAAGCGGTCCAAAAATGTGTTGGCAAAAGTCTCCCACAAAAAGGATTCCTAAACATCACCTCTTTCCTTATCCCATTCCTCGTACCATTGGTACACCACATCTTTGACTAGATAAGCAGTAAACTCCACCTATTAGACATTTGTGGCATACATAATCTTGAAAATCTTGTATATCTCATCCAAAAAGCCTCGAGGATCCTCCTCTACCTAACACCAGTAAAGGTTGGAGGACTCATCTTCACGAACTGGACAACCTTTGTGACCTTAGACGATGCAATACCAGATGCACCATGCTCAGCCTTAGAAAGTACCCACTGAGAAATCATATAAGTTAATTGACTAAACTTCACATTCTTCACATCTATCTTAGAAGCCTGAGGAGGACTAGAAGAAACCAATGGGACTACAGAATAATCAGGGACTGGATCTCTAAACCTAGTATGGATCCTTTAAGTAGTGGGTATCCTATCAACATCATCCACGATTGGGAAAAAAGAGTTTTCGTGAGCTTTAGATATTCGAGCCATGATCTAAAAGATAAGTAAATAGAAATCAATAGAATCCAAGACCTTAGACTCTAGGCTTGAAAATAGAATACCAAGAAAGAGAAATGGTTCCTAAATACCTTATAGCCTCTCCCTTATGAGTGTGTCTCGCTACACACCCTTAAAAGAAGCTCAACTCGACATGACTTTGTGGACTCTCAATTGACCATGAACCTAAAGCTCTGATACCAACTTAACATGACCTGAAGTGGGTCCTTATTGTAATAGGAATCCCAAGTCCAACCAGAACCGAGGACCACCCCTGCTACCCAACCCAACCTTCCAAACGCATACCCTAAGTTGAATGAATTTTGAACACACAACAAGCTAGCACATTTGTACAAATCCAGACTCTTGGATAGGTCTATGACCATGACTGTCCAATACGAGTCGAACCATCCAAAACCCAACCAACAACTATACCATAAACCAATTCATACATCTCATAAAAAATGAGTTCCAAATATAAATAAACATAAAATCCAAAACAAAATAGAACAATCTTAAGTCAAATTTAGTCCACCAGTATCAACCCCAATACTAATGCCAATACTATGGATGACACCAATCCTGATACTGCCTATACCAACCCATAGTAGTCCCATAAAGCCTCTAACCAAAATAAAAATAAAATCTGGATGGGACATGCCCCAAACCATAGCCAAAACCAATATCCATTAACTGACCAAAGTATGAAAAGAAGTCCATGATAGGAAATTGATCCTTCTAAAGTATGGAAGATTAACACCTCAATCCAATAGCTGATCCTGAATTCGTTCACTAAGCATGAGAAGTAGGATGGTCGATTCTTGTATCGCGTGGGGATACATCCACCCAAAGATGGTTTAGCGAGTGAATGCTAAAAGTACTCAAGATAAGGATAAAATAATGTCAACCATTAAATATTTTAGAACAATCAAATATATTCATAACCATACATAAATATATACACATATATATAACCATGTTAGGAAGAAGGAATAAGGATTAAGCATGTACCTAAAACCATTAACCTGGGTATGTGTACCTTAATCATCCCAAAACCACCCACGGGCTATATGGGTCTAGTTAACCCCCTCGATGAGCCCCGATGCCTGCAGTCGCATGAACCAGAGATACCTTAGGTATAAGGATTCCCAAGTACCCTTAGCTCTCCATGATACATATAAATAATTGTAACTTAAGGGTTCCCATACACCCCATATAGTTATCATGACAAAATCCTCATGCCAGCAAATATGAGTATCCAGTGTTCGTCCATTGGATTCACACACAAATTGTTAGCTATCTTACCCACCATTATTATCGAATTAAAATCATTACCACATAACCAAACCACCATTCCATTTATTGTTAACCAAGGCTATCATTAATGGTATTGTTATACCGACTATAGCTTGCAAGCAATATCCTTGCCAACCTTTTATAAATAAAGGATTCCCACGTACCCATAGATTATATAATTGAGTTGACTTGCAAGATTCCCATGTACCCCACAAGTGTACCATTATTATGTTTGCTTGGAGGATTCCCTTGTACCTCACAAGAATATTTAATTAACCATAACCATGACCACCAAACCTTACTATTTAACTATTACAAACCATTTAAACCATTTATACCATTTATTCCATTTCCAAGTAATACCATGCAATA
>JAPEIP010000009.1:90037013-90088811 GCA_026120095.1 Capsicum chinense
CATAAATATATACACATATATATAACCATGTTAGGAAGAAGGAATAAGGATTAAGCATGTACCTAAAACCATTAACCTGGGTATGTGTACCTTAATCATCCCAAAACCACCCACGGGCTATATGGGTCTAGTTAACCCCCTCGATGAGCCCCGATGCCTGCAGTCGCATGAACCAGAGATACCTTAGGTATAAGGATTCCCAAGTACCCTTAGCTCTCCATGATACATATAAATAATTGTAACTTAAGGGTTCCCATACACCCCATATAGTTATCATGACAAAATCCTCATGCCAGCAAATATGAGTATCCAGTGTTCGTCCATTGGATTCACACACAAATTGTTAGCTATCTTACCCACCATTATTATCGAATTAAAATCATTACCACATAACCAAACCACCATTCCATTTATTGTTAACCAAGGCTATCATTAATGGTATTGTTATACCGACTATAGCTTGCAAGCAATATCCTTGCCAACCTTTTATAAATAAAGGATTCCCACGTACCCATAGATTATATAATTGAGTTGACTTGCAAGATTCCCATGTACCCCACAAGTGTACCATTATTATGTTTGCTTGGAGGATTCCCTTGTACCTCACAAGAATATTTAATTAACCATAACCATGACCACCAAACCTTACTATTTAACTATTACAAACCATTTAAACCATTTATACCATTTATTCCATTTCCAAGTAATACCATGCAATAGTTCCATTAAAAGTCCAACAATATAGCAAAAGTATTATCATAGGCATTTTATCAAACATGTTGAGGTCATAGTGTTTCCAAAACAAAAACCAATTACCAATTAACCATTCACGTGCTACCAATTGTCCAAACCACTATTGAAGCATGTAAATCTAAAATTAAATACATGGGAAAACCATAACCAAGCATTTATAACCAAAATCCCCAACAAGCGATTGAAAACCCAAAAAGATACAAAAATTACGCCATGAAAATAATTCATAAAATATGCATTTAGTTGGAACTAACAATCAGGGAGAAGTATCTTGTCTTAGATTATGATGGAAAGAAATGACCCATACAAGCCCCAAATTGATCTTCTAGAAGAAACCCTAGCTTCCTTTACCCAAGAGCCTTTGAAAGAATTTGAGATAGTTTATAAGTGTTTAAGATTATAATATTAGGTTACATAATATCCCAAAAGAGTTATAAGTCATGTGACCTTAAGAGGTTAAGTGGGGAAATGTACAGATTACCCCCACTTAAACTATATAAAAATCCTATAGGAGGGTATGACCACCCCATACTAGTCTTACCCCACCATACGAGTGGCAACCACCACTCGAACCCTAGGCCTCCTCTCGAAACCTAACACTGCCTAACATATGACCATCCAAGCTAAGTCATATCCGACTAAACAACTAGTAGGTTTGATTCGTACCCACCACAGAATAGAAATTATAGAGGATTTGGACATAGTCTACCATACGAGTCAATGGTATGAAACGTACCCTATCTTATGTATCATGGTGAGCCACTCATATTCAAATCTAAGTTAAGTTACCAAGTTTTAGATTAAGTGATGGAAAAAACAAACTATACGAACCGTCACCCACCATACGACTCATACCCACCCAAGTCATACTAATACCAGAAACCAATCTAACCCACCAACCAACACTGGTTAGCATACAACCAAGACCATACCAACCGTACCCTATCATACGACTAGTACCCTCTAGTTGTATGATATCTAGAAACTAAAAATCCAAGAAACTTTCTAAGGTTCCAAAACCCAGGGTGTTTCATGTCAACACTAACACCCATATTACCTCGATGTGCCTTATCAAGCTCTGTGGAAACTGCAGGGCCCTCATTCTGGTATCATAGTTCTACTACCTGCTCTCTTAATCTCCTGGAATACCTTGGATATGTCAAATACTTTGTAGACTTTATTTGTGCGGTCCTCGTCACAAGTACCCTTGTGTATACTTCTAATATTTCAGGTACACCAGCCTCATCACATAGCCTCTGAATCATGCAAGGGAATGACAGATTAGTCAACTCCTCAAATGCTCTGTTATGTAACTCATAATGATGAATGACAGCAAAATATCAATAGAATATCCAGCCATTATAAAAGAAACTACTATTGATCCCTCCCAAGTCAACATATTACCTGAATCAGTCGGTATCTGAGCAACAACTACCAAAATATAGCCTCAAATATCAATAGTCCCTTTTTAATCTTACAATGCCCCTCAATTAATGGGGTTCCATCACCAAAAGGAAAAATATAACTGCCTATCCATCTAGCTATATAGACCTTCTCTCTTTATTACTTAGCCTCTCTCATGATATGTCGATCACACAGAGCCCTCATTCTGTGGTCACACTAGTTGTAGATGCAAAAGTAATGTATTTGGGCCGAAGATAACTCTGCAGATAGTCTCTGCCAAAATATCAACTCTGACCCCTCTAACTAGTATATGATTAAGCTGTCACTACCTTATGAATTTCACCAGGCCTAGATGTCTGTGCATAGAAAAGACTACAATTGCTCTATAGGGTACATAGAATTCCTATACCATAGACGGTTTGTACGAATCGAGTGGTCTAGTCATCTACTCCAACTAATATCTATCAAATACCACTCGTAATTATGGTACGTGATCCATCCTTAATAGATCAATATAGCACTCCTCATAAATGTACCTAGTAGGCCTTCCTGCTTCTCAAACATGACTGTCAATATCAAATATCTCCCACATCTCTTCCATAAACAACCTCAGATATTCCTCCTCAGGAGGTGCATCTGAGAAATATACAGGTGCGGGACTCATCCCCTTCTATAAGGATGCATCATGGGTAGCCTGCTTTGTATCCTACTTATACTAAGGTACATCAATCTATTTTACATAAGTAGCGGCTGGTCACCATTGATGGCTCCTCCTGCTTTACCTCCTCGGATGAATCCTGGGGACTCTTCGTCAAAATGAGGGTCCTGAGCATGACAACACTCAACTTACACGTTAATTTAAGTTCAAGGCATTCATCATCAATATTATATACCAACTTTAATTCAGGGTTGAATCTATGAGGAACAATGTGAGTGGTAATCGAATTAGCTCAAAATAAAGAAAACTTGCTAAATTTAAACCTTGAATACAAATATGTAAAGATTTAGGGGTTTGAGTGAGTGCAAAAGCTAGTGTTTATTAATGGACTTTTAAAGGACTAATTCAAGGCTACGAATAATTAAACTATAATCAATTAGGCATGAATCTTGGTATTATTCTTTCCTAGGGGCAAGTTATGCATTGGAATATGATGGTTCAGTACAAATTCTACTTGTTGATAATGTGGTAGGCTAGGTCGAAAGTCCTTGGTACTAGTTTGTCAACATAGTCTCAAGGATATCACTCATATACCCTTTCTAGTACCTCACAAGTGCATCAATTAAAGCCACCCTAAACCCCAATTAGGCATTTCTACTTCTAGGATGATACCCAAGATATAGTCAACTTTATAATCACCCTTATGTCTAAGATACTGAAAATTAGCAAACTAAACCCAATAATTATCTACTATTGCCTTGGTTCTCACATCCCCTTTTCAAGCATGATATGGTTCTTAAAGTTCACCTAAGCCGCTCTTTCAAGGATAGTTTAAGCTTTCAAGAGCTTGGAGTTTTCACCCACAAACCCATTTGGGTATTTGGGGCTTTTACCCACCAATCCCAGCCAATTTAATCAAGCAATAGTCGAACCCACCTTCAACAAGCTATTATATACAAAAATAAATCACAACCCATACATAATTTGCACCCTATTCTAGCATAATCTCAAGAGAAAAACTGGCTACACATAAGAATAATGAACAAGATATACCCAAAAATCTGCATTGATTTGATTTATTAAAGACTAAGTGAATTTTACTTCAAACTTTGAACTTCAACAAATATTCAATGGGAGTTTGTTAATCCTCCACTTGGAAGCTACTCCAATGATTTCTTCACCTAAAATGAATACAATAAATATTCTCCAAAAATGAATGATAAAATGCATAAAAAGTTTTAATAATTGGGAATGGATTGATCCTACAATAGATAGGGTTTTAGTCTCATAAAGAGGAAATAGTTGTGGGCATTTACATCTTTCCCGTGTACTGCTTTTTCCACTAATTCGTGATCTCAGGAGCTTGTCCGCATTCACAGCCACTATGACCGCGCTCAGAGCCACGTGATCACGGCATATTGACCTGCTGACAAATCATAATTATGGTTCTCAGACCACGATCGCGGTAACTGAGGCTATGTTCTACTCTAGGACTTCAAACTGCACTTTTTTCCTTCTTTTGATCTTTTTCAGCTCGCATCCACATATTTTTATCTCTATACTTATGTGCCTGCAAAATGTGAATATTTGTGTATTTAATCACAAATATGTCTCACTTATTCATTCTAAACATGGTAATGTGTATGAATTATGAGTATGAATATATGGTAAATTCACCACTCATCAATACCCCTAACATAAAGATTTGGTTGTCCTCAAGCAACACTACCTCTTACCATGAGACAATGCACATGTATTGCCTAACTTTTATTACCCTATGATCACAATGACTTCAAGCTTAGTCACTACCACAAGTTGCTTTTCAAACATGTGCAAAGCTATTCTCCCATCACCCCTCAGCATAAAATAAAATATTCAAGGATGCAAAAGACTTCAAAAAGCAATAATCCAGTAATCACCAATACACTAGAAGTGATTCACTTTTGACTGTGGCTACATTATACTCCTTTTTCCTCATTTCTTAGAAGATGAAAAAATCACCCACCTCCATTTGTTAACATGCCTCGTTACAAGAAGGAAAATTTTACACACCAGGCTACCAAATATGCATCAAGGAATTTAAGTGCAAAACTCTCTACCTCACAAGAACTCTTTATGCTAACAAGTGTCATACCATAGGTTTGCCCCTATTTTCAATCGCCACTATGATGAAAGTACATGGATGGAGATCTCGAAGGGCTTTTTGAGATTGTAACATAGGTTTTGGGTAAGGTACGATATCACCTTGGGTCAAAAATAGTTTATACCCTCCTTGAACATCTACATCACATAAATTAATCAACTTTGTTGACTATGCCACTTCTTTTGGTTACAAATCTACCTATATTTATTCCTTTGATTCATCCATTTTCTTTCCATTTCTTTTTCTTTTATGCCTTTAACCCCTTTTGTTGATTTTTTTTCTTTTTCTATTTATTTGTTTTCAATGATTAAGCACTCATGCATTCACTAAAAACATCATGGCCCAAAGTTACTTCCTCCAATCCTCACCACTCCCAACTTAGTCTTTTAACCTCAGGATGCATTTTTGATTTCAAGGAGGGTATGATTCAAAAAAGGTATAAAAGTTGAAAGGTTGACGGCTTGTAATGTGTTTACCAAGGAAATCAAAGGTCCAAAGGCTCAAAGTGGGTGACTAGGGATAACATCTTCTTATAGGTAGGATTTTTAGGCTAAGCACAAATATGGCCTAAGATCATCTCACCAACCAAATACAATCAAAATTTAGCCTTGAGAGACTAACGGGGCAAGTTCTAGATGAAACAAGTATATATAAGATTTAGGCAAATAAACTCATTGCACATGGCATGTGGACTTACCAAGGAGTCTCAATTGCTCCTCACGTCAAAGAAAAAATGGAATATATATCAATATTAAGAAGCAAATAATTTTGGAGTCTCAACAAAAAAAAATGTTTTGTCATAAGGTTGCTTACGTCCATGCCCTTGAATTTTGAAAAACAGAGGGGGGTGTTTGCTTTACATTTGCACCATGCACAATTTGCTAACCATGGCAACAACCCAGGACTTTGTCTCATATTTTGGTTTAATATGGGCAAACCAACTATATGGCTACTCAGGCTTCACCAATGGTAAGCGCGATATCCTAAATCCACAATCCCACAGGTACTTAGACTTTCCTTCCATTTGTGATCTCGATGCTATGGGTACTCAGACTTCCCCTGTATCCATGGCTCAAAAAATAATCATGAATATTTTCTCTTGAGAATTTCATCAATCAATCTATCATAGGAAGAGGGTCGTCCAACATTATTATAAAAAAGAATAAGAAGTTAGAAATGAAAACCATAAAATTCACACCATTTCCATGCATCGTGTAAACTAAGTTAAAG
This sequence comes from Capsicum chinense, assembly GCA_026120095.1. Lineage (NCBI taxonomy): Eukaryota > Viridiplantae > Streptophyta > Magnoliopsida > Solanales > Solanaceae > Capsicum > Capsicum chinense. The sequence goes on from JAPEIP010000009.1 coordinate 90,043,202, forward strand.
TATTGCAAGCCAACGTGTACTCACACAAAGGCAGGGACACACGAACCCCCCATCAAAAAACCTATAGTGACCTCACTACATAATACTAAAAAATAACAAGGGTCAAAGGGCACCCTGAAACCACATTGATAACCATGTTGAAAGAGGGCATAATGGTGTGATTGCAACATGGTTGGTGCAATCGCGGTCCTTAAATTTTGAACACGTTACTTGAGGAATTTTGCTCCTCTATTTTGCTCTATTTTTCTCCATGGTTGCTACACTTCTTAGCTTGGTTTTCCCTTGTTTTTGGCTTCCAATCTGCCTAAAGTATCTACAAAGAATTAAAATTTTGTGACTTATTCAAAAATTAATTTTATGACTTTAGATCATGGCATGTTGACCTGCTGACTAACCACGATCACAATTCTTAGATCGCAGTTATGATAACTGAGGCTATGTTTTAGTCTAAGTTTTCAAACTGCCCTTCTTTCCTTCTTTTGATTTTTTTAGCTCGCATTCACATATTTTCATTTCATTACCTATGTGCCTGTAAAATATGGGTACTAGTGCATTTAATCACAAATATCTCTAACTTATTCATACAAAACTTGGTAATGTGCAGAATTATGAGTGTGAATAAGTGGTAAATTCACCACTCATTCGAGTAGCAACCTGCGAAGTGGAGAATTTGTATCATTGGCATCATCATCATCCTCAATTGGAGAAGTGTATGAGGGTGAAATCCTTGCTGACTTCATCCTTGGTTGGGCTGCAACTGTCTGAGCAGCTTGGCATGTCTTTTCTCTCATATCTCTATGTTTCACCTCAACTGTAGTGTCTCTATGTTGCTACCTCAAGTACTTCTCCACTAAACCACTAGGCTCAGAAGACTTTGTCCATCTCCTCAAAGTATCGCCTTCTTCTTATTCATAGATTTTGGTGTCATATGTTTTTGAATAACCAGTTGTTAGTTTCCAGAAAAGTAATGGATAGAAAAAGTTGAAGAAAAACTCAAAATTCAAAAAGTTCAAAATTTTCCTCAATTTTCACACCCTTTTTACCTATTTTAAATCCCAACAAGTCCAATTTGCATACACCTATCATAAATCACAGCTTTCAAAGAAAACAAACATGCTTAACTAGTGGTAATACTTTTATTCATTCAAGTTAAACTTTCGATTAGGGCCTAACTTTAAATTTTACTTCAAAATAATGCCCTACGTTAAGATTTTATCCTACCTAAATGCTCCTACATACAAGCATGATACATTCTATATATTTGCACTGGAATACATATATCAACTTGTTTAAACAATAAATAGATCAATACATAACCATTAGGAGCTGAGAAAGTTACCTCTTTTATGAAGAATCGAAAGTGAATAATAAAGAAATCAAGCAAAACCAAAGTTGGAACTTGTTTTTAGCGTTTGGGACAAGTTAGTATCCCCAATAAGTGTCAATTTAGCCTATACTTAAGTGTAGGGTCAGTTTGTGTTTTTAGAAGGATGTTTGAATTCAAAGAGAAAAGTAAAGTTTTGAAGATTTATATGAGTTAGAATGAGGTTAAAGTTGTTTAAATATAGGTAGGGATGCTATTTTAGGTCATATATATGTGTTGAGTTATGATATACTAGCAGCTTCCACCTGCGGCCAGCAGGTGACATCTGCGACCCGCAGGTGCCATCTGCGACCAGCAGGTGCCACCTGTAGCTAGTAGGTGCCACCTGCAACCAACAGCTGTAGCGCGCAAGTGCTAGGCCAAAAATTTTGGCCCACTTTCCGGCAATCGAAACTTGGAGTTTTGATATTTTCCAGCTACTTATCGTCTCACAACTTAAGTTTGAGGTTCCAAAAGTAAAAATAGATGCCAAAGTCCATAACTTTCCATTTTTCATCCTTAAAATTTCAACTTTTTAGCTTGTTACTCAACTTATAGTATGGGACTTATGACCATGATGGGTTGATCACTTAGCCCACTTACCTAGAAATTGATGAATGTAGCAAATTTTTACCATATTCTGGGTAAGTCCAAGAGCTAAAAACCTACAAAAAAGAAAAATAACAAAAATGTGAACACTAGGAATAGTGGGCTGCCTCCTACTCAACACTTGATTTAACGTCGCGGGATGACGCAGATATCTTGACTACTCAGAATTCATCAACATACCCACAGGAGTATTCTCTAGGGTCATCAATACAATTAATAACCAACACTACACTCAGGTCAGTTGGCTGTTTTATTGACTTTTGAATGTAGAATGTAGCCTCCTTACCGTTGACTCTAAATTTTAGCTCATCTTTTTCAATGTCAACCATAACTCTACCTGTGGGTAAAATAGGTCTCCCCAAAATAATGGGCATCTTGGTGTCAACCTTGCAACCCAGGATGATAAATTTAGCTGGAAAGATAAAGTTATCCACCCTCACAATTATATCAAATGAGATTCCCATAGGCTTCTTCACTATACGTCATCCATCAACAGTCACATCAAAGTCAATTTTAGAGGGTTCAAGCCTAATTGCATTAATATGGACAACAACATCAAGTTAATGTTGGCTCCTAAGTGACACAAGACTCTGGCAAATTGAGATGACCCAATAGAGCATGGTACAGTGAATTCTGTAAGATCACCCTTTTTTCTATACCAAAGGACTAGTCATGATACCACAGCAGAAGTGCACACCATCAACATCCTTAAATATCTCTCTTTTCTTCCTTGTAACTAATTATTTCATAAACTTGGTCTATCCAGGCATCTTCTCTAATGCCTCAAGAAGAGGTATGCTAAAACTCAATTCTTTCAGCATCTCAATAAATTGCTTAAACTTACCTTCCTCTTTTTTTTAGCTTCAATCTATGAGGAAAAGGTAGGGGTGGTCTTAAAATTGGTATACTTTTTGCCTCAATGATTGAACCCTTACCTTTGTATTAAGCAACTTTACATTTATCACTTGTTACCTTCTCAGACTCAACAACAAGTTTCTCATCATCATCAGCTACTATAGCAAGCCGCGGGGGATCCACAGTAGTGATACTAGTCCTTATGGTAATAACAAGTACATGACCATTGGTTTTTGGATTTTGCACCATGTTGCTCGTAAGGATACCTATTTTCTTTGGTTCAGAGTTGTCGATCTCTACTAGAACTGGTGCTCCAACTACTTTATAGCAGTGGCATATGACTTGACGTTCTGAGTCAATCTTGAAATGTCAGTCTTAAAATCTTTAAGGATGATCTCCTGATTTTGTTGACCCTTCAACAGCTTAGCCAGTATCTCTTCTATTTTGGATTCAATATCTTGTCTGCTAAATGGAATGTACCTATCTCTGTTTTCTCTATAATCATCCTTCTTTCTTCAATCACCATCTTACTCTCTACTACGCTCTTTGTCTCTATCATAGTACTTCCGACCTTAGTTCTCTTCTCCTTGGGATCAGAAACCCAACAACAGATGATACAGTTAATTGGTTTCCTTCGACAATTCTAACTCTAAAGCTTTGGAAGCTGACCCCTTTGCTGCTACTAAATTTACTTTCTCAAAAATTGTTGTCGCAAGTTGCTTTACTAGTACCCCCAGGATCAATTCTTAGCAACACAATCTCTTATGCTACTGTGGCATCAACTAATTTCTGGTCGGAATAAGCACTAATTAAATATGTGTCAGATCCCCTCTCAGCTTCCCGAGTTTGCCAATCTTGGTAACTGAGCAAGATCTAACTAATATCTCTAAAGTTGCCTCTTAGCGTAGTCTCATAAACTCTCCTCCATATATGGTGTCTTCTATGGATCTAAAGCTGATGGTCAAGTCTTGGTAAAATATCTCCAATAAGATCATTCTTGACAACTAATTATTGGGCATCATACTTAACTTCTTCTTGAACCTGAACCATTCCTCATACGTTGATTTTGACTGTACCTTCCTTAAATTATAGATCTCATCCTTAAGCTACAACATCCTTGATGGAGTAAATAACCTGTTCAAAAATTGCCTATGCAAATTATTCCATGTAGTGATCGATCCTCTTGGCAATTCCCCTAACCATAAAGATGTTTCTCCTATAAGTGAGAAAGAGAAGAGCCTCAGTCTGAATACTTGCTGATTTACCCCTAAATTTGTATACGGAAAACATATCCTAATGAAATTGGCAAGGAGAAATTATCTGTAGGCAGTCCTGGAAACACACCCTTTAGATTAAGAAGTTGGATCATTACGCTCGTGATGTCAAACTCGATACTTGCGTAAAACAGAAGGAACTATGGCTCTAGTCTCTATCATATCAATATATCCAAAGTCTTCTTTTTCATCTACATGTAGCTATACATACTGATATGCTGGGATTACTTGAATATGGGAACCTCTAGCTCTATCATTATTTCCACCAAGTGTTGTTCGGATGTCTGTTGCTTGTCTCTGCTCATAAAGCTCTGCCTCCCTAGCTACCCATTGAGCTTTTTTGGTTTCCCTTCTAACAAATTTCTCTTGAGCTAACAGTTCCCTAGTCTATCAATGAATAATATCATGTATTCTTTCAGGAGGAGGGGGAGGTACAAGATAAAAAACCTTTTCAGGAAGTTCATCTTTTTTATGCTTCGACATCCTACTAGGTGTTTGTAGGATACTCTCTGTATTTAGATTCAGTGGGAGTAAGGGATTTCCTCTACTCCATATGCTAGGCATACACCGAAGTATTCCTAATTAAGAACAAAAATAAAAAAGAAAAACCCATAAACTGCAACATCTTCAATCATAAATCAGCAATGTGTTCCCCATACAACGGCGCCAAAATTTTGATGATGTCGAAAATACACCTCCTCTTAGAAGATAAAATGGTCACTATAAAAATATAGTAACCAAATAAAGGTTTGGTTAAAATCCCAAGGGAACACGTGGAATTATTGAGACTACTTGTAATCAGTCGGCAAAATAAGAAAACTAAATGGGTGGGGTTGTGTAGCAATATTGAGCAAGTAACTATATCAACTTTGGTTATAATCAGTCATAGGTGAACACTAGGATTGCATTCCCCCGGCTTCTTAACTCCATAGGCTTATCGTTCTCTTTTTAACAGACCTAATACTTTGCATGTTGAATCGCTAAATTATGTACCTTCCAAAAATTTTTGGACAAGTAGAAGGACTTCACCCTTTGCCTTTTGAGTCTCAGTATGTCACCCAACTAACCCTTATCTTGACCCCAGTTAATTATTACCTTTTGAGTCGCTAGTTATTAAATATAATCTAACTATCTTACTTAGCTAAAACCTAGAAGCATGGATCAATAGTTAAGCTCTAAATTATTATTGTCTTTATCTTTTCCTAGTCACTACTCCTCTTTTGGAGTAAGGGTCAATATCAAGGAAGGATCCTAACGTGTGCACCCATTAAGAAAACTATTATAATAAAGATAAATAAATGCATGCATGTTATCAGATTAGAACAACAACAACACTTCCCCTACTACATCAATCCACCAGGGTTTTCAAAACCCTAGCTATAGGTTTTAGCTGCTTATGCTTGTGAAGAAATCAATATCATACACAATTGAAAGAATATATGAAATCACAATTATAAGAAGTATAAAACCCATAACCATAACTGAATTAATCAATTGAAGTAGATACAAGAGAATCCCAAGATCAAAATTGAATCTTGGAATCAAAATATGTTTTTGAGTATCAAAAGTACGTAACTCCTACAAAAAATCACATAAAGGGTATTTATAGTACATGAGGAAACCCTAAAACTATTGCCTGGATGAAATAATAGAAAATAAGGTCGGCGAAAACATGTGTCCTGTACTTGCGTCCTAAAACGAGGCCCAGGTAGTACCTGCGGTCAGCAGGGTGAGCCCAGGAATAGGACACAAGTACTGGATACAAAAATCCTACAAATCAGCTCTCAGGATTTTGGACTTCTGCACTTGCTTAGCCTACTTGTGGTCCTTACGTCCTACTTGCAGTCCACATGTTGACTTTGTAAGTGTTGGGAGTCATCTTTTTAGCTCTTCTTCGATTCTGAAACATGCTTTGATCACAAATAAGCTGAAAAACGTCCCGAATATCCAAAATTGCACCAAAAAGTAGCCAAAAGTACTTTTTCATATTTTTCACTAACTTAGCAACCAAAACATGATTTCCTACAAAACATACCCAAAACGAATCATGTATAACATTTTAACCTCAGAAACTTACATATTTTCCTCATTTTAATTGTCAAAAGTGTTAAATTTCTCTAGCACATAAAATTCCACCTTACAAAATGGCTCATATGGAGCTTAAAGAATTGAAAGATCAGCTAAAATATCTCCTAGATAAGGGTTTCAGAAGGCTTAGTATTTCCCCGTGGGGTTCTCCAGTTATCTTCATACACAAGAAAGATGGTTCCCTCGGAATATGCATTGACTATCATTAGTTAAACAATGTCACAATCAAGAATAAATGTCCTCTCACTAGGATTATTGGCTTGTTTGATCTTTTTCAGGGTCTAAGCTATTTCTATAAGATAGACCTAAGATCTAGCTATTATTAGCTCAAAGTAAGAGAATGTGACATCCCAAAGAGAGCCTTCGAGACTAGGTATGGTAAGTTAAAATTTTTAGTAATATATTTTTAACTATCAAACGCTCCTGAAGCTTTTATGGACTTGATGAACAGAGTGTTCAAGAAGTACCTAGACATGTTTGTCATATTATTCATAGATGACATTCTTATCTATTCTCGTAGTGAAGGTGATCATGTAGACCATTTGAGGATTATTTTGCAGACCCTAAAGGATCACCACTTGTTTGCTAAGTTTATTAAGTGTGAAATTTTGTTGAGATCAATATCTTTCCTTGGTAGAATCATTTCCGGTAATGGCATTTGAGTTGACCATTAAAACACCAAAGTAGTAAGAAACTGGGTTAGATCTATTTCTTCATCAGACATTAGGATTTACTTGGGTTTAGCCAATTACTAAAAATAGTTTTTTGTAGGATTTTTTTCTATTGATTCCCCTATGTATCGATTGACTCAGAAGAAATTCAAGTTTTAGTTGTCAGATTCTTGCGAGAAGAGTTTTCAGGATTTAAAGACTCCACTCATATTCGATTGAGTATTCACTCTACCAGAGGGCTCATATGGGTTCGTAGTGTATTTTGATGAATCCAAAGTTGGTTTTGTTTGTGTGTGAATGTAGTGAGGTAAGGTCATAGCCTGTTCATCTAGACAGCTCGAACCCCATGAGAAGAATTACTTAACACCTGAACTCAAATTGGCAGTAGTTGTTTTTACCTTGATGATTTGGAGGTATTACCTTTATGGGGTTCATATTGACGTGTTCACAGATCATAAGAGTCTACAATATATATTTACATAGAAAGATTAACTCTTTATCAAAGAAGGTGGCTTAAATTGTTGAAAGAATATGACATGAGTTTGTTGTATCACTCGGGTAAGGTCAATGTGGTGGTTGATGCCCTTAGTAGATTGTATATGGAAAGTGTTGCTCATATGGAGGATGATAAGAAAGAGTTAGTTTGGGAGGTTCATCAGCTTGATTAATTGGGTGTTAGGTTGGTTGATTCAGCTAAAGGTAATATAGGGGATTAGAATAGTTTGGAGTCTTCTTTGGTTTCCGAGGTATAGTAAATCAAGATAAGGATTCTATTTTGGTTAAGTTAAAGGATACAGTTCGGGAATAGAAAGTTGAGGTTTTCTCCCAAGGGTGGAGATGGTATCACAACCTGAACTAGGGTCTTTCCGTGATGGGTATCTCAGGTCCAACAAGGATCGGAGACCATCCCCTGCACCTAATGAAACAGAACACGATATCCCCCAATATCGATTGAATATTAAAAATATAACAAAATAGCAAAATATAGGCTCAAAGAATTTAAGACATTCCTATAACTGATAACCGGTAACCTACCTAAAATCAACCAACCCATATCACCAAAGTCCACAGTAATATCTATAAAACCTTCTAACAAAATTGAAATCAATAAAGTGTTGGTACATTTCTCCAAATCTTACAATGACCATAACAATGAAAATGTTAATATGAACTCTTCAATTGTAATCTTTGAAAGGAAACTGATGAAATGACCAAGTCTTTCGAAGAATGGAAGCTCACCACTGTACCACAAAGACCAATGAACTAAGCCAATCCACCTAACCCTATGCAAGAAAAGTAAAAATATCTCTGATGCTTACATTGTATGGGGATACAACATATGGAAATGGTTAGTGGGTTGAGCACTAGCATGTAACTCAGGGGTTGGGGATAAAATAATGCCATGAACCATATTTCAAAATCCTTCAAGCCTATGCGCAGAATCATATACATATATATATATATATATATATATATATAAACATGTCATGCCGGGAAAGGCAACAAGGCTTAATATGAATTTAAAAATTTATCCTAGAATATGTAACTCAATCATCATAAATAGGCACCCATAGGATATATGGGTTTATCTCCCTCTGATAAAAGGGCCCCAGTGCATGTTAGCCATATGGACCAGATGTATCAAGGAAGACCAGGGAATTCCCCGACCCCAAGTAATTCCAAGATACAAATATATCAATAGTGTGAACTGTGAACACTATAGCAGGGTTAAAAACATATCTAGGGTTATGGAAACCCTGGTGGATTGACAAAGTAAGGTAAGTACTTTTATTGAACCAACCCAATACTTTGCATATAGAATCAATAAGTTATGTACCTTCTATAGTCTTTTGGATGGGCAGAAATATTTCACCCTTTACTTTTTGAGTCTCAGGATGTCGCCATAATAAACCTTTTCTTGATCCCAGTTAACTATCACCTTTTGAATCTCTAGTTATTTGATGAAATCTAACCATCTTACAAAGATAGAACCTAGAAGAGTGGAAAGACAATTAAATCAAGATTACTGTTGTCTTTATCTTTTCCAAGACACTACTCCTCTTTCAGAGTAAGCAGCAATATCTAGGAGTGATCCTACTGTGTACACCCATTAAGAAAACTATTATAACTAAGATAAACCAATGCATGTGTGGGTATCAATTCAGAACAAGGAAAGAACTTCCCTTACTTCGTCAATCCGACGGGGTTCCACAACCCTAGCTATGGATTTTAGCCACTCATGGTTGTGATGAATTAAATAACATTCATAATTGAAATCATAGATGAATTCACAATGATAAGAAGTAATAAAACCCCCAACCATAACTGAATTAATAACCCAAAGGCAATACAAGTGAATTCCAAGATCAAAATTGGATCTTGGAATAAAAATATATTTGTGAGTATCAAAAGTGTATAAATCCTACTAAAAACACATAAAGGGTATTTATAGTACAATAAGAAACCCTAAAACAACTGTCCGAATGAAATAGAAGATAATAAGGTTGGTGGCCACGTACGGTCTATACCTGTGCTCTGTCATTAAGCACAGGTGGTCCCTATGATCCTAACCCTGGGTGCAGTTATAAGGTGAAGGTTGCGGATGAAAAAATCCTTCAAATTTAGCTCTTGGGATTTTGGAATTCTAGCACTTGCTTTGTCTACCTGCGATCCGTAGGTCCTACATGTGTCTTTGGAATTCTAGCACTTGCTTTTAGGTCTTCTTTGATTCTAAAATATGCTTTGATCATGAACAAGCTGAAAGTGTCTCGAACATCAATATTTTCTCCATGAATATCAAAAAACACCTTTTTTTTTACCTCTTTCACGAACTTATCATCCATAACATGATTTCCTGCAAAACATACTCAAAAAGCATCATATCTAACAAAGTAACCTCAGAAACCTATGTATTTTCCTTATTTTAAGCATTGAAAGTGTTAGATTTTGATAGCACATCAATACCCTCAACTTAAAATATTTGTATATCCTCAGGCAACAAAATACAACAAAAATAAAATAATGCTTAACTAGAGGAATCTAAGCTATTCAAGATAGTCAATCAACAATTAAACTCAAATTACAACATCCCCCTCCATCTTATTTTTCAAAACCAACTATGTATAAACATAAAGCACAAAAATGTGACATAATGTGATCAAGGTATGGCAATTATATTAGAAACAGAAAACTACTCATATATGCATGTTACACTACCCGAAATAAGCAAATAGATAGCAATATGACTCAATGACCTTACAACAAGGATGTCCCACTTATTCATATGAAATAATGCATGTCAATGCGGGGACAGTCAAGATACACTCGTCCTCAGAAGAAAAGTTCCCATCAATTCATACCAAATAACATAGGCTTGCCTTTATTTTATTTTCATTAGCACTCATATAGTCAAGTTAGGATCACTATAGGACTTTTCTAGGCTTGTAATGTTGGCTTGGGGATGGTATGGTACATATGGACATATCACTTAGCCTTCTTGGCACTATACTAACTTTGGGGTCTCACGTACTAGCCAATTTCCTTTTTATTCCACCCTTTTTATTCTTTATTGTACCTTCAGGTTGGGTGTGGTCTTTTATTCCTTCTTTCTCTTTTTCACAATTTTTCTTCTCTTTTTCTTTTTCTTTTCTTTTTCTACCATACCCAGCCCTACTAACTTTGTTGTCTTATTTTACCTTTTTCATACTTATTCTTACACTATGTACCCCTATGATAGTCATCCTTACCTTAGGTATTTTTCCTAAGTTGAGGTTTATAATGTCTAAGGAGGACCAAGGCAAAAATAGGCTCATTGTACTATAAATGGGAAGGTTAAAGGCGAAACGAGAAAAATAGTCTTGTTAGGCTCAAAATAAGGATCAAGGAATATAATTCACATATGGAAGGTCATTTAGGATAAAGCTAGACTAAAATAAAACTTGACCTATTATTCTTTCCTAACCAACTATCCTTAAAACTTGGCAAGATTAACCATGCAAATTCTGAATTCTACATAAAAATGGAACTAGGTAGTATCTCACACACACATAGCACAGAGTCAATATTATCAACTAATACTTATCCGGTTCATGCAATTATTCGCAAGTGATTATCATGTTACTAATTCTAATGCCATAACAAGATCTACATTGTTCACACATTTATACATTCACACAGTTCTAAAACACAAATTTTTAGATTGGTATCAAAAATCAATCAAAACATAACTATTGCCCTAAATACACAAAATCCTCCTAATTACACGAAAAATACAATATGAAATAAAACAAAATATGACATAAAATTATCCTAGGCATGTTGGTTCTAAAACCATACCACGGTCGACGGGAAAAGAAGCACATAAAAAAACCATGGTGGCATAGTATGCCCACGCCCAATGAAAAATTATACATTGTCACCAATGTGCTAAAATTAAATAAAATTGAAGGAAGTGAGAACATACCTAGGACACAATAGGCGCCCGAATCAAGAGCATCCCCAGATGGGTGAATATCAGCTAGTGAAGGTGATAGTTGTGGCGGTGCACTAATGGATGATGCACCCACTACTATAGATATATGCCTCAGCCTATCGATAAATTTAGACTCTATAGAATCATTCTTGGCCTTTTTAACGGCCTATTCATATGGTAAATCAAGGTCTTTCAAGTAATCTATGTGACCTCTCTTGGCCCTAACTGTTGGGACCTCCTCATCACCCTTCTCAAAGAAATTAAACACTCTCGATGCATGCAAAGGAGAATTTGGACCACCTGGGGTATAACTGAGGGAGTGGCTATAACATGGCTCTTTATGAGAGAGTGTACCTCTACTCATAATATATCAAACTCCTCGCTTATTTGTCTCTCTAAATCACATTGTAACCTATATCTCAAACTCATCGAGACCTATCTAGAAGTTAGCATATAGCTCGAATAGTGTAGCACTTAGTGTGGCCTCCCATTGGGTCCGTGCCTTCTCAAAGCTAGTCCCAACCCTTGATCTCATCTGCTCATAGAGGGTAGTCATCTCGGTTTTAAAAATCCTTATTCTAGCATCGGTAGCTCTCTTTTTGTCCATTGAGCTCTGCAAGAACATGCTAGATATAGTGATTATACCTAAAGCAGGAACTGTAGTGGATGGGCGAGTAGGCTCTGAAGATACACCAATGGGCTCTGAGGTCGATGCCAGGGAAGAAGAAGAAGTAGTTGGTGTCCCTTGGCCCTATATATTGGATTCTACAGCTTCTCTCTACTCTTATATCTTCATAATAATACTAATACCCACATCACCTCAATATGCCACATCAGGCTCCATGGAAACTTTTGGGCCTGTAGTACTGCTGCCTACTGTCTCGATCTCCTAGAAGTTCCTGGACGTGCCAAATCCCTCATAGTCCTAGTCTGCACAGTTGTTGTTGCAAGTACCCTCTCATCTACACTTAGTATCTCAAGTGCACTAGCCTCATTGCACAACCTTTGAATCATGCAAGGGAATAGCATATTAGTTAACTCACCACAGGCTTTGTCGTGTAACTCATACCCGAGAATGGAAGCAAAATCAATTGCATAATAGGCCATCATAAAAGCAACTAGTGCAGCTCCCTCCCACATCAGCGCATTATCTAAAGCACTGGGTATCAGTCGGTAAAATATAACTTCCTATCTACCTGGCCATCTCAATCCTCTTCAGTCGGTACTCAGCTTCCTGCATGATATGTCAATTACGTGTGACCCTCAGTATGTGATCACACTCAACTATAGATGTAAGAGTAATATAATTTGGGTCGAAGATAACTCTATGTATAGTCTCTATCAAAATATCAACTCTGACCACTCTAACCAGTATGTGCTCAAGTTGTCGATACCTAGCAAATCTCACCACGCCTAGATGTCTACACATACAAAGGACTATGGTAGCTATATAGGATGCATAAAATTCCCTTACTATAGCTGAGTTGTAAGAACTAAGTGGCCTAGTTATTTACTCTAGCTGATATCTATTAAATATCACCCGCAACTGTTGTACTCAATATAACCTCGATGGGTCAACCCATTACTCTTCATAAATGCACCTTGTAGGCCTGCTTGCCTCCAAGATATGATTGTAAATAGTATAAATCTCCTATATCCTTTCCATATACCTCCTCTTATATCCCTTCTCCGGAGGTACATCTGAGGTATGTGCAAGAGAGAAACTCTTCCCTTACTATACCGACATATTATGGGTATCCTTCTCTATACCTTCATCAGACTGGGTATATCTATCTATTATACATAAATAGTAGTACCTTTCTCAGACTGGGGCACTACTGATGGCTCTTCCTGTTCTACCTTGTTGGGTGAATCCTATGACCCCTCCTCAGATTTAGGGTCCTATACAGCAATCTGTAGAGAAGACTTAGAATTTGTCTCCTCATCATTATCATTCTCATGTAGAAAAGTGTTTTCTAGAGAAATCCTAGATAACTTCATCCTCGGTCGGGCTACAATAGACTGAGCATCCTGGCGAGTCTATCCTCTCATAATTCTATGTGTCACCTCAACTACAGTGTCTTTATGGCACTACCTAGACTACTTATCTACTAAATATCTAGGATCGAGAGACTCTACTTGTCTCTTCAAAGTACGGGAATTCATCTTATTCACGTCCTTAAGTGCCATATGCACCTGAAAAACCAGTTGTTAGTTTCCAACAAAAGTAGCAAAAGTTGAAAAAAATCTAAAAATTCAACAAAACATGCTCAACTAGTGGAATTACTATAATTCGTTAAAGTTCAACTTCCTATTGGGGCCGAACTTTAGAATTTTCTTCAAAACAATGCCCTATACTGTTATTTTAGGCTACTTCAAGGATCCTACTTTTAAACATGATAGATTCTCTATATTTTTCAATGGAATACACATGTCAACTTGTTTAAACAACAGATAGATCAAAATATAACCATTAGGAGCCAAGAAAGTTACCTTTCTTATTAAGAACTGAAAGTGAACAATGAAGAAGTCAAGCAAACCAAAGTTGAAGCTTGTTTTTAGCATGTTGGAACAAGTTGGTATCTCAAATAAGTGTCAATTTAGCCGTTACTTAAGTGCAGGGTTAGTTTTTGTTTCAAGACGAAAGTTTGAATTCAAAGAGAAAAGTCAAGTTTGGAGGATTTGAATGAGTTAGAATGAGGTTAAGATTGTTTAAATATAGGTGGGGGATATTTTATGTCATATATAAGTTTTGATGGCACCAAAATTTAAATAAAAAATTGATCCCATAGATAACCTACCCGTGCCAGCTACTTGCTGCCTACTCCTGCAATCAGGCTGTGGCCATATATGCCACCTACGGCCAGTAGGCGCTGAGCACAGATGCCAGGCCAAAAGTTTTGGCACACTTTCCAGCAGTCCAAACTTGGCGTTTTGATATTTTTCCATCTACTTATGGTCCCGCAACCTAAGTTTGAGGTCCAAAAGTATGATTAGATTCCAAAGTACACAAGCTTCCATTTTTCATCCTCAAAATTTCAAATTTTTGGCATAATACACAATTTACCGTAAAGGACTTGTGACCATGATGGGTTGATCATATAGCCCCCATACCTGGAAATCAATGAATGTAGAAATATTTTACCATATTTTAGGTAAAACCAAGAGCTAAAAACATAAAAAAGAATAACAAAAACGTGAACATTAACAATAGTGGATTGTCTCCCACTCAATACTTGATTTAACGTCGTGGCGCGATCTGGCTATGTTAGTTACTCAAACTTCACCAACAAGCTCATAGGTTTCCTCCCATGTAGTGCTTGATTTAACATCATGGCATGATGCGGATATGTTGACTACTCAGAATTCATCAAGATACCCATAGTAATATCCTCTAAGGTCATCAATATAATCAATCATCGACACCACCCTCATATCGATTGCATGGTTGATTGACTTTCAAATGTTTAACGTAGCCTCCTCCCCATTGACTTTGAATTTCATCTCACCTTTCTCTATGTCAACCATAACTCTGCCTATGGCCATAAATGTTCTTTCCAGTATAATGAGCATCTCGGCATCAACCTCACAGTCTAAGATGACAAAGTCAGCCGTAAAGATCATGTTATCCATCCTCACGATCACATCAAAGGAGATTCCCACAGGCTTCTTCACTGTGCGGTCCGCCATCAATAGTCACGGTAAAGTTGGTTTCAAAGGGTTTAATCCTAATAGCTTGAATACGGCCAACTGCATCAAATTAATATTGGCCCCTAAATCACATAAGGCTCTAGAAAATCGGGATGACCCAATAGTGTATGGTATAGTTAATGCACCGGGATCACCTTTTTCTGTACCAAAGACCTAGCTACGACTGCATTGCAATTGTGCATACCATTAACATCCTCAAATATCGCTCCTTTCTTCCTTATAATCAGTTGTTTCAAGCAGCTGACGTATATAAGTATCTACTCCAACACCTCAAGAAGAGGTATGTTCAAGCTCAATTCTTTCAGTATATTAATGAATAGCTTCAACTTACCTTGCTCTTTTTTTTGCTTCAATCTCTGAGGAAAAAGTGGGGGTGGTATCTGAATCTGTCTAATTTCTGGCTCAATGGCCAGACCCTTACCTTTGTCTTCAGTAGTTTCAACTTTATCACATGTTACGTTCATAGACTCATCGATAGATGTCTTATCATTAGTAGCTTCTTAAGCTGGTCGTAAGGGATCTGTAGTTTGGTACCACTCATCATGGTAATGGAAAGTATGTGACCATTATTTTTTGAATTTTGTATCATGTTGCTCAGAAGGATACCTAGCTGCCTCTAGTTCAGAGTTGCTAACATCTTCCCAAACTTATGCTCCAACTGTTTGATAGTGGTCGACCTTAATATCCTTAAGGCTTATATCTTAATTTTATTGACCCTTTACTATCTTAGCCAATATTTTTTCTCTATGGATTCTTCATCTCGTCTGCCAGGTGTAATGTACCTTTCTCCCTTCTCTCTATAGTCATCCTTCTTTCTTCAGTCACTATATCGCTCTCTACTGTGGTCTCTATATCTTTCATAGTAGTTCTGACCTTGGTTCCCTTACCCTTGGCTCGAAAACCCTCCAATTGATGATCTATATAATTTGCTTCCTCCTCTAATTCTGACTGTAAGGTTTGGAAATTAACCCTTGTGTTGCTACTGCATTTACCTTCTTGGAAGTCACTGCTGCAAGCTTCTTTTCTAGTACCCCCAAGATTTGTTCTTATCAACACAATATCTTGTGCTACAGTGTAATCAACTACTTTTTGCTCAGAAGAGGTACCAATATCATAAGTGTCAAATCCCCTCACAGTCTCCCAATTTTTCCACCCTCGGCTATTGAGCGAGATATGATCTAACATCTCAAAATCTATCTCTCACCGTAGTCTCATAAAATATCCTCTAGATATGGTGTATGCCATGGCTCTGGAGCTGATGGTCAAGGCAATGCAGAATATCTCTAATAAGCTCGTCCCTAAAAACCTATGATTGGGCACCAAACTCAGCTTCTTCTTGTACCTGAACCTAGCCTCGTAGATAGATTTTAACTACATTTACCTAAAATTACAAACATTAAACTTAATGTATAATATCCTAGATGGAGGAGAGAACCTATTCAAGAATTGCTTGCGCAACTCATTTCATGTAGTGATAGAGCCTCTTGGTAGTTCTCTAAACCATAAAGACGCTTCTCTTGTAAGTGAGAAAGGGAACAACCTTATTCTAGGTTCTTCTTGATTCACCGATAGATTTGTATACGAACTGCAAAGATCGATTAATTGGCAAGGTGAAAGTTTAAATCACCTATAGGCAGACCTGCAAATACACCCTTTAGATTTAAGAGTTGTATTATTGCATTTATGATATCGAACTTGATGCCTTGGGTTAAAACAAGAGGAACTATGGCTCCAGTCTCTTCAGGCTCAACATATCCAAAGTCTTCTTCATTATCTATATATGGCTGCACATACTGATATGCTAGGATTAATTACACATAGGCAGCTCTAGCTCTGCTTTGGTTTCCACCGAGTTCTACTCAATGATCTGCTACTTGTCTCTGCTCAGATGGCTCTGCCTCCTTAGCTACCCACTAACCTTTTTCGTTGCCCTCCTCTCAGATTTAGCTTGATATAATATCTCACTAGTCTACCAAAAAAAAATATATTATACTCATTCGAGGGGAGGGTAAGTACAACATCACAAACCCCTTCAGGAGGTTCATCTCTTTTCTACTCCAACATATTACTAGGTATTTGTAGTATTCTTTGTGGATTCAGCTTCATAGGGAGAAAGGGTTTGTCACTACTACTGGTGCTAGGAACACACTAGTGCATTCCCAACTATGAACAAAAACAAAAAGAAAAACTCAAAAACTGCAACAACGTCAAATCACAAATCAACACTGTGTTCCCTAACAATAGTGCCAAAATTTTGATGACATCCAAAAAATACCTCCTATCAGATGATGATAAACTCGCTGTAAAAATATAGTAACCCAACAAAGGTTGGGGTTGAATCCAAAGAAAATGCGTGGAATTATGGATCACAACAATTGTAGTCTGCAAGCAAAGCAAGAAAAGTTAATGGGGGGTTTTGTGTAGTAATCTCGAGCAAATAACTATTCTAAATTCTGTTGTAATCAGTCATAGGTGAACACTAGGATTGTGTTCCCCATGGCTTCTCAACTCCATAGGCTTATCGTACTTTGTTGAACCAACCCGATACTTTGCATGTAGAATCAATAAGTTTTTTGCCTTCTGTGGTCTTTAGAACGAGCAGAAGGATTTCACCCTTTACCTTTTGTGTCTCAGGATGTTTCCTTATAGACCCTTATCTTGATCCCAGTTAACTATTACCTTTTGATTCTCTAGTTATTAGATGAAATCTAACCATCTTATTAAGATAGATCCTAGAAGTATGGATCGATAGTTGAACTCCAAATTACTGTTGTCTTTATCTTTTCCTAGTCACTACTCCTCTTTTGGAGTAAGCAACAATATCTAGGCGGGATCCTAACGTGTGCACCCATTAAGAAACATATTATAACGAATATGAAGTAATGCATGCATAGGTATCGATTTAGAACAACGAAAGTAATTCCCATACTTTGTCAATGCGCTAGGGTTTCCACAGACCTAACTATGGTTTTAGACGCTCATGCTTGTGAAAAAGTCAATAACATTCATAATTGAAAGAATAGATGAATTCACAATGATATGAAATAATGAAACCCACAAACATAATTGAATTAATGAAACAAAGTCAATACAAGAGAATCCCAAGATCAAAATTGGATCTTGAAATCAAAATATGTTTATGAGTATCAAAAGTGTGTAACTCCTACTAAAAACACATAAATGTTATTTATAGTGCAAAAGGAAACCCTAAAACCAAAGCCGAAAAAAAATAGGAGAAAACAGGGTCGGTGGCCACATATGGCCTGTACATCCACTCTGTCACTGGGCGCAGCTTGTACCTGTAGTCCTGGCCCTGGGTGTAAGTATAGGGTGCAGGTTGCAGATGAAAAAATCCTGCAAGTTCAGCTCTGAGATTTTTGACTTTTGGCACTAGCTTTACTTACTTACGGCCCGTAGGCCCTACATGCGGTCTGTGAGTGGACTAAGTAAGTGTCAGTAGTAATTTTTTGGCTCTTCTTCAATTCTCAAATATGCTTTGATCATGATCAAGCCAGAAAGTGGATCAAACATCCATAATTACTCTAAAAATAGCCAAAAATGCCTTTTCACCTTTTTCATGAACTTATCATCCAAAACATGATTTCCTACAAAACATACCCAAAAAGCATCATTTCTAACAAAATAACCTCTAATATTTGCACATTTTTCTCATTTTAAGCATCAAAAGTGCTATATTTCTATAGCATATCACTAGGTCATCAAGACCAAACCTCACGTCGAAAAACATGAGTTTCAAGTATAAGTCATCCAAGACCCACACCTTCACGGCTTTATCACATAATCCCCTTCAATCCCAATCTAAAGAATGTTTCACATAACCTATTTATTAACCAATAAACCAACCATTAAGGCACACCATTGGTATCATCATACCCTTACACTTGCTAGCTTATATCTATGCCATAACAATCAAATTAACTTAGTGAAATACCTCAACCCCTTTGTTCATTAAATCGAATCATGGCCAACAAGTCTTTCAAAATCCATATCCATTTCTTATATCATAATGCAATGTAATATCATAGTAAATAAGGATATCAAGGAATTCAAAATTTTCTTTAACATGTTAGAAAATAAAGATACTAGGGAATACATATACCTCTTATACAATTATCTGGAGCGGGAAACAAGAATGGGTATTTCGACTCCATGTCCTATTCGGCTTCCCAAGTAGCTTCTTCATGCTTTTGGTTTCTCCATAGAACCTTTATCAAAACTACGTCCTTAGTCCACAACCGACGGACTTGTCGATCCAAGATCTCAATCGGGACTTCCTCATAGGATACAAAATCCAATATGCCCACACCATCCAAAGGAACAACCAAGGAAGGATCACCCATGCATTTTCTCAATATCGACACATGAAAGACCATATGAATAGAACCCAAAATCGAAGGAAATTCCAATTCATAAGCCACACTGCCCACTCTCCTAAAAATATGATATGCATCAACAAAAAAAGGACTGAGATTCCCCTTATTTTCAAATCGCATACCCCCTCATAGAAGACACCTTCACTAATACCAAATCATCCGTATCAAACTCCAAGTCCCTTCGCCTTACATCCACATAGGAAATTTGTCGGCTTTGGGCAGTCTTAAGACTATTACAAATCACCCTCACCTTCTTCATAGCATGGTGAACCAAGTAGAGACCATAAAACCTATCCTCACCAATCTCAAACCACCCAATAGAAGACCTATATCTCCTACCATACAAAGCTTTGAACGGAGCCATACTGATATTCTAGTGATAAGTATTATTATAAGCAAAATCGATGAGAGGTAAAAAGTTGACCCAACTACCACAAAAATCAATCACACAGGACCTTAGCATATCCTCCAAAGTATACATCATTATTTCCTTTTGTCTATCCATCTGTGGGTGAAATGCGGTGCTAAGGTTTGCATTAGTCCCTAAACCTATTTGAAAGGAACATCAAAAGTGAGATAAGAACTGAGTACCTTGATCAGATATGAGGGAAACTGTAGCACCATTCAACTTTAGGATCTTCTCAATGAAGAGCTTAGCATAATCCTCTACCGAATAGTTAGTCGTCACTACAACAAAGTGAGTAGACTTAGTCATCCTATCCACGATGACCCAAATGAGATCAAACTGATGGTGAGATTATGAAATACCAATAACAAATCTATATTAACTATTTCCCATTTCCATATGAGAAATTCAATCTCTTGAGACAACTCACCAGGCCTCAAGTGCTTCACCTTCACTTGCTGACAAACCAAGAACTTAGCCATAAAAGTGGCAACATCCCTCTTCATGTTATTTCACCAATAAATGCCTTTCAAGTAATGGTACATCTTTGTTGAACTAGGATGAACTGTATACCATGACTCATGGTCCTTGGCCAAAATCTTGCCTCACAACTTATCAATATTAAGAACACACAACCTCCTTGGTGCCTCGAGATACAATTAACACCAATATCAAAGGCCACCACCTTCTAGTGACCTACATTATCCTTGATTTGCATTAAGATAGGATTAAATACTTGCTTCTTCTTTACCTCAGCACCAAGAGATAACTTTACCACCTCTTGCACTATTACACCACCATCTTCAAAGTCTAAGATACGAACTCCAAGATTATCCAATCAGTGAATATCCTTCACCAACTCTCACTTGTACGCATCCATATGAGATAAGATTCCCATAGACAACCTGCTAAGAGAATCAAAAACCATGTTAGCTTTACCTGGATAACACTAAACACTCATATCATAGTCCTTGAGCAACTCAAACAATCTCCTTTGCCTGAGATTCAACTCCTTTTGGGTGAATATATTTTGCTAACTCTTATGGTCTGAGAAGATGTCAACATAAACCCCATATAAATAATGGAGCCAAATATTCAAAGAAAAGACCACAACTAATAACTCCAAGTCATGATTCAGATAGTTCTTATCGTGTACCTTTAACTGTCTAGAAGTATAAGAAACCACCTTATCATGCTGAATTAGCATGCAGCCCAGTCCTACCCAGAGTGTATCACAATAAATCATGAATCCCTCAGAACCCTCGGGTAGGTTTAAAATTAGAGATGAAAATAACTTATCTTTTAACTTCTCAAAACTACTTTCATAAGCATCAGACCATATAAACATCACCTTCTTCTAGGTGAACATAGTCAATGGGGCTAACATTGAAGAGAAACTTACAACAAACCTCATATAGTAGTACACAGTTAAACCTAAAAATATCCAAATATCAGTTGAAGTCGTGGGTTTAGGCAACTTCTTAACCACGACAACTTTTTATGGATCCACTATGATCCCTTCACTAGAAGCAACATAACCCAGATAGGTCACAACATTTAGCTATAACTCACATTTAGAGAACTTCACATACAACTGCTGATTTTTTAACTTTGTAACACAAAGTTGAGGTGATTGGCATGATTTGCCTCACTCTTTGATTACATCAAAATATCATCAATAAAAAAAATAATGAACAAATCCATGAACTAATGAAAAACCTAATTCATAAAATCCATGAAGATCGTTGAGGTGTAAGTCAAACCAAAAGACATCACCACGAACTCAAAATGACCAGATCTAGTTTGAAAATCAGTTTTAGGGATATCTATCTCCTTAATCTTCAACTGATGGTAACTCGACCAAAGATCAATCATAGAGAAGTGCTTAGCACCCTAAAGCTGATCAAAGAGATCATGTATCCTAGAAAGCAGATACTTATTATTCACGATCACA
The DNA here is from genome assembly GCA_026120095.1 of Capsicum chinense. Lineage (NCBI taxonomy): Eukaryota > Viridiplantae > Streptophyta > Magnoliopsida > Solanales > Solanaceae > Capsicum > Capsicum chinense. The sequence continues at coordinate 90,064,998 of JAPEIP010000009.1, forward strand.
GCTAATGGTAGTCTATACATATCTGAAGGGACCCATCATTCTTACTCATAAAAAAAATAGAGCACCATAAGGAGAAATACTAGGAAAGATAAAACCTTTATCTAAAAGATCTTTCAACTGCTTCTTAAGTTCTTTCAACTCAGACAAAACCATTCTGTAGGGAGGGATAGAGTTAGGATGAGTGTACGAAAGAAGATCACTACCAAAATCAATTTCCCTATTGAGAGGAACATTAGAAAGATCATTAAGAAATACCTCAAGAAACTCACAAACCACAGGGGACAATTGCAAAGACTGACCTTCGGATCTAGAATCCTTAACATGCGCTAAATGGTAGAGACACCCCTTGAAAACCAATTTTCAGGCCCTAAGATGAGAAATAAACCTTTTCTTGGGCACTAGGGATCTACATTCCCACTCGACCACCGGCTCTTTCGGGAATCAAAAAATGACCCTTTGAGTCCAACAATCAGGAGATGCATAGCATGAGTACAACTAATCCATCCCCATAATCACATTAAATTCTAACATGCCTAATTTAATCAAGTCCACTAATATTTTCTTACCATGACTGGATACCACATAACTCTTATAGACTCATCTAGCCATAATAGAGTCACCTATTAGGGTAGACACAGAAAAGGAATCAGGAATACACATAAGATCAAAATAATAATAAATAGCCATATGAGGGGTCATAAAAGAGAGAGTAGACCCAAGATCAAATAGATAATATACATCATGAGAGAAGAATTTTAGAATACCAGTAATAATATCAGGAGATGCCATAGAATCTTGATGAATGGTAAGAGCATACAGATGATTTTGACTAGTGCTGAAGCCAGAAGTAGCACTTTTTGGTGCAGTAGCAGAAGAAATAGCAACTTGGACCTTATTAGCCCCTATAGAAACATTTCCTGAAAGATAATTCCTGTAAATATGGCCAGGCTAACCACATTTGAAACACTTATTCCTTTCCTCATCACAAAATCCATGAAGTACCTATCCACAGAAAAAACAAAAGAGATAAGTTAGAGTTGATTGAGCCCCACTGGCCTGAGATTGGGTACCCTATGCCTTAAATCCGTTGTTTCTCTGAAAATGGCGATCACCAAATATCTTAGGATATAGAGCACTAGCCATAGAATAGGTACCAAAATTGCCCCACTTCTTTTTAGACCACTGCCTCCTATCCTTTCCATTATTTTGTTGGCCACCACCCTACTCAGAAAATCGATATTGCTTACTTTGCCTTTCCCCAATATTTTTCTTCTTTTTCTTCACATCCTCTACTTATTGATAGCCATATCACTATTCAACAAATCAACCTTACACTCCAACATCAAATCTAGAGAAAACCCCAAAGAAAACTTCTTTATCTTAGCCCTCATATTAACTACTATCTTAGAAGTATAACGGGATAGCTAATGAAACTTCAAGGCATACTTCTTCTCAGACATCTTGCCTTGCTTCAAATTCACGAACTTCTTAGCCTTTACCTATCTCATCTCCTGGGGAAAAAAGCAGTCAAGAAAAGCACCAGAGAAATTCTCCCATAAAGCCAACTCTGTATTATATCTCCTAGATTGATCCCACTCCTCATACCACTGATATGTCACATCCTTCAGCTCGTATAAAGTAAATTCCAAACCTTGAGAATCAGAAGCATGCATCACATGAAGAATATTCTCAATCTCATCTATAAAACCTTAAGGATCTTCATCAACCTTAGAGCCAGTAAAGGTTGGAGGATTCAGCCTTATAAACTGGCCAACTCTAGTGGCCTCAAAAGAACTCACAGCAAAACCAATAGGACCTAATTTGAGTGACTAAGATATCACCAACTAGGTCAATAGATGAATGGAATGATGGAACTCGACATTGGTAATATCTCCTAGAGGTGACCGATCAAGAGTGTTACCAGTAGGAGAGGGATCTATGGGGACCGATGGAACTCTACTAAGGTAATCAGAAGTTTTGACCCAAGATCGGTCTAAAATCCTTGAGTAGGATGATCCCTGCCCAAATTGTCCTCTAGTAGGATAGAGGAGTTTCAAGGAGTAGTACAAGCCCCATTCATATTATCCTCAAGTGTGATACAAGAGTTTCCATAAACATTAGATCTTTTGGAAGGCATAATCTGAAAAGCAAACAAATGGTTATTAGAGGAAATTTCAAGACCTTAGACTCTACAATGGATAGTAGATTACAAGAAAGGGAAATATTCATAAATTCCTTGTAGCCTCTCCTTTATAAGTGTGGTGTGATAATATCTATAAAAGAGACTCTACTTCACACGACTTTATGGACACCCAATAACACCAAACCTAGGCTCTGATACCAAATTTGTCATGACCCAAACTAGGGTCTGGCCGTCATAGGTATCTTAAGTACAATAAGGACTAGAGACCCACCCTGCACCTAACCACATATAACACTATATCCCCTAATGTCGGATGAATTCTAAACATATAACAAGATAGCATAGGATAATCTCGAAGAATTTAAGACATGCCTATAACTGATAACCAATAATTGACTGAAACACAACCAACCAACACCACCCAAGTCCACAATAATACCCACAAAGCCTTCTAACAAAATTAAAATTAATAATGTTTTGGGATATTCCCCCTGACTCTAATAAAGCTAATGTTAATATGAACTCTTGAATTCTAATATATGATAGAAAACTAATGAAATGACCAAGACTTCTGGAGAATGAAAGCTCACCACTTCACCACAAAGACCACTGAATCGAGCTAATCCACCTAACACTGTGTAGGAAAAGTAGAAAAATCTCTAGTTCCTACATCATATGGGGATATAGTATTTGGAAATAGTTTTAAAGATGACCAATAGCATGTAACTCATGGGTAGGGGATAAAATAATTCCATGAACAATATTTTAAAATCATTCAAGCCAATATGCATTAATAAATACATCTACATATAAATATGTCATTCCGGGAAAGGAAAGAAGGCTTAACATGAGGTAAAAATTTTATGCTAGACTATGTATCTCAACTATTATAAATAGGCACCCATGGTATATATGGGTTCAACTCCTTTACTAAAAGGGCCCCAGTACGTGTTAGCCACATGAATCGGAGGTATCAAGGAAGACCAGGGAATGCCACAACCCCACATTAGTGCAAGATACAAATATATCAATAGTGTGATATATCAATAGTGTGAACTATGCACACAGGTCATAAAGACCAAACCTCACATCGGCAAACATAACTTTCTAGTATAAGTCATCCAAGACCCGCACCTTCACGGCTTTGCTACATAACCCCCACTAATCCTAATTTAAAGTAAGTTTCACATAACCCATTTATTAACCAATAAGCCAACAATTAAGGCACACCATGGGTATCATCATACCCTTATATTTTCAAGCTTATCTCTGTGCCATAACAATCACATTAACTAGGGGGAATACCTCAAACCCATTTGTTTATAAAATTAAAGCATGACTAATAAGGCTTTCAAAATCCATTTTCATTGTTTAATCATAATGTTATGAAATACTAAGGATGAGTAAGTCAAACCAGTTGACAATATTAGAATTCAAAGCCAATTACACAAATGGGTTGAGGAAAAACAATTATTCAAAACCAATTCCAATTTCAAATCACCAATTTAGGAAAACTATGAGCCCTTTGTTTATTCACCCTACACATGTAGCCCACAAGTTCAAAACCATTAATAGAACTCAAATAATGAATAATAAATCATAGGAAAACAATTAAGGAATTAACCATTTCAAAACCCTTAACCACATCAAAACCCACATTTAAATCCATACAATTTAAACCATTTAAATACATGTTTTTCATAAAGTAATAATTGTGAAAGAGTAACATGCCTGAAATATTCAAGTTTATGGAGAGAAATAAACCCTTGAGCCTTCGATGAACTAATTCTTGGAAACCCTAAGTATCTTAACCTTGGAGAGTTTAGAGAAAAGAGGGCATTTTCCATTGTATTATGAATGAGTATAACCCCTTAAAGTTCTTTATGGTCGCGGGGTCTAAGTAAGGAAAAAGAGGAATTAACCATCATTCCCTAAATGAAAAGACTTAAAAACACTACCTAGTCTCTACGAGTCTTCTAATGAATTATTATGATTTCGTACGACTCACTTCCTCGAGTCATAGTCAAGATAGTACCCCTAGGCAAACCCCACTAGTTTGGATACAAGTCATACCTTATGACTTATAACCATTCTCTATGACTCATATACACCACCCATTATTAAAACAGATACTTTTGAGGCATATATTGGTTACCTTAGGACTACTACTTAATGACTCATATGGGACCTTACGATTTAATAGGTCCTAGTCGTAGTCATAGAAAAAACTCCAGGCCTACCTATTTGTTAGGCTATGTGTTAAGACTCACTACGACTCATAAAGAGAGTCGTAATATGGGAAGTGAGGATAATATTTTTAAAAATTTCAAAGAAAAGAAATTTTAGGTGTTATAGATGGTGTGCTTCATTGTAAGGGCATGTTATGTATTTTGAATATGAACAGTTTTAGATATTCAATGTTAGTAAAAGTGCATAGTGTGCGATATTCTATTCACTCAAGAAACACTAAGATGTACCATGAATTGGGGAAAGTCTATCGGTGGAATAGTATGAAGAAGGATATTGCAGAATTCGTGGCTAAGTGTTTGAATAGTTAGCAGGTTAAGGCTGAGCTCTAGAGGCCTAGTGGTATGCTTTAAGAGTTCAACATCCCTAATTAGAAGTGGAACATGGTAAACATGGATTTTGTTATAGGGTTACCTCATACGCATCGTCAGCATAATTCAGTTTGGGTTACTATAGAAAGAATGACTAAGTTAGCCACTACCTTATCAGTCCATACTTTATATACTGCCGAGGATTATGCTAGACTTTATCTTAAGGAGTTGGTAAATTTACATTAGGTTCCATTGACCATTATTTTAGATAGAGGTACTTAGTCTACCTCTCATTTTTTGAAGGTTTTTTCAGAAAGGTCTTGGTACCCAAGTCTATCTCAGTATGACTTTTTATCCCTAGATAGTCATCTAGGTAGAAAGGACCATTTAGACCTTTGAGGATATGTTAGATCTTGTGTATTGACTTCAAGGGTATTTGGTATGGCCAACTACCTTTGATTGAGTTTGATTTCAACAATAGTTAGCACTCCAACATTGAGATAGCTCCATATTTAGCTCTATATATATAGTTCAAGGGTATTAGTTGGTTTGAAGTTGGTGACACTGCTTTGATAGTCCCAGATTTAGTATATGAGGTGATGGAAAAAGTTTAGGTGATTTGTGAAAGGCTAAAAATAGCCCAAAGTCTTCAGAAATCCTATGCACATGTGAGGAGAAGAGAGCTTAAATTTAATGTTACTGATCTTTTATATCTAAAAATTTTGCCCATGAAAGGGGTGAAGAGATTTGGCAAGACAAAAAAGCTCAGTCCACGTTATGTTAGCCCATATTGGATTTTGAGCCATTTTAGAAAAGTAGCCTATGAGTTGGAGTTGTTTGCAGGGCTAGCATCAATTGACCATTTTCTTTCATTAGACCATTCACCTTTCCTTTTTTACTTACAATGAACCTATTTTGGCCTTTGTCCTTTCTTGGACATTGGGTACCTTAAATTAAGAAAATCGCCTAAGTTGAGGGGGACTATCACAGGGTTGTGTAGGTTGATATGGGTATGAATAAGAAGTTAGTAAAAAAAATAATACAGATTTAGGTTTGGAAAGAAAATGAAAAAATGTGATGAATAAAGTTTGCAAATGAAAACAAAAGACAAAAAAAACAAAAATATAAGAGAGCAAAAAATGTAGTGTACAGACAAACCCACACCCAAAATATGAGGATAAACAAATGAGAATAATGGAGAATAAAATGAGTAAGGTCAAAAGTGGAGCCAAGAAGTTAGTGTAGTGTCAAGGAAGGCTGTGTCACTTGATCCTATATACCATACCTGTCTCCAAGGCTACATTACAATTCGATGAATTTCCTATAGTGATCTTAGTCCATCTTTTCAAAAACTAAGGCATGGAAAATAACGGAAAACCTATGGTATTTCATGCACACTGTCAGAATTTCTTTGTGAGAGTGAGTTCTTTGATTAAATACCTATGTCGATACTTATTATATTGTGAGTGTATAGGACTTATTTGCTGTGAGAGTACATGGGCTGCATTGTTAGATACTATTTGCTTGAGTAATGTCAACTATAGATATGCTTAGTTGTTTGGTCATAATTTGAAGATGTCACTAAATCCCTTTTGTGTCATGACAATGTGTTACATGTATACATATGATGGGTTTGAATTTTTTTATAGTTGAGGGTCGAAATCTTTGTACTTGAAGACATGCAAATGTTCTAAGTGAAGAGTGTTGATGTATTACGGTTTCATGGAACTTTTGAAGCATAAGATGAGAAAAATATGCAAGATCTTAGGTGTTTTTGTAGGTATGATGTGTGTTTGTTATATTCTATAGGAGAATAGGGTTCCAAAGCAAAATAGAGAAAAATGGATCAAAATTGACCAAGGGAAAATTATGGAAAGCATCCATAGGTCATGAAAGCATCCATGAACCATCAAATATGCTCGGGAATGAAGTTACAAAGATAAAGGAAAAATTCTAAATTCCACGAGTAGGGTTTAAAAAATGGTACACTTGTTCTGTAATCTATGGAAATAACTCGTGAACAAGATGCTATGGAAAATTAAGATTCATGTTTCCATAGATGGGCTCCACGATTGGTAAATCATTGATCCACAAATCCAATCTATGATTGGTAGAAACATGTTGACCTGTTTCTCCTACATAGATTTGTATAGGATTTATTTTGCATATACAAATACTCTTATTAGTTTTTATGCTTAATTTATATTTTATTACATTATTGTTAGGTTCTAAGGCACAATTTTGGTCTTGGAATAACAAACATTGATTTTTAGAATTTTCATTCAAAGTGAGAATTGGTGTTTTCCATCTTATTGTTGTAAGTTCATAATTATGCTTTCTTAGGAGAATTCTTCTTGTGTTCTTGCAATTATTAGTAGATAAACACCACAACTAGGGTTGTGGAAACCATGAAGGATTAATAAAGTAATGTTCAAAGTTCTAGGTGATTCTTGAATAGTAGTTGGGCATGTATTGTTGTTTTTCTGATTTGATTAATTTTCAATTAGTGCACACATTGTAGCTTATCCTATCTCTATCCTGGACTATAGAAAGGGTAGTCGAATCATAATAGCAAATCAACAACTAGACTTGGATTTATCTTCATTTAATTAACCTTGAGCTATTAAATGGCAAAGACTATATTAAGATCATAGAAAGGAGTCAATAATGCAACAATCATGACACATTAACCTTTGTGCTTGGGGATAGTCATCTACAAGGGGTGTAACATTGTTAGTTAGATGGTACATATCATATGAATTTTGCATGAAGAATACCATAAGAGATCACTAAAGTATGGAGAACCTATGGAGTTATGATGTTATTGGGGAACATGGTCCTAGTTCCTTTCTCTATTGATTACAAATCCAATAATGCAACACTCATTACTATTGATATTTTGTACCACAAAACCCTTCTCTTTTGCTTATTTGACAATTACTTAGACTTATGTGATCGAATTTTGTCCTATTTTCTATAGGATTGACCCCAACCTAGTTAGATTTTATATCTAATCAGTATCTGCTTTATACTTTTTAGAGGTGTATTTTTGGAGACATCAATAGACTGTGTTTCAAATATAGATGAATTAAGAAAATGGATGCTAGTAGAAGCTCACAATTCTAGATAGTATTTTCACCCTAAGGATACTAAGATGCATCATGATTTACAAATATTCTATTGGTGGAATGAAATTAAAAGGGATATCACAAAATTTATGGCTAAGTCTCCAAATTATCAACAGGTTAAGATTGAGCACTAGAGACCTAGTGATACGCTTTATGACATTGGTATTCCTATTTAAAACTGAAAGGCGGTGAATATGAACTTTATTATAGGGTTTCATATACTCGTCAACAACATAATTCTATTTGATTATAGTGGATTGAATGACTAGTAGGCCCATTTTCTGCCACTTAACACATCAGATTTGATTGAGTAATATGCTAGACTCTACTTTGTTTTCCATCAGGGTTCCCACAATCCTAGTAAGAGGTTTAGTTGCTCATTTTTGCAAGAACATCCATTGAATTCAATAAAAAAAGCATAAAAATAATCTTGCAATAATTTATGAAGAAAATCCTAAATTTTAAATTAATAATCAACCATAAAAACCAAGAACAATGGATTCTAATATCAAAAGTTGAATCTAAAAATCAAAATAATGTTATGAATATAAGGAATACGTAAACTAACCCTAAAATTCTTACTAAAACGAACAAGGAAAATTGGGTCGGTGACTACTTATGGGCGCTAAGTAGTACTTATGGACCCCTAGGTGGGTCATAAGTGTAATATCCCACAAGATTCTACTCAAGATTCCAGTAATTTGTCATATGTTTAAAGGCCCCAAAGTGATTATTACACACTTGAGACAAGTGACATGGATATTTTAACACCCTTAAGATTTTGAACATTTTATTTTTGGCCTTTCCATGTTCAAATTATTAAATTTTGAGTTGAAATGTGTTTAGGAATGTTAAAAGGGTTATTCGAGAGAGTTTTAAAATTTTTAGAAGAGGTTTGGGGTTATTTTGGACAATAGAGGTAGAATGCCTCTGCATTTTTCCCATGTCACAAAGGCAACACTCTATGATAGACTGTGTGACATGGAGGCAGTGTGCCTCCATAATAAGCAATGTTTCATGAAGCTAGCCTTCACGATAAACAGTGTGTCACGGAGGCTATGTAAAATTGAGCAGTCTTTCTTAAGGTTAAAGGGTTTTTGGTCTTTCTCTCTTCTTTAAACACCCAATTGACTACCAAGAATCCCAAATAAGCATAATTTACCCTTTTATAGTCAGTTAACATCATATATTCCTCTCCTACCCTCAAGGACAAAAGTAAGAGTTTTCTCCAAAGAATTCACCCTCCCAAGGTCTCAATTCTAAGTTTCTTTAAGAGGACAACAAATTCAGATTTGTGGGATGTTCATCCATGGATTCCTTCCGCCCATTAAGTCCAAAGAATTCCCTATTTACAAGCATAAAACCCTTTCCCTCTTTTATGAAATCTCAATGTCAAATATGAATTTACTCTATGCTCTTTTAATAGTTTTGAATACAAACCATGAGAATTTGTGTCCCATGTAAATTATGTTTATATGTACTTGATAATATCATCCACCCATATCATTTTCAGTTAATACCATGTTACGTATTATTTTTTAAATTTTCTATATCATGAATTCCCCATCATCATTTTGAATAGTTGTTTTAATCTATGTCGGTGGGTTATGAAAACCTAATACCTACATAATCATGCATGTTAAAATTTTTAGGTTACAAGTAATTCAAATTAGGCTTGTATCACTAAATTTTAGAATAATATCATAATGTGCACTCACTAGTACTATATTATGTTTAATGAAAATAAATATTTGTGTCAATCAATTAGGAGTAACACTTAGTATCGAGTGAACACAAGGATGACGACTCCCTCATCAATTAGGCATGAGTCATTAGTAGCAGTCCCTAAGTTCCAGACCTAAGGCACCATCGTATATTATAAGGGGTCCCCCTTAAGTAAAGGCATGACACCCTCGTTCTTTGAGGCATTAGTTTAGTGGATCCACATCGGTCATGTGCTGGTACCCTTGGCAAGGTATCAACACCTTTCAAACTGGGGTTACAGGTTAGACCATAATTAGCTAAGATTGGGGCATGTCGATTGTAGTTAGCTTACATAGTCTTATTTTAATATTCAGATCACATCAGCTCAAGTTTGTATGACCAAGTCTTAAGGTTATCAGGTATTCAGTTTTACAGATTATTTTAGCACATGCTTTACTTTGAGTTCATTTCAATGTTCATGTAGTCATGCTTAGTACTTAAGTGTATTTTAGTTAGTCCCATGTCACATACCAGTATATTCAAAGTAATGACCGCATACTCTCTTTTGTGCTATATTTATTTCAAGATATAGGTTTAGATTCTCAGTCCCTCAATCGTACCTAGAAAGTATGTGTGCCACTCAGCAGCAGTTGTTGTGAGTCCTCATCCTTCAAGGACAAGTTATCTATAGTTACTTTCAGCACTTCTTTTATTACAGTCAATCGAAGTTAGTTGGGGGTCTGTCCCATCAACTATCCATATTTTAGAGGCTTTTACATAGTTTGACTTGTTTTTAATTTTTATCAAAAGTTTAGATATTTTGAGTATTATTTAGGTGTTATACCTAATTAGAGTTTTCACCAATTTAGCTTCAACATATGATGTTCTATTTTTATTTTATTTAGTGCTCACAGCAAGTGCCAAATCATGGGTTAGTTTGGGGTCAATTGTCACGTTAAGCACCGTGTTAGAACTAGAGGGTAGTCTCGGGTCATGATAGTAAGTGTCAGGAAAAATTCAGAGCTTCATAATGCTACCTACGAAGGCACTTACGAGGAGCATAAGTGGTACTTACACCCCATAAGTGGGTGTCATCACTCTCAAAGAAAAATCTTCAACTTTCATATCCTTATATTAATTTCCTTTGATAATTACGAGGCCACATACGGTGGTCATAACTGTCACTTTGTTATGTTATAGAAATATAGCACTTTCGATGCTTAAAAAGATGAAAATATACAAATTTATGAGGTTTTTGGTTAGATATAATGTGTTTGGGTATGTTTTGTAGGAAACCATATTTTGGATCCTAAGAAAATGAAAAAAGATGAAAAAAGGTGTTTTTGGCTACTTATTGGAGCAATTATGGATGTTTAGGACACTTTTTGGATTATTCATTATCAAGGCATGTTTAGGAGTTAAAGAAGAGCTGAAAAGATGACTCTCGGCACTTGATAAGTCAACATGTGGACCGCTAGTAGAAATTATGGACCGCACATGGGAAAAGCAAGTGCCAGAAGTCTAAAATCCCTAGAGTTGACCTATAGTATTTTTTTGTCCTAGTACTTACAGCTTCTACTTGCGCCCACCCTGTAGGCCGCAAGGGCTACCTGCACCTAGGGACAGGGCGCAAGTAGAGACCATAAGTAGTCTCTGAACCTATTTTCTCCTATTTCATTCGGGCTTTGTTTTTAGGGTTTCCTCATGTACTATAAATACCCTATATGTGTTTTTTAGTAGAAGTTACTCACTTTTAATATTCATAAACATATTTTAATTCCAAGATTTGATTTTGATCTTGGGATTCTCTTGTATTTACTTCAATTGATTAATTCAGTCATGGTTGTGGGTTTTCTACTTCTTATTATTGTGATTTCATCTATGCTTTTAATCATTAATGTTGTTGGTTATTTCATAAGCATAAGCTACTTAAACCCCATATCTAGGGTTATGAAAACCTGACAGATTGATGAAATAGGAGAAGTGCTATTGTTATTCTAAAACGATACCCACTCAAAGCCGATTGGCATATCTTCAGAGCTTACCCACTCATCCACTACAACTCCTACTACAAGTATGATTACTATGTCTAGAGAGTTCTTATAGATCGTAGTGGATAGCAAAAGAGACACTGATGCTTGATTGAGGGTTGTTAAGACCGAGATGACTACCCTTTACGAGCATATGAAATGAGGGATTCATACAAGATTAGAGAAATCAGAGGCCAAATGGGAGGCTACTTTAGAGATACACTATCTGAGCTATATGCTAACTTTTAAACATGTCTCAATGAGTTGGAGAGATGGGTTACCACCTGATTCACAAAGATAGATATATCAAATCTAGCCTAGATGAGGGACGATTTTGATATATTACAAGTAAAGGTACGCTCTCACATAGAGAGCTACGTAGTAGCCACACCCTCAGTTATACCCTTATTGGTCCAGATATTACCTCGTACATACCGAGATAGTTTGATTTTTTTGTGGATGATGAGGAGGAGGTCTCAATAGTTAAGGCCAAGAGAGGTCACATTGGAGACTTACAGGATCATGATATGCCATATGACCAGGCTGATAAAAAGGCCAGACATGATTCGATAGAGACTGCGGTCATTGACAGGTAAAGGCGTATAGAGCTAGGTGCATTATCTAGTAGTACATTGCCCCTACCTTCGCCTCCACCAGTTGATATGCCCCCAAATAGGGATTCTCATAAAATAGACTCCTAGTGCATCCTAGGCATGTTCTCACTTCCTTTTTTTGTATTATTTTAATGCATTAAGTATAGTTCATAGTTTTTTAGTTAGTCATAGGAGATACCATAGCTGCCTTAGGTTTTTGTTGTCATGTTTATTTATCTGTTGGCCACAGTATGGTTGCAAAACTGGCATGTCTAGGACAAGTTGTGTAGCATTGTGTTTTGTTTTATATTATGAGTTATTTTTGAATAATTAGGAGATTTTTATGTATTTAGGGTAGTATTCATGTTATTCATTGATTTTGAAAGAAATTATACCCTACCAAATTTTATTTTTTAGAACTGCATGAATCTTTATCTATGTGAACTTTGTAGATCTTGATATGGAATTAGGATTAGGGGCATTATAATCACTTACTAACAATTGAATAAACCAGATAAGTAATAGCTGGTAATATTGACTTTGTGTTGTGTGTGAGGTGATACTTAGTTCCATTTGTGTGTTAAATCCAAAACTTTCCCGATTAGTCTTACCTAGGTTGTAGGATAGTCGATTATGAAATGATCATAGGTTGTTTTTGAGTTTAGTCCACTTTTAATCTAAGTGACCTTCCATGTGTAAAATAGTATCCTTTGATCCCTATTTTGAGCCTATTTTTATTATTTCACCAATTCACCTTCCCATTTGTATTAAAATGAACCTGTTTTAGCCCTAGTCCTCCTTACTTATTGTGCACCTAAACTTAGGAAAAATGCCTAAGTTTAGGGTAACTATCATAGGGGTACATAGTGTAAAATAGGTATGTAGAAAGGTAAAATAAGAGAAAAGTTAGTAGGGTTGTATGTGATAGCAAAAGAAAGAAAAAGAAGAAAAAAAGTTTGTGCAAAAGTGACAAAGAAAGAATAAAAGACTGCACCCAACCGAAATGTGCATTAAAATATAAAGGAAGAATTAAGGGTGGAAATAAACTGAAAAATTGGCTAGTAAGTCCGACCCCATGGTTAGTGTAGTAACAATGAGGCTTAGTAACGTGATATGTCCATATGTACCATACCATCCCCCAAGCCTACATTACAAGCCGAGAAAAGTCCTATAGTGATCCTAACTTGACTGTATGAATGTTAAGGTAAAGAAAATAATGGTAAGCCTATGGTATTTGATGCACGATGATTGGAACTTCTCTTCAGAGTACGAGTGCATCTTGAGTGTCCCTTTAGTTACATATATTATTTCATAGGAGTGAAAGGGACATCTTTGTTGTGAGGGAACATAAGTCATATTTCTAGCTATTTGCTTGTTTTTGGGTAGTGTAACTTGTGCATATATGTGATTGTCTATTCCTAATATAACTCCATACCGTGATCCCTTTGTGTTACATTTTTGTTCTTCATGTTTATACATAGTTGGTTTTGAAAAGTGAGATTGGAGGGGGTGTTGTGCTTTGAGATGAAATCGTTGATTAACTTTCTTGAATAGCTTAGATTTTCCTAGTTAAGCATCATTTTTGTCTTGTTGTGTTTTGTTTCCTGAGGACATGAAAATCTTCTAAGTTGAGGGTGTTAATGTGCTATAGAAATATAGCACTTTCGACACTTAAATTGAGGAAAATATGCAGGTTTCTGAGTCTTTTTGTTAGATATGATGCATTTTGGGTATATTTTGCATGAAATCATGTTTTGGATGCTAAGTTTATGGAAAAAGATGAAAAAGTGTTTTTGGCTACTTATTGGAGAAATTATCGATATTCGGGACACTTTTTGGCTTGGTCATCATCAAAGTATGTTCAAGAGCTGAAGATGAGATAAAAATATGACTCTCGGCACTTGCTAAGTCAACATGTAGACCGCAAGTAGCAGTTATGGACCGCATGATGGCAAAATAAGTGCCAGAAGTCATAATCATGAGAGTTGACCACAGGATTTTTGGTCTTGGCACTTGCGGTCGCAACTTGCGCCCACTCTGCAGGCTGAAAGTGCTACCTGTGCCCAAGGACAGGGCATAGGTAGAGACCATAAGTGGCCACCAATATTGTTTTCTCCTATTTGTTATGGGATTTGGTTTTAGGGTTCCTTCATGTACTATAAATACCCTTTATATGTTTTTAGTAGAACTTACGCACTTTTGATATTCACAAACATATTTTGATTCCAAGATTTGGTTTTGATCTTGGGATTCCCTTGTATTAACTTCAATTGATTAATTCAATCATGGTTGTGGGTTTTCTACTTCTTATTATTATTATTTCATCTATGCTTTCAAGCATTAATGTTGTTAATTATTTCACATGCATGAGCTGCTAAAAACCTATATCTAGGGTTATGGAAACCTTGGCAGATTGAAAAAGTAAGGAAAATGCTATTGTTGTTCTGACCTGTTACCCATGCATGTATTGCTTTATCTTCAAAATAATAGTATTCTTAACGGGTGCACACATTAGGATCCCAAATTATTGTCACTTACTCCAAAAGAGGAGTAGTGACTAGGAAAAGATAAAAACAATTGTAATTTAGAGTTTAGATGGCCATCCACGCTTCTAGGTTTTATCTCAGTATGATGGTTAGACTTTATCTAATAACTAAAGAATCAAAAGGTAATAGTTAACTAGGACCAAGATATGGGTTAGTAAGGAGACATCCTGACTCTCAATAGGTAAAGGGTGAAATCCATCTACTCATCTAAAATATTGTAGAAGGTACATAACTTATCAATTATGCATGCAAGTTATCAACTTTGTTCAACATAGCACGATAAGCCTACAGAGTTAGGAAGCCAAGGGGAACATAATCCTAGTGTTCAGTTACGACTAATTACAACCTAAGTTGATATTTACTACTAGTTCGACATTGATACTCAAATCCCCCTTACTTTTCTTGTTTTGCCCGTTGATTACCACAATTGAGAGCCTTGTGTCCACATATCTCCTTGTGATTTGACCCCAACCTTTGTCAGGTTAATATATTTGGCAGTGATTGTATCATCTTCTAAGAGGAGGTGTAGCTTGGATGTCACCACACTTATAGCCCATAAGGGGCACTTGTGGCCTGTAAGTGGGATCGTAAGTGAGGTTTTCTGCACACTTCTACTCTTTTCCATCCTTTTATCTCTAAAACCTAATTTCCTTTAAAATAAACACAAAAACACATCATATCTAGTAAAACGGACCTAAGAACTAATATATTTTCTAGTTTTAAGCATCAAAAGTGTTATGAATCCATGGCACATCAACACCCTCAACTCAGAATGTTTGCATGTCCTCAGGAAATAGCCACAAAGCAAATAATACAATGATGTTAAACCAAGAGAAACCTAAGGTACCTAAAACAGTCAACTCAATTTTAGCTCAAAACATTAACCCTACATATTTTAAAATTTGCAAAACTACTGTGTGGATCCATATAGCACAACAATACGACACAAATAAATCAAGCTATGCCATTACATTAGCAATAAACAATCAAGTAAATATGAAGTATGCACTATCCATATAGATAAGAAGCTAGCAAAACAACCCATGTACCCTCATAACAAATAAGTCCCACTCTCTTAGTATAATCATGCATGTTGATGCGGGGATGATAATAATATATACTCATAAAAAAGTTTTGGTCAATGTGCATAGAATACCATAAGCTTGCCCTTATTTTATTTGCCTTAGTTTTTTGAATAGTCGAACTAGGATCACAATAGGACTTTATTCATCTTGTAATGTAGACTTGAGGACTAGTATGGTACATTTTAGAATTAGTGTCTTATCCTCCTTGACACTACAATTACATTTGAGTTCCACTTCTCAACCATAATTTTCTCTTTTTTTCCTCCCTTAATTCTCTTTTATTGCTTATTTAGGTTGAGTGTAGTTTCTTTATTTTCTCTTTTTCTTTTTTCTTTTTAAATTTTCTTTCTTTTTGCTTTTCTCTTTTTCTATTTTTTTATCTTTACCATACCCAACCCTACTTTTTTTATCTTATTCAAACCTTTCTCCATACCTAATTATAACTACACAGTTCTATGATAGCTACCCTAAACTTAGGTGATTTGCCTAAGTTGAGGTGCATAAATGTCCAAGGAGGGACTAGGGCCAAAACAGGTTCGTTGTAACTAAATTTGAAATATGAATGGTGAAAACAAGAAAATAGGTCTATGTAGGCTCAAATGAGAGATCAAGGGATACTTATTCATATATGGATGGTCATTTAGGCTAAAAGTGGACTAAATTCAAAAATGGCCTATAAAAACGTCCTAACCGACTATCCTACAACTTAGGCAAGATTAACCGGGAGAGTTCTAGATTAAATACACAAAGGTAACTAAGTAAGTATCTCACACACACATGGTAAAGTATTACATTACCCACTACTACCTATCCAGTTCATGCAAATACTAAGCTATGACTATTATATCCCTAATCCTAATGCCATAACAAGATTTACAATAGTCATACATATATTTACATCACACAATTCACAAAATCTTTTTGGAGGGGTATCATTTTTTTTGCATAACACTTAAAATCAAATAAAATAAGTCGAATGCCCTTAGGTTACTTATTTTTATTTTAATTAAAAACAAAAAAAACATAACACATATATGACACAAACACAAAATGCCCTAAACATGTTAGTTCTACTGTGATAGCGAAGCCGATGGGAAAAGAAACTTGGAAAGAAAAATCCTTAATTGTGGTACACCCCCATCCCCAACTAAATAATATTCACTATCCCCTGTGCATAGCTACAGTATAAAATAAGGAAATAAAGACATACTTTGGACTCTTTTGGCATTAGTAGAAGAATCGTCCCCATCTGGGGTATCTCTTGGTACATCTTGCAAACGTGGTGGTAGGACACAACTAAAAAATACGCCCATAGCTATCTCAGCTCATCTTTACTCCTCAACTATTAGGGGCACCCTAGAATCATGGGTAGCCTCTTTTAGGGCCTGATTAAAGAGAAAGGTGGGGTTCTGTAAGTCTACCTCCTGACCTTTCTTAATCCCAATCATCGGGACCACATCCTCCTCAGTAAATAAATTAAACTTATAGATAGAGGTGGAGGCAATAATTGTGTGAAAGATTGAATGAATGGGGAATAACTGGAACCTATATCTCTTCCAATGATCATACCTTAAAGTGCAATATAGCCATCTCCTCCCAAAATCTAAATAAATTCAGAGTTTGGACTTCCCATAACTGTACAGTCATCTTAGCATCAAAGTCATTAATTCAAACATGAATCTCCATCATATACTTTAACATATCAACCCTCATCCTAACCTCAAATCGAGCCTCAATAGTCTTAACTATAGTGCGAACCTAAGGTCATATTTGTCCATAAAGTGCAGTCAAGTAAGACTACATCTGAGTGAGGTGGGTTGTCAACTCATCCTGTCGATATACCAAGCACTATAAAAAATCACTGATATACTATAGAAATATAACATTTTTATTCGTAAAACTATAAAAATATGCAAATTTGTTAGGTTTCTTTGTTAGATATGATGTATTTTGGGTATGTTTTGCAGGAAATTAGGTTTTGAATGCTAATTGGAATAAAAAATGAAAAATGCAGTTTTTGGCAACTTTATTAGACATTTTTGGGTGTGTGTGGCACTTACCAGATGTATGTGAACAAATTGTCTAAAAGAACTTGAAGTTCAAAGGCTTGACTATAGGAATTTGAAGACTCTATCCCTTATTAAGGATATAAGTGGTCCATATGTAGCACACACGGTCCTTATATGGCCAAACTAGATGTCAAAGTTAAGCATCCAGAGAGTTGTAGGAGCTGGAAAAGTTTTATGTGGCCCAAAAGTTAGCCTCCAATTTTTTCTCTTTCCACTTTGAACCTATGAATTTAACCCCTAGTTGTTTTTTTGATTTTCCATTATGCTCAAGAGGTGGTGGTAATAAAAATAAAGGACCCAATCAATAGATGGGTCATACTATACTTCTTGTACATGATCAATGCCCAAACTACACCTTTAATTGAAGATAAAATTGTCACTATCAAGTAAAGTAACCCAGCTCAGGTTGGGGTCGAACCCACAGGGAATATGTGGACTTGTCTCTCTAGTTTGCTGGAATCAATGGGAAGTACTAAAAGTAATTGGGGGGTTTGTAGAAATAATCTGGAACAAGTACCTAAACTTAAAAGCTTTGGTTGTAAATAGTAAAAGAATAATCACTAGGCTTGTGTTCCACATGGCTTCTAACTCAGTAGGCATCTCGTGCTCAATCCAACTAGCAAAGTGTTGCACATGTAAAATACGGTAACTTAGGAATCACAAAATACCTCTTAGCATACTTTGGTAAATTTACTCATCTCCTCTCAGAACTATAACATCATCTTACTAACCCTTACTCTGGACCCCATCTTCAGCAATCACCCTTCAGTCTTAAGTTGTTTAGATGTAAGTTAATTATCTTAAGTGGGGAAAGTTCCAAGTTATTGTGAACTGATATCCATGCATGTATTGTATTACCTTCAGTTTAGTAGTTATCTTAGCAGTTGAAAATGTTAGGATCCTACCTAGATTATCGCTACTTACTGTAAAAGAGGAATAGTGACCTAGAAAAGATAATTATAACAACAATTTGAAGTTTAATTGTTGATCCACACTAATGGGCATTATCTACGTAAAATGGTTATCTATATTCTAATAACTTGAGACTCAAAAGGGAATAGTTAACTGGGATCTAGGATAAGGGTTAGTAATGCGACATCCTGAGACTCAAAAGGTAAAGGGTAAAATTTGTCAACGAGTCCACAAGATAGTTAATGGTACATAACTAATAAGATTTTGCATACAAGGTATCATATTGGTTCAGTAAAATACGATTATCCTACTGAATTGAGAAGCCAGAGATAAAACAATCCTATTGTTTATCTATGACTAATTACAACTAGAGTTGATATTCATTATGTGTTCAAAAATGTAACTACAATCCCCCTATTTACTTGTCCAATTTTACCCGTTAATTACAACAAGAGTCACAATTCCATGTATTCCCTTGGGACTCAATCCCAGCCATTATTGGGTTACTATATTTGATAATAATTATATAATATTCAAATTAAAGGTCTAGCTTGGGAGTTATCAAATTTTGGCAATGTTGTTGGGGAATACAGTGTTGAGTTATGAATCAAAGTTGTTTTAGTTAGCAGGTATCATGACAAAGTTTGAGGTGGTCGGCCTCAAGTAATCCTAGCATACCAGTATTTATAGCCATATAAAAATAATGATGAGGACTTGGGATACGTTGAACTGGTGGAAACAGGAGTTACTGTTCCTTATATTTAGCCCTTATATGTTAAGTTTGATATAACAAGTTCCATTACACAACTCTTAAACTTGAAGGATATATTTACGGGTTTGCCTACTGATGATACAAATATGCACCATGCAAATTTCAAAGGGATCTCCAGTTCTTATACTAATCTAGGGGTAAATTAGGATGCGCTTAGATTGAGGTTGTTCCCTTTCTCGCTAATAGGAGAAGCATATTTATGGTTAGGGGAACTTCCAAAAGCAAATATCACCACATGGAATAAGTTGTATAGGAAATTCTTGAATAGGTTCTTTCCTCTATCTAGGATGTTGTAGCTTAAGGATAAGATTTATAATTTTAGGAAAAGGCAATTTGAGCCTATGTACGAGGCTTAGTTCAAGTTCAAAAAGAAGTTGAGTATGGTGCCCAACCATTGACTTACAGGGATAAGATTATTGGAGATATTATACAAAGACCTGACTATCTGTTCTAGAGCCATGGCGGACACAAAATCTTGAGGATTTTTTATGAGATTACGATGGGAAGTAGCTTCTAACATTTAAGACTAGATCTTTCTCACTAACCAAGGGTGCCAAACTAGAAAGGCAAAAAAGGGTTTTAGAACTTATGCTATTGGTTCCTCCAGTAACCAAAGAGTAGTTGGTGATTGTGTGGTGTAAGAGATTATAATGTTGAGAACTAATCTTGGGTTGCTGGCTAAGCAGTTTGTAGTAGCAAATTTGAAAAAGGTGAACACAATAGGAGTACAAGGTTTGGTTTCCAGAGTTTATGAGTTGGACTAGGAGAAGGAAGCCAAGTATCTTAATCGTGATTTGGCGGGTTTCTGAGCCCAAGGGCAAGGAAACCAAGGTTTGAACTATTATGACAATAGATACAAAGAGAACATTATGTATCAGGAAAGTGATTAATGGAAAAAGGATGACTATAGAGAGAAAGGAGATAGGGACATAACACCTGGTAGCCGAGATACAAAATCAAGAATAGAGGCTATGTTGACCAAGTTGGTCTAGGGTCAAGAGAATTAGGAAAACAACCTTAAGTAGATTAAGGCTAACTTTTAAGGGTTGAACCAGAAGGTTTAATCTCATGCTACTGCCATCAAGCAATTAGAGTACCAGTTCAGATAGATGTCAAAACTACTAAACCAGAGGCAGTTGGGTACCCTTCTAAGTAACACTGTTCAAAACCAAAAAAATAATGGTCATGTTCTTTCTATTACCACACAGAGTAGTATAACTGCTATGGAACCCCCTTTTCCTACTATGGAAGAACCAAGGAATGATGAGGTTGTTGTTGATGAGACACCTGTAATAGAGGCAGAAAAGGCAGCAGATGGTGAAGGTAAAGTTAATGGGGATAAAGGTACAAGTGAGGTAAATAAGCCAGTAATAAAGTCTATCCCATGATCACCCCCACCTTTTCCTCAGTTTTTAAAATAGAGGAAAGAGAAAGGAAAGTTTAAGAAGTTTATTAATATGCTAAAAGACTTGAGATTGAACATTCCTTTCCTCAAAGCATTGTAGAAGATGCCTGGGTATGCCAAGCTTATGAAATATTTAGTGACCAAGAAGTGGAATACAAGTTTTAAGGATGTGTGTGATTGTATTTAGCCACTTCTAGATCTCTGTCTTACAAAAAGGGTGATCCTAGGGGATTTCACGATTCTATGTACAATTGGGACCTCCAGATTTGACAGAGCTCTCTATGACTTAGGGGCCAGCATAAATTTGATGCCTTTGGCTGTATTCAGACAATTGGGTTTAAGCCCTCATAAGCTGACTACTATGCGACTGTTGATGGGTAGTCGCACTACAAAAAAACCCATTGGCATTTCTTATGATGCGATAGTAAGAGTAGATCACCTTATCTTTACAGCTGAATTTGTGATTTTGGATTATGAGATTGATTTTGAGATGCCCATAATTTTGGAAAGACCATTTATGGCCATGGTTAGAGTGATGGTTGACATGGAAAAGGAGGAACTCAAGTTCAAAGTCAACAAGAAAGAAGTCACATTCAATGTTCGGAGGATAATAAAGCAGCCGACCGAAATAAGAGTAGTGTCTACCATTAATTGTGTTGATGATCCAGAAGGGTACTCTTTGGGTATCTTGAAAAATTTTGAGTAGCCAAAATACCTACATCGTGTTGATATATTAATTAAAGAGTTGCCTGGGAGGCAACCCATGGTCTTGTTGGTAAAGTCTGAATAACCAACAAAGTCACGTCGTGCTGCGACGCTAAATCAAGCATTGGGTAGGAGGCAACCCACTGTTTTAGTGTTCACTTTGTTTGTTTTACTTTAGTAGATTTATAGCTTTTAGACTGAACTAGAATGCAGTAAGGTTGCTACATTTATAATCTTCTAGGTAAAGGGACTGTGTGACCAATCCACAAGGCCACAAGTCCCATACGGGCAAGTTACACATGGCTCCTATATACACAAAGAAGAAAGTTTCTTCATTGAGAAGATAGGAAGAGTCTTCAGAGCCTAGTGGCTCATGGAGGAGCACACCATTACACAGCTTAGTGCAGCTGCTGTCAGGGTGACACATCGAGTGACTAGATGCCAGATATGTGAGGAAGCTGAGACTGTTATTTTAGTCACTATTATGACCCTCTTGGGTCAGCCAACCTCTATAATATAGTTGTATCTATCAAATATTATCTAAAGTCACTCCCACACCCTCTCGGTTACTGCTTAAGAGGTACCTCCAAGACATATGTAGGGGTGGAGCTCTGACCCTGCTATATTGGTGCCTCTATACCTAGAAATATTATCTCCTGGAAAGACTACCTTATACCATTCTTAGACTGGGGTACACCTAACAGCTGCTCATGAACTACAGTTGTAGACTCATCCTAGGACCCCTCCCCAAACTGGAGGTCATGAGCATCAACCTATGAAGCTAGTTCTAACTCTTCACCATCCCCAATATTATCATCATCACCTGATGGAGAAAAATATAGGTGTGATCTCTAGGCCAACTTTATTCTCAATCGGGCTAGAGCTTCTCGGTCATTTTTGAATTCCTAAGTGGCCTCAATCTGAGACCTAGACCAGTTAAAGGTTGTCCTTTTACCCCACTAAGAAAATCATAGGATTGAGCTATCTGGGTTGAGAAAAATACCCAGTTATAGGATAGTTTTGATTATTATTAGTTAGAGTAGATAACTAGACTATTCGATTCATATAAACCGCTATTGGTGTGGGAATTTTATGCATCATATCATGCCACAGTATCTTTGAACATGCCTAGGAAGGCTACTCCTAGTCATGTTGAGCAGACACAAGTTAGAGAGGTCATGGTTGATATTTCGGCAGCATTCATTCGCTGAGTTCTCTTTGGTCCAGACTATATTGCCCGACCATCCCCAATAGAGTATTAATATAGATTGAGAGTTGTATATGATAGACATATTATGAGATATACTGAGTATAGACATGAGAGAGCAGAGATGGAAACGTGGATCGCTGATTATATTTCACCTTTAGGTGACAAGACCCTTAGATCGAGGGGTGAGGTATGATAGAAAAGGCAATACTGATATTTTCTTCTAACTTTTGGTTGTTGTTCATCAGGTATAGACTGCGTCTGACTGCTTTAGATAATATGTTGACTTGGAAAGGTGCCGCTCTAATTTATAGTATGATAGTCGGGTATGACATTGACTTTGTATCCATCATTTTGTATGAGATTCATAGGAGAGACTTTAGAGAGAAGATTACTTTTCCATTCCCTTGTCTTATTCAAAAATTGTGTAATGATATTGGTGTACCAAATATACCAAGAGTTGATGATAGATTATAGGTGACGTCCACTGCACATATAAAGACGATGAAGGAACCGACATGTCTGGTCCTTCCTAGGAGACCTCGTAAGCCTGCCATAGTACCTTAAGACCAAACTGAGGGGCCTTTAATTTTTTACAAATCCTAGCTATGTACAGAGAAAGGATGTGTTATCTGGTAGATATTTTGATATGGGAGAGTAGAGAGAGGCCCTTAGGGTAATACATAGGGTGAGGGGACCCAGCAATATCCATATGATCCCTGACTTCTACGTCAGAGTTGATTGGTGTATCTTTAGGGCCCTCTCACCCATCCACTTTAGCTACTGTATCAGATATGGTGATAGTTTCTCATGCATTATTATAGAGCTTAGTGGATAGCCAGAGCGCCGCCACCTGACGAGTAGAGAATGTGAAGATAGAGGTCACAATTTTCTATGAGCAAATTCAGGCATGGGTACAAAATAGAGTAGAGATGATAGAGGCTAGCTGGGATTCTA
>JAPEIP010000009.1:90088911-90132507 GCA_026120095.1 Capsicum chinense
GACCTCGTAAGCCTGCCATAGTACCTTAAGACCAAACTGAGGGGCCTTTAATTTTTTACAAATCCTAGCTATGTACAGAGAAAGGATGTGTTATCTGGTAGATATTTTGATATGGGAGAGTAGAGAGAGGCCCTTAGGGTAATACATAGGGTGAGGGGACCCAGCAATATCCATATGATCCCTGACTTCTACGTCAGAGTTGATTGGTGTATCTTTAGGGCCCTCTCACCCATCCACTTTAGCTACTGTATCAGATATGGTGATAGTTTCTCATGCATTATTATAGAGCTTAGTGGATAGCCAGAGCGCCGCCACCTGACGAGTAGAGAATGTGAAGATAGAGGTCACAATTTTCTATGAGCAAATTCAGGCATGGGTACAAAATAGAGTAGAGATGATAGAGGCTAGCTGGGATTCTAAACACACAGTTGTTATCTCATTGCTACATACTAATATACTTGCACATATTAATGCTTTTGAGAGACATGTTGCAGACAGGTTCACAGCAATTGAAGTGCCAGATCTAAAAGGAATTTGAGAGGAGATGGACACTTTAAGAGTAGAGGTACACTCTCTCATAGAGAGCCATATGATAGTCATCCCTTCGATCATGCCCCCAGCTGTTCAGATGTTACCTCCGCATGGTCCTAAATATTTAATTTATTTGCAAAGGATAATGATGAGGTCCCTATAGGTGGGACTAAGAGAGTCCATGAGGTAGAGTTTAAGGATCCATATTTACCATTTAAGCAGGCCCTAACTAGGGCTGAACATGATTTGAGGGAGGCAAATTTTTTTAATAGGCGGAGGTGCACCGATATAATAGTGGTTGCATCGTACAATAGTGCACCGCCACTACTACCACCTCTATTAGTGGATATTCCCTCACAAAATGACATGGATGCTTTGTGTGTCACAGGTATGTTCTCACTTTTCTTTGTTTTACTTTGTTTTGTGCATTAGGAAAAGTGTGTATTCTTTTAGTTAGGGTGGGTGTACCATAACTACCACAAGTTTTTGTTGTCATGTTTTTTTTCTGTCGTCCGCGGTATAGTTGTAATGTCTAGGATAAAATTTATGTTGTATTGTGTTTTGTTTCATATTGTGTTGTGTTTTTGTGTATTTAAGACATTTTTAAATACTTAGGCCAGTTGATATATTTTTATTTTGATTTTTAAAAAAAATGATACCCCTCTAAAATTTAGTTTTTGAACTGTGTGTTACCTTCATGGATCTTGTTATGGCATTAGAATTAGGGAAATGATAATAATTTCTAAGAATTGAATGAACCGGATAGGTAGTAAGCTTTGTTATATAGTCATGTGCCATGTGTGTATGAGATACTACCTAGTTCCTTTTGTGTGTTAAATCCAGAACTTGCTTGGTTAGTATTACCTAGGTTGGAGGATAGTTGGTTAGGAAAGGATCATAGGACTTTTTTGATATTAGTCAACTTTTACCCTAAATGACCTTCCATGTGTGATTTATATCCCTTGATCCCTATTTTTATGCCTTATAGCCTATTTCATTGTTTTTACCTTTTACCTTCCCATGTGCGTTACAATGAACCTATTTTGGCCATGGTCCTTCTTGGATATTATGCACCTCAACTGAGGCAAATCACCTAAGTAGAGGGTGGCTATCATAGGAGTGCATAATATATAGTAGGTATGAAGAAGGAAAAAATAAAAGAAATAGAAAGTAGGGTTGGGTATGGTAGCAAAAGAAAAGTTGAAAAAGTTGAAAAAGAAAGAATTAAAAAATCACACTCAACCTGAAGATGCTTTAAAATTAAAAAAAAGAAATAAGGTAGGAAATAAAATGAACAATTGGTTGATATGTGAGACCCCAAAGTAAGTGTTGTTTCAAAGAGGTGTAGTCACTTTATATCCATATGTACCGTACCAGCTTCCCAAGCCTACATTACAAGCCGAGAAAAGTGTTATAGTGATCCTGACTTGACTCTCTGAAAGATTAGGCATGGAAAATAAGGGAAAGCCTATGGTATTTAACATCCATTGATTAGAACTTGTTTTTGAGTATGAGTGTCGCCATCCCACATTGACATGCTTGATTTCATATATGAGTGAGGGGTACTTCTTTTTATGAGAGAGAATATGGCTTTTATTAGTTGAATACTTATTGGGTAAGTAAAACTTGTGTATTTGCATGGTTGTTTGTTTCTAATGTAATTACCATAACTTGATTCATTTGTGCCATACTCTTGTGCCTCATGTCTACACGTAGTTAGTTTTAAATTATGATATAGGAGGGCATAATAAATTTGAACTTAAGATGATGGTTGACTGCCTGGGATGTCTTAGATTATCCTAGTTAAGCAGAGTGTTTTTGCTTGATTTTATTTTGTTACTTGAGGACATACAAATGTTCTAAGTTGAGGGTGTTGATATTTTATAGAAATATAGCATTTTCGATGCTTAAAACAATGAAAATATGAAACTTTCTTAGGTTATTTTTTTAGGTATGATGTATTTTGGGTATGTTTTGTAGGAAATTATGGGATACTAATCGGAATAAAAAGACAAAAATGAATTTTTAGATACTTACTTGGACATTTTTGGGTTCATATGGAACTTAACGGGCATATGTGAACAAAGTATGTACCAGAAGTTGAAGACCAGAGGCTTGACTGCTGGAATTTGAAGACTCTGTCACTTACTAAGGACATATACGGTCTGTATGTAGAACATTCAGCCCATATATCGCCAAAGTATATGTCAGATTTAAAGATCCAGAGAGTTGTAGGAGCTGGAAAGTTTTCTGGCACTTACCTGGGTCAACATACGAACCGTATGTAGTATATACTGGTCGTATGTGGCCCAAGTAAGTAGCCACTGACTCCATTTTTCCTTTTTCGTCCAGACTTTTATTATTAGGGTTTCCTAGTGTTCTATAAGTACCTTTTTTGTATTTTCTAGTTGACAACACACTCCATATACTCAAAAACATATATTCTGATTCTGAGATCCGACTTTGGTGTTAAAATTCCTTTGGATTGGTTTTGGTTGTTAATTTAGTTGAAGTTTTGGGTTTTTACTTATTAATTATTGTCATATTTTTTAATGGAATCAATCATGAATATTGTTGATGTTTTCACAAGCATGAGTGGCTAAACCCTTAGCTAAGGTTATGGAAACCCTAGCAGATTGATAAAGTAAAAAAGTACTAAGTTGTTCTGAACCAATACCCATGCATGTATTGTATTATCTTCTGTTTAGTAGTTGTCCTAGTAGTTGCAAACATTAGGATCCTATCTAGATTATTGCTACTTACTCCAGAAGAGGAGTAGTG
The DNA here is from genome assembly GCA_026120095.1 of Capsicum chinense. Lineage (NCBI taxonomy): Eukaryota > Viridiplantae > Streptophyta > Magnoliopsida > Solanales > Solanaceae > Capsicum > Capsicum chinense. The sequence continues at coordinate 90,092,224 of JAPEIP010000009.1, forward strand.
ACCATGAAATATAATTACAACAATAATTTCAAGTTTAACTGTTGATCCACACTAATGGGTATTATCTACGTAAAATGCTTATCTATCATCTAATAAATTAAGACTCAAAAGGTAATAGTTAACTGGGATCTAGGATAAGGATTAATAATGTGACATCTTAGGACTCAAAAGGTAAAGGGTGAAATCCGTCAATGAGTCCACAAGATAGTTGACGGTACATAACTTATCAGATTTTACAGTCACCCCACCTGTAGAAATCTCACAGTCACCTCTATGCTCGCCCATCTAAATATCAATACCAACATTCATCCTCTCAATAGGCTCAACCAAAAATCAGAATCCTTCAGAATAGATCAGAATAGTAGTGGTAGGTGGTTGAACTCTCTTTACACGGACCAAAATTGATTGATTCTTGATCAAAATAATATCTGCAATGATCATTACCTAAATCGTATGATCAACATTAGGATTAGTCGACACACCACCTATATCACATAATTGTTCGATCAAATAAGGAAAAGGGGGAGTGCTGGTCTTACCAAATTCTCTAACATAAATCTCCAGCCAGATTAGTGCAGGAAAAATTGTATCATAACCAGCAAGTAGGTTGGCAACCAATTCATCTCTCTTCCATGTAAGTATATTTTTGAACAAAGTTAAACTCACCCTGAATCATACCATAATCCACAAATATTTTACCTAAAAATGATGTGTTGCCTTTTTTATCTCCCTCTTACCATCTATTTATAGGGCATCAGTGCCTAAGTTAAAAACCTAAATAGCTATACACCAAGATAATTCAAGCCTCTACTGTATGTACTCTTTATCTATCTTAGCGCTTCTATCCCATCTAATCTTATCCTAAAGTCAAACTCTATTGTCGGCCCTATGCCACATAATCTGACCCAAATAATACTTAGTGGATGGATACCTAAAAAATGTCTACTCTGTCCCTCCTCACTAAAGTATGGGTCATCTAGGGCTTCTCTACACCTCTACCCTCCTACATGGTAATGAGGTAAATTGTAAAGACATAAGAATCATAAATCTCCCAAACTAGAGTTGGGTTGTACAAACCTTGGGACCTAGTCATCCATCCTAACTAGTATCTGTTAAAAAAGGCCCATGGTCTGGTGATTCTTCTAGCCTCATTAAATTAATTATCCTCTCTACTACAATACTCCTCTTAGGATAACCCAGACAGCTAGAAATCTATCCCTCTAAAAATGTATTGCAACCCCTCTACATACCACTCAGAGAAACCTTACAAAATAGATACAGCTTAGATGTGTATGGAATGAGCTATTGGGGCAATAAGGGGTAGAATACGAGGTTGAGTTTCCTCTTGTGTAGCCGGTGGAGCATCCTCTGTTGATGATGATAAAATATATTATAGGACTTAGTCTGTACCATCCTCAAACTAGGGAGTAATTGGGCCCAAAATTGATGCACTAGTTGAATTGGACACATCCTCCAACCCCTCCTTAGACTAAGAGACGTGTATGTCCTTCTTATCTACAGACCCTAATGTTGATCAAAACTTAACCTCCTACCTGGACCCTGACTGAGAATCAACTTCAATCTCTACATTCCTCTTTCTTCTTATACTGGGAATATTATGGTAATGTATGACTCAAATTTTTTCTCCAAGGTCCTATCCTGAAGACCAAAGGTATTGGAGGTCGGGCCCCTACTTGTAGGTCCTATGTGGGCTAATATCTAATGTATCCTTAACTATTTTAGGTGTAGTCTGACTTTGAGATTTGTTCCTAGTCTGTCTCAAGACCAATGGTCTATCTGGGTTCACCAGGTACTTATCTAGTGAGCCACTCCTCTCAAGAGACTCGTCATAGAGTATAGACTGGACTCCCTTCTTCTGTGCTACTTTTGGTGCCTTCGTACCTAAAAAGTTATTGATAGTGCTTAAAACAAAAAAAGGAAATAAAAAATGTTGAACAAAATCAATATACCCAGGGTATGGCACCTAGGACCTCACTTATGGGTTGTAACAGTTATGAGGGTTGTAGGTACCCTCTTAAGTATTAGAAAAAAACCCTAAAGTTTTAGGGATTCAGGTCTAACACCTATGATATAACTTATGGCCAGTAAGTGCTACTTATGAGACCCATAAGTGCCTGTGTAAGTGGCCTCCTCAATGTACTTCAACTTTTTCCAAAATTTTTCATCCCACATAGTATAGTTTGAAATTTTAAGTCCAATTTTGTACACTACAAAATATATCAATTAAAGTTCACATGTATTTTCAGAAGTATTTTTGGGCTTTTCCTACACTATTCAACTTCTATTTCTATACATTTAAGGGAGCACAGATTTCCCAACCATAGGTTATATACAATATCTATTTCTTACTCTCTTTTAGGCTCCATACATTTGAGTATTCATTGAAACATATCAAATTCATACTATATCAAGTGTCATTATTAATTTTCATAAGAATGAACATGATATTCACAAGTCAGAGCCAAAAGTATTTACCTGTGTTTAAAGACTTGGAAGTAATAGAAAAACTATGTGGAGTTTAGCCTTATTCTGAGAATTGCACATACACTGTGATGGGAGGTTAAGAGGTTTTTGCCTTTCATAATTCTTTAGGAGGTAAATAGAGGAGCTTAGGTATAATGGGGAGTTTAAATTTTGAATGGGGAGTTAGAAAATTTGAGGAAGTGGGGTATATGGATCGAGTTTGGGATTTTTAAGCTCATTGGTGTGTCGGATCTGGTCGAATCCACTAGGGTTTGACCCAATTTTGGAAAATTTAATCCCTGAATTTTTTGGTCTACTTACGTGGCCACTTACGGCCCATAAGTGGGCCATCATAAGTGACAAGCAACTTTCTGATTTTTTTTTCTAATTTTACCGACCCCACTTATGGGGTCGTAGGTTGTACTTATGACCACAATAAGTTGGTTTGTAAGTACAACTTCAAAGACCCCAAAATTCTTAGCTTGTCACTCTGAAACCTAAGACATCACTTACCTGGAATAGGTTTGACTTATGACCCCCGTAAGTAGGTTTGTAAGTCCATTTACCTGGACTTGTCTGAATTTTGCAATCTTTACTAGCTTCTAGGTGTTTTCCTATGCTTTAAACCTACAAGAAAACAAAGTGAACACTAAAAAATTGGGTCACCCCCAACCAATGCTTGATTTAATATCGCGGCACGATGTGGCTAAGCTGAATACTCAGAATTCACCAATAAGCCCATGGGTTACCTACCATGAAGAGGATGATTTAACATTGCAGGACAACTTAGTTTCCTTGGATACTCAAACTTTTCCAAGTCTTACATCAACATAAACTTCCACCCCATCAGTATTTCTCATTTAGTGCTTAACACGCTACTTATTAACCTTAGCGGGACTTTACTATCTCTCTTCAACTCAATAGCACCATGTGGGAACACTAAGCATAGTGAATTGTCCATATCACTTAAACTTCAACTTGGTAGGAAACAAGTAAAGTCTTAAATTATATAGCAGGACCATATCACTAAGCTCAAACACCTTTTTCTTGATCTTTTTGTCATGATATAGCTTTATCTTCTCCTTGTACAAAGTTGAACTATCAAAATCTTAAGGCCAATATTCATCTAACTCATTCACCTTGCTCAACATCAAATTTGATGCATCACTCCACCTAAAATTGAGCTTTTTCAAAGCCTATAGTGCCTTGTTTTAAAGTTCGAATGGCAAGAGGCAAGACTTTCCATAGACATGATGATATAGAGAGGAACCTATGGGGGTTTTAAAAGTTGTTTGATAAGTACAAAGTACATCATCTAGATTTCTTGACTAGTTAATCCTGTTGGCATTCACAGTCTTTGCCAGTATGGACTTGATCTCATGATTAGAGACCTCAACCTGCCTACTCGTCTACATATGGTATGGTTTTTCCACCTTATGATTCACACCATATCTTGTAGCAATGCTTTGAATATATGAATACAGAAATGGGACCCACCATTACTAGTAATAGCACATGGAGTACCGAATCGAGAAAAATTATTCTTCTTAAGAATACAGTGACCAACTCATATTATTGGGAAGTGCAAATTCCTCCACCTATTTAGAAACACAATCGACTAACACTATTATACACTTTATCCTATAAGAGCTCACAAAAAGGCCCATGAAATCAATTCCCCACACATCAAATAATTCTAAGTCCAGAATAAGTGTCATCAAGAATTCATATTTCTGGAAAATATCACCTTAGCACTGACATTGATCTCAGGACCAAGCATAATCATGAGAATTTTTGAAAATAGTCAATAACTAGTACCCACACTGCAAAATTTTTGTAATGCTCCGGGTTTTTGGTCCTTGAAAATTTTCTAAAATTTTATCCTCACTGTCTTGAAGGGTCATGTGACCCTATTCATAAGGTGTCCAGTGATTGGTGCTTGAGTTGTTATCCTGAGTACAACTTAGGGATACGAGTTATAAGGAGTCTTGATAGATCATAGGGACACAATCGTAACCAGATCAAAAAGTAAGAGAAAAAGTTCTGCTCTAAGTATGAGTGGATCACTAAGAGTCATAAGGACTTGTTATGAGTTACTGGGTGAAAATCTTAGGTTGTCCAGTGTTTACCCAATTGGGTTCTGTTTTGATTCGACTGGACCCTACAAGTCTTAGGGTCCCATTATGAATTGTACCAATTGAGTCGTAGGGTTAATAGTGTGTGGGTGTCCTGGGAACTGTCTTGGCTACAACTCATGGTAATGAGTGGTAATGATTCTGCACATGTCATTTGGTGATCCGTAGTCACTTACGACTAAATTTTGGCTTTTAATTTAACGGCACTTTGGACAATTCCCTCCTTGCCCAAAAAAAACCCCACGTCCATAAAGAACTTAAGGGGGTTATATTTCATCCCTAATATACTTAAATATTTCCAAAGCTCTCTCAATTCTCTCAAGCAGCCATACTTAGGGTTTCTAAAAAGTAGGTCATCTAAGGGATCAAGGGTTGAATTCCTTCTATGAAACTTGGTATTTTAGGCATGTTACTCTTTTTTTTTATAGTCAATTTGTTTAAAGCATATGTTTTAAAGTATTGTTTATGAGATATTTATGTTTCTTTTGGAACAAGGGTTGAGGGTTTTAATTATTCATGGATTGAATAATACTTCCAATGGTTTATATGTGATTAATCATGCTTTAATTATGGTTTTCAAATTATGGGTGTATAGGTATGGTGAATGAACTAGGGAATTGTGATTTTCCCTGAACTTGAGACTTCTGAAATGGTTATGACCTCAACCCTATATTGTGAATTTAAGTATGAGAAATATAGGTATTGAATTATCCTTGAACTATTGCATTATGATTTTGAATTGAACCTTGTCGCTTTTGCATTTTCACAAGCTATTGCATAATTGAACCAAGGGTGTTGTAAATTTACCTTAGTGGTGTAATTATTTTGTCATATTCTTATTACTTTGCAAGTGTAGTTGGTCTGATGATACCAACAATGTATGCCTTGATGTGAAGCGTGGTTTAATGAATGGGAATGTAAGATAAATATTTTTAATACGGATTTAACAAGGGATATAGCTGAGTCATGAAAGTGGTAGTCTCAAGGAACCCATACTAGAAATTGGGTTTGTCAACCTGGTGTTCTATATGACTATGAGGTTCGAATCCCCCTTATTATTATTATCATATGGGTGGAAGGTTCAAATCCCCCATGTATTATTGCTTGATTTGGTGCTCATGTCACCTTGATATGTTGGGAGGTTTGAGTCTCCCATAGTGCATATGTATACCCTTTGGTTCATATGGCCACACGCACTAGGGCCCTACCAACTAGTGGAAAGTTAGGCCCATATAGCCTGTGAGTGCCTTTGTATGTTATGATAGTTGAACTAAACAATCCAAGATAAATTTTTATGCATCTTAAGCCTTTTTACCGATCCATCATGTGTTATATAAATGTATATGCATTGATTATGTGCATTGGATTTGAATGATTTAAAATTATTGATCATGGCATTATGTTATCTTTATTCTTGATTTAAATGCTAGAGTTCACCCCGCTAACCATCTTAGGATGTTTTATCCCCATGCGATGTAGGAATTTCCTATATTTCTACTTCTCTTGCTCATTGATTTAGATCCAAGATTATTTTGTGAGTTGACATTGAAGCGGTGAGCTTCCATACTTTGGAAGTCTATGTTTCACATTTTGGCCTCTTTGTCTCTGACAACTTAGACCTATTTTTTCTATAATTGGGGATATGTCTCGAGGCTTTATTGATATTCAGGTTTGGTAGAGGCTTTTTTTGTATTACTATGGACTTGGGTGGTGTTGGCCGATTGTTTTGGTCGGTTGTTGGTTATGGATCATAGAAGTATCTTTTATTCTTTAAATTTATCTTGTTATATGTTCAGAATTCATCCAATAGCTGGGATATCATGTTGTTTGGTCAGGTGAAATAGTGGTGGTCTCTGGTCCATATGGAACTTGAGATGCCCATTACGACTAGATCCTGGTTCAGGTCATGACAATTTTGTTGGTCGTATGGGTACAACCATGATGACCCCTAACTGGTGATGAATGATAAGCCAGAAGTATTTTCATTATATCCGCCTTAGGAATACACCTCTAAATAACTCGATCGGCACTAAATGAGCTAAGATAGTGAATACAGCTTTGAATTTGGTATAGGAGACAGGCTCATCCATGGAATCAAAGAATTAAAATAGTAGTTAAATGATCTACAAGATAAGGGATTCCTCAGATCCAGCATCTCCCCGTGGGGCACACCAGTTCTATTCGTGTGTAAGAAAGATGGTTCACTCAGAATGTGTATTGACTATCATCAATTAAATAAAGTCACGGTCAAGAAAAAGTATCCACTTCCTAGAATTGATGACTTGTTTGATCAACTTCTGGGTGCCAATTACTTCTCTAAGATATACCTCATATCAGGCTATCATCATCTTAGAGTCAGGGAGTGTGACATCCTAAAAATAACCTTCAGAACTCGGTATGGTGACTTTGAATTCTTAGTCATGTCCTTTGGTCTTACCAATGGCCCAGCAACTTTCATGGACCTAATGAAATGTGTGTTCAAGTAGTACTTAGACATATTTGTCATAGTCTCTATAGATGATATCGTTGTTTACTTGCGCAGTGAGCATGATCATGCAGACCATCTCAGAATAGTATTGCAGACTCTCAAAAACCATCAGTTATTCACCAAATTTAGTAAGTGAAAATTTTGGCTAAGTTCAGTAGCTTTCCTCAGCCATATAATTTCTGGTGATGGCATTAGAGTTGATCCCCAAAAGACCAATGCAGTAAGAAACTGGCCCAGACCCATCTCTCCATCAGATATCAGGAGTTTCTTGGGTTTGACTGGCTATTACCGATGGTTTGTTGAGAGATTTTCATCTATTGCATCCCCTATGTCCAGATTGACTTAGAAGAAGGTCAAATTCTAGTGGACAGATTCTTATGAGAAGTGTTTTCAGGAGTTGACGACTCGACTCACTGCAGCTCCAGTTTTGACCCTACCAGATGATTTCGATGGCTTTGTTATGTACTGTGATATATCTAGAGTAGTTTTAGGTTGTGTCCTCATGTAGGAAGGTAAGGTCATATCCTATGCCTCTAGACAGCTTAAACCCTATGAGAAGAACTATCCTACTACGATCTTGAGTTAACAACAACAGTTTTTGCCTTAAAGATTTGGAGGTATTACTTTTATAGGGTGCACGTTAATGTGTTCACAGACTATAAGATCCTATAGTATTTGTTCTCCTAGAAATATATTAACCTCTGCCAGAGAAGGTGGTTAGAGTTATTGAAAGAATATGACATGAGAGTACTATACCATCCGCGTAAGGCCGATGTAGTGGATGATGCTCTCAGTAGGCAGTCTATGGGTTGTGTTGCTCATGTTGAGAAAAATAAGAAGAAGTTAGCTCAGGAAGTCCATCAGCTTGCTCAACTAAGTGTTCTCTTATTTGAGTTAGTATAAGATAGGTTATGGACTCAGAACAGTTTAGAATCATCCCTAGTTTTTGAAGTAAAGGAAAAAAAGGATAGAGATTCCAGATTAGTTAAGTTGAAAGAGTCAGTCAGCGATTAGAAGGTTAAGGTTTTCTCCAAATTGAGAGATAGAGTATTACGTTATCAGGGACGTCTGTGTATGCTGAGTGTAGATGACTTAAGGCAGTGAATTCTTGAAGAGGTGCATGGTGCATGTTACTCCATTCATCCAGGGGCCACAAAGATATACCGCAATTTGCGGGAAATCTATTGGTGGAGTGGGATGAAGAGAGATATTTCAGAGTTTGTAGCTAGGTTCTCTATATGTCAGCAGGTTAAGATTGAGCATCAAAAACCTAGTGGGTCTATGCAAGAGTTCAGCATTCCTACTTGGAAGTGGGAAAAGGTAAACATGGACTTTGTGATAGTTTGCCACGTACTCATTGTCAGCATGATTTCGTTTGGGTCATTGTAGACAGGATGACCAAATCGGCTCATTTCCTACTAGTCTATACCTCTTACTCAGTCAAGGATTATGCCAAACTCTATATCAGGGAGTTGGTCAAATTGCACGGTGTTCCATTATCCATTGTCTCAGATAGAGGTACCCAGTTTACCTCTCATTTTTGGAAGGCGTTCCAAAAGTGTCTTTGTACCCGAGTTCACCTCAGTACCACTTTTCATCCTCAGACAGATGGTCAAGTAGAAAGGACTATCCATACTTTAGAAGATATGCTACGAGCATATGCGATTGATTTTAAAGGTTGTTAGGATGACCACTTTCCTTTGATTGAGTTCACATATAATAATAGCTACCATTATGGCATTCAGGTGGCTCCGTTTGAGGCACTTTATGGGAGGATATGTAGATCTCCCAGTGGTTGGTTTGAAATAGGTGAGGCCGCAGTAGTAGCTCCTGACCTGGTATTTGATGCCTTGGAAAAAGTTCAATTGATCAGAGAAAGGCTTAAGACATCTCAGAGCTGACAGAAATCATATGCAGACGTGAGCAGGAAGGATCTTGAGTTTGATAGTGGTGACTATGCGAATTTGAAAATCTCTCCCATGAAAGGGATGAAGAGGTTTGGAAAGAAAGTGAAACTCAGTCCCTGATATGTCGGTCCTTACTGAATTCTCAGCCGTTTTAGAAAGGTAGCTTACAAGATTGAGTTGCCTCCAGATCTAGCTTCAGTCCATCCAGTGTTTCATGTCTCCTTGCTAAAGAAATGCATAGGTGAAAAAATAGTTGTAGTCCAGATAGAAGGCATAGACGTTTAGAATAGTCTCTCTTATGAATAGGTTCTAGTCGAAATCCTTGACTATCAAATTCATAGATTGAGGAACAAAAAAGTCCCTCTAGTCAAAGTTCTTTGGAGGAATCAGTCCGTTGAGGGAGCTACTTTGGAAGCAGAAGTAGATATGTGAACCAAGTACCCTCACCTTTTCTCTGCCAACTCAGACTTAGCTCAAGGTAACAGTTTTTCTTAAAACTTACTCATAATTCCCTTGCAAAACTTGGTACCAGTAACCGTTAAATATTCATTCATGCATTCATAATTATTTTCAGTCATGTATTCATTGTATTTAGATATACATATTCAGTATAAAAACCTAGTTTGTCAGAACATTCAGTCATGTATTCGTTATATTCAGATATGCATGTTCAGTATGAAAAACTCAGTATATCAATAGTTTCAATCATGTTTCATTGTTTGTGTCCATTAAATAAGTTCAATACATCAGTAATCTCAGCTTAGTCAACCTCATCCAAGGATGAATATTCCCAATACGGATATATTGTAAGACCCTGTGAAATTCTAAGCTTGACTCAGTCCTTTAAATCCTACTAAGGGGTCCCAGACTTAGAAAAATTTAGCTAAGTATCAAGACTTAGAATCATTTTATCCTTCCAAATTGGGAGAATTTTATTTCCAACATCCCAGGCCTTAGTTAGTCAATTTTTAGATTGATTCATGATCAGGGTCACTTGTAGACCATCTCGGGTGAGTTTCGAGTTTTTTCGACTAGCATAAGGGCAAGTTTGGATGCTAAAAATAGTGAAGGGTCGTGATGGCCCCGCATCGCGAGGACCATTCAACCCAGCTAGGGGTCGCATCGCGATAGTCAATCAACCTAAGTAGGGGTCGCAACATGAGGGGCAGCCCAGTTCAACAAAGTTCAGTTACGGGTTATGGGGGTAAATGGGCCAATTTCCCCACCCTTATTCACCCCAAACACGAAATTAAGCCCACATTCACCCGAATATACTCACTTTCTCTCAAACTCTCTCTAGAACAAGCATTAGGGTTTTCAATTCAAGATTCAAATCTTAAGAATTCTACTATCAATCTTCTCAAAAACAAGCTTAAAGGTATGTGATGTGTTCATACAAGGGTCCATTCACCCTTGGAGTTCAAGAAATCCTTTTTAAAATTTTAAATCATGATTTCTATGCTGTGGATTGTTTGTATTCATGTTAATCTTGTTGTGTGATTTCTAAGATAATTTCCTTAATGAATTTCATGAATTTATGTTAGCATGTGGGTTGAAATATTTAAAATTTAAGTGAATAATGTAGCCATGATGTATTGAATTATTATTCCTGCCTAAGTATAATGAGATGCCTCCCATGTGTTTGCCAAAAATACCCAAGTGAAGTAATTGTTCAATTTGATCCATTGTTGATCATAATTATGAACTCGTGAAAGAACCAAATGTCTAAAGGACTCCCATTTTAAAGCTATGCCTAGAAGGTATTTTTTTAAATGCCTACGTGAATTGTTAGTGTACTTATGACATGATAACATGCATCCCTATAAATGTACAAGTTCAAGATTTACTAGTGTTTGATGAAATGCATTAGAAAATGAATTATGAACATGTGGCTATTGTCGTGCTTTCAAGATTTACGTTACACTTTACTCTTTGCGCTATCGAATCCAGGGGGTATTTAATACCCGAAATTTAGTTTTATACCTAGAGCCAGTGTCACTTATAGAATAGTCTCAGTCAGGTCACGATCAGTGGTACTTTTAGTTAGTTCTAGAATCTAGGAAAACTCAGTAAACTCAGTACTAATCCGGTCGAGTTCAGTAACATTTCAGTCAAGCCTAGTATGAACTAGGAAATCAGTTTAGTGTCTATTCAGTTGGGCATAGGATTCAACACTATGTGAACCCAAGGATAGGGAATCACATGCCAGTAGAGGGTGTGATTCTTAGAAGCATTCCTTGTGTTTCAGAACTACATAGCTAGTGTAGGTTGAGACATCAAACCTACTAGACGAGGGTTGATGAGGTATTTTAACCTATCAGTTAAGGGTTCCACTATTCTCCTTAGAGTACCTGCCAGATTAGGGTATCTCTTCAGTTGTCTTTACCCATAGCATGGTATTGATACCTTTCCAACTGGAGTTACAGATTGGACCTTAAAAATCTATTTAGAAAAGGGCATGTCGGTTAGATGATTACTTCCTATAGTCTCAGTTTTAGATTTAGTCTCTGTACTGAACTAAGTATAGTTTCGCAGATTCATGACTGTCAGATATAGTCATCCAGTTATCAGTAATTCAGTATTCAGTGTTATTACGATCTCAGTATAGTTTATATATTTATGCATGTACTCTTATTCAGTCATATCCATGTTATTCAGTTAGTATTATTTATGCATCATGACCCATAAATCTCAGCCTACCTCACTGAGCATACCAGTACATTCAAAGTACTGATGCATGCTTTTTGCGCTATGATGTCATATATCATAGGTTCAGAATCACGGGCCCCAGAGCTTCCTCAATAGTACAGCTTCTCAGCAAGCAGTGTAGTGGTGAGTCCTCATATTTTGAGGACATGATTATTTTTAGCATTTCAGTTATTTCAGCATTCAGTCAGAGTTAGTTGGTACTTATCCTATTAACTCCATATTTCAGACAGTTTAGAGGCGTATCAGACTAGAGTGTTTTTAGACACTTGTTTTCCAGCATTCAGTTTTTCGTGTACAGTATTATTTTCAGATTTGAATCTTATGGCAGTTTTCTAGAATTACTTCCTTATTTTGCTGTTACAGCGTCTTTATTATTCAGTGCTCACAGTAGGTACCAGTCATGGATTAGCTAGTGGTCCTTCAAGATTGTTAGCATCGTGTAGCGTCCAGGTCACCGACTCAGGGTGTTACATCTATAAACTCCAATCATATGAAGCATGCCATATACTATACTAGTCCATCAATTTGGGAAATCAACCAAAATACTTAACTTCACTTAACTACTACCTACAATCACAACCCCTTCATGGCATCACTATTATAACTCAAAAATCCACTGCATACCTTCTTACATGAAGTACTAGCTTACAAATACTAGAGAAAGGATAATCAAGGGGGTAAAGTCACTAAATAAGAATAGACGGTCTTAATCTTATAATATAACCTATTACAATTTTATTAACAATATTCTACCTTCTTACATCATACTTACTTACCTATGCATACATTTAGACTACTTCCAAATTCCGTTTTACACTACAATATGTAGTTCCATAGGCTATATAGTATCCGCCCTTAACTTGCCAGCGAAGCCTCCAATCTAAGTTTTTCACAAGGATTGATGTATCAATAAGGGGGGACATACAAGACCACACAACATGGTGCCATGATCCCTAATCAGATCAATTTATCATGGTAGTGCACAAGACCACAAAGCATGGCTCCTATCTATAGTCCTAAATTGGGATGACATAAATCAAGGTACACAAGACCACACAACATAGTACTATATCCTCGTGTCTGCAAACCATAGTTTCTAGAATTGAGTCTTTCAACTCATACTTTATTCGGGTAACCATCTAACTCTCTTTAAGAATATTTTTAACCTTTTCTAAACATGCATCTTTCTAAATTCAAAATTTGAGTAAAATCTATAGTTTTAACCTTAGGATTATCGCAAGCACAACCTTTGACCCTTTCATCGACAACCTCTCATTTGTTTGACTACTCACGGGGCCTGCTGTGTTTAGGTATAAGAAGCCCCACCCTGGAAAAGAGTGTAAAGTAGTGCTCATGTTAAATTGTGTACCTTGTAAGTGAAAGAGCTCATGCCATAAATTAGTCTGTTCTGAATCTTCCATGACATTCATCTATTTGGTATCTCTATACCAAGACTTGAAAGTCATACATCTTAGTCATACATTATCGTGTTACAGTTCTTTCATTCAAAACATAATGTTTACACCACCAAATCATTCAAACAATACAAGAGAATTTGTATAACGAAATACATGAAACTTATGCAAAGACTCTCTCTTTTAATTCTTAAATATGTGGTGGCCCATTACTTTGTAGAAAAACATACAACTCTTTAAATCATCACTTTTCATTTATATTAACAAGAAAAACACCTTCTCTTCAGATTTACAACCAAACTCAAGTCATCCAATAATAGGTAAAAATGTTTTCTCCATGCTTCAAAATATGAAATTCATCAATTCATAAAAAGCAAAATCAAAAGGTGTCATAACAAGAGAGGGAGTATAAATATTTATGATCTCAATTCATCTTTTAAAGTCAAAATAGATACATACTTATATACGAGTAAAAAACAAATTTTGGGGAAGGCATCAAGACCAAAACATTATTATCAAAAGGGTTCACAATGCATATTTGTTAATGTAATTTCAAAACCCTTCATAAATATATGATTTTGTAACATTAAACCTTACTCAAAACATTTTCAACATGACCATGTAGTTTAGGAAAACCCCACGTACCTTATGTTACTAAGTAGAAAGAATGGAACCCTAATCTTGACTCTTTTCTTGAGAATCTTGAAGTTAAATGGCTTGAAATCTTGTTATGGAGAAGAAGAGTTGGATCTTGTTCTTGGGAGATGGCTAGGGTTTTTCTTTGAGAGAAAATTAAATAAAGAGGCAACTAATGCTCCTTAGGGCTGAAATTTTGTGTTATGGATGGATTTTGGGTGAGGGAATATGACCAAGTGCCCATAGACCCTTATGGAATTAAAACAACATATGAAACAGCTTTAGGACACATTAAATATAATGTCGGGGAGAGCAACGCGTCACTTCGCTATCATGTCGTCTTACTACCTCTCACAAAAAATATCATAACATTTTACTCGGGTATCAGATTAAGGCAAAATTGGTATCGTTGAAAAGCTAACTCGATTATATAAAATTTGGTGATTCATGAGTAGCAAAATTTTATGTATATCACAATTTATATAGCTTCAAAGTAGACCCTTGTAGAATCGAATATAAAGATTTAGCCAAATCAAAGGCTCTTAGCTCAACATCGCTCTAAGTGATTCTTATGAACACTTATCACCTACAAAACACTTAAAACATGAGGATAAAGATCATAAAACATGAATTTAAATATAAATCATAGGATTAGGGTTTATACTTGTAGGAATGATGGTTCGACTTCTAGCTCAAAAATATGGGGTGTTATAGAGATTATGGGAGTTATCATCTAACAGACATGCCCCAATAAGAGCTAATTGGGGTCCAACCTGTGACCCCAGTTTGAAGGGTGTCAATACCATGCCACAGGTACTAACACTGGCTACATGGATCCACTAAAATAAAGTCTCTAAGGACTAAAGAGTCACCCTCTACTAGCAGGTGTTGTGGTGAGATATGTGTCTACACTCAACTGGAAGGTTAACATCTCTAACCTATGTTGGCTACATAGTTTTGGAATATAGAGATTTCTAATAACGGTCACACCCTCAACTGGCAGGTAAGTCCTCATCCCTAGGTTCGCTCGGTGCTAAATTCTACTCCCAACAGAACTGACTCAGATTACTGAACTGATATAAACTTGACTAATAGGATAACTAACTGAACTGATAATAATTATATATGCCTGAAAACTATTTTGAAAGAACTAGGACTAACTAAACAACTAAATTTTAGGTATTCATAACCCTGAGGACTTGATAACATCAAGAGTAGAAGCATACCAAAGTTTCAAATGCATAATAAGTAGTCATTGCCCAAAATTCATCTCTTAGGAATTTCATCAAACACTTTAAATTCATGAACTTAGCCATGGGAATTGTTGAAACATATGGGAATAAAAAAACCACAACACTAAAACCATACATTAGGGATTGGACATGTAATTTCAAGCTTCAAATGTGTAAGGGCTACTTTCTAATTAAAACAATTGTAATCATCATGCATAAGTGAAATTCCCAAAAAATTCATGAAAATAACTCATTGTGAACATGAAAATTAATAGTTTAAAACATAAAAATAGGTTCTTGGACTCCATGGGTGAAAAGGGCCCATTGACGAACATCTAACATATCTTAAGGCTTAAATTTTGTAAGAGAATTGACGTTCTTGATCATCCTTGGGTGGTGAAGCTTGAATTGTTGAGTTTTATTGAAGGAATAATGGTTGAACTTGATGAACATGGGTGAGGTATAGGGTTTATTTTAACGAGGAATTATGGAAATAGGGAATAAAATGCCTTAACTGATGATAAATCCCATGTTTTTATGGATTGGGGCAATGGGAAAAGACCAAGCTGCCCCTTTGAGATTTAAATTTTTAACTGGAATATGGATTAAGACTTCACCACGGTGTGATGAGCCTTCCATCACTAAACCCACAGTGACACTCCCCAATTGCGGTGAGGTTCTGGAATTGAAATCCAAACGTACCTCAAGCCTCATTCAAAAAATCCAAAACTTCTCTGAGACATGCTCCTTGCACCCCTGAACATGAATCAACTCAAAAACTTATATATCAGGGTCGGGAAGGTCACTTTAAAAATCATCGAAGTTAAGAGGCCAAAAATAAAAACAAGTCTCCAACACTTAGCTAAATTTTCAGTTTCTAAGCCTCTTATACATGCACTATGGGCTAAACTGAGCTAACGATAATACGGGGTATTATAATATCTCCTCCTTAGGAATATTCGTCCTCGAATGAAACTAATAAAGCTAAGAAATTCTAAGGTACTGAGATTACATGCTGAATACTCATAACTGAAAACATGATTACATAACCGAGTCTGAAATATGGTGACTGACTGAACTGATACATGAATGCATGCAATGATATGAAGATGACCACATGGCTGGAACTTAGAATAGAAAAGAGAAAATCTAAGAAAAACTATTACCTTGAGTTGAGTCTGAGTTTACGGAGAATAGGTGAGGGTACTTGGTACGCATATCTGCTTTTGTTTCCCAAATGGCTCCCTCTACGGACTGATTCCGCCAAAGAACTTTCACCAAAGGAACTTTTTTGTTCCACAGTCTATAAATCTGACGATCAAGGATTTTGACATGGAGTTCTTCGTAAGAAAGCCTATTCTGAACATCTAAGCTCTCTAAAGGAACAATGATAGATGGATCACAAATAGACTTCTTTAATAAAGAAACATGAAATACTAGGTGCACCGAAGCCAAAACTACAGGCAACTCAAGCTCATAATCTACCTTTCCAACATGGCTCAAGATCCTGTAATGGCCAACATATCGGGGATTAATCATTACCTTCTTGCCAAACCTCTCCACTCCCTTCATGGGAGAGATTCTCAAATAAACTATGTCGCCAACCTCAAACTCAATATCTCTCCTTCTCACATCTGTATAGGATTTCTATCGGCTTTGGGCTGTCTTAAGTCTTTCTCTGATTAGCTGAACTTTCTCCAATGCATCAAATACTGAATCTAGCCCTATCAATGCAGTCTCACCTGCCTCAAACCAACTAATAGAAGATCTATATCTCCTCCCATAAAAAGTCTCAAATAGATCCATCTGATACTAGAATAATAATTGTTATTGTAAGCAAACTCACTCAATAGCAAGTGATCATCCCAACTGCCCTTAAAGTCAATAACACAAGCTCTTAATATATCTTATGATATGAGACATCATAGCGCAAAAAATCAGTATTCAGCTAGTACTTTGAATGTACTGTATAATAAATGAGGTTAGGCTAATATGCATGTGTAAGACCCCCCCTAAAATCCTAAAGCTTATTTCAGTCCTTTAAGTTGGTTAAGGGGTCCCACAATTAGAAAATTCTAGCTAGGTTCCCAGACATAGCCTATTATTGGCCTTTAAAAGTTGGTAATCTCATTTAGCCACCTTAATGTCCTTTAATGGTCCGTATTTTTATTTATTCATGATCAGGAAGGTGAATAGGTGTTCCCAGATAAGTTTCATATTTTTTGGAACACGTTTACATCATGTTTGGAGTCCCAAAATAGTGGATCAATGTGATAATGGCATGCCGCATCGCCAATCGCGTTGTTCAACATTTTTGAAGGCTGGTAGAGCCAAAAATTCTAAGCCTTGATGCGATCATGGCGCGATGCATTGAGTATTGCATCACAGCCACCAATGCGCCACGTCGCTTATAGCATCGGCACGCAGTTTTTAGTAATTAAATGTTTGCATTTTTAAGGGCAAAAGGGTCAATTTCCCATCCTTATATAAACCCAATAACACATGATTCAACCATATTTCACCCAAAATATAGAGTTTCTCTTAAGTTTCTCTCAAGAACAATTTAGGGTTTTCAATTAAGGATTCAAATTCAATACTCAAATTCAAGAATCTCTCCGACAATCTTTATAAAATTAGGAACTAAGGTATGTTTAGTGTTGATTTATGGATTCCTTTCATCCATGAAATACAAGAACCCTCTTTCAAATTATAAGACATGATATTTATGTTGTGGGTTGTTTGTAACCACGTTTATCTTGTTGTATGATTCCCAAGTTGGAATCTTTTATGTGTTTTCATGAAACTACATTAGAATGCAAGATAAAATCCATGAATTGTGTTGTTTGTCATGTGTAATTTGATGATTTCACCTATACCCTAATTTTTTCATGTAGCATGTTTGTAAAAAGGGCTAGGAGGATAGAAATAGGCATTATAGCTCAATTATGAATCAAATAATAAATGCATGCTTTACCCTTATGACCAAGACTGACTTCCATGATATCGTGTGCATTATGAGTATTTGATGGAATGTTCATGAGATTAGTTTGAAAAAAATTATGACATGTCTATATGCAATTCCACCCATGTACAACATTATGACAACCATGTGTTTTATGAAATCCCAAACTTTTTGTTTTATGAATTGTTGATATTGGTTATGTGTTCACGAAGTGTCAAGTCTTGTCAGCTTCATGCTATCAAGTCTGGGGGGTACCTGTACCCAATAATTTAGTTGTGTGTATAGAGCCAGTGTCAATCTTCATGATACTCTCATTCAAGCCATAATCATTAGAATTCAATCAGTTACATAACTCAGGAAAACCCAGTAATCTCGATAAATCTATAGTGTTAATATTCCATCCTACAGGCCTCATTTACAGCGTCAGTTCAGTAACAAATATTCAGTAAAGGAATCAGATAGTCCTACAAAACCATGGCTTTCAGCTATCAGTTACTTAGCCGTTAGAATTCAGTACTCCCGTACCAGTCTAACCCTCAGATATAGAAAACCAACATTCAGTCTCACTTACAGTCTTAGTTACGATTACAGTCTCAATTACCATCTTAGCTACAATCTTAGTCCCAGTCCTAGTCCAGTAGTTATATCATAAAATCAGTCCAGTTTCAAAATTACCCAACCATAGCATATTGCCATCAATTGCTCAGTTATTAGTATTATAGTACCTCAGTTTAGAAAATGCTCTCGAATCATGTTAGACGCCTGGTCTTGTGTTCCTAAGGTAATACAGTTTTCCCCCACTCATGCTTAATTATGTCATATTACCCAGTCATTCATTACCTTATTTGCATAATACTCTATAGTTTTAGTCCTGCTATCCCAGACCAAGTGCAGTTTAGTTTTATATGTCCAGTAGTCAGCTACCAGGCATTCAATTAATCAGATAAGTTAGTATACTTATGCATTCATGCTCAACGCCCATGTGAATCTTTTAAATAGTCTTAGTTTCAGTGTATAAAGCTTAGTAACCTTATCTTAGATGATGTTTCATAGGGCTTGCCTCCTAATAGAAAAATCCCAGCCATGTAGCCATCTCCTAAGATGTCCTACTCAGGCTAGATCAAGATTCATTTTCTCTTTTCAGTCACTAGGACTCTATATAAAGAATGTCATAGGAATTCTCCAATTGATTATAAGTTTTCAGCATGAGTTAGTTCGTAAAGCTAGTATTTCAGTTTAACAGTCAGACAGATAAGTTTGGATGGTATGGTTTCCCTATCTTTCCTTCTAGTTTCACTATCAGAGTCTCATGAATGTGATCATTCTAAGATGGACCAACTAGGCAGTTGCGTGTTCAACTTGATTCATGTATCATGCCTTAGTTTCAGATTTTAGATAATTAGTCACGATTCTGTTCCTAGGTGCTTTGTGCATTGCCTCAGTTTCCTTAGTATCTCGTTAAAGTTAGCCCAACATTTTCCAAGGGACATAGTGTCCCAAAGAGGAGATACACTATAATTCCTTGAACTTTCATGACTTAAACATGTCACACTTTATTCTCTTAATGAGTCCAATTTTGAATAAGGGATACTCGTAAGTTGACCCTCAGACTCTGACCTCAGTCGTAAGCCTCGTATTCAAGTTGCTCAGTTCAAATCATGATATCCAGCTCGGGTGTCATGTTTCAAACTCAGTTATGTTCTCATGTTTCCACCCAGACATATTTGGTAGTTAATCTCAGACTCACCAATATTTTGTAGTTGAAGGTAACAGTCTTCCTTGAACTCACCCAGTTTTAAGTTTAGATTTCAGTTACAAACACAGTATTCAGTTCCATGTTTAAGTTCCCATCATAAAATTGGTATCAAATACCATTCCATATTGAGTCATGCATTTATTTATCAGTTCAGTCATATAATCGTGCATCATATATGTATTTTCATGGTGAGAAACTTAGCTTATCAAAAATCTCAGTCATGCATTCATGAACCAGTTACACATGCATCAGATATGCATGTTCAGTATGATATATATATATATATTCAGCTTATCAGTCATGTCAGTCATGGAATCATGTTCTAGTTGTTCATGTTCAGTATGTACGTTAGTTTATCTTTTCTTCCCTCTCAGTCAGTTTTATTTGAGGATGAATGTTCTCAAAAGGGAGATATGGTTAGAACCCATAAAATCCTAAAGCTTAATTCAGTCCTTTAAGGTTGTCAAGGGGTTCTAGACTTAGAAAATTCTAGCTAGGCTCCCAGACATAGCCTATTATTGGCTTTCGAAAGTTGGCAATCTCATTTCGCCATCTTAAAGTCCTATAATGGAAAATATTTTTATTAGTTCATGATCAGGAAGGCATATAGGTGTTCCAGGACAAGTTTTGGATTTTTTGGAACACGCTTAGATCATTTTCGGAGTCCCAAAATAGTGGACCAACACGATTATGGCACGCCGCATTGCCAATTGCGTTGGTCAATATTTGTGTAGGCTGCTAGAGCAAAAACTTTTGAGGCTCGATGCAATCATGGCATGACACATCTAGTATAGCGTTGCAGCCATCAATGTGCCGCGTCGCTCGTAGCATCAGCATCCAGTCTTTAGTCATTAAATGCCCACATTTTTAAGGGCAAAAGGGTTAATTTGTCCATCCTCAGATAAACCCAATAACACGTGATTCATCCATATTTCTCCAAAAATATAGAGTTTATCTCAAGAAGAAGTTAGGGTTTTCAATTAAGGGTTCAAATTCAATACTCAATGTCAAGAATCTCTCCATCAATCTTTCTAAAATAAAGAACTAAGGTATGTCAAGTGTTGATTTATGGATTTCTTTTATCCATGAAGTCCAAGAACCCTCTTTAAAATTATAAAACATGATATTTATGTTGTGGGTTATGTGTAACCATGTTTATTTTGTTGTATGATTCCCAAGTTGGAATCTTTATGTGTTTTAATGAAACTACATTAGCATGCAAGATGAAATCTATGAATTGAGTTGTTTATGATGTGTAATTTGATGATTTCACCTATTCCCTAAGTTGAGCATGTAGGGTGTTTGAAAAAATGGCTAGGAGGATAGAAATTGGGTATTATAGCTCAATTATGACTCAAATAATAAATGCATGCTTTACCCTTATGACCAAGACTGATTTTCATGATTTGTGTGCATTATGAGTATTTGATGGAATGTTTATGAGATTAGGATTATGAAAGTATGACATGTCTATATACTATTCCATCCATGTACAACATTATGAAAACCATGTGTTTCATGAAATCCTAACTTATTGTATTATGAATTGTTGATATTGGTTATGTATTCATGAAGTGTCAAGTCTTGTCAGTTTCATGCTATCGAGTCCTTAGGGTGCTTGTACCCGAAAATTTAGTTTTGTTCCTTGATCCAGTGTCAGTTTTCACAATATTCCCATTCAATCCATGATCATTAGAATTCAGTTAGTTACATAACTCAGGAAAACTCAGTAATGTTAATAATCTCAGTAAGTTATCAGATCTCAGTAGTATTCCGTCAGTCAATGGAATTTAGTGAACTCAGTTTGAATTAGTTATACAATACTATGAGTAACAATTTAAATTAGTTCAGTGTCTCTTCAGTTGGGAGTAGGATTAAGCACTGAGTGAACCCAAGGATAGGGACTCACCTGTTAGCCAGTAGAGGGTGTGATCCTTAAAAGCAATCCTTGCATTCCAGAACTACACAGCCAGCATAGGTTGAGATGTACCCTACAAGTTTAGGGATTAGACACCTCATTTGAGTTTTTCCTACTAGAAGGAGTTGACAAAAGAGCTCCCTATCAGAGAGGGTTTACTCATAGCTTATCTTTACCCGTGGCATGGTACTAACACCCTTCCAGCTGGGGTTATAGGTTAGACCCGACCAGTTCAGTTTTGGGGTATATCAGTTAGATGATTACCTCTCATAGTCTCAGTTTCAGTCTTAGTCTCAGTAATAGAACTCAGATAGTTCTACAGAATTTAGGACTGTCAAATATGATCACTCAGTACAGTACAGAACTCAACTAGTTCCATCTGAACCTAGTCCAACAGATACAGTCACTCAGTATAGTATGGAACTCAGCTAGTTCTATCAGAACCTAGACGATCAGACACAGTCACTCAATATCCATTATATCAGTTATCAGTAACTCATGTTATTAGTATTCAGTTTCAAGACTGTCAGATACAGTCAAGCAGACTAGTTTTTCATAACTAAAACTGTCAGAAATAGTCATTCCTTTATGAGTAATATGACATCAGTCCCTAAGTACTCTATAGACTCAGTTATTCAGTACCTCAGTATTAGTACTCAGATATCAGTAAATCTATGTGTTCAGAATTCATTAGTTAGTGTTATCATGGTCTCATTTATAGTTATACATTCATGTATGTATTCTCATATTTATGTTTTCAGTTAGTAATGTTCATGCATATGAACCATTGGATTCAGCCTATCGCACTTGCATACCAGTACATTCAATCATACTGACATATTCGCACTAGTAGATCAGACATTCAGAGTCAGACTAGCAATAAGTCCTCATTATTTGAGGATAGCATAATTATTTTATTTCTTTATTATTTCAGCTGTTCGGATTTAGTTGGGGATATGTCTCATCAACTCTCCAGATTTCAGAAAGTTTAGAGGCTTTCAAACTATAGCACATTCAGACGGTTATTTCAGTTGTTTTGGTATTATTATACCATATTTTAAGTTATGTATCAGTATTGAATCTTATGGCCTTTCAGTTCATTTTTCTGTATTTATGCTATTATTATTATTATTATTCAGTGCTCGATTACAGATATCAGTCATGAGTTAGCTTGTGATCCTTCAGGATTATGAGCACCGTGTAGCATTTTGAGTACCAGATTTAAGATGTTACAGCATGGCTCATATGCATGAATAATAACTTACTGAATGAATGGCATGAGATAACTGATTTTATAGTATGCATGAAAGCTATAAGATCTGAGAATGCATAACAAAGCATATGAGATGATACTGGGATGGTTTGTAAACTGAAATTTTGATACTGAACAACTAATAATTGTATGTTGTGGTTAAGCAAACCTGAAATTAAAATCTGAACTGAATACTGGATTGAGACTATGGGAGCTACATCTAACAGACATGCCCCAATAAGAGCTAATTGGGGACCAACCTATGACCCCAGTTAGAAGGGTTTCAATTATATGCCATGGGTACTTAGACTGACAGTGTGGATTCACTAAAATAAAGTCCCAAAGGACTAAAGATTCACCCTCTACTGGCAGTTGCTCTGGTGAGATATGTGTCAACCCTCAACTGGCAGGTTAGCATCTCTAATCTACAATATCTACATATTTCTAGAATGTAGGGATTACTACAAATGTCACACCCTCTACTGGCAGGGGAGCCCTCATCCCTAGGTTCACTTGTAGCTAAATTTTACTCCCAACTGAATTGACTCAGATTACTGAACTGATTTAAACTTGACTGATAGATAACTAACTAAACTGATAATACTCATATAGGTCTGAGTAAACTGCTAAATTTCATGTATTCATAAGCCCCAGGACTCAATAACATCAAAAGTAGAAGCATACCAAAGTTTCAAATGCATAAGAAGTAGTCATTGCTAAAAATTCATCTCTTAGGCATTTCATCAAATAATTTAAATTTATGAAATTAGACATAGGAATGGGTGAAACATATGGGAATAACAAAATCACAACACTAAAACCATTCATTGGGGATTTGACATGGAATTTCATGCTTCAAATATGTAAGGGCTACTTTCCAACTAAAATAACTGTAATCATCATACATAATTGAAATTCCCAAAATCTTCATGAAAATAGCTCATTGTAAATATTTAAATTCATAGTTTAAAACATAAAAATAGGGTCTTGGACTCCATAGGTGAAAAAGTCGCATGGATGAATATCTAACATACCTTAAGGCTTAAATCTTGCAAGAGAATTGATGTACTTGATCGTCCTTGGGTGGTGAAGCTTGAATTCTTGAGTTTTCTTGAAGTAATAATGGTTGAACTTGATGAATTTAGGTGAGGTCTAGGGTTTATTTTAAAGAGAAATTATGGAAATAGGGCATATAATGCCTTAACTGATATAAATCCTGTGCTTTTATGGATTGGAGCAATGGAAAAAAATTAGGCTACCCCTGCGGGATTTAAATTCAAACTGGAATGGGGATTAATCCTTCACCACAATGGAATGATCCTTCCATTGCTAAACCCACTGCGAGACACCACAATCGTGGTGAGTTTCTGGATTTGAAATCCAAACATGCGTCAACCCTCATCCAAAAAATTCAAAACTTTACCGAGATATGCTCCTTACACCCCTGAACATGAATCAACTCAAAAAACTTACGTCTCGGGGTGGCGAAGATCACTTTAAAATCATCAAAGTTAAGAGGTCAAAAAAAAAAACTAAATCTCCAACACTTAAATAAATATTCAGGTTCTAAGCCTCTTGTACATGCACTATGGGTTGAATTGATCTAAGGCTAATACGGGTTATTTCACTTGCATAATGGATTAACAATTTTAGAGAAGTCCTTGAAGAACCTCTTATAGAACCCAGCATGGCCCAAGAAACTTCTAATACCTTTAACTGAACTGGTGGAGCTAATTTTTAAATCGCCTCTATCTTTGCTCTATCAACATCAATACCCCTCTTTTAAATTTTATGTTCGATAACAATCCCTTATTTCACCTAAAGTGGCATTTTTCCCAATTCAAAACCAGGTTGCACTCCAGTGTATTGGCCAAATGGTCTAGACAGTCATTAAATGAGTCCCTAACTATCGAAAGGTCATCCATGAAGATGTCTATAGTGCCTACACTATGTTAGAAAATATCGACATCATACAATGTTGAAAGGTGACAGGAGCATTACAGAGTTCGAATGAAATCCTCTTGAATGCAAAAGTATCAAATAGGTATGTAAAAGTAGTTGTATCTTGGTTCTAGAGGGCAACAAAAATCTTATTATACCCTGAATAACCATCAAAAGATAGTACCAATCTCTGCCTGCAAGTCTGCCTAGCATCTGATCAATAAATGGCATAGAAAAATGGTCTTTTTGTGTCTAAGTTTTCAACTTTGGATAATACATGCATGCTATTCATACAGTAACCGATCTTATGGTCACTAACTCATCCTTCTCATTTGGTACCATAGTGCTCCCACCCTTCTTAGGTACACATTGAATCGGCCTCACCTACTTGTTGCCCGCAATGGGACACACCACACTTGAGTCTAACCACTTTATGATCTTTTTATTCAATCAACTCTTTCATAGGTGGGTTCAAAGAATTCTAGTACTCAATGTTTTGCAAAAAATCTGACTCAACCTGAATTTTATGAATACAAATCTTGGGTGAAATCCCCACAATGTCTGCAATAGTCTATCCGGTGGCCCTTTTAAATTTCGGCAATAGTAAAATCAATACCTCAATCTATGTATCCACCAAATCAGTCGTAGTAAGGATTGACAAGGTATTATTGGCCCCTAAGAATGCATATTGCAAGTGAGAAGAGAGGGCCTTCAATTTTAAGAACACTAGCTCCTCAAAAGATGGTAGAGCTGGCGGGGTTGCCTTATTCTTCACATCAAGACCTAACCTTTTCAGTGCATAAGAATAAGAACCGCAACCATAGAGTCCACTCACCATCTCATCATCTTTATCAATATCATTACTGTCAAAGTTCATTATCACCACCGCTAAGGCCTCAACACCAAATCTCTCCTTAATGTGCACATCCACTACAACATCCTGAATAGTGTCTATCACAGATACCACTTTTATGTATTTTGGTTACACATTAACTAGGCCAGATTAAAAGTAATTTGTTCATCATTGAGCCTAAATTTCATATATCTCATCTCTATGTCAACCAATGCCCTAACCGTGGCTAGGAAGGGCTTTCCTAAGATAATAGAAATGCTAAAATCAACTTCACAGTCAAGGATCACAAAATCAGCTAGGAAGATGAAGGAAGCTACCTTCACCAAAACATTACACAATCTACCAAATAGTTTCTTCATAGTCCGATCAACCATCAATAGTCTTATCTATGTTAGCTTAGGTGTCCTCAATCCCAACTGCTTGTACACCACTAGCAACATCAGATTTACACTAGCTCCCAAGTCACATAATGCTCATGAGAAATTCAAACCAATAGTACAAAAAATAATGAAAGTTTTGGGATCCTCTTTCTTCTCAACCAATGAAAGAGAAGAAATAGCACTATAATGTTGCATATTATTAGTGCACTCAAAACTCATCGTCCATTTCTCAGTAACCAGATCATTCATGAACTTCTCATAGCACGGCATCTGCTCTAATGCTTCCACAGAGAAATATTAGCAGACAATTTCTTCAACATCGAAATGAACTTTTGATACATTTTTTCCTCTTACTTCTTCTTCAATCTCTTAGAAAAAAGTGGGGAAGGTCATCGAATGGTCTTCACTATAGATTGACTTTTTTTCCTTACCTTTATCCATCTCAACTCTTTTATCAACACACGTCAATTTTTGTGATGACTCACCACTAGTCATCAATCTTTCATATTCTTCTTCAGGCATATCATCAATATCCACAACATCATCCCAAAGCTCATCAACAACAGACATAGAAGCATCAATAGTAGCCTTACCACTAAGAGTGGTAATGGCTAACGAATTATTGTTGTCATTCAGATTCTGCACAGTACTTCTTAAAAGAGTGTTCGATTGATGCTAATTCAAAGTAGCAGATATTTGACCAAACTATTACTCAAGCTGCTTAATCGCTGTGGCATGCGATTCGACTTTCTATCTCAGTCTTAAAATATCTATGTTAATCTCCTTAAGGAAACTCTCTTGATTCTTTGAACCCTTAACCATCTTAATCAGCAAGGCTTCCATCGTCAAATCAGTATCACAGTTTCTCGAAGGAACATATGCACTACCCTTCTCCTTATAGTCATCCTTTCATCTCTAGTTACCATTTCTCTTTCTGCTCTAATCTCTATATTTGTCCCCATAATAGTTCTGACCTTGAATCTTTGCCTTGAGCTCCAAGTGTCTTAATTAGACCCTTGGCTCTTGCCTCAAAAATCCACCACCTCTCTATCCAGATACTTCACCTTTTCCTTAATATTTAAACCATATAAATAAGGACCTTTACCTTATGTGCCCAGCGCATTCACCTTTTCTGAACTCAAAGTTGTGAATTGCTTAATCAATAATGCAATCTTTGTCCTTAATTGTACAACCTGTTGAGCCACTATATCATCTACGATTCTCTGCTGACTGGAAGCCCCAATAGTATAAATAATGCCTCCTCTTTCGGCGTCACGAGAATACTACCCTTCGTTGGTAATAAAGACCCGGTCTAAAATTTCCAAAACTAACTCCCAATGTAGGCTCATAAAAGCTCCACTAGTAATAGTATCTTTAATCACTTTGGTATTGGCATTCAAGGATCGATAAAATATCTCAACAAAATTCCTCCTAGAAATCCTGTGATAGTACACCATCAACAACTTCTTCTTAAACCTCAACCATGTTTCATACAGTTGTTCAGAATGAAAATGCGTAAAATTATATATCTCGTCCTTCAGTTGCAGCATTCTAAAAGACAAGAAGAATCGATCCAAGAACTGCTTTCGGAACTCAGTCCAATTAGTGATAAACCCATAAGGCAGTCCCCTAGCCATAATGTCACTTTACCTATTAGAGATATTGGAAAAAACTTGAGTTTTAAAGCTTTCTAACTAACTCTAGGTAAATTATACGAAGTGTAGATCCCAATAAAACTTATGATTTACATATTTGCGTCATTAATTGGCAAATAAGAAAACACACCCTTTAGATTGATTAGTTAAATCATAGCACTTATACTATCAAACTTTACTCCTTGGAATAATTTAGGAGGAATGATAGATCATGTCTCAATAGGCTCAACATACCCCAAGTCTTCCTCCAAATTATCATATGTTGGTAAGTACTGAAAAGCTGAGGGCATTTAAACTTTGTCTCTTCTAACTTTGTCAAATTCTGCTTGATACTCTGCTTTCTTCCTCTATCTTTCCACTTGAGTTGCATGATGGGTAGCCACATCCCTTATCGCATTCACTTCACTAGTAATCGTGTAGTGGTTTATGCAGCTGTCTCCTAAGCACCAAGAGCAGATGGAGGATTCAACTCAAGTGGATCATTTTAAGGTAACTCATGATGAGCTTTATGATCATATTCTGACATCCTATGATTTTGTCGTAGGGTTCTTTCAATATCTGGATCAGGTGGGATCAAGGATCGCCTTGACTCCTAGTGCTGGGCATACACTGAAGTATATCTCAAGAATAGCAGAAAAGTAAAACCAACAACCTCAACAAACTCTGTCAATCAATCTATAACTGTATTCCTTGGTAACAGTGCCAAAATTTCCTCTGATATTTATGAGGCCACTTACGATGGCCGTAAGTAACACTACGGCTCGTAAGTGAGTCATTTTGTACACTTCAACTCTTTTTCATTTTTTATCTCCAAAACGTAGTTTTCTGCAAAATAAATACAAAAATATATAATATCTAACAAAAGGGACCTAAGTTCTTACATATTTTTTGGTTTTAAGCATCGAAAATGCCATGAAACCATGGCTCGTCACTTGTATCGGTTGTACCCTTTGAGAGTGTGGTGTAAAAGATATTCTCTCTTACAAAGAGGTCCCAGTTAAGATCCTTAATTTTCAGGTTTGTAAGTTGAGAAATAAGGAGGCCGCTTTGGTAAATCTTTTTTGGAGAAATCAATCAATTGAGGAAGTTACTTGGGAAGCAAAGGCAAGTAGATGATCAAGTATCCCCATTTTTTTTTGTCAAACTCAAATCTAGCTTGAGGTAATAGTTTTCCCTTAATTAATTAATTTGTTCTATCTCATGTCACCTAGTTATAGTTTTCCCTAAATTAATTAATTCGTTCTGTCTCATGTCACGTAGATATTCTCATGTCATAAATTGGATTCATGAGTTCGATTCAGGCCATATTTTTATTATAGACTCAGTATCATGTCAGTATGCATATCTTAGAGATTCAATGTTATGATTGTAGCACTTTCTTTAACTTTCAAGTTAGACAATTTTCATTCGGGGATTTTAAATGACCCCAAGGGAGAGATATTATGAAAACTCAAAAATTCAAGCTAAGATTAGAACTATGATTCAAGTACATATAAAATCAAACATCATGCTTTCATGGTATGGAAAGTAATTTAGACATGTATTAAGGACACAAGTAACTCCTAGCTCTTGGCTAAGTCAAAACCTTCTTTATTGATTGATTTCTTGATAAGAATCTTGCTATGGTCAACTTCAATGAGCATAACTCCTAGATTCTAAAATATCTTTGATCTTAAGACCCACAAAATAATATATCTTTGAATTATCTTTCGAATACATCTAGATTTTTCTTAATTCGATATCGAAGTAAAACGTTATGGTCATTTTAGTAAAGCATTGACCAGCAGTAAGATGCCATGAGCCAAACCATGACTGTAGTTGCATTGTACGACTGTATAATGGTCTTATCTAGTCGAAAAAGCCCCAAAAACCTAAAACTTGATAAGTATACCTTCCAACCACGAGGGATAACCACGACCATGATTTGAAACCATAATGTTATGAATAATTGTGAGTCCTAAAAATGATCTAGTTTGAACTTCTAAGCTATGAACAATTTAGATGCTTTCAAACATTCAGATAGATTACATTTTCAGCTTCATGATTTTAAACTCAGGTATTATTATTGGTTTTGACCACTACTATATCATTCAACAGTGTTTCCACACAGTATTCTTAGTGTCATGTCAGACCATGTATTAACTTGGGGCCACTTGTGAGTCTAAGCACCGTATTGTGACTAGAGGATAGTCTCAAATCGGGACACAAGTATAATAGAAAAAACATTTTAATGGAATGCCAACAAACTATTCTCATTAAAGGAGTGTTTGGTATGATGGAAAATGGTTTCTGAAAAACATTTTCTACGGAAGTCATTTTCTAGAAAATATTGAGATGTGACTTATTGGAACTTGGAATCAAAATATAAAAGTGACCGAAATAGGTCACCTATTTAATAAGTTATCAAAATAGGCTAAACTTAATAATTTATTATGTTTTATACCCTTTTTAACGGTTTAATAGGATGTGTACATTAAAAAAGTTTTAGTAAAACTTAGTAAAAATTATAAATTAAAACTTTATAACTTTTATAAATTAAAATTTTTTATTAAAATTAATAAATTATAACTTTTGATTACATTTCTTACCAAATTTTTTTTTTTAAAAAAGTTATTTTTTCGTTCTGTCAAATCAAGTATCACCTAGCTCACTCTTTTTGACTTTTTCTTTCATAAATCTTATGAAGAAGTTACTTTTTAATAAATAAAAAATAAAAAATACGTATTTATAAATTTATTTTAGTAATATGTAATAAAAACTTACATTGTTTTCTAAATTTGGTTAGATGTATGTATGATTGTTGAGGTCACATCTCATACAAACTGCCCAAATGATTAAAAATGTCTAGTTAAATATTATGTTGTAGAAAAATATATTATGTTTTTAATTAGAGGGTACACGCTCATGTAAAGTTAAAATTTAGGTAGAAAAAAAAATATTTTCTATTGACCAACCATACACCATAAAATATTTTTCGGAAAATATTTTTCACTCTTCAACCAAACATAAGAAAATAAGTAAAACACTAACTTATTTTCTATAAAAACATTTTCTACGAAAACACTAACTTATTTTCCATCATACCAAACACACTCTAAAAGGAAGTCACATCTGGAGTAGTTCCAGTTACATGAACTTTTACCAAAACATCCTTTATAGAGAAAAACTTGAGATCCTAGCAATCTTAGTGATGATTATGTTACTTACTAGCAATTAGGAAAGAATTACTACATATACACTATAAGAACTAAAATCAGACGGTAAAAGAAGCTAAAAGTGACAATCTTTCTGATCTCCTAATTAAGTTTTGACTCAATCTTTATTACTGAATCTTTATCCTTCATTTGTATTTTCTAGGCAATTCCTAATTAAATAGTCAAGATAGCTTTGCAAAAGAAACATAGTGAAAGGCAAGTTCAAGAATGGAGAAGGAGAAGAGACTTTGAGCTACTATCTACCTTTTGCTTCTCATTATATAGATTCAAATTAACGTTTAATATTACTTGCCATCAGTTATAATAAATAAGCGATTATTAATTCTTCCATGTTGCAAGAACTATGTTTACCCAAGTTTAACGTTCACATACATGGAGTATATGAAAAGATTCAACAACTGATAAATTTATGGAAAAAGGATATGGGATGACCATTTTAAAAAAAAATTGTCCACATTTGAAAAGGTGGACATTCTGTAGCCAATCGGTTAAAGAAATTCCTTTTTTAGCCATTTGACCCAATTGGGCACATGCAGTTTCTATATTCAATTGATACACTTTTATACCAAATTAATACATTTTTATACTATATTGATACACTTTTTAAAAAAGAGAAAAGGAAATTCTATGCAAGCACATGCAGTCTCTATACCCAATTGATACTCTTTTATACGACATTAATACACTTTTATACTACATTCATACACTTGCAGTATCCATATACTCAATTGATACTCTCTTGCATGTAGAAACTATACAGAGTCGTATAAAATGTGTATCTAAATAATAATTATCGTTGTATAAAAATACTATAATTATTATATAGAATATGTATATATATAAAAATTTTATCATTATTATATATACACTAGCCATAAATTGTTTCCTTGCTTCTTTCATGTACCTTTTAGATTCTTCATTTTGAAGAACGCTATCTCCATGATGCACTACGTTAGGCACTTCACAATTTATTAAGAAGAAGAAAATGCATCACTGATACACTGTTTTGCAAGTGCAAGAACCATAGAGAAAATGAGGATCACCTCATTTGCATTGCAGTTTTGCTACAAAGTTATTTTTCTATAAGACGTTCCACTACAAAATTACTGACCCTGGCTATTTTCTACCTACCTCGGGTGCTCCCTGCAACAGTTGGAGGTGATATTGGCATGCAAGCTATAGGGTGAACAAAATGAGGAGGAAGATATGAAAGACCGCCCTGAGTGTATCTATCGTCTTTACAAAGAAGAAGCAGAACAGCATAAAGCAAATCAGAGAATCAGGATGATACTCAGTTCAACAAAAGAACATTACAAGGAAAGAAATCCCACTTTTCTATGAAATATTACACCACAAAACATTCTGCTATTCACAGAGCCATCTCTCAGCAGCACATATAAGCTTCGATCAGTCACTTTTCACTAACAGGCATGTGATTATCAGCATTCCATGTATCAATTCTTTCATTGAACTTTCACATCCTTTATTCCCTTCAACAACCCTCCCTTAGTGGAAACCAGTCCACTACCTTTCGTTGATCCATGACATCAAGTACCTATGCTACATGTTTCTTCCATTCTATGTTTCTTTGCCTGACAGGAGAACTTTTGTCTAATTTCTTTTTTGAAAGTGAACTTTGTACCATTTCTTATAAAATTTATATAAATATATACTTTTAACAATTGTATTATATAGTTACTCTTTTGGTTTATTGTATCAAACTATGGAGGTGAAACACATCGTCTTTCGTCTAAAACACAAATCATTTTGGTTCAAGAAAACAGTTTGAGAGGGTTCAATTGGTCGAGATGGATTTCTAGATTCGCAGATTTATGAACATCACCCTAATTTATCGTTTAATCTTTCTAGGACCTTTTGGATGCTCTAAATCAACTTGAAGGAGGATTGAAGGACAACATAAAAAAATTGAGTTCGTACGATAAGTACAAGCAGGAAGTCCTACTCGGCAATCTTGATTGGTCCCCGATGCATAAAGATCCTCACTTTTGGAAGGAAAATATAAAATGTTTTGAGGAGAACAGATTTCAGGTAATGCCTACAGCATCACACATTCCTCCGTACAGCTTAAACACCATAAAATACCATTACCGTTGTGCCTTTCTATGGGAAAAACGACAATCTTGCAGATCGCACAACTGCTCCACCAAACTTGTTAGCCTGATATCAGTCGAAATATTCAATAGAGTGGTTCAGTTATAAAGTGCAAAGCACAAAAAATGACAAGGCCATAGGACTTGGAGAGAAAAAGTAAGAAGTGAAGCGTACACTTCTATTAATAAAAACGCACTATTGTAGCTATTTACTGGATTTTTAAATTTAGGTGCTAGTTTTGTGAAATTATTTTAGTTTTAGAAGTTATTTTTGTCCTTTCCCCTAAATTTATTAAGAAAAAATTGTTTGGGCCACAATTATTTCGGCCATAATGGCCCAAATAGGTTAATAATGGCATTCACCCTATAAATTAATTTTATTTTTTTATACTTTTACCCTTTCTTTCCAACTATAAAATAGGCAAAAGGACATGGGCTGGCAATTTAAAAAAAAAAATAGCCACAATTTGAAAAGGTGGACAACTATAGTCAGTCGCCTATTTTTAATTCCTTTTTTTTAGCCATTTGGCCCAATTGGGCACATGTAGTCTCTATACTCAATTGATACACTTTTATACCTAATTGATACAGTTTTATACTATATTGATACACTTTTTAAAAAAGAGAAAGAAAATTTTATGCAAGCACATGAAGTCCCTATACCCAATTGATACTCTTTTATACCACATTCATTCACTTTTATACTACATTGATACACTTGCAGTGTCCATATACTCAATTGATACTCTTTTATACTAGATTGATACATTTTTAGAATGCATGTAGAAACTATATATAGTCGTATAAAATATGTATATGAATAATAATTGTAGTCAAAAATTATATAGAATGTGTATAAAAATGCAATAATTATTTATAGAATATGTATATATATAGAAACTGTATCATTATTATAAATATATAATATTAAAAGTATATGGTATTGTATTTTATTGTATAAATAAGTAAAACTAAACAAGAAAAATAGTATGTTATTTTAATAATGTTGGTGAATGCAAAATAATCTGAAATAAAAAGCAATTACTCAATTGTTTAGAAAGAATAGAAATGAGCAGAATCTTTAAAAAAGAAAAGGAGCAAAAAAAAAACAACAACATTAATACAAGTGCTCACATAAAAACAAAAGAAAAGTGGAATCCTCCCTTGATAAAAAAATAAAAGAAAAATAAATTCACCATGGAATCCTTATAAAATAAATACAAAGCATATATTGTGAAATACCAAAACAATGGTCATTCGGTTGGAATTAGTTTCCCAAGTGGTTGTTTATGGGGGTTTAGAATTTAGGTGCTAGTTTTGTGGAATTATTTTAGTTTTAGGTGTTATTTTTGTCCTTTTCCCATATAGTAATCCCATACATTTAGTATACTAGATGTAGAAGTCCGCGCTAGCACGTGCCCGATAATATGTCATTGTTATCATTTGTAATCGTGCATTGTATATGTCACTATAATCATAATAAGAAATTGATGTAAATTCTGAGAAGGAAATAGATATCCATCTTCCCTTTTTGTTGCAAGTTAATAGAAGATTGCAATAATAAATGCCGAGAAGGATATAGATACATAATACTAAGAGAAAGTGGATACTACTTTTCTGTGCAAGCTATTTATATAAAAATTATTGACATGTAGGTCTGTCACATTAAGTTGTGACTATCGCCTTTAGTTATACCTAAGTGATAGATGATACTGTTTTTCTGTGCAAGCTATTTATAAAAAAACTATTAACATGCAAGTTATGACTATAACATTAGTTACACCAAAATGGATAAGCCTGTTGATGTGGCTGCCTGTATGCCATTGGTGGAGGTAGGCAGACTTGGCTGTAGCTAACTTTGGGAACTTGTCACCTGTATAGATAATTTAAGTAGGCGAAGGAAAAATATAGTATTTTATTTTCTAGTACGACGATGTAGTAAAAGGAGGTAGTAATGATGGGGTGTAGGATTATTCTATTTATCTGTTCAGACAAAGAGGCTACAAAAGGAGGAGATAAATTAATTGTGATTGTAGTGATAAAAAGAAGCAATGAAGGAAAGCATGAGTATTATATTTTCCTGCCTGCTGTAGTTGAAACATAGTGGAAACAAATCTTCCTCGAATAGCAAAATTTGAAGCAGTTGATGAACCAATATTTGTACCATATCATTAATGATCATCACAAGTAACGCATTGAGATGTTGCAGATAAACTTGCCTATTAATAGAACAATAGGGTACTCTTTTGTTTTAGTCGAGATTTGTACTGAAGATGTTTCGTAATGGAAGTGTTACATGCAAGAAGTTAAAATGAAGGTAGGCTACAATAGCAAAGAAATTACTGAAAGTATTGTTACTTTTAAGCCTTTTTTACTGGAGTGTGTAGTTCAACTTTTTGATTCTTACCTATTTCTCTGGGAGAACAACCGAGTTTTCTGCTTCAGTGAAGCATGTAATAGCCAACATACCAGGTGTTTGATCAAGAAATCTGTAGGTTGGCTTTTGTAGCTGGAGTCTAAACAGTTTATGAGCAAGATGTTGATTTGTACGAATAATAAACAATGGTTTCTCTGAGTGGAAAGGAAAAAAGATGGTCCAGTGAGTAGGAGGTTATATAGTGGAGCATTTTTGTTTACTGCTATAATCGGATTGAACGAAGATGTTTACTGTTATAATAGGATTTGATGAAGATGAGTTATGTACTTGGGCAACAACATTTTGATATATTTGTTCGCTAGTGAGGGATAACATTGTCTCTGCCACCGTTTCTGACACCGTTGCGGTAATTGGACCACTGGTGTCCGTAATGTTTACCTCAAAGTGGCACCTGTGATACAAATGGAAGGGAAATAAAATATGTAATGTTAATATCTAAAATGTGATCTTTCAAAAAAGCAAAGAAACTTATAATATGATCTTATTTAATTTAAAATATTAATTTCGACAGTAGAACTGATCAAAGCGTGATAATACTTCAGAGTAAGTGAATTTTTTTAATCTGTCCATATTTAGGTTGAAATTTTGTATGCAGCAACTGATTCAGCCTAATCAACATACTTCAGGTTGATTATTAATCTAGTGTAGGCTTCTTTTATAGGATTTAAGGGCCAGCATGGCCTGAGTACAACAATATGAGACCCTTTGGGGTCTTTATCTCGTTATTGTCATTTGGGTAATAATAAATACATGATCCTGAAAACAAAGTAGAATGAGAAAGCTCAACACAATATTCCTTAACAACAGGGATGGCCATTCACTTTATACCTTTATCTTTTACTCCATCTATTTCCCTTGTATGGCACAGTTTTGGAAGTTGAAACTATTTGTTTAACTGTTATCAATTTGGATTGATTCAATAATGGGTGTACTTCCTTGATCCCATTTCTTACTTTTTCCTGATGGATGTGTTTTAGCAAATATTATTTTTGGATTAATTTGTAGATTATAATCATAGTTTCCTATTAAAAAAAACTTTTAATCCATAAAAGGATGGAAGTATCGTTAAAAACAGGAACATACGTACATTAAGTGACTTTTTTTGTTTTACCTTAGATATGAATCAAGTCTTATACGATCTTTTTACACTTCATTGATCGCTAGCTCAAGCTCCTATGTGTGTAAAGAGAAATCGTGAGATTTCATGTGTTAATTCTAGCGAAGACGCTAACCTTTTCACTACCTCGCTGGGTATGTTGTATAGAGAAATAATTTATACTATAACTAAAGTCCAACAAACACAATAATATTCACTTCTACACTTCGCTACCAACCACACCCAATATTTCCAATTAAAATTCAAGAAGGAGTAGTAGGTATTGCATGACCAGTTGACAATTGTTCTATAATGTTTATAAATTAGAATTTAACTGGTATTTCTCAGCTTGCGAAGTCCAAAAAAGACCATATAGATAAAATTTGTCATCTACCTTTAGTTCATGATATCATTTGCTTGGCAAAGTAACCAAAAAAGATACACTATAGACTACATACATATCGAGTAGCACTATCCTTAAACCCTATATTATTTCATGTATTTCTAGCCAAAAAAATAGGGAAATGATCCAACACGATTTCTGTTTGTGTCTTTGGATGAAGTATGATAATAGCATTTAAAAATTATCGACAACCTTGTTAGCTTTATGTAATGTAGTGTATTATTGTAAATTTGAAAGACTAAAAATAATTGGACATTATTTCAAGCAGAACACATGAAAAACTACTACTACTAATAATAATTATCCGTTATTTAGTAGCAGTAGTAGATTTGTGTCAGGAATGACTTCACCAGTACATGTAGGGCATTAAAATTCATTGAAAGAGAATGATAAAATTGAAAATTTGTTTGAAGACATTTTCTATAAGTGTATAAGAAATGCACAACACAAGTTCGGAGGAAGTTACTTAGGGACCAACATTTGTTCTAGCTTACAGTTGAAGCATTGCACCATTTTTTTGGTCTTGATACGTACAAATGATTGCAACGTGAGCAGGTGAAAAATTAAAAGAACTGGGGATGATCAGGAAGTGATATTTTTCCTTCCATAGGGAAAGTCTGCACCTGTAGTACGAATTCAACGATATTAGAAATTGCTGTGAAGATCTTTACGATAAGGCGTTGGCCAAGTTGTTAACAACAGCAAAAATTAATACAGTAGATGTACACACTACTAAACTGGGACGACAAGTTTGAAATTATTGATATAGGGAAAACCTCATCTTCAATAGGTGCAAGAGTCAGGGAAGAAGTTGTTGCCGATGAGCTTTGTAAAGTGTAC
Organism: Capsicum chinense; assembly: GCA_026120095.1. Taxonomy (NCBI): domain Eukaryota; kingdom Viridiplantae; phylum Streptophyta; class Magnoliopsida; order Solanales; family Solanaceae; genus Capsicum; species Capsicum chinense. The sequence goes on from JAPEIP010000009.1 coordinate 90,130,049, forward strand.
GATATCAATATTTGCTCATTGTCCTCCACCTGAGAGAAGTTTAAGTAAATAGTGAGTATGGTTTTTAGTAAAAGTATTTGAGTAGTATGACATGGCGATGGGGGATTATTTAATAAGTGCCACTTCTTCAATGTAACATCCTGCACGTACTTAGGATTCAGTAAGATCGTTGATTGATACTTTGTGGCTAATCTTATAGCTGTGTATGTCACATATAGAGAGAAATTTTAATTAAATACAAAGGAATAAATACAACAGTAAAAGGAAAAATTTGTAGAGATTGATGTAAACAACATACCACCATGAAATTCAGTAACTCCAGTACGTTTAGCAAGAATAATGGGATACTCATGCAAGTGATGTAGTAGCGTAGCGCCTTCGTTGTCGGCCAAATCATCCCATTTATTAAATAGGGCAGGTTTTTTGCTGGTTGATGTAAGAAACATATAAATTTTTATCACAATAAAATGCTTTAATAAGAGAGAAGGGTTGAGTAACTTACCTCTGATCTATGACAATTGCCTCCCGAAAGTGCTTACTTTTATCGGTGGTATATTGCAGTGCGCTGCAATTAGCTGCTACTGCCAATAAGTCGGGTGTAACAGGAAATAACACAACAACATTTGATTTAATTAGTAGGGCTTAGTTAGATGATTTGGTAAAGAGGCGTAGGCGTAAACTGGGAGCTTACCAAATTCAACACCTGGGCGTAGACCCTTGATAGCTGAAAAAGGAACTGTGTTCAACTTTGTTGAAGAAAGCAGGGGAACTTTCGCACCACTATTATTGGTGACAGGTTCAAAAATTGTGTCTGTTGACCACCCATTTATACACACCGGCACGTATTGAGTAGCCACGAGGGTCTCTAACTTGTGCACAAGAAATCAGATATGTTTTAAAAGAAGAAAATAGCCTCCCGTACTTCAGAATATCATCATCATAGAGCATTGTAGCAGCCTATTATTCCTGTAGTCAAGTGACATAGAGAAAGGTTTAGGCCTACGAATAGAATATACAGAAGAATTTGTTACCATTTTCAACCTTTGCTGCTTTAATCTGGCTTCAAATCCCACTTTCTAAAGTTGTCGTAGGTAATAATATTTTTTGAGACATACTGACTATGAAAATGAATTTTCAGTAAGAACTGGGGTAAAGTTAAACTTACACTTTCATTTTGCACAATCATCGTCTGAAATTGCACACTCTGATCTCTACTTTCATGAGGTCAAAACTTGTCGATGACCTAAACCTTATAGCTCCAACCTATAGCTTCTTTTGTAATGGCATCAACTGGAAGCCATTGATCCAATACGGTAGATTCTATTTCAGAACGGCGGGGAAGGTGTAGAGTAAATAGCAACATGTGGTATAGACCAAACTAATGAGTGAAATTATAGCTCAGTAAAAGAGTTGAAATAACGGATAATAAAGTAAGCAACTTACAAAAGTATGCAGTCAAAAACAACAATATGCAGATCACTGAAATAGTGTCTCACCTTACCTAATGCTTGTAAAATTTTAAATAGTCTACTAAGATGTAATAGAAAGGGAAAAACAATGTTGTCAAAATGTTCCTTTATTCACTATATCACTTACCCCAACGCTCACCTATATAAAATTATTATGTCAAGTTTTTGTGTTTATCAGAGGCGGCCTTAAGATCCAGCCACCGAATTCGAAACCATAGAACAAAGCAAAAATCAGAAAACAAATATACCTATCTAGTTGAACGCACAAAAGGGAAGATCTTAAGATGAGTCAATACACGGTAGATAGAAAAATCGAGCACAAAAATCTGCAAAATCCATATGTGAACATATAAAACATGAATTTGAATATGACCTTAGAAGAAAAGCAAGCTATTTAAGGCTTTGACTAAGGTAGATAAAACTAAATAGAAGAACAAGTAAACAGATATGTTACCAATAAAATTATCTTCAGTAGGAGCAAATCCAACAATTTGCTAGAAGAAACTTCAAACTAACCAAAGTTAAGATAAACACACCGAACAAAATTTTACTCTCTGTGTGCCGAAATTTCAACCGGTTAAGAATTTAAGAGAAATGAAACTAATCAATCTTTTGGAATTCAAGAAGAAGGAATGAGAATGCTAAGCAAAATCATATTTTTACAAGTGAATCAACCCCCCCGAACCAATAAGAAACTTATACCAAACACCTATTTTGATAGAAATTTCCAAAAAAATTCAATGTCAATTATAACACCCATTTTTGTACAAAAACCTCTTTCAAAGTTCCAAAATCCAATATCATCTACAATCACATTCTATAGTTCCAATTATTTTCTATCCAAAGTTTGAGATTTTAGCAAAATTGAGCTACTCTGGAAATACATTACTTTTATTTGTACTTATAAAGCAACTTTTTCCTAATTTTCAGTTGTTCCTATCCGTCTTAGCTTTGGTGGATAGAATTATCCGATAGCTGTTGATGTTCCCC
>JAPEIP010000009.1:90132668-90151106 GCA_026120095.1 Capsicum chinense
TACAAAGAACTCATCTTTTGAACAAAACTTCTACTAAAAGTTCCAGAATTGAGCAAAATTGAGTTACATAAACAACATTTTTCAAGTTTCAGCCAAATTAGGTCTTCGCTGACCTAATTTTGGTTTGTTTGAATTGTCATGCACCTAAAAGGTAGGAGCAACTTTATGTAATATCAATTTGCCAATGATTTCACAAATCGTTGATCAAATTTTTAAAGAAGTCGTCAAAGTCCCAATGCAACTTATGACTAATTTACTGTATAACACTAAAATCATACAAGCTAACATTATGTAAATCTCTACAAACAACCAAACCATACATCCAACAAAGTTATACAGACAGTAAAACTCGGAGACACAGAATAACGGCTAACAAATAAAGTAGTTACCTTAATAGAATCTGAGGAATTGGCAACAGAGAACAAATGAAGTAACAGAGAACAAAGGCAAAATGCAACTGCAATGTAAATTGGGAAGACATTTAGGTAAAGACATCATTTGTGGTAAGAGTTTGACGTGTAACAATTTTGCTAAAGAGAGATTTGACGCGTAAGATTTCCAGTGAATTGACAAATGCAGTTGCTATAAATTTGAATTTTGAAAAAACTATATTACCCCTTAGCAAATGACAAAAATGCCCCTGTGAGGAATAAATGAAATCACAAAACTAACCCTTGGGAAGCTGGCAGGACAACCTCTACCTGCCAGCTTCTATTACCACCTCTTCACCGCTTATATATATTAGTAAAATTGAGGGATAAAATTGTTTTGAAATTAGTTAACATCTCAGATAAAGTTAATTTCAAGTTCTAACACCTTATATTGGATAAATTTAATTTCAAGTTTTATCTTAAAATTATTATATTTATCATCCGTACCAAAAGCCCCTCAAATATTGAATTTAGCTTTAATTTGACCTTCACTTCATCTTAGAATAAAATGTTTTGACTTTTCTATTGCTATGTGTCTTTTCATTATGTTTATCAGGGTAACTATTTCAAAGATGTATGTGCTAAGCCTGACCTAAATTTAATTAAAAATATAATTTATATTATATTTTTAATGTGTAATTGATATAATCTAGTGCACATTATGTATTTTTGATTGACAAATCTACATAATTATTAAAACAATTAGTCAAACAATAATATAATCATGAAAGACGATTCTTTCACCTTATATTAATTCTTTATTCCTACTTTAACTCATGTTGACGACTATCCATCACTCTACTATAAGATCACTAAGCTAGATGAGATTTCCAATTCTCCTTTCTCACTATAACTTCAGAATAACTATGCTTGTTGCCCGCTAAAGCAATTGTCACAGCTCTATGAGAAGAAATTGTAACTACTTTGGTAGATCAGAGATACTAAAAAATTGTGATAAGTGCTTGAGATCATAATAGCTTACAACAACCATGACCTGATCTAATGGAAAGGAAAAACTGAAAGAAAAAAGAGTTTTAGTACACAAATGATCTTATACATGTAAAGATAGTGCTTGAACTCAACTTTGTGAAACCTTGTTTGAGCAAGAAAAATGGACAACAGATAAAGAATTGTAGCTAAGTCCTATAAAAGTTTAAATAAGAGTGTGCCGTTCAAGTGGGTGATCTTCAGAGATCCAAAAAGAGCTTAGAAAATATTATATAGTAGAAAAAAAGTTTGACTGGAGAATTGGCAATACCAAACTAAAAAGACACAACTAATCTGATATTCTATAAAAAAACATAATTTAAAGTTTGTAAAATTTACAACTAGGTGAAGATCAACTATTATACTTTTTTCATCCTTTAAGGTCAATGGTTGATGCGCTGTATAAGTTAAAACCAATAGGGAAGACTCCATTTCATTTCTTTTATCTTTCAATTTTATCTTTTCCTCCACATTTTCAAGAGTACGAAACCTCAATATTCTCAAAGCTTAATTTTTGTTTGTGCAGAGATTTTTGTAGGATCAACTTATTAATGTCCACCCGAAATATGAATTGTAAATTTGGAGTCATAAAGTATCAAAAGTAAGGGTTTTGTTACTTTTCATTATTACAATCTAATATTTTAGATCATGATGACACGTACTAAAAACCACCACTAGGTATGTCAAACTCTATAGCCCCGAACAACAAATAACATGCTAATAGAATAAAAGAACTATTAATGAAATAGATGGTCCAACCATATATTCTAAATATAGAAAATAAGGCCCATGAACTACACAAATAAAGTTCGAAGGAACAAAATATATAAAAAACATCCCAAGACCTAGCATCAGTCGGTACACGAGCTATTAAACACCACAAGAGTACCAAGTAGATACAATAGATACAGAACCATCTCTGAACATATAAAATTAAGATCAATCTAGCCAAATAGATAGAGAAGAAACAACTTCATATTTTAGGAGCTCACCCTAAGTCTCTGATTCAAGATAGATCTGCACGAAGTACACATTAGTAGTGAGAACTCATACTATGATCTGTATCAGGAAAAGATGCAGAAGTATAGCATGTGAACCAAAATATGTGGTACCTAGTAAGCATAATAGGCTGACTAAGTTTAACAAATAAATACAAAGTATAAAGAAAAGATATCATATGCAATATAAGTAACATGAGAGAAGGTACTTACTTATGAAAGCTAGCCTAACACTCTATAGCAAGAATCAAATAAGGAAAGGGTAATGATAGTAGTATACATAGAGTATTTATCAACTAGGAGAAAAAAGTGATAGTCTAATGCTAAATATGGAGATACAAAAAGGAGAGTCCATAAGACATACCTAGAGAGGGAGTAAAACGTCAACAACTACTCTATTACAAGCTGTATAGTAATAAGTAACCATAACCTAACTAGTCCTACATAAGTACAGAAGGTAAAACAACAAATAATAACCTAATCAACCCCCATAAGAACATTAGATACAAACAACAAACATAACCCAACTAAACCCCAATAAGCACAACATGTACAAATAACAATCACAGTAGCGATAGATAGTCTGTATGAATAGATGATTGCAATGGAAATCAAATTATTATATATAAAATGAATACCACATCTAACAATAATGTATACACCTTCTCCAGAATATGAGGCTCAAAAAGGCAAAACATATGGGAAATACCCTTTCCCTAACATCTGTGGCTAGTAAGGAAAGGACCCATTAGGGACTCGGAATATCTGTATATACTTCTCGATCCCAAACAAGGACTTTCAAGAGATAATCAATAATATGAATTAATTTGACTTATGCTCGAAATCAAACAAAGACTTAAATGATCCATTTTCTTCCATTTGGGAACCAATGTATAGATAAAATCTCTCCATATTTTATTTCAAAGTCAAAATTAGTGAGTATAATTTAGGAGAAATCTGTTTGGAAATAGAAAAAAACCTAGTGTTTGATAGAGTTCAAATTCTATAAAAATTCCTAGAAAACCACAGTATAGATGACACGTGTTAATCTTAAAAGTCATCAATCAATATAAAAAGTGGTATATATTTTCTATTTTCTTTTAATAGCCAAAATCATTGTTTTTCCTTGGGAGCAAACTGAAATACATGTAAGTGCAAGTGTGAATATATGCATGCCATCACTAATATATAAAGAGAAGGGATATAATAATACACGTATACACAAATAGGTATCACCGCCTTTCAAAAATAGGTAACACTAATCTGGAATCCAACAGAGTCGTATTAGTGGCATCAGGCTGCAATGACCCCCCAAGTCATTTTTTCTTTTCCACCCCTCTCACTAGTTTAGAGATTTCCTATAACTTCTTGATCTTAGATGGATTTATGCATCTAAACGTCATAATCTACTTATATTTAGCATAGTTTGAGGACTTTTTGTGTGCTTAATGAGTTTTTAATGATAAAATTGAGAATATAAGTGTTAAAATACATGTTTATAATGTATAAGTTGTGTTTACAGCAAGTTTAGAATCAAATTAATAACTTAGAGTTTAGACAATAAAACTAGTGTTACTAGCTTGAGCTATGTGCCATTCTAGTGTATTTCGCTGAATTCTATTTCTTATATGCACTAATTCATTGTGTATGATGATATAGGATACCATGTGAGATGTTAAGATCAATGTTCAAGAGAATAAAAAGATTTAATAAGGTTGGAAAGACTCCAAAGAAGTGAGGAAAGCAAAGGCAAAATGAAGGAGTTTAAGATGACAAAATCTGGAATTTTTGAGACCATGGGTGTGCCACTGTAATGCCCCAACTATGGTACCCAAAATGTTAAATGGTGCTCATGACCCCAAAGGACCACAAGCTAACCCATGACTGATATTTGTACCTGCGTACTGCATACATACTATATAATACGAAAACATGAACTGAAAGACCATAAGGCTCAAAAATGTAACATAAGATATGATAAATCATAACCTATGGATAGGGTATGAAATACCCAAAGCAAAACTGAAATAAGCTATCTAAATATATTGTAGTCTGAACAGCCTCTAAAAGTGACTGTCTGAATAAGGAGTTGATGGGACATGTCCCCAACTAACTCCAACTAATAAACTAATTAACGAGCTAATAAAATAATGATCGTTTCCTCAAAAGATGAGGACTCACTTCTAACTGTGACTGTTGAGACTGGAATCTATTGATGCTCTAGAACTCATGTCTCTAAACCTATGGTATAAGATACCATAGCGCAAATGCGTCAGTACTTTGAATGTACTGGTATGTATGTGAGGTAAGTTGAATGCATGGGATTCATATGAATGAACAAATATAATAACAGATTGACTATCATGAGTGTGAGAGTACATGTATGAGACATAAAATCTGACACTGATACCGTGATAACATGATTACTAAATTTGAATACTAATAATATAACATAATGATAACTAATATAACTGATAACATAAGTGACTGTATCTGACAGTCCCAAATCTGATGGAACTAGCTGAGTTCCATACTATATCTGAATTGACTGTATCTAACAGTCTTAAAATCTGAAGAACTATCTGAGTTCTTAACTGAAACTGATACTGAAACTGTGGGAAGTAGTTATCTAACCGACATGCCCCAAATGATGCATTATAGCTAAATTGGGGTTTAATATGTCCCCTAATTGGAAGGGTGTCAATACCGCACCATTAGTAAGGACTACATGTGAGTGACCCTAATATAACAAATAACTGTAATGAGAATGGTGGAAACCCTCGTATAGCAGGTTAAGCCACCTCATCTACCCTCATATAGTAGGCTATGATGTCTCAACCTATGCTGGCTACATAGTTCTGGAATGCCAGGATTACTTCTAAGAATAACACCCTCATATAACAGGTAAGTTCCCACCCTTGGGTTCACTCGATGCTAATTTCTACTCCCATCTGAATAGACAATGAACATGATTTTATAAAAATAAACATGGACTGAGTTACTGACTTCCGTTGACTGATGGAATACTATTGATATCTAACAACGGACTGAGTTCATGAGATAATGGAGATTTTCTAAGTCATAAGACTGTCTGAAGTCTAAGGATCATAACTTGACTGAGAGTATCGTGAAAACATGATATGGCTCTAGGCACACAACTAATATTTTGGGAACAAGTACCCTCAGGACTCTATGGAAGGAAAATAACCAAGCATAACTTACTTGTACATATAACTAACGTCATAATCCATAAACATTGATAGAAGCACTTCATCAGAACATGTGATAGGCATAACTTGTACATACATGGGGATTTCATGGTATCATGCTAGTTAGGTACTTTTCCTTTATCTAAGAATTTAATCAAACATATTATAGTCATGGTACATGTAAACATCATTATACTATAACTAAACATCATGGTTTAATTCTAATTTCATTATTCAAGGGTTTAGTCAAAGGTTTGCATGAATCTATATCTATAATAATTAAAACCACATAGAAATTATCACCCAACATTGAGTAAAATTCAATTTCTAATTTATCAAAGTGAACAAGAACAACCCAAACATGAAATCATAAAGAAAATCCATAACTTAAAGTTGGAAAAGGGATTCTTGGACTTATGAACGAAAGGAGTCCATGAATGAACACTATACATATCTGGGTTAAGATTCTTGATGTTCTTGAACCTGAAGAATTTGAAATCCTTTATTTCTTAAAGAAGATTGGATTTTGTTTTTGGAGATTAATGTTAGAGAGAAACCCTAATATTGGTTATGAAGTAATAATGAACCAAATTGCTAAAATTGAATATAATTGGGTATATATATATAGGTGGATGGTAAATGACCAAAATACCCCTATTAAAATGTCTTAAAAAAAATAAATAGGACCTACAATGACGGGTCCGACGGTCCGTCGCTGGGTTGATGGTCTATCAGTCATGACCATCATTTTTTGGCAGAATGGGGTCTCACTATTTTGGCTGTGATGGCTTGGGCGACGGTCCATCATAGGTTTGACCGTCTGTCAACTTGACTGTCCCACCTTATCCAGAAAGTGGCATTACTATTTCCCTTACGACGACCTGAGCAATGGTCCATCGCTAGTTTGAAGGTCCGTCATCCTGGGTCGTCGCTCTTAGGAAGAAGGTAGTTCTCACTTCCTTGCTGCGACAGTTGTGTGCGATGGTCCATCCCTAGTCTGATGGTTCGTCGGCCTCACCATCGCATTTGGGTGGTTTTACTACCTTCTGTATTTTGGCCATAACTTTCTCCTTCGATGTCGGATTTTGATGAAATAGATATCATTGGAAAGCTAATTCAATTTCCCACGTGACAAAAAGTGAAAATATTAAAAATTCCACATGTATAAAAGTGGATTTATTTTTCAACGAAAGCTTCTAACATTCTTGAGATGATTTCAAGCTAGGAAAAAGTATGGGGTATTATAATATCTCCCCCCTGAGAACATTCATCCTCGAATAAGACTGAGAATGAGCGGAGAAGATAACCAACGTGCATACTGAACATGAATAACTAAAACATGATCTCTTGACTGACATGACTGGTAACTGAATATATCATACTGAACATGCATATCTGATGCATGTGTAATTAATTCATGAAAGTATACTTGGTGTTCTGAGGAATGAAATTTCACACTATGAGAATGTATGTCTGATGCAAAATTTTATAACTAAACTGATACATGAATGCATGAATGAATATGTAATCGTACTTGGTACCAACTTTATGTTGAACACTGAACATAAAACTAAGCAAGCTTAAGGAGAACTGTTACCTTGAGCTTGATCTCAGTTGGCGAAGAAGAGGTAAGGATACTTGGTACGTATGTCTTCTTCTATTTCCTTAGTAGCTCACTCGACAAACAAATTTTAGAAAAGAATTTTAACTAGAGGGACTTCTTTGTTCCTTAGTCTACGAGTTTGATAGTCTAGGATTTCAACTGGAATCTCTTCATAAGAGAGGCTGTTCTGAACATCGATGCTCTGAATTAGGACTATAACTTCTGGGTCACCTATACATTTATTGAGCAAAGATACATAGAAGACTGGACAAACTAAGGCTAGATCTGAAGGCAATTTGATCTCATAAGCTACCTTGCCAAAGCAACTGAGAATCTTGAAGGGACCAATATATCGGGGACTGAGCTTTCCCTTCTTGCCAAAATTCTTCACTCTCTTCATGGGAGAGATCTTTAGGTAGACAAAATGACCAATCTCAAACTCGAGATCCTTTCTACAAATATCTGTATAAGACTTCTATCGGCTCTGAGCAGCCCAGAGTCTTTCTCTGTTTAACTGAACCTTCTCTAAAGTATCGAATACTGAGTCAGGCCTTATGAATGAGGTCTCACTAACTTCAAATCAACCAATTGGAGATCTACATCTCCTACTACAGAGAGTTTTGAATGGAGCCATATGAATACTGGAATAATAACTGTTGTTGTATGCAAACTCAATCAAAGGCAAGTGGTCATCCAAACTACCCTTAAAATCAATTGAACACACCCTTATCATATGTTCTACAGTCTGAATGGTCTTTTCTTCTTAACTATCTATCTGAGGATGGAAGGCTATACTAAGATAAACTTGGGTACCAAGACCCTTTTGGAATGCTTTCTAGAAATGAGAGGTGAAATAGGTACCTCTGTCAGAGATAATAGATAACAAAATACTATGCAACATGAACAATTCCCTGATATAGAGTTTGGCATAATCCTCAGGTGAATAAAAGGTATGAACTAGAAGGAAATAGGCTAATTTGGTCATTCTATCTATGATGACCCAAAATGAATCATACTGATGACGAGTCAAGGCAAACCCATCACGAAGTTCATGTTTACTTTTTCCCACTTTCAAGTAGGAATAATGAACTCCTGCATAGACCCACTAAGCTTTTGATGCTCTATCTTAACCTGCTGAAATGTAGATCACTTAGCCACAAAATCTGTAATGTCTCTCTTTATCCCACTCCACCAATAGATTTCCCGCAAGTCACAATATATCTTTGTGGCCCCTAAATGAATAGAGTAGCGCACACCATGCGCTTTTGCAAGAATTTACGTCCTCAAGGAATCTACACCTGGAAAATAGAGACGACCCTGACAATGAAGGACACATCTCCCCCTTGGGAGAAAACCACTACTTTCTAATCCTTGACTAACTCTTTTAACTTGAGAAGGCTAGGATCCCTATCTTGCTTTTCTTTCACCTTAAAAACTAGAGATGATTCTGAACTACTATAAACCCATATATCACCCTCCTCTGCATCGACTAAGCAAATGCCTACTCTTGTAAGCTAATGGACTTGTGAGCTAGCTTCTTCTTACTATCCTTAACATGAGAAACACTACCCATGGACAGTCCACTGAGAGCATCGACGACTACATTACCCTTGCCCGGATTATAAAAGAAGCTTATGTCATAATCTTTCAAGAGCTCTAACTGTCTTTTCTGATGAAGATTAACATCTTTCTGAGAAAAGACATACTAAAGGCTCTTATGATCCGTGAACACATCTACATGAGCTCGATAGAGGTAATTCCTCTAAATCTTTGAGGAAAAGACTATGACGGCCAACTCAAGATCATGGGTAGGATAATTCTTCTCATGGGGTTTAAGCTGGCTATAGGCGTAGGATATCAACTTACCATGCTGCATGAGGACACAACCCAAACCTACTTTGGATGGATTGCAATACACTATGAACCCATCTGAACCATCTGGAAGAGCTAGAACTGGACCTGAGGTGAGTCGAGTCTTCAACTCCTAAAAACTCTTCTCGCAAAGATCTGACCACTGGAACTTGACTTTCTTCTGAGTCAATCTAGAAATAGGGGATGCAATAGAAGAAAATACCTCAACAAACCGCCTATAATAGCCAACCAAATCTATAAAACTCCTAATATCTGATGAAGAGAAACGGCGAGGCCAGTTTCTTACCACTTTGGTCTTTTAAGGATCTACTCTAATTCCATCATCGGAAATGATATGACCAAGGAATGCTACTGACCTTATCCAAAACTCACACTTACTAAATTTGGTAAATAGCTGATGATCTCTGAGAGTTTGAAAAACTATTTTGAGATGGTCTGCATGATCTCGCTCACTGCGGGAATAGACTAGAATATCATCTATGAAGACTATGATGAACATGTCCAAGTACTGCTTGAACACACGGTTCATCAAGTCCATGAAAGTGACTGGGGCATTGGTAAGACCAAATAACATAACTAAGAAATTGAAGTTACCATACTGAGTATGGAAATCTATTTTTGGAATGTCACATTCTCTGACTCTAAGCTGATGATAGCCAGATCTGAGGTCTATCTTGGAGAAATAGATAGCACCCTGAAGTTGGTCAAACAAGTCATCGATTTTGGGAAGAGGATACTTGTTCTTGACCATGACTTTATTAATTTGACAGTAGTCTATACACATTCTGAGACAATCGTCTTTCTTGCGCACGAATAATATTGGTGTACCCCACGGGGAAATAATGGGTCAAATGACCCCCTTATCTAAGAGATCCTTCAACTGCTCTTTCATTTTTTTGAGTTCTACTGGTGCCATTCTGTATGGAGGAATAGAGATAGGCTGAGTATCCGGAAGAAGATGAATAACGAAGTCTATTTTCCTTTTAGGAGGAATTCCTGGAAGATCTTTGGGAAAAATATCTGAGTATTCATTTACAATTAGAACTGATTCAATGCTGGAAGTCTTAAAATTGGAATCCTTAACATGAACAAGATGATAAACACATCCTCTAGATATCATTTATATGCCCGAAGGTAGAAAATAAGCTGACCTCTGAAAGTAGATACACTACCCTTCTACTCAAGGATGGGTTCATTCAGAACTGAAACTGGACTATTCTATTTTTGTAGTCGACTGTGGCATAGCAGGAATAAAACTGATCCATGTCGAGAATAATATCAAAATTAGTCATCTCTAATTCGACTAAGTCTATTGAGATGACTTTTTGAAATATCATAACCGGGCAGTTCCTGTATACCCGTCGGGCTATAATAGTTTTACCCACTAGTGTAGAGACTAAAAAGGGCTCTGCTAGAATTTTGGGACTAACTCCAAAATCGACTGCTATATAAGGAGTGATAAAAGACAAAGAAGCTCCTGGATCCAGCAAATCGTAAACATGTACATAAAAGATCTATAGCGTACCAGTAACCACATCAGGAGAATTCTCCTGATCTTATCGAGATTGAAGAGAATAGAGACGATTTAGGCATTGCCCACTTGTAGCACTGGAGATGGCACCCTACTAATTTGGGTGACCAGATTGAGCTGTGGAACGATTCTGTTGAACCTAAGGACGTGGCTGAGGTTATTCTCTGACTCTGTGGCCTGGTTTGCCATATCCAAAAAAAATATCACTGCCAGCTCTGGAAATACCCTGATGGTGCTTGCCATAAGTCTAGAAAAGTAGATAGGTGCGGGCACTGCTAACACTTCCCTGGGACTTAGAGCCTGGCACTCTATCTCTGTTACCCTCTGAACTGGAGCACTGGATGAAGAAGGAGCTGGAACTGACTACTTAGGATGAAACTAAGAATGGTTTCCTCCTGCTGACTTAGGCTGAGAAAAGTTGAAACTACATGTCTTTGTTCTCTTATTCTGTTTCTCCCACATCTTAATCTTCTGCTCTTCTATCTTCTGAGCATGAGTCATGAGCCTGGCTAAAGTTATATCACTATTAAGCATAGTGGATCTGCACTCATTAACCACGCTATTATTTACCCCTAAACAAACTTACTCATCATTTCCCTACTATCTGCAACCACATGAGGGGCATATCTGGCTAATTGAGTAAACTTAAGAGAATACTCTTTCACTATCATATTGCCCTTCCTGAGGTTGATGAATTCTAGCACCTTAGCTTCTCTAAGCTATAGATGAAAGAATCTATCAAGGAACGCGGAAGCAAACTACTCCCACTTAATTAACCCTGCATCATCTGCCCTCTCTGACTTCCACTGCTTGAACCAAGTATGAGCCACATCCTAAAACTGATATATAACTAGCTTAACACTTTCAGCAGTAGTCACCCCCATGATGTCTGTCACCTTCTAAACCTGATCTAGGAATTCCTGAGGGTCCTCATCTGTCTTAGACCTAAAAAAGGATAAAGGATTCTTTCGGTGAAGTCCCAAATTCTGGATGAAGCTGAATTGACCAATGGGTTAGCCGGAATGACAACTGGTCATTCATTCTGAGCCACAACTGACTAAACAAAAGTAGTGATGCAACCCTGAACTCCGCATGAGAAAGATGTTCGTCGAAGGGATCATCTTAGACAGGCTAGGTTCTTATCTTGGGATGCATGATCTTAAATAAAGAGAAGAAATGGATTATACTGAGATATTAGATTGAGATTATGCTTACTGGCATGACAAGAAAACTGAAAGAAGGGAAACTGTTCCCAAAACATCTTATAGCCTCTTGCCTATAATTGTGGCGCACAACACACCCATGTACAAGACTCTACTAGATGCGACTTTCAGATATCTTAGGAATCTATTGAACATTAGGCTCTGATACCAAGTTTGTAACATCTCAAATCTGCTACCCAGAATGTTACACGATGCTCATGACCCCGAAGGACCACAAGCTAACCCATGAATGATATTTGTACCTGTATATTGCATACATACTGTATAATGCAGAAATATGAACTAAAAGGCCATAGGTTCAAAACTGTAACATAAGATCTGATAAATCATAGCATATGGATGGGGTATGAAATACCCAAAACAAAATTAAAATAAGATATCTAAACATACTGTAGTCTGAAAAGACTCTAAACATGACTGTCTGAATAAGGAGTTAATGGGACATGTCCCTAATTAACTCCAACTAATAAACTAATTAATGAGCTAATAAAGTAATAATCATTTACTCAAAAGATGAGTAGTCCCTTCTAACTCTGACTGCTGAGACTGGAATCTACTGATGCTCTAGAACTCGTGTCTCTAAACCTATGGTCTAAGACACCATAGCACAAATGCGTCAGTACTTTGAATGTACTAGTATGCATGTGAGGTAAGATGAATGCATAGGGTTTATATGCATGAACAAATATAATAATATACTGGCTATCACGATCGTGAGAGTACATGCATGAGACATATAAACTGACACTGATACCATGATAACATGATTATTGAATCTGAATACTGATAACATGATATACTGATAACTGATATAACTGATAACATGAGGAATTGTATCTGAAAATCCTGAATCTGATTGAACTAGCTAAGTTTCATACTGTATTTGACAGTCCTAAAATTTAAAGAACTATTTGACTTCTTGACTGATACTGATACTAAAACTGTGGAAAGTAGTCATCTAATCGATATGCCCTAAATAACACATTATAGTTGAATTGGGGTCCAATCTATGCCCTGATTGGAAGGGAGTCAATACCGCGCCACTGGTAAGGACAACATGTCAGTGAACTTAATATAACAGGTAACTCTAATGAGAATGGTGGGAACCCTCATTTAACAGGTTAAGCCATCTCATCTACCCTGATATAGTAGGCTATGATGTCTCAACCTATGCTAGCTACATAGTTCTAGAATTCAAAGATTGCTTCTAAGAATCACACTCTCATATAATGGGTGAGTTCCCACCCTTGGATTCGCTCGATGCTAATTTCTACTCCCATCTGAATAGACACTGAACATGATTTTCTAAAACTGAACAAGGACTGAGTTACTAACTTCCGTTGACTGAAGGAATACTACTGATATCTGGCAACTAACTGAGTTTATGAGATCATAGAGATTTCCTGAGTCAGAAGACTATCTAAAGTCTAAGGATCATAGCTTGACTGAGAGTATCATGAAAATATGACATGGCACTAGGCACACAACTAATATTTTGGGTACAAGTACCCCCAGGACTCGATGGAAGGAAACTGACAAATCATAACTTACTTGTACATATAACTAACATCATAATCCATAATATATTGATAGAAGCACTTCATCAAAACATGTGATAGGCATAACTTGTTCATACATGGGGATTTCATGGTATCATGCTAGTTAGGCACTTTTCCTTCATCTAGGCATTTAATCAAACATATTGTAGTCATGGTACATGTAAACATCATTATACCATAACTAAACATCGTGGTTCAGTTCTAATTTCATCATTCAAGGGTTTAGTCATAGGTTTGCATGAATCTATATCTTTAATAATTAAATCCACATAGAAATTTTCACCCAACATAGAGTAGAATTTCATTTATCATTTATCAATGTGAAAAATAACAACCCAAAAATGAATCATAAAGAAAATCTATAAATTGAAGTTGGAAAAGGGATTCTTGGACATCATGGATGAAAGGAGTCCGTAAATGAACACTATGCATACCTGGGTTAAGATTCTTGATGTTCTTAAACTTATAATATTGGAAATGCCTTAGTTCTTGAAGAAGATTGGATTTTGTTCTTGAAGATTAACGTTAGAGAGAAACCCTAATATTGGTTATGAAGTAATAATAAACCAAATGGCTAAAATCGAATATAATTGGGTATATATATAGGTGGGTGGTAAATGACCAAAATACCCCTATTAAAATGACTTAAAAAAACTGAACGGGACCTGCAATGGCGGGTACGATGGTCCTTCACTGGGTTGATGGTCTGTTAACTTGACCATCGCATCTTATCCAAAAGGTGGCCTCACTGTTTCCCTTGTGACGGCCTGAGCGATGGTTCGTTGCTAGCTCGATAGTCCGTCGGTCTGGGCTATTGCTCCTAGGAAGAAGGTAGTTCTCACTGCCTTGCAATGATGGTCATGGGCGATTGTTCATCGCTAGTCCGATGGTCCGTCCGCCTCACCATCATATCCGGGCGGTTTTACTGCCATTTGTATTTTTGCCATAACTTTCTCATTCGATGTCGGATTTTGATGAAATGGGTATCGTTGGAAAGGTATTTCAATTTCCCACATGCTAAAAAAGTGAAAATATTAAAAATACCTGGTGTATAAAAGTGGATTTATATTTCAAGGAAAGCTTCTAACATTCTTGAGCTGATTTCAAGCTAGGAAAAAATATGGGGTATTACAACCACGCCCTCTAGCCTTCGAGTAAGGGAGTGCCACACCCCAAGACATAAAGTAACATGTAAAAAATAGTAAGAATCTTTGTTAAGGGTGTACCATTCCCCTAAACATGAAGCAAAATGAGCGCGACATGCCCAAAAGCCAAAAATGTGCTACTTGCTTCCTAGTATATATAGAACACTTGTCTCTTGTTGTAAACACCTTAGATGACTTTTGGGGATGGAAATACAGTTGAGGAGGACAATTAGGGTTATTAATCTTTATCTTAGTTTAATTTTATTTTTTATAAATGAATTTCATTCTTTTTATTTGTTGTATGACCATGAGTGGCTAAGCACCCTCATCTAGGGTGGAGGCCAAGAACATGAATACTTATGCTTTCAATTAAGTTTGTTTAAATTAGTTATCATTATTGGTTGTTCATATATCCTTGATATTGCTATTGTACAAATTTACTACCCTTAGGATAAACCTATATTTCAATTGTATGCCCGAAAGAAGGAACACTAGATTAGAATGTGAGATATATAGAGGGGGTTATTAAACTTTGAATGAATTAAAGTTAGGATTCATGGTTAGGATTGGAATATACCTAATTCTCCCATTTAGTACATATATGGGATGAAATATAAATGAATTTATGTCACGACCCGAACCAGGGCCTAGTAATGACAGGTATCTAAAGCCTATTATGGGCCGGAGACCACCCCCTAGCCTGACCTCCAAAGCACAATAAAAGTAAACAATGGAAGAAAACCAAAATATATAATAAAGATATATAAGTCTAATCAAGTTCTAAGAGTCAAAGCATAATGACCAAAATATCCTAATATTGTCTACAAAAGCCTCTAAAACTAGAATACCAACTAAGTTGGGACATGCCCCCGACTATGATCCAAAAGAATCCAGAATGAAATACGAAACAATATAGAAAATAATGAAATAACCAGGCCTTCCAAAAGATGGAGGCTCACCATTTCACAACAGATCCACAGGAGTACCGAACTACCTAACACTGCATAGGAGCATCAAAAAACCCTTCCAACCCTACATCATGAAATAATGTAGCATCTAGAGAAGGTCAATTGGGCGAGCACTAGAATGTAACTTAGGGGATATGGATAAAATGATGCAATTTCAAAAATTCAGTCATAAACTATATACACCACATTCGTATACATATATAGGATGTCGGGATAAGGACAAGGGTCATAACAAGAGAGTTTAAAGTATTAACCTAAACTGTGTAGCTCGCTCCATTCGAATGGCACCCATGGGTTATATGGGTCAAGCTCTCCCTACTAGAAGGGCCCCAAGTGCGTGTTAGCAGGACGAACTGATTAAAAACCAAGGAAAGGCTAAAGATATCAAGGCTATACCCCTCACAATGAGCTAAACAATTCCCTTTAAGCTCAAATTAAAAAAGTTGCTCATAAACCTCCAATTGATCCAGGAGTCATTCATTAAGGCATTTACCAACATGGTATCATCGTACCAGAATATATGTAAGATGATTCAATTATGCCAAACCAGTCGATATAACCAAAATAAATCCCGAGTTCCATTTAAAATCCAAAACCAAGACCA
Organism: Capsicum chinense; assembly: GCA_026120095.1. Taxonomy (NCBI): domain Eukaryota; kingdom Viridiplantae; phylum Streptophyta; class Magnoliopsida; order Solanales; family Solanaceae; genus Capsicum; species Capsicum chinense. The sequence continues at coordinate 90,148,799 of JAPEIP010000009.1, forward strand.
ATAAGGCCATCCAAAACCATATTCATTCATTTATCCTTGAATGCAATACAATTAGTTCAAAATACAAGTTAAACCGCACAATTATCCATATTCAAAATCAAGTTTACAAAGTGGGTTGAGGTTAATGCCAGCGTCAACAAAAATTTCCATCAATTTTGGGGAAACCCTTGTCCCCTATTCCAACCATTAAAATAATGCACCTATTCAGTCCTACAAAACATAAATTAAAACATGAATAAACATTTAAAACATGGGAAAAGTACTTCAAGTAATAACCATAAAACCACTTCAACTTTATTTAAAACCCATAATTTAAATCTCATGAATATCCACTTAATTTATGCCATAATATAAAATTAAAGTCACAGGAAGAAAGTCATGTCTGAAATATAGAAGAAATCAAAGAGAAATCAAAGTTTGAAGCTTGAATGTTGAATTTTATATAAAACCCTTGAGCTTTCTTGGGTTTTGATTTAAAGAGGAAAAAATAGTTTTGATCTTTGAAAACTTAAGGGAAAGGGGTTATTTTATGTTTAAAAGTTGTACAAGCGATAAAAAGACCAAAAGCACCCTAGCCCAATTGAAAAAAATAAAAACTGGATGAATTTAACATAGCGACATGGAACACCACTATAGCATAGGGTACACTTCGTGCCACGTCCTTATCGTGGAGGTTAGCCTTCTAGCACGCCCGTATCACGGAGGCTTACTGCCTCGAGGTCCCAAAATGACCCCAAATCCCTTTTGATAAATATGTAACTTTCCCACAACACCCTTTTAATATCCCTGAACATAATTTAGTCAAAAATCAATATTACACATATGGAAGGGTCAATGTAACAGGGACTATGCTTCCCCCTTCCCAAATCTCATGACTCTTTTTATAGGAGACACCTTTAAGAAAACCCAACTGCTTACTTCAAACTTCAAATCCTTTCACGTCGCATCCACATAAGACTTTTGGAAACTTTGAGCAGTCTTAAGTCTTTATCTAATCACTTTCACCTTATCCATGGATTGGTGAACCAAGTCAGGACCAAACAACCTAGTTTAACCAACCTCAAACCATCTAATAGGAGACCTATACCTCCTGCCATCAAGAGCCACAAAATGAGCCATTTGGATGCCAGAATGATAACTATTATTGTAAGCAAACTAAATAGAAGACAAATGGTCAATCACACTACCTTTAGCATATCCTCCAAATTCTGAATGGTCTGCTCTGCCTGTCTATCCGTTTGAGGGTAGAAAGCAGTGTTAAGGGTCACTTGAGTACCTAACCTTTTTGAAATAAATACCATAAGTAAGACAAAAACTATGTACCTCGGTCTGAATGATGAATAATGATGCTTCATATTTCTTTACTATTTCCTAAATCAACAACTTAACATAATCCCCTTCGAAGTAGTTAGTCCTCGCATGCAAAAAGTGAGCAGACTTAGTCATTCTATCCATAATGACCTAAATAGAATTATAATGATTACGAGATCGCGAAAGACCAGTAATGAAATCCATATTAATCATCTTCCACTTCCACATAAGCAACTCTATCTCTTGGGACATGCCACCAGGACTCAAATATTCAACCTTGACTTGTTAAAAAAACCATACACTTAGCCACAAAGTTTACCATATCTCTCTTCATACTATTCCACTCGTAGATTTTCTTCAAGTCATGGTACATCTTAGTTGAACCTGTATGAACTATATATTTAGCCTCATGATCCTCAACCAAGATTTTTTCCCGCAGCCGATCAATATCAGGAACACATAATCTTCCCTGATACCTCAAGATGTTATCTGCCTTAATTCCATAACCTTTTGATAACCTAGATCATCCTTAAACTACATAAGTATGGGATTTATAACCTGTTTCTACTTCACCTCAACACCCAGAGAGATGACTTAACCAGCTCTTAAACAATTATTCCTCTATCCTCAGAGTCTAAGAGATAAAATCCCAAGTTAGCTAACCTGTGAATACCCTTCACTAACCCTCTTTTCTCCTCATTAACATAAGATAAAATTACTATAGACAACCTACTAAGAGCAAACTCATATCGTAATTCTTACGTAATTTATATTGTAATTGTTAAGTAATTCAAAAGAATGCCTCTTCCTGAGATTCAATTCCTTCTATGTAAATACATAATACAAGCTCTTATGGTCTGAATAAATATCCATATGCACTCCATACAGATAATGGCGCCAGATCTTTAAAGAAAAAACCAGAGTCGCTAACTTTAAATCATAAGTTGGGTAATTTCTCTCATGAGTCTTAAGTTTCCTAGAAAGATGGGCCACAACC
>JAPEIP010000009.1:90160230-90181320 GCA_026120095.1 Capsicum chinense
AGTTTGCTTCGGGGCTTTCCGTGTCATATCCAGTCACTTTTGGTATTATATAGAAGTTAGTTATATGGCGGGGTATGTCCCGACCTTAGTTAAACTCTGTGTATTGTCTAGAGGCTTTGTAGACCTAATGTACAGTCAAGGTGGTATTTTATTAATAGACGTAATGGCTCCAATATCCAAGTAGTGTATATACATATATATGTGTGCTTGAGCTTATACAGGTGATTATTTCCTTTTATATGGGACATGATGCTGTCCCAATTTTGGGTTGTCATAGAGGTATGCATGGGACATATAAGGTTATAAGCTGGTTCTTCTGAGCCTCCTCGGTTACGGGTGCCAGTCCGCCCTAATAGGATTTGAGGCATACAATGGTAGTCTACCAAGAGGTTTAATATGGCTAATGATAGGGAACTTGAATGTCTCCTTAATCTAAATGGTTTGGCTATAAATAATGCTTTCAAGTATAGTGGTATGATGATACAACTAGTTTAATAAATAGCCTTGGTTAATAAAAGAATAATTAGATTGTTTGGACTTGGTTTTAATTTGGGCATTAATGGCAGAAAACGTAAGCTACGTTGTGAAAGGTGGCGGTCCCAGCGAGGATCAAAATTGGAAACTCATATTTGCCAATATGAGTGGTCTTTGATGGCCACGTGCAAGTGTCATATTTATATTGGAGAGATGTGCTAGTCATTCCAAGGATATTGCCTAGTTATGCAGCTAAATGTACAAGGACTCTTTCAGCAGAGGGAGCTGAACCCATATGGCCCATGGGTGGTTGGATAGCTAAGCTACACAACACAGGTAAAGGTTTTAATATTATGCTAAACCTAGTCCCTTTTCCCAACACTTATATATATGTATGGTTGTTTGGATTGAATGGTTTTGTCATTTTTTTTATAACTGGAATTACTTTATTTTTATCCTGAGTTTCATGCTAGTGTTCACTCACCAACCCATCTACTGGCGACCGTATACCCATGCTAGGCAAGAACTGACATTCAAATTCTCCTTCATAGTACTTGATTTAGGGACAACTTATTGGACTGAAGTAGTGAGCTTCGATCCTTTCGGAAGGCATCATTTAATGTTTCAAATTCTTAGACTTTTTAGTTTTTTGGATATTAGTTTTGGTCATGGTTGGGGGTATATCCCAATCGAATATTTTTATTCTTTTGGATAGAGGATTTATGGTACTTTTGGGGGTTGATAGGGGCTGGATCGGTATTGGTGTCGGCCTTGGCATTGGAATAAGCTAGGAGGCTAGCATCATTCGATAAAATTTCTCACAGTTCCACCATATTATATTTTGGGTTTAATTATCATATTATGTTTTATATTTTCTTAATGGTTTGGTATGGTATGGATAGTTGGTTTGGTATGGTTAGACTCGATTGGGTCGGTCATGGTTATGAACCTATCCCAGAGTCTCCAGTAGAGCATTATGTAATCAAGTTATATTCTAAAAATTCAGCTCATCCAATGTTTTATAAGGATGTTAGGTTGGGTTAAGAGGGCGGTCCCCGGTCCTGGTTGGACTTGAGATGCCCATTACGACAAAGAATCAATTCGGGCTACATCAATTTGATAACAGAGACCAGGTTCATGGACAATTAGGAGTCCACAAAGCCGTGTCGAGTAAAGTCTCTTTTAGGGGTGTGTAGCGCGCCACACTCATAAGGGAGAGGCTACAAGACATTTAAGAATGTTTCACTTTCTTGGTATTCTTTCTTTAAGCTTGACTTATTAGTCCTGGAATCTCATCTAATACTTATTTGTTTTTCTTTTAGATCATGCTTCCTAGATCTGGAACACGAGGAAATTCTTCTGCCATAGCTAGATGTGATGTTGAGGGACAACGGACTACTCTTAGGGTTCATCTTTGATCTCATGGTTCTATTTCTGATTGTACTAGAGTTTATTCTATTCCTTCTACTACTTCTCAGGTCCCTCAGGTTAATATGATGAATGCAAAGTTCCATCTGTCTATGCATGCTATTGCCCAACTGGTTGCTGCTCAGGCTGAGCTGAGTACGACTAACATTATGTATGCTCAGGTCGATGATATGTTTAACCAGTTGCAAGGTTCCTAGTTCTTTTCTAAGATAGATCTTCGATCTGGGTACCATCAGTTGAATATTAGGGAGGTGGATACCCCTTAGATGACTTTTTACAGTTAGTATGGGAATTATGAGTTTTTGGTGATGTCATTTGGATTGAAAAATTCCCCATCAATGTTTATGGAATTGATTAATAGGGTGTTTCGATAGTATCAGGACCTCTTCATCATTTTTTTTATTAATGATATTCTGGTGTATTCGAAGAGTAAGGTTGATTATTCTAATCATCTCTTTGTAGTGTTGCAGACCTTAAAGAAACAACGGTTCTTAGTTCTTAAAGTGCTAGTTTTGGTTGAATGCTGTGATTTTCTTGGGTCATATCATTTCTAGTGAAAGGATCATAGTGGATCCGCAGAAGGTGTTGTGGTGAAGAAGTTTCCTAGACCTACAACTCCATATGATATTCGGAGCTTTTTGGGTTTAGCTAGATATTATAGGTGGTTTATGGAGAGTTTTTTGTTAATAGATACTCCTTTGACTAAGTTAACTTAGAAAAAGGTTAAGTTTTCTTAGTTGGGTGCGTGTGTGGGGAGTTTTGAGAAGTTGAAGGATAAGTTGACTTCAGCTCCAGTTCTGACCTTACCGGAAGGCAATGATGAGTTCGTAGTTTATTGTGATGCATCTCGGATTAGTCTTGGTTGTGTGTTGATATAGCATAAGAAGGTTATAGCCTATGCCTCCAGGCAGTTGAAGGTACATAAGAGGAACTATCCTACTCATGATTTGGAGTTGTTAGTCGTTGTGTTTGCTTTAAAGATATGGTGGCATTATTTGTATGGTGTTCATGTGGATATCTTTTCTGATCACAAGAGTTTATAGTATATGTTCTTGGCTGAGGCGCATGAGTCATGCTATGTTGTTCATCCTGGTTCTACTAAGATATACGATATCTCAAGGAGATCTATTAGTGGAGTGACATGATGCGAGACATGGTTGATTTTGTGTCCAACTGCATGATGTGTCAATAAGTTAAGGTTGAGTACATGAGGACTGGGGGTTGTATCAAGAAATTGAGTTACCAAAATGGAAGTGGGAGGAGATCAATATGGATTTCATTACTGGTCTTCCTCGATCTCTAAACTAATTTGATTTGATTTGGGTCATCGTAGATAGAATAACAAAGTCTGTGCATTTCTCGCCTGTGCGGACTAATTTTTTGGTGGACGATTATGTGAAACTTTATCTTCAAGAGATTATAAAACTGCATGGGGTGCCTATTTTGATTATTTTTTATCATGGTACATATTTAACATCCCATTTCTGGCGGTCTTTCTAAAAAAGGTTGGGGACTAAGGTGAGTCTGAGTACTGCTTACCATCCACAATCGAATTGGCAGGAAGAGAGAACAATTCATACGTTGGAAGATATGCTTCAAGCCTGTGTTATTGATTCTGGTGGAAGTTGGGTGGAGAATATACCTTTGGTAGAGTTTTCTTACAATAATAACTCTCATAAGAGTATTGGTATGGCTCCTTTTGCGGAGTTGACTAGTAGTATGTATAAATCTTCTATTGGTTGATTTGAGCTTGGCGAGGCTAATTTGTTTGGTCCAAATTTTGTTCATCAATCTATGGAAAAGTTGAAAGTGATTTTGGATAGGCTTAAGGCTGCTCAGTGTCGTCAAAAGTCCTATTCGAATGTTAGACGTAGAGACTTGTATTTTATAGTTAGGGATAAGGTTTTCCTTAAGGTTTCTTCTATGAAAGGAGTAGTGTAGTTTGTAAAAAAAGAAAAGCTCAGTCCTTTGTACATTTGTCCTTATGAGAGTTTGCGGAGAGTAGGAAATGTTGCATATGAGTTGGAGTTGCCCTATAGCTTGAGTTTGGTTCATTCAGTGTTCCATGTTTTGATGTTGAGGAAGTGCATTGGTTATCCATCTTTGATTTTTCCTTTAGAGGGGTTGGATATCTTGGATTCTCTGTCTTATAATGAGATCTCGGTTTAGATATTGGATAGGTAGGTTCGTCAGTTATAGACCAAGGATATGGCTTTAGTTAAGGTTATATGGAGAAACCACAAGATATAAGAAGCCACACGAGAAGTAGAGGAGGACATAAAGTCCAAGTATCCGCATTTGTTTTCTTCTCCTGGGATTCGTGTGAAAGGTTTTTGTCTTGAACATATCTTTATTTTCTGAGTTTGTTAAAGGAAAAATTAACATTTTTACCTCTTTTTTTTCAAACTTTGTTAAAGGGATGTTTGATAATACAAATGACTCTATGTATGGTTATCCCTACCTTATCCGGCATTCGGTGACGAATGTTCCTAGTGGGGGAGATTGAAGCATCCCAGGTTTGGACCCTTAGAAAATTTCCTAGAATCCTATTCTTCAGACCTAATACAACTCATGGTACGAGCCATATGCTGGGGTACAAGTGGTGAAATCCTATCGTAAGCTGACCAGTGTTAGTTGGTGGGATGGTGTTGGACACTGGAATGGATACGACTTAGGTGTGAGTATCATATGGTCGGGTACGTGTTTGATCCTATTGGTGTTACATTCTGCCAAGGATACGAATTACGGACATGGATCATATGCTGAGGTTACGGCTTAGGTAGATGAGTTGTATACTGGATATTGTCTGATCCATTGTTAAGGCTTGGTTACAATCAGGTGGGTATCAACCGTAAGGGAGGTTAAGACTCATAAGAGGGTCAATCATGACCCTGTGTTGGGTTTTTATAGGATTTAAGTGGGGGTATTCTGGACATTTTCCTACTTACCTTAATAAGGACCCATGACTTCTAATACACTTAGAAGGCTATTTACCATATTATTTTACTCTTAAGCATTCAAAAACTTTTCCTAAACATATTATAATTCTATCAAGACTTTGGGGCAAAGAGCTAGGGTTTCAACTAAGGGATTACTTTGGGGCTTGTCTTGGTGAATTATTTCCATTAATCTTCTTGGCTTAAGGCATGATTCTCTTCCCTAATTGTAATTTCAATTAAAGGCATGGTTACATAGTTGATTTTCGGGATTTTCTCTTGCATGATTATGGCTTTCAACTATTGATTTGGGGGTTTTCATGTTAAATGCTTGGTAATGATTTCCTATGGTTTTAATTATGTTTTATAAGCATTAATGATGGTTTTGTACAATTGAATTGCATGGTAATGGTTTAATGGTAATGGAATTTGGTTTTAGTTATATTATGCCCCTAAGGTGTTTGATAAAATGCTTATAAAGATATGTTCATTACATTGGCTTATTTTAATGGAATTGTTGCTTGTTTTTGGCTTATCCATGAAACCTTACTTTTTTTTCAATGGTTTACAAAGTTTAATAGGATATGCTTATGGAAAACATAGTAGTCTCCCAAGAGGTTTAATATGGCTAATGTTAGGGCACTTGAATGCCCCCTTAATCTAAATGGTTTGGCCGGATAATGCTTGCAAGTATAGTGGTATGACGATACCACTAATTGATTGAATAACCTTAGTTAATAAAAAGATAATTAGATTGTCCGGACTTGGTTTTAATTTGGGCATTAGTGGCGGGAAGTGTAAGCTAAGCCGTGGAAGGTGGTAGTCCTGAGGGGATCAAAATTGGAAACTCATATTTTCCAATATGAGGGGTCTTCGATGGCCATGTACAAGTCTCACATTTATATTGGAGGGATGCACTTGTCATCCGAAGGATATTGCCTGGTTGTGTGGCTAAATACACTGGGACCCTTTCAGCAGTGGGAGCTGAACCAATATGGCTCGTGCGTTTAGGATGGCTAAGCTACACAACCCAAGTAAAGGTTTTAATGGCATGCTAAAGCGTACCCTTTTCCCAGCACTTGTATCTATGTATTGTTGTTTGCATTGAATAGTTTTAACTTGGTTTTGATAAATGGCATTACTTTCTCCTTATTTCGAGTTTCATGCTAGCTTTCACCTACCAACCCGTCTACTACGACTGTATACCCACACTGTGTAGGAACTGGCTGTTCGACTCCTTCTTTATTATACTTGATTTAGGGACAGTTTATTGGACTAAAGTGGTGACTTCCATCCTTTCGAAAGGCATCATTTCATGTTGGAAATTCTTAGACTTTTTTCTTTCTTTTTGAATATTGGTTTTGGCTATGGTTGGGGGCATATCCCAATTGGATATTTGTATTCTTTTGGATAAAGGCTTTATGGTACTTCTGGGGGTTGGTATTGGCGGGTCGGTATTAGTGTCTGCCTTGGCATTGGAATAAGCAGGGAGGTAGGCATCATCATACATAATTTCTCACTGTTCCATCGTATTACATTTTTGGTTTGAGTATCACATTATGTTTGATATTTTCTGAATGGTTTGGTATGGTATGGTTAGAATCGGTTGGTTCGGCCATAGTTGTGACCTTATTCCAGAGTCTTTAGGAGAGCATTACGCAATCTTGTTATATGCTAAAAATTTAGCTCATCCAAGGATGTATAAGGTGGTTGGGTTGGGTTAACGGAGCGGCCCCCAATCCTGGTTGGACTTGGGATGCCCATGAAGACAAGGCCCCGATTCGAGCTACATCAGTTTAAGTTGTATATGAAATATTTAATGTGGAACTTGCTATTCACGTAGTCGTTGTAGTGCTAGCTTTGATGTCTTTGTTGTAGTAGCAATGTGGATTCTTTCTTATATGGTGCTTTATCCAATGATTTGTTCGATGGTGAAATAAGGTTTTAAGTGTGGGTGATGATCTTTGGCGGATTTATGCACTTAAGTGTCATAATCTACACGTATTTAGCCTAATTTTTAGGAATTCCTATGTGGTTAATGAGTTTTTAATGAATAATTGAGCATATATCTATTAAAATGCATGTTCATAATATTTAAGGTGTGTTTACAGTAAGTTTAGAATCAAATTGGTCACCTAGAGTATAGATGAAAAAACTAGTGTTACTAGCTTAAGGTAAGTGTTATTCTAGAGTATCTAGATGAATTATATTATGTTATGCACACTAATTCGTGGAGTTTAATGATATAGGAGATCATGTGACATGTTAATATCAATATTTTGAAGAGTGAAAAGATCTAATGAGGTTGGAAAAACACCCACGAAATGAGAAAAGCAAAGAGAAAAGAAAGGAGTTTAAGATGACAAAATCTGGAATTTTTGATACCATTGGCATGCCACGCTTTCTATCCTCTGAGATAATGGCATGCCACACCAAAGACACAAAGTAAAATGTCAAGAAACAGTAAGCATCCATATTGGTCTGCCACGCCCCTAAAGGAGGAGCAACATGCGCTTAACACGCCCAAGAGCCAAAAATGGGGTACTTTCTTCCTAGTATAAATAGAATACTTGTCTCTTATCGTAAAAACTTTGGATGACTTTTGGGTCTTTAAATTGGGATTCTTAATCTTTACTTTAGTTTACTTTTTCTTTTTATACTTGAATTTCATTCTTGTGATTCGTTGTAAGACCATGATTGGCTAAACACTCTCGTCTAGGGTTTATGCCAAGAACATGATTACTTATGCTTTTAATTGTGTTTGTTTAAGTTGATTGTCATTATTGGTCATTCATATATCATTCTTATTACTATTCTATAGATTCATGACCTTTATAATAAACCTATAATTCTATTATGAGCCTGGAAGGAAGAAAAATAAATTAGAACATGGGATATATGGGAGTAGGTTCTTAAACTTTGAATTAATTAAAGTTATGATTCATGGTTAGGATAGTAATGTACCTAATTTGTTCCATTTGTTATTATATGGAAAGAAATATAAATGTGATTAACTTAAATCTCGTATCCCGCTAAATGATGTAGTTGTAGGGCAAAGTTAGATAAATGATTAGAGGCTTAGAAGGCCATAATAATGTATCAACCCCGTGAATCAACAACCATGAATCAACTAAACTAACAAAACTTTATAGCTAATTTGGATTTTTGTAGTGCCTTGACAATGGATTTCTCCCCATTACTTTATTCAACCCTTTAAATTATTGAATTATTTTTGGTTACGTTTGAATTCTCAACTCTTAAACTCTCTCAGTTACAATTAGAACTTGTTTAATATTTGTAATAATGCTAGAATTAGATTATTGCTGAATACAAGTCCCTATACGATCGGTACTTGTCTTTTAAAGGCCCACTTTACTACATGCTAATCATGTACACTTGCATATGCACCAGGACGAAACACCGTCCCAAGTCATTTGTGACTTGTTGGACCTGATAGTTTAGTTACTGAGTAGCTTATTTGTTTTTTTTTTAGAGAAAATTACCTATTTTAAAGAGTTCATTAGTAAGAATTGTATATCAGGCATAAACTTCATGTTAACGACCTTGTATGTCAATTCTGACGGTTCCATCAGCTCTAGAATGATGATTTTAGGCTGGGGAACTTTTGTTCTGGACCAAGACTTTCGGACTCATTTCGGGCTATTGGATGGAATTTAGTAAAAGTGGCCATTAGATGTGGGGCCTATATTTCATCAAAACAACTCCAAATGGAAATTTTGATGGCACCATTGAGTCCGAAATGTCAAATTTAATAGGGTTGACTTGGCTAATTCATTCAAATTTTGAATGAATCCTAAGGGGTAGTGGAGACTTGAAAAATTCCAAGTTCACCTAGTACATCCTCTAAACCGGACCTTTGGTCGCTTTATAGGAGGTTGCTTTAGTGGCCAACTAGTAGATTTAGGGTCCAAGGCTAGTCTCACCTTAGCCACTTTCGCAGAAACGTTGACGAGTGGGTGTCGCTTAAATGACACCTTGTGTGCTTTAGTGGAGGGTGACCCAAGCCAGGGAGCATTTTAGGTGACTTCTTAAGCAACACTTGGGAGGGATTTAATTCATGCCTTTCCCGGTTTGGTCCTACTTCTCACAAGTCTCAAGAGCCATTAAGCCCTAAAGAGTGTGGACAATTAGTAAACTAATCCTTAGGTGATCGTGGGGTGTTGGTGATCTCAGAATATTCATTTCCTTGTCATAAACCTTATAAGTTCTTGTCAAATTCTTTAGTTAATTCTCCAATTTACTCATATGTCCCTAGTTCTTTGATGGGTTTATATTGGTATAATTTGAGCTTGGAATTTACTCATTCATGAGGATAAATGATCTTTGAGAATAGAGGCATGTGGTGAAGATTTTGAAAGTGTGATTTCACTGATGGACCCCACATATGACTTTGACTTGATTTTAGACCCGAATCATAAAAATGTAATATGGGTATAATTGATCTTTTATTAATGCGTAGATTACTATTTTGATAGTGTGGCATCGTGCAGAGGCTTTTTGTAAGGGGAAATCACCAATTTATTGTGCTTTATCTTCTTTGATGTCCATCTAGGCTAAGCTTACCTTCTCTTAAATTGAGATAAATTAGAGTATTGACATGATATTGTACTAGTTTTTGGTTGGGAATTATGACTTGGAGGTTTATTTAGTTGAATTTGGATTATTCAGCTAATTAAGGGACCGTAATTAGGTGAATTTGACTTTACTAGCCATTTTTAGGTTAAATAACCACATTAATACTTTAAATGTACTGGTACGTGAGATAAGGACTAACTAAAGTGTATATAGATACTAAGCATTAATTCATGAACATGTAAAATGAAGGCAAGACCAAATAAAGCATGAATAGAAATGATCTGTAAAACTTACCCTTAATAGAGGATAAACTATACATTTCATCATGCAAACCTAAGCTAATATAACCTGAATAATGAACTGAAACTGTGGGAGCTATTATGTAACCGCCAAACTATGTGACCGCCAAACCCTAATTTGAGACAATTGGGGTCCAATCTCAAACCCCAATTGGAATGGTGCTGGTCCTTTGCCAGGGGTACCAACACATGGCTGATAATGTGGATCCAACAAGGATGATGTCCCAGAGAAATAGGGTGTCACCCTCGACTAGCAGGTGCCCCTAAGAGAGTGTCAACCTTCAACTGGAAGGAAGACCTCTTTATACCTATGCTAGCTATATTGTTTTGAAACTTACGGAGTACTACTAAAGGTTTCACCCTCGATTGGTAGGAAAGCCTTCATCCCTAAATTTGATCGGTGCAAAATCCTACTCCTAACTGAACTGGCACTAACACTTGTTGTTAAAATCAACATGAATATGATAAATGAATATAGTGATAAAATCACGATCTAACTTACTTGTTGTTTAAAAATGGAAACATACACAAACATATAGGTATCGGGTGTTCATAACCCTCTAGCACTGAATAATACTTTAAATACAATAATATCATTTAAAAAACTATTAGGAAATTCATGGTTTAGAGACCCAAAATATAGAATATATCACTAAGTTGATGAAATTCATGATTTGAGTATGGGAATATGTTAAAACTTATGAGGACAACATGCTCACATGGTTCAATTCGAACATTGATATATTATCATGATGCCAACTTAACATGATGTGGGTGATTGAAATTATAAAGCGTGTAAGAACATAATTCACATGGAAAACACATTATCATGTCTTGTATTAAAAACTATTAAGAGAAAATTTAGTAATTTTATACTTGACATTGAAATTTCATATAAAGAGGGAAAATGATTTTATGCTTGAAAACTAGGGATTTTTGGGACTCAGTGGGTGAAAGGAACCTATTGATGAATGCCCCATATACTAGGGTTTTATTGAATTCTTGGAGAAAACTTGGAATTGTGACATTGTTGTTTGAATTCCTTAAAAGGAAACCTTGTTTTTATTGTTCTTGAGAGTGTAAAAGGCATAAATGATGTTAATTAACTGATAAAGGGGTAAATTACATTTATATGGGGCTCTTGGTCATGAATTGGGTGTTTAAAGAAGAGGGAAAAGGACAAAAATATCCCTCACCCCTTTAATAAAAGCTGCATGATTGATGCTATAGCTTGTCACAGAGTTTATCATAGAGGCCAGCCATCGTGAAACGCTGTGTATCACAGAGACTAACCTCCGCGACAAGTGCATATCACAGAGGGATATTCTTTATGGCACATCAAAATTGCAGAGGCATACTACCTCCATGTTACAAAAAACCTTCGATCATCTTCCAAAAACTCTAAAACTCTCTCGGATGACCCTTTTAACATTTGTAAACTTTTTTAAACTCATAAATCAATATTTGGAACTCAGGAAGGTCAAAATTTTTTTTCAAAATCTTGGGGTATTAAAATGGCCATGTCACTTGTACTTAGTATGAAATAATTAATTGAGGACTTCTATACATGTGATGAATAGCTGAAAACTAGTCTAGGATCTTGCAGTGTATTACAATATATCCCCATTGGAATCATTTATCCCCGAATGAAACTGTCTGTGCTGAGACACTATGTAGATAGAGATTATGTGCTGAATACTTATGAGTTGAATCATGATTAAATAACTGAATCTGGAGCATGATGCATGGACTGAACTTAATTCATGATACATGCTATGACATGAGAATGGTTATATATATTAGATAGAAAATGAGAAAATAACTTAACGGAAAACATTGCCTCAAGCTGAACCTGAAATTGTAGCGAAAATGTGGGGATACTTGGCTAGCATATTTTCTTCTTCCCAAGTAGCTCCCTCAAAGGATTGACTTTTCCATAGGAATTTAACCGAGGCAACTTCTTTATTCCTCAATCAATAGACCTGATAGTCAAGGATCTCAATTGGGATTTCTTCATAGGAGAGGCAATCTTGCATGTCCATACTATATAAAGAAATTACAGAACCTGAGTCACCAATGCATTTATTTAGCAAAGAGACATGAAACACCGAATGAACTGATGCCAATTCTATAGGCAGCTCTAACTCATAAGCTACCTTTTCAAAACGACTCAATTTCCTACATAGGACAATATAGCGGGGACTGAGCTTCCCTTTCTTACAAAATCTCTTTACCTCTTTCATTGGTAAAATTTTGAAATAAACCAAGTCACAACCATAAAACTCAATATCCCTTCTCCTTACATCTACATAGGATTTTTGTAAACTCTGATCTGTTTTTAGCCTTTCTTGATTTAACTGAACTCTCTTCATCGCCCCATACACTAAATCTAGCCCTGTCAATGTAGCCTCACCTAGTTTAAACCAACAAATCGGAGATCTATGCCTTCTTCCATAGAGAGCCTCAAATAGAGCCATCTAAATCCTGGAGTAATAGTTTTTGTTTTAGGTAAATTCAATTAAAGGTAGGTGGTCATCCCAATGACCCTTGAAGTCGATAACAAGCCCTCAATATATCTTTTAACGTCTGAATGGATCACTCTACTTGACCATCTTTCTAAGGATAAAAGGTTGTACTGAGATGGACATGGGTACTAAGACCTTGAAAAAACTTCCAAAAATAAGTGGTATACTGAGTACCTCTATCTAAAATGATGGTCAATGTAACCCACAAAACTTTTAAAACTCCCTAAGATAGATTCTATCATAATACTTTGCAGTAAATGCTATATGGACAGGTTAGAAATAGGTTGACTTTGTCATTCTATCCATGATTATCCAAATCGATCATGCTGGCGATGTGTATGAGGTAACCCTATAATAAATCCATGTTCACCACTTCCTAGTTCCAAGTGGGGATACTGAACTCTTAAAGCGCACCACTAAGCCTTTGTTGTTCATCCTTAACCTATTGACAATTTAAACACTTAGCAACAAATTCTACAATATTTTTCTTCATATCATTCCACCAATAAATTTCCCATAAATCATGGTACAACTTAGTGGCTCCCGGATGAAAAGAATATCATGCACCATGTGGCGCTGCTAATATTTGCTGTCTTAAACCATACACAATCAGAATCCATAACCTGTCTTAAAAAGGAAGCACTCTATCTCCCCCTTGGGAGAAAACCTCAACCTTCTAATCTCAAAATGCCTCCTACAACATAACTAAAATAGGATCCCTTTTTTGCTGTTCTTTCACTTCAGTCACCAATGAAGATTATGAACTATTCTGAACCTATATACTACCTTCGTTCGAATCAACCAACTGAACACCTAATCTAGTAATGTGATGAACTTCACGAACTAAATCTTTCTTATCCTCCTCAACATGAACAACACTTCCTATTGATAATCTACTAAGGGCATCGGCCACTATATTAGCCTTACCAAGGTGATACGATATGCTCATATCATAGTTCTTCAACAATTCAACCCACCTATATGATATGCTCATATCATAGTTCTTCAACAATACGATATCCTGTACTTTGGTCTCCCTCAACTCAAGTGGGATAAGCCTATCTCAGAAGGCCGTAGCATACTCCTCCAACTCTATAGGTCCTGCCTCAACACCTCTTTCCTCCTTCTAGTAATTGAACCAAGTAAGAGCCACTCCTTGCAAATGGTAAGAAACTAAGTCAATACTCTCACTAGAAGTAACACCCATGATATCTGTCACTTTTTCCACACCATCTAGAAATTCTTCTAGATCCTCCTAAGACTTGGATCCTGAAAATAATAAAGGATTTATCCGAGTAAAGTCTTGAATCCTAGATGTTGCCTTGATTACTATTGGATTGGCAGGGGAAACAACCTACTAGTTATTTTGAGCTACCATAGTTTGGGCCAAAATAGTGAAAGTTGTCCTGAATTCAACATGGGAAACATAGTCGTTCAGAGGGCCTTCCTGAACTGGTAGTGGTGTAGGCTGATCTCCATTCCTTCTTCCGTTATTTCTTCTGGGAGGAATTTCTTATAAATAAATAAAGGATGATTTAAAAATGTAATTCAATAGAGCTCATTCTCTTTTGCACGATGTGAATGTAAAATAAGGAAAACTTTCCTAAAATGTGTTGTAGCCTATTGCCTATAAGTGTGGCGTGCTTTACACCCATGCACAAGATGCTACTTATTGTAGCTTTCAGATATCCTAGGATACTTTGAAACCTTAGGCTATGATACCAGATTTTGTCACCACCCGAGACTATCCCCTAGTTGTAACATGGTACTTAAGGCTATAAGTGACCCCATGTTAACCCATGATCTGGTATTTGCTATGATAACTAAATAAAGTTATAATAAAACTTTATATGTAGAAGCTAAATTGATAAAAATTATGTTAATATATTATACTAAAACAATAACCAACATGTCTGAACAACTAATAAAACTGAAAACAAGCCCGACCATCTGAAAGACTCTAAAAAACTTGAGGAGTTGATAGGACAAACCTTTAACTAACTTCAACTGACTGAAATAAAGAAAGCACTAAAACTAACTGTAAATAACTTGGACATGATGGATTAGGACTCACCACAACTGCTAGTAAGTGGTCGTGAACTGAATAAGGGAAATTAAGGAACTGAGTATCCAAACTATATTATTAGACAACACAACACCAAAAATAGTATTCGCTCTTTACTTTGAATGTACTGGTACGTGAGATGAGGAACAACTAAAGTGCACATAGATACTGAGTATGAATGTTCAAACATGTAAAACAAATGCAAGACCAAGTAAAGCATGTTCTAAAATGATCTCTAAAACTGACCACGAATAGCTGATAAATTGAACACTTGGTCATGCAAACCTCAGTTGATATAACCTAAGCACTGAACTAAAACTTTGGGAGCTATCATGTAACCTGCATGCCCTAATCTAAGCTGATCAGGGTCCAACCTATAGCCCTAGTTTGAAGGCTGTGTTAGTACCTTTCAAGAGGTACCATTACATGGATGACAATGTGGATCCAACAAAGTTGATAACCCAGAGGACTAAGGTGTCACCTTCGACTGGCAGGTGACCCTAAGAGAGTGTGAACACTCAACATGAATGAAGACCTGTAAATACCTACGCTAGCAACGTATTTATAGAATGTAAGGACAACGAGTAAAGGTATCACCCTCGCCTAGTAGGAAAGCCTTCATACCTAAATCCACTCGGGGCTAAATCCTACTAACAGGGTCCGACCATAAACGCAAGTGTACGTGGTCTATAAAGTAGTAAAGTGGTCTTTAAGAAAGCAAAGTATCAATCCGACAGGGACTTGTTTCAACAATAATTCAAGTCTATTTCACAATTTAGCTTAATTCAGTGCAAAAGTAAACACAAGCGAGTTTGAAGTTTGTAAATTGCAAGTAAAGTAAATAGTGTGTAAAGTAAAGTCTTGAAACAATCAATAGGAGTAAGGACCAAGGTTGAAGCACTTTGAAGACTCATACAATTTTATTGAAATTCATTCATTAACTTGATTATCTTGGTTGCCGATTCATAGGGTTAATTGAATGATCATAGCCTCCTGACCTCTAACCAATTACCTAATGTAGACATTATAACTATATCATTGAGCAGGGATGTAATAATCCAATTAGGTTCTTTAAGATATCATCCTAAGTATGAATCAAGTAAGGCATCTATGTACATCCCTATCCTATACACTAATTCGTATTCATTATTTCATAAAAGACTACAAACCATACTTTGTTCAATCCCACGTTCTATCTCCCTATTCCCTCGCGCGGGTCCACAAGATTTACAATAGGTGTATTCTAAGGGTGATCAAGCCTCGAAATAGTTAAAACAAGATTGAACACACAACCAAAAATGATAAGAAAATCAACAAACTTAACTCAAAACAATAGTACACATGTTTTTGTCTTTAACCCTGGAAAGGGGGTTTTAGCCACTCATAGTCAAAGACATGATCCTAAAGGTTAAACTCATTTTATGCTCTAATGGAATGCTAGATAAAGAATGTAAAACCTAAGTTATAAAGTTTAATCAGCCTAATTAATGATCCAATACGTTCCAAGATGATCAATAACGAGTACAAATATATATTTATAGTGGACAATAAGTCCCAAACTATGTAGGATTAAATTTGCAATTTTTGCCATGTGAGATTGGACCTCGCGATGCACTTGATACAAAGGGGAGTAGAAGTTTCATCAGAGTATCTAGAAATTGGAGTGGAAGTAACTTCTCACTAGATGGAAATAGGAGTGGAAGTCACAATGCACCGTCATCGCACACCTTTCTGGAAATTGCATCTTGAAATTTGGTTAAGTGTTGAATGTTCCTCCTTCTACCCAAGTATTTTTGGTGTATTTCTAATGGTTTTCAAGAATTCAAATCAACTATATATCATCATATTGATCTTACATAACATCCTACAAGATCACACCACATGAATTAGAGGTTCAAAAAGTACAACATTTATCACGACGAATAAAAAATAAGAGATAAAGCAAGGCTCATCTCCATGATCTTCCATTTCATGTTTCGACTCTTTACTTGACTCACATGAACTTTGTACACTACCTAAATGTTTTTACATATATAATAACACCATTAAAACCATTTTTACACATAAAACACAATAGAATCCAACGAGATCAACTAGACAAGCACATAGCTCAAGCTAGTAACGCGAGTTTCCACGAATGAACTCTAAATGAATATTTTCGGTACAAACTTATTTGGAATTCACTTTGAAAATTATACACACGATTTAATACTTATATGAACATTCATTTCATTATCAACAAATATAGCACACGAATCATCCTCAAAATAAGGCTAAATGACTAGAATAGTGACACTAGAATCCATAAATATACCGAAGATCACCAACCCATACTTAAAGCCTTGTTCGTCCTCAAAAAACTCTTTACTTTAAGTATCATAGGATATGGAGACACTAAATTTCTACTATATCCAAGACACTCAATCTAGTACTACCATGACTACACAAAATGCAAGTTTCTACACTAAGCATGTTACAAACATAATTGAAAGCTTATGAACACTACTCCAAAACATCCCAGCGTCAAGAATTTACTCACCTCATTGGAAAACTCAGGCTTATAACTCAATCAAGGACATCATACAAATAACCCACATCCATAAAAAATGTTCCCCTCATAATATGAGAGTTACCCATAATTACTCACAATTAAGCAATTCACAACTGATGGGTGCAAGAATTAAAATACGCTCTCTCTCACAAAGAGTTCACAAGTTACACACTATGACCCATAGGCTTGCCCTTAGTATACTACTCCAATAATATCAGAATGTCACGTATAGGATCAATTAGGTCTTTTTTGAGTTGTAATGTAGGCTAAGGGACAGGTCGAAACTATTTGGAAATAGTGACTAACCTCTCTAAGCGCTTTAATACACTACATCATACATTTAAAACTAATCTCCAATAACTAATTTAAACCACTTTTACTTACCCATATATTTTTTTCACCCTATCTCATTTAAGCATTTTCACGAATACATGGTGGAAGTGTAATATTCTTTCATTTTTTCCTTTTTCCACACCCATATTATGCTTGCACCCCTATGATAGCAACCCTCAACTTAAGAGATTTTGTTAGTTAAGGTACACAATATCCAAGAAGGACCAGGGACAAAAAAAGGTTCATTGTAACACATCCGAGCTGAAATTTGGAACTTTTTCAAACAATTTTTGCTACTCCCAACCACACAATTGCTCACTCCAATAACTAGACTTTGAGGCATCAATTTTACCTTTTTCTTCTCTTATTTTTCAAACTCCTTACTTACTCAATTGTACATTAAAGAGCTTAAGACCTTGTGGATAAACTTAAGGTCCATAAAAGAAGGGATTAGGCTATAAATAAGGCTAACAAAGAAAGAACTAAAGGCTCAAAGGGGGTTAACTAGTATTATGCAAAGGTAGGACAAAAAGAAGGTTTAAATCAAGGCTATCAAAGAAAGGCCTATATCATCTCCAAAACCCACACTCTTTATTTTGCTTCGCACACACACTGGGCAAGTTTTAGACAACACATGCAACAAGGACTATACAAAAAAAAACACATGACACATGACACATGCTCAACTTAATAAGATCATTATACACTCCCAACCAAACAATAACATAAATTCAAATTTAAGCCAACAAGTACTAGAGTCACAAAATGAGCTTAGGAGTCTCAAAAGTAGCAATTCACCCATTCAACATGCTTTTACAAAACATAACACTTGCATCATGCAATCAAAGATAGAACCAACAAGAATATCTTAAACAACTTTTTTTTAAATTGAGCCAAACATTTGGGAATTTCCCCCCATCCCATACATAAAAATCTAATTTGTCCTTAAAATAAACTTAAAAGTAAAAGATAGAAATACTCCCTGAGGCCTCTAGGCCTAGCTAGTAGCATTTTTTTCATCAAAAGGATCCACGAGACCCTACACTCAGTTTCTTCCATACTTCTTAGCTCAGTTTTATGGTAATCAAATTTCTTATCAACCTACGAATCAATATAAAAAAACTACGTGAAATAAAAAATTAAAAATAAAATATACCTACTTAACTTAGGTTGCTTCCTAAGCAGCGCCTGATTTAGTTTCGTGGAACGACGCAACTTAACTACATCGTCAATCTCTTTCCTTCTCTTTATTACACTTGGTCTCTATTTTTTTATTCTCGTCACCCCTCTTGGGTGTGAATTCTCAAGGGACACAGGTTTTTCAACTTTAGCCTTTTCAGGCTCATCAACATTCATCATGTCAGGATTAGGCGATAGAAGCTTAGGCTGGTCAATCAGGTAGTCCAAGGAGGTCTTTGGTGGACTAACCACCCTATAATTTTCTCCTTCAATAACATTTATCATACAAAAATCTTTTTAGTAGGACGTTATTGTAGATGCTCTTTAAACATCACATACCACTACTTCATCCTCTACCCTCATTTTGAATGTGCCTTCTCTAACATCAATCAACACTCCTCCAGTTGCTAAAAATGGATGCTCAAGATGATTGGTACCTTTTCGTCTGCCTCAAAATCAAGAATAATAAAATAAGCAGTAATATTGAATTTACCAACCATTATGAGGATATCCTCTATTATTCCTTTCGGATATGCCATTGATCTATCTTCAAGCTGCAAAACCATAGTGGTTGATCTAGGCAGTCCCAATCCCAATGTGTCAAACAAAGATAGGGGCATCAAATTTATGCTTTCCCCTAAATCACTTAGTGCGTGGACCACTCTACTTTTAATTTGGAAAGAGAGAGTAAGCTTCCCCGGATATCTCAATTTGTTGGGGATTTTCTGTGTCATTATAGAGATATACTCTTTAGTGAGTGGTATCACCCCCACATCCTGACATTTTACCTTATTATCAACCACATTCCTCAGGTACTTTACATACTTAGGCATTGCAAAATATCTAAAAAAGGTAAGTTAATGTGAAGCTCTCTAAATCTATCAAAGAACTTCTTAAACATTGCATCCTCCTTCGCTTTAATCTGCCTCTGAGTAAAGGGTAGTGGCGGTGCATTCTTCACTGCTGGTTCAATAACTTTATTTTTCAAGTACTCAGGCTTTCTTTATTCTTTAGCAACTTTTCTGAAAACCTGTGGAGTGACCATATTTGCATCTATCCCCTAAGTTCCCTTTGAAGGTTCTCCTTAAAGATTTTTACCACTCCTCAAGGTGATTTTCATAACTTATTTTGGATTTTTTGTATCTGCTAACAGACCACCTTTGGGCCTAGTATTCAATGCTTGTTGTAACTTCCCCAACTGCAACTCTAAGCTTCTATGGGCCGCTTTCTAATTTGTCAATTCTGCTTGTTGATTTTTTATATCCACAGCCATTTGCGCTTGACCAGCTAAAATTTTTTTCATCATCTCTTCCATGTTGCTAGTTGACTGATTTTCTTGAGCCTGTGGTTGCAGAATTTATTGTTGTGCATTTCACAGCTGATTCTTCCACTTCATGTTGTAGGCACTACCATAATTTGTCCTTTGAGCATTGCCCACATATATTATAGATTTTGAATTTAAAGCACGCATGGCCGTTGAATGGCCATTATTTCGGCAGACCTCACACGAACCACTAGTTTGTTAAACTGCATTAACTGCTGCAGTAGGCTGTAAAGCTCCCAATTTTAGGCTGATGAACTGAGTGTTTATCATATTTTTCAATGTTGCAACCTGAGTTGATAAGGCAGTAAACTAGTCTACCTCCAGTACACCTGCAATTCTTTTTATGGCACTTCTAGCATTTGAATGCCACTCAAGATTTCCTTGTTCTATGCAATTAATAATGTGTATAGCTCATCATAAGTCAATTCCAGCACTTGATCACCTACAACTAAATCTACCAAAATTTTTGTATTGTGATTAAGTGCTTCTACAAAAGAATGAGCAATTACCTCATTAGACTGTTGATGGTATGGACAATCCCTAAGAAGAGCTTTGAACCTCTCCTAAGCATGACAGAGATTATTGTCAGGTTTTTATTTGAAGCATACTATCTCACTGCAAAGTCTCATAGTCTTACTAGACGGGAAAAATTGAATAAGTAATTTTCTGGCTAAATCATCCCATGAAGTGGTTGAATTTACCCGTTCCGTAGCCAACCACTTTTTTGCTTCCCCCAACAGAGAAAAAAGGAAAAATGTCATCCATACATAATCTTAATTTATGCCTGTCGAGATGAATGTATCACTAATTTCCAAAAAATTCCACAAGTGGACATGTGGATCTTCATATGAAATCCCTGTGAACTGTACACTGCTAATAAAAAGTTGTACCATATTATGTTTAATCTCGAAATCGCCTCATGTTTCTGGCTTCTAAAATGGGAAGGTCAAATTGATTGGAAGCAGGATTACCACTTCTCTCGCTGACTTGTGGGCTGCTTGTTCATCAGCCATAATGGCAGGATTCTCTTGGTTTTCTGCAATTTGAGGAATTCTGAAGAGAAGGTTTGCTTCTCTCCTATGTTGATGGAAAAATTACTCTGGTTTAGAACTTGGTTTAACTAAGTCCTGGTCCCTGGTCATCTTTTATAAACCTATTTCCTGCAAAAACACAACTACTACCAAGCATAAAAAATACCAAATCAATCTAAAAAGAAAAACTAAAATAAACAGTCTCCAAATTACAAGTCTCCAGCAATGACGCTAAAAACTTGACAGTGGACAAGCGCACATGCAAGTGTTCGTGGTCTATCAAGTAGTAAAGTGGCTTTGAAGAAAGCAGAGTATCAATCCAATAGGGACTTTTTTCAATAACTATTTA
>JAPEIP010000009.1:90181420-90209692 GCA_026120095.1 Capsicum chinense
TGCTTATAAAGATATGTTCATTACATTGGCTTATTTTAATGGAATTGTTGCTTGTTTTTGGCTTATCCATGAAACCTTACTTTTTTTTCAATGGTTTACAAAGTTTAATAGGATATGCTTATGGAAAACATAGTAGTCTCCCAAGAGGTTTAATATGGCTAATGTTAGGGCACTTGAATGCCCCCTTAATCTAAATGGTTTGGCCGGATAATGCTTGCAAGTATAGTGGTATGACGATACCACTAATTGATTGAATAACCTTAGTTAATAAAAAGATAATTAGATTGTCCGGACTTGGTTTTAATTTGGGCATTAGTGGCGGGAAGTGTAAGCTAAGCCGTGGAAGGTGGTAGTCCTGAGGGGATCAAAATTGGAAACTCATATTTTCCAATATGAGGGGTCTTCGATGGCCATGTACAAGTCTCACATTTATATTGGAGGGATGCACTTGTCATCCGAAGGATATTGCCTGGTTGTGTGGCTAAATACACTGGGACCCTTTCAGCAGTGGGAGCTGAACCAATATGGCTCGTGCGTTTAGGATGGCTAAGCTACACAACCCAAGTAAAGGTTTTAATGGCATGCTAAAGCGTACCCTTTTCCCAGCACTTGTATCTATGTATTGTTGTTTGCATTGAATAGTTTTAACTTGGTTTTGATAAATGGCATTACTTTCTCCTTATTTCGAGTTTCATGCTAGCTTTCACCTACCAACCCGTCTACTACGACTGTATACCCACACTGTGTAGGAACTGGCTGTTCGACTCCTTCTTTATTATACTTGATTTAGGGACAGTTTATTGGACTAAAGTGGTGACTTCCATCCTTTCGAAAGGCATCATTTCATGTTGGAAATTCTTAGACTTTTTTCTTTCTTTTTGAATATTGGTTTTGGCTATGGTTGGGGGCATATCCCAATTGGATATTTGTATTCTTTTGGATAAAGGCTTTATGGTACTTCTGGGGGTTGGTATTGGCGGGTCGGTATTAGTGTCTGCCTTGGCATTGGAATAAGCAGGGAGGTAGGCATCATCATACATAATTTCTCACTGTTCCATCGTATTACATTTTTGGTTTGAGTATCACATTATGTTTGATATTTTCTGAATGGTTTGGTATGGTATGGTTAGAATCGGTTGGTTCGGCCATAGTTGTGACCTTATTCCAGAGTCTTTAGGAGAGCATTACGCAATCTTGTTATATGCTAAAAATTTAGCTCATCCAAGGATGTATAAGGTGGTTGGGTTGGGTTAACGGAGCGGCCCCCAATCCTGGTTGGACTTGGGATGCCCATGAAGACAAGGCCCCGATTCGAGCTACATCAGTTTAAGTTGTATATGAAATATTTAATGTGGAACTTGCTATTCACGTAGTCGTTGTAGTGCTAGCTTTGATGTCTTTGTTGTAGTAGCAATGTGGATTCTTTCTTATATGGTGCTTTATCCAATGATTTGTTCGATGGTGAAATAAGGTTTTAAGTGTGGGTGATGATCTTTGGCGGATTTATGCACTTAAGTGTCATAATCTACACGTATTTAGCCTAATTTTTAGGAATTCCTATGTGGTTAATGAGTTTTTAATGAATAATTGAGCATATATCTATTAAAATGCATGTTCATAATATTTAAGGTGTGTTTACAGTAAGTTTAGAATCAAATTGGTCACCTAGAGTATAGATGAAAAAACTAGTGTTACTAGCTTAAGGTAAGTGTTATTCTAGAGTATCTAGATGAATTATATTATGTTATGCACACTAATTCGTGGAGTTTAATGATATAGGAGATCATGTGACATGTTAATATCAATATTTTGAAGAGTGAAAAGATCTAATGAGGTTGGAAAAACACCCACGAAATGAGAAAAGCAAAGAGAAAAGAAAGGAGTTTAAGATGACAAAATCTGGAATTTTTGATACCATTGGCATGCCACGCTTTCTATCCTCTGAGATAATGGCATGCCACACCAAAGACACAAAGTAAAATGTCAAGAAACAGTAAGCATCCATATTGGTCTGCCACGCCCCTAAAGGAGGAGCAACATGCGCTTAACACGCCCAAGAGCCAAAAATGGGGTACTTTCTTCCTAGTATAAATAGAATACTTGTCTCTTATCGTAAAAACTTTGGATGACTTTTGGGTCTTTAAATTGGGATTCTTAATCTTTACTTTAGTTTACTTTTTCTTTTTATACTTGAATTTCATTCTTGTGATTCGTTGTAAGACCATGATTGGCTAAACACTCTCGTCTAGGGTTTATGCCAAGAACATGATTACTTATGCTTTTAATTGTGTTTGTTTAAGTTGATTGTCATTATTGGTCATTCATATATCATTCTTATTACTATTCTATAGATTCATGACCTTTATAATAAACCTATAATTCTATTATGAGCCTGGAAGGAAGAAAAATAAATTAGAACATGGGATATATGGGAGTAGGTTCTTAAACTTTGAATTAATTAAAGTTATGATTCATGGTTAGGATAGTAATGTACCTAATTTGTTCCATTTGTTATTATATGGAAAGAAATATAAATGTGATTAACTTAAATCTCGTATCCCGCTAAATGATGTAGTTGTAGGGCAAAGTTAGATAAATGATTAGAGGCTTAGAAGGCCATAATAATGTATCAACCCCGTGAATCAACAACCATGAATCAACTAAACTAACAAAACTTTATAGCTAATTTGGATTTTTGTAGTGCCTTGACAATGGATTTCTCCCCATTACTTTATTCAACCCTTTAAATTATTGAATTATTTTTGGTTACGTTTGAATTCTCAACTCTTAAACTCTCTCAGTTACAATTAGAACTTGTTTAATATTTGTAATAATGCTAGAATTAGATTATTGCTGAATACAAGTCCCTATACGATCGGTACTTGTCTTTTAAAGGCCCACTTTACTACATGCTAATCATGTACACTTGCATATGCACCAGGACGAAACACCGTCCCAAGTCATTTGTGACTTGTTGGACCTGATAGTTTAGTTACTGAGTAGCTTATTTGTTTTTTTTTTAGAGAAAATTACCTATTTTAAAGAGTTCATTAGTAAGAATTGTATATCAGGCATAAACTTCATGTTAACGACCTTGTATGTCAATTCTGACGGTTCCATCAGCTCTAGAATGATGATTTTAGGCTGGGGAACTTTTGTTCTGGACCAAGACTTTCGGACTCATTTCGGGCTATTGGATGGAATTTAGTAAAAGTGGCCATTAGATGTGGGGCCTATATTTCATCAAAACAACTCCAAATGGAAATTTTGATGGCACCATTGAGTCCGAAATGTCAAATTTAATAGGGTTGACTTGGCTAATTCATTCAAATTTTGAATGAATCCTAAGGGGTAGTGGAGACTTGAAAAATTCCAAGTTCACCTAGTACATCCTCTAAACCGGACCTTTGGTCGCTTTATAGGAGGTTGCTTTAGTGGCCAACTAGTAGATTTAGGGTCCAAGGCTAGTCTCACCTTAGCCACTTTCGCAGAAACGTTGACGAGTGGGTGTCGCTTAAATGACACCTTGTGTGCTTTAGTGGAGGGTGACCCAAGCCAGGGAGCATTTTAGGTGACTTCTTAAGCAACACTTGGGAGGGATTTAATTCATGCCTTTCCCGGTTTGGTCCTACTTCTCACAAGTCTCAAGAGCCATTAAGCCCTAAAGAGTGTGGACAATTAGTAAACTAATCCTTAGGTGATCGTGGGGTGTTGGTGATCTCAGAATATTCATTTCCTTGTCATAAACCTTATAAGTTCTTGTCAAATTCTTTAGTTAATTCTCCAATTTACTCATATGTCCCTAGTTCTTTGATGGGTTTATATTGGTATAATTTGAGCTTGGAATTTACTCATTCATGAGGATAAATGATCTTTGAGAATAGAGGCATGTGGTGAAGATTTTGAAAGTGTGATTTCACTGATGGACCCCACATATGACTTTGACTTGATTTTAGACCCGAATCATAAAAATGTAATATGGGTATAATTGATCTTTTATTAATGCGTAGATTACTATTTTGATAGTGTGGCATCGTGCAGAGGCTTTTTGTAAGGGGAAATCACCAATTTATTGTGCTTTATCTTCTTTGATGTCCATCTAGGCTAAGCTTACCTTCTCTTAAATTGAGATAAATTAGAGTATTGACATGATATTGTACTAGTTTTTGGTTGGGAATTATGACTTGGAGGTTTATTTAGTTGAATTTGGATTATTCAGCTAATTAAGGGACCGTAATTAGGTGAATTTGACTTTACTAGCCATTTTTAGGTTAAATAACCACATTAATACTTTAAATGTACTGGTACGTGAGATAAGGACTAACTAAAGTGTATATAGATACTAAGCATTAATTCATGAACATGTAAAATGAAGGCAAGACCAAATAAAGCATGAATAGAAATGATCTGTAAAACTTACCCTTAATAGAGGATAAACTATACATTTCATCATGCAAACCTAAGCTAATATAACCTGAATAATGAACTGAAACTGTGGGAGCTATTATGTAACCGCCAAACTATGTGACCGCCAAACCCTAATTTGAGACAATTGGGGTCCAATCTCAAACCCCAATTGGAATGGTGCTGGTCCTTTGCCAGGGGTACCAACACATGGCTGATAATGTGGATCCAACAAGGATGATGTCCCAGAGAAATAGGGTGTCACCCTCGACTAGCAGGTGCCCCTAAGAGAGTGTCAACCTTCAACTGGAAGGAAGACCTCTTTATACCTATGCTAGCTATATTGTTTTGAAACTTACGGAGTACTACTAAAGGTTTCACCCTCGATTGGTAGGAAAGCCTTCATCCCTAAATTTGATCGGTGCAAAATCCTACTCCTAACTGAACTGGCACTAACACTTGTTGTTAAAATCAACATGAATATGATAAATGAATATAGTGATAAAATCACGATCTAACTTACTTGTTGTTTAAAAATGGAAACATACACAAACATATAGGTATCGGGTGTTCATAACCCTCTAGCACTGAATAATACTTTAAATACAATAATATCATTTAAAAAACTATTAGGAAATTCATGGTTTAGAGACCCAAAATATAGAATATATCACTAAGTTGATGAAATTCATGATTTGAGTATGGGAATATGTTAAAACTTATGAGGACAACATGCTCACATGGTTCAATTCGAACATTGATATATTATCATGATGCCAACTTAACATGATGTGGGTGATTGAAATTATAAAGCGTGTAAGAACATAATTCACATGGAAAACACATTATCATGTCTTGTATTAAAAACTATTAAGAGAAAATTTAGTAATTTTATACTTGACATTGAAATTTCATATAAAGAGGGAAAATGATTTTATGCTTGAAAACTAGGGATTTTTGGGACTCAGTGGGTGAAAGGAACCTATTGATGAATGCCCCATATACTAGGGTTTTATTGAATTCTTGGAGAAAACTTGGAATTGTGACATTGTTGTTTGAATTCCTTAAAAGGAAACCTTGTTTTTATTGTTCTTGAGAGTGTAAAAGGCATAAATGATGTTAATTAACTGATAAAGGGGTAAATTACATTTATATGGGGCTCTTGGTCATGAATTGGGTGTTTAAAGAAGAGGGAAAAGGACAAAAATATCCCTCACCCCTTTAATAAAAGCTGCATGAT
The DNA here is from genome assembly GCA_026120095.1 of Capsicum chinense. Lineage (NCBI taxonomy): Eukaryota > Viridiplantae > Streptophyta > Magnoliopsida > Solanales > Solanaceae > Capsicum > Capsicum chinense. The sequence goes on from JAPEIP010000009.1 coordinate 90,187,065, forward strand.
TGATGCTATAGCTTGTCACAGAGTTTATCATAGAGGCCAGCCATCGTGAAACGCTGTGTATCACAGAGACTAACCTCCGCGACAAGTGCATATCACAGAGGGATATTCTTTATGGCACATCAAAATTGCAGAGGCATACTACCTCCATGTTACAAAAAACCTTCGATCATCTTCCAAAAACTCTAAAACTCTCTCGGATGACCCTTTTAACATTTGTAAACTTTTTTAAACTCATAAATCAATATTTGGAACTCAGGAAGGTCAAAATTTTTTTTCAAAATCTTGGGGTATTAAAATGGCCATGTCACTTGTACTTAGTATGAAATAATTAATTGAGGACTTCTATACATGTGATGAATAGCTGAAAACTAGTCTAGGATCTTGCAGTGTATTACAATATATCCCCATTGGAATCATTTATCCCCGAATGAAACTGTCTGTGCTGAGACACTATGTAGATAGAGATTATGTGCTGAATACTTATGAGTTGAATCATGATTAAATAACTGAATCTGGAGCATGATGCATGGACTGAACTTAATTCATGATACATGCTATGACATGAGAATGGTTATATATATTAGATAGAAAATGAGAAAATAACTTAACGGAAAACATTGCCTCAAGCTGAACCTGAAATTGTAGCGAAAATGTGGGGATACTTGGCTAGCATATTTTCTTCTTCCCAAGTAGCTCCCTCAAAGGATTGACTTTTCCATAGGAATTTAACCGAGGCAACTTCTTTATTCCTCAATCAATAGACCTGATAGTCAAGGATCTCAATTGGGATTTCTTCATAGGAGAGGCAATCTTGCATGTCCATACTATATAAAGAAATTACAGAACCTGAGTCACCAATGCATTTATTTAGCAAAGAGACATGAAACACCGAATGAACTGATGCCAATTCTATAGGCAGCTCTAACTCATAAGCTACCTTTTCAAAACGACTCAATTTCCTACATAGGACAATATAGCGGGGACTGAGCTTCCCTTTCTTACAAAATCTCTTTACCTCTTTCATTGGTAAAATTTTGAAATAAACCAAGTCACAACCATAAAACTCAATATCCCTTCTCCTTACATCTACATAGGATTTTTGTAAACTCTGATCTGTTTTTAGCCTTTCTTGATTTAACTGAACTCTCTTCATCGCCCCATACACTAAATCTAGCCCTGTCAATGTAGCCTCACCTAGTTTAAACCAACAAATCGGAGATCTATGCCTTCTTCCATAGAGAGCCTCAAATAGAGCCATCTAAATCCTGGAGTAATAGTTTTTGTTTTAGGTAAATTCAATTAAAGGTAGGTGGTCATCCCAATGACCCTTGAAGTCGATAACAAGCCCTCAATATATCTTTTAACGTCTGAATGGATCACTCTACTTGACCATCTTTCTAAGGATAAAAGGTTGTACTGAGATGGACATGGGTACTAAGACCTTGAAAAAACTTCCAAAAATAAGTGGTATACTGAGTACCTCTATCTAAAATGATGGTCAATGTAACCCACAAAACTTTTAAAACTCCCTAAGATAGATTCTATCATAATACTTTGCAGTAAATGCTATATGGACAGGTTAGAAATAGGTTGACTTTGTCATTCTATCCATGATTATCCAAATCGATCATGCTGGCGATGTGTATGAGGTAACCCTATAATAAATCCATGTTCACCACTTCCTAGTTCCAAGTGGGGATACTGAACTCTTAAAGCGCACCACTAAGCCTTTGTTGTTCATCCTTAACCTATTGACAATTTAAACACTTAGCAACAAATTCTACAATATTTTTCTTCATATCATTCCACCAATAAATTTCCCATAAATCATGGTACAACTTAGTGGCTCCCGGATGAAAAGAATATCATGCACCATGTGGCGCTGCTAATATTTGCTGTCTTAAACCATACACAATCAGAATCCATAACCTGTCTTAAAAAGGAAGCACTCTATCTCCCCCTTGGGAGAAAACCTCAACCTTCTAATCTCAAAATGCCTCCTACAACATAACTAAAATAGGATCCCTTTTTTGCTGTTCTTTCACTTCAGTCACCAATGAAGATTATGAACTATTCTGAACCTATATACTACCTTCGTTCGAATCAACCAACTGAACACCTAATCTAGTAATGTGATGAACTTCACGAACTAAATCTTTCTTATCCTCCTCAACATGAACAACACTTCCTATTGATAATCTACTAAGGGCATCGGCCACTATATTAGCCTTACCAAGGTGATACGATATGCTCATATCATAGTTCTTCAACAATTCAACCCACCTATATGATATGCTCATATCATAGTTCTTCAACAATACGATATCCTGTACTTTGGTCTCCCTCAACTCAAGTGGGATAAGCCTATCTCAGAAGGCCGTAGCATACTCCTCCAACTCTATAGGTCCTGCCTCAACACCTCTTTCCTCCTTCTAGTAATTGAACCAAGTAAGAGCCACTCCTTGCAAATGGTAAGAAACTAAGTCAATACTCTCACTAGAAGTAACACCCATGATATCTGTCACTTTTTCCACACCATCTAGAAATTCTTCTAGATCCTCCTAAGACTTGGATCCTGAAAATAATAAAGGATTTATCCGAGTAAAGTCTTGAATCCTAGATGTTGCCTTGATTACTATTGGATTGGCAGGGGAAACAACCTACTAGTTATTTTGAGCTACCATAGTTTGGGCCAAAATAGTGAAAGTTGTCCTGAATTCAACATGGGAAACATAGTCGTTCAGAGGGCCTTCCTGAACTGGTAGTGGTGTAGGCTGATCTCCATTCCTTCTTCCGTTATTTCTTCTGGGAGGAATTTCTTATAAATAAATAAAGGATGATTTAAAAATGTAATTCAATAGAGCTCATTCTCTTTTGCACGATGTGAATGTAAAATAAGGAAAACTTTCCTAAAATGTGTTGTAGCCTATTGCCTATAAGTGTGGCGTGCTTTACACCCATGCACAAGATGCTACTTATTGTAGCTTTCAGATATCCTAGGATACTTTGAAACCTTAGGCTATGATACCAGATTTTGTCACCACCCGAGACTATCCCCTAGTTGTAACATGGTACTTAAGGCTATAAGTGACCCCATGTTAACCCATGATCTGGTATTTGCTATGATAACTAAATAAAGTTATAATAAAACTTTATATGTAGAAGCTAAATTGATAAAAATTATGTTAATATATTATACTAAAACAATAACCAACATGTCTGAACAACTAATAAAACTGAAAACAAGCCCGACCATCTGAAAGACTCTAAAAAACTTGAGGAGTTGATAGGACAAACCTTTAACTAACTTCAACTGACTGAAATAAAGAAAGCACTAAAACTAACTGTAAATAACTTGGACATGATGGATTAGGACTCACCACAACTGCTAGTAAGTGGTCGTGAACTGAATAAGGGAAATTAAGGAACTGAGTATCCAAACTATATTATTAGACAACACAACACCAAAAATAGTATTCGCTCTTTACTTTGAATGTACTGGTACGTGAGATGAGGAACAACTAAAGTGCACATAGATACTGAGTATGAATGTTCAAACATGTAAAACAAATGCAAGACCAAGTAAAGCATGTTCTAAAATGATCTCTAAAACTGACCACGAATAGCTGATAAATTGAACACTTGGTCATGCAAACCTCAGTTGATATAACCTAAGCACTGAACTAAAACTTTGGGAGCTATCATGTAACCTGCATGCCCTAATCTAAGCTGATCAGGGTCCAACCTATAGCCCTAGTTTGAAGGCTGTGTTAGTACCTTTCAAGAGGTACCATTACATGGATGACAATGTGGATCCAACAAAGTTGATAACCCAGAGGACTAAGGTGTCACCTTCGACTGGCAGGTGACCCTAAGAGAGTGTGAACACTCAACATGAATGAAGACCTGTAAATACCTACGCTAGCAACGTATTTATAGAATGTAAGGACAACGAGTAAAGGTATCACCCTCGCCTAGTAGGAAAGCCTTCATACCTAAATCCACTCGGGGCTAAATCCTACTAACAGGGTCCGACCATAAACGCAAGTGTACGTGGTCTATAAAGTAGTAAAGTGGTCTTTAAGAAAGCAAAGTATCAATCCGACAGGGACTTGTTTCAACAATAATTCAAGTCTATTTCACAATTTAGCTTAATTCAGTGCAAAAGTAAACACAAGCGAGTTTGAAGTTTGTAAATTGCAAGTAAAGTAAATAGTGTGTAAAGTAAAGTCTTGAAACAATCAATAGGAGTAAGGACCAAGGTTGAAGCACTTTGAAGACTCATACAATTTTATTGAAATTCATTCATTAACTTGATTATCTTGGTTGCCGATTCATAGGGTTAATTGAATGATCATAGCCTCCTGACCTCTAACCAATTACCTAATGTAGACATTATAACTATATCATTGAGCAGGGATGTAATAATCCAATTAGGTTCTTTAAGATATCATCCTAAGTATGAATCAAGTAAGGCATCTATGTACATCCCTATCCTATACACTAATTCGTATTCATTATTTCATAAAAGACTACAAACCATACTTTGTTCAATCCCACGTTCTATCTCCCTATTCCCTCGCGCGGGTCCACAAGATTTACAATAGGTGTATTCTAAGGGTGATCAAGCCTCGAAATAGTTAAAACAAGATTGAACACACAACCAAAAATGATAAGAAAATCAACAAACTTAACTCAAAACAATAGTACACATGTTTTTGTCTTTAACCCTGGAAAGGGGGTTTTAGCCACTCATAGTCAAAGACATGATCCTAAAGGTTAAACTCATTTTATGCTCTAATGGAATGCTAGATAAAGAATGTAAAACCTAAGTTATAAAGTTTAATCAGCCTAATTAATGATCCAATACGTTCCAAGATGATCAATAACGAGTACAAATATATATTTATAGTGGACAATAAGTCCCAAACTATGTAGGATTAAATTTGCAATTTTTGCCATGTGAGATTGGACCTCGCGATGCACTTGATACAAAGGGGAGTAGAAGTTTCATCAGAGTATCTAGAAATTGGAGTGGAAGTAACTTCTCACTAGATGGAAATAGGAGTGGAAGTCACAATGCACCGTCATCGCACACCTTTCTGGAAATTGCATCTTGAAATTTGGTTAAGTGTTGAATGTTCCTCCTTCTACCCAAGTATTTTTGGTGTATTTCTAATGGTTTTCAAGAATTCAAATCAACTATATATCATCATATTGATCTTACATAACATCCTACAAGATCACACCACATGAATTAGAGGTTCAAAAAGTACAACATTTATCACGACGAATAAAAAATAAGAGATAAAGCAAGGCTCATCTCCATGATCTTCCATTTCATGTTTCGACTCTTTACTTGACTCACATGAACTTTGTACACTACCTAAATGTTTTTACATATATAATAACACCATTAAAACCATTTTTACACATAAAACACAATAGAATCCAACGAGATCAACTAGACAAGCACATAGCTCAAGCTAGTAACGCGAGTTTCCACGAATGAACTCTAAATGAATATTTTCGGTACAAACTTATTTGGAATTCACTTTGAAAATTATACACACGATTTAATACTTATATGAACATTCATTTCATTATCAACAAATATAGCACACGAATCATCCTCAAAATAAGGCTAAATGACTAGAATAGTGACACTAGAATCCATAAATATACCGAAGATCACCAACCCATACTTAAAGCCTTGTTCGTCCTCAAAAAACTCTTTACTTTAAGTATCATAGGATATGGAGACACTAAATTTCTACTATATCCAAGACACTCAATCTAGTACTACCATGACTACACAAAATGCAAGTTTCTACACTAAGCATGTTACAAACATAATTGAAAGCTTATGAACACTACTCCAAAACATCCCAGCGTCAAGAATTTACTCACCTCATTGGAAAACTCAGGCTTATAACTCAATCAAGGACATCATACAAATAACCCACATCCATAAAAAATGTTCCCCTCATAATATGAGAGTTACCCATAATTACTCACAATTAAGCAATTCACAACTGATGGGTGCAAGAATTAAAATACGCTCTCTCTCACAAAGAGTTCACAAGTTACACACTATGACCCATAGGCTTGCCCTTAGTATACTACTCCAATAATATCAGAATGTCACGTATAGGATCAATTAGGTCTTTTTTGAGTTGTAATGTAGGCTAAGGGACAGGTCGAAACTATTTGGAAATAGTGACTAACCTCTCTAAGCGCTTTAATACACTACATCATACATTTAAAACTAATCTCCAATAACTAATTTAAACCACTTTTACTTACCCATATATTTTTTTCACCCTATCTCATTTAAGCATTTTCACGAATACATGGTGGAAGTGTAATATTCTTTCATTTTTTCCTTTTTCCACACCCATATTATGCTTGCACCCCTATGATAGCAACCCTCAACTTAAGAGATTTTGTTAGTTAAGGTACACAATATCCAAGAAGGACCAGGGACAAAAAAAGGTTCATTGTAACACATCCGAGCTGAAATTTGGAACTTTTTCAAACAATTTTTGCTACTCCCAACCACACAATTGCTCACTCCAATAACTAGACTTTGAGGCATCAATTTTACCTTTTTCTTCTCTTATTTTTCAAACTCCTTACTTACTCAATTGTACATTAAAGAGCTTAAGACCTTGTGGATAAACTTAAGGTCCATAAAAGAAGGGATTAGGCTATAAATAAGGCTAACAAAGAAAGAACTAAAGGCTCAAAGGGGGTTAACTAGTATTATGCAAAGGTAGGACAAAAAGAAGGTTTAAATCAAGGCTATCAAAGAAAGGCCTATATCATCTCCAAAACCCACACTCTTTATTTTGCTTCGCACACACACTGGGCAAGTTTTAGACAACACATGCAACAAGGACTATACAAAAAAAAACACATGACACATGACACATGCTCAACTTAATAAGATCATTATACACTCCCAACCAAACAATAACATAAATTCAAATTTAAGCCAACAAGTACTAGAGTCACAAAATGAGCTTAGGAGTCTCAAAAGTAGCAATTCACCCATTCAACATGCTTTTACAAAACATAACACTTGCATCATGCAATCAAAGATAGAACCAACAAGAATATCTTAAACAACTTTTTTTTAAATTGAGCCAAACATTTGGGAATTTCCCCCCATCCCATACATAAAAATCTAATTTGTCCTTAAAATAAACTTAAAAGTAAAAGATAGAAATACTCCCTGAGGCCTCTAGGCCTAGCTAGTAGCATTTTTTTCATCAAAAGGATCCACGAGACCCTACACTCAGTTTCTTCCATACTTCTTAGCTCAGTTTTATGGTAATCAAATTTCTTATCAACCTACGAATCAATATAAAAAAACTACGTGAAATAAAAAATTAAAAATAAAATATACCTACTTAACTTAGGTTGCTTCCTAAGCAGCGCCTGATTTAGTTTCGTGGAACGACGCAACTTAACTACATCGTCAATCTCTTTCCTTCTCTTTATTACACTTGGTCTCTATTTTTTTATTCTCGTCACCCCTCTTGGGTGTGAATTCTCAAGGGACACAGGTTTTTCAACTTTAGCCTTTTCAGGCTCATCAACATTCATCATGTCAGGATTAGGCGATAGAAGCTTAGGCTGGTCAATCAGGTAGTCCAAGGAGGTCTTTGGTGGACTAACCACCCTATAATTTTCTCCTTCAATAACATTTATCATACAAAAATCTTTTTAGTAGGACGTTATTGTAGATGCTCTTTAAACATCACATACCACTACTTCATCCTCTACCCTCATTTTGAATGTGCCTTCTCTAACATCAATCAACACTCCTCCAGTTGCTAAAAATGGATGCTCAAGATGATTGGTACCTTTTCGTCTGCCTCAAAATCAAGAATAATAAAATAAGCAGTAATATTGAATTTACCAACCATTATGAGGATATCCTCTATTATTCCTTTCGGATATGCCATTGATCTATCTTCAAGCTGCAAAACCATAGTGGTTGATCTAGGCAGTCCCAATCCCAATGTGTCAAACAAAGATAGGGGCATCAAATTTATGCTTTCCCCTAAATCACTTAGTGCGTGGACCACTCTACTTTTAATTTGGAAAGAGAGAGTAAGCTTCCCCGGATATCTCAATTTGTTGGGGATTTTCTGTGTCATTATAGAGATATACTCTTTAGTGAGTGGTATCACCCCCACATCCTGACATTTTACCTTATTATCAACCACATTCCTCAGGTACTTTACATACTTAGGCATTGCAAAATATCTAAAAAAGGTAAGTTAATGTGAAGCTCTCTAAATCTATCAAAGAACTTCTTAAACATTGCATCCTCCTTCGCTTTAATCTGCCTCTGAGTAAAGGGTAGTGGCGGTGCATTCTTCACTGCTGGTTCAATAACTTTATTTTTCAAGTACTCAGGCTTTCTTTATTCTTTAGCAACTTTTCTGAAAACCTGTGGAGTGACCATATTTGCATCTATCCCCTAAGTTCCCTTTGAAGGTTCTCCTTAAAGATTTTTACCACTCCTCAAGGTGATTTTCATAACTTATTTTGGATTTTTTGTATCTGCTAACAGACCACCTTTGGGCCTAGTATTCAATGCTTGTTGTAACTTCCCCAACTGCAACTCTAAGCTTCTATGGGCCGCTTTCTAATTTGTCAATTCTGCTTGTTGATTTTTTATATCCACAGCCATTTGCGCTTGACCAGCTAAAATTTTTTTCATCATCTCTTCCATGTTGCTAGTTGACTGATTTTCTTGAGCCTGTGGTTGCAGAATTTATTGTTGTGCATTTCACAGCTGATTCTTCCACTTCATGTTGTAGGCACTACCATAATTTGTCCTTTGAGCATTGCCCACATATATTATAGATTTTGAATTTAAAGCACGCATGGCCGTTGAATGGCCATTATTTCGGCAGACCTCACACGAACCACTAGTTTGTTAAACTGCATTAACTGCTGCAGTAGGCTGTAAAGCTCCCAATTTTAGGCTGATGAACTGAGTGTTTATCATATTTTTCAATGTTGCAACCTGAGTTGATAAGGCAGTAAACTAGTCTACCTCCAGTACACCTGCAATTCTTTTTATGGCACTTCTAGCATTTGAATGCCACTCAAGATTTCCTTGTTCTATGCAATTAATAATGTGTATAGCTCATCATAAGTCAATTCCAGCACTTGATCACCTACAACTAAATCTACCAAAATTTTTGTATTGTGATTAAGTGCTTCTACAAAAGAATGAGCAATTACCTCATTAGACTGTTGATGGTATGGACAATCCCTAAGAAGAGCTTTGAACCTCTCCTAAGCATGACAGAGATTATTGTCAGGTTTTTATTTGAAGCATACTATCTCACTGCAAAGTCTCATAGTCTTACTAGACGGGAAAAATTGAATAAGTAATTTTCTGGCTAAATCATCCCATGAAGTGGTTGAATTTACCCGTTCCGTAGCCAACCACTTTTTTGCTTCCCCCAACAGAGAAAAAAGGAAAAATGTCATCCATACATAATCTTAATTTATGCCTGTCGAGATGAATGTATCACTAATTTCCAAAAAATTCCACAAGTGGACATGTGGATCTTCATATGAAATCCCTGTGAACTGTACACTGCTAATAAAAAGTTGTACCATATTATGTTTAATCTCGAAATCGCCTCATGTTTCTGGCTTCTAAAATGGGAAGGTCAAATTGATTGGAAGCAGGATTACCACTTCTCTCGCTGACTTGTGGGCTGCTTGTTCATCAGCCATAATGGCAGGATTCTCTTGGTTTTCTGCAATTTGAGGAATTCTGAAGAGAAGGTTTGCTTCTCTCCTATGTTGATGGAAAAATTACTCTGGTTTAGAACTTGGTTTAACTAAGTCCTGGTCCCTGGTCATCTTTTATAAACCTATTTCCTGCAAAAACACAACTACTACCAAGCATAAAAAATACCAAATCAATCTAAAAAGAAAAACTAAAATAAACAGTCTCCAAATTACAAGTCTCCAGCAATGACGCTAAAAACTTGACAGTGGACAAGCGCACATGCAAGTGTTCGTGGTCTATCAAGTAGTAAAGTGGCTTTGAAGAAAGCAGAGTATCAATCCAATAGGGACTTTTTTCAATAACTATTTAATCCTAGTTCACAGTTTAGCTTAATTCAGTGCAAAAGTAACCACAAGTTAGTTTAAAGATTGTAAATTGCAAGTAAATTAAATAGTATGAAAAGTAAAGTCTTGAAAGAATCAATAGAAGTAAGGTACAGGGTTGAATCACTTTGAACACTTGTACTATATTGTTGAACTTCATTCATTGACTTACTTATCTTGGTTGTCGATTCATAAGGTTAATCGCATGATCATGGCCTCCTGACCTCTAACCAATTACCTAATGTGGACATTACAATTACATCGTTGAGCGGAGATGTAATAATCTAATTAAGTTCTTTAAGATATCATCCTACGTCTGAATCAAGTAAGGCATCTAAGTACATCTTAATCCTAGACACTAATTCATATTCCTAATTTCTTATATGATTACGAACCATACTTTGTTGAATCCCACATTCTATTTCCCTATTCCCTCGCGCGGGTTCAAAAGATTTACAATAGGTGTATTCTAAGGGTGATCAAGCCTTAAAATAGTTAATATAAGATTGAAAACACAACCAAAAATGATAAGAAAATCAACAAACTTAACTCAAAACAATAGTACTCATGTTTTTGTCTTTAACCCTTGAAAGGGGGTTTTAGCCACTCATAGTCATAGCCATGATCCTAAAGGTTGAAATCATGTTATTCTCTAATGGAATGCTATATAAAGAATGTAAAACCTAAGTTATGAAGTTTTATCAGCCTAGTTAATGATCCAATACGTTCCAAGATGATCAATAATTAGTACAAAGATATATTTATAGTGTACAACAAGTCCCTAGCCATGTAGGATTGAATTTGCAATTTTGGCCGTGTGTGAATCGGACCTCGCGATGCACTTAATACAAAGGGGAGTCGAAGTTGCATCAGGATATATGGAAATGGGAGTGGAATTTACTTCGAACTAGATGGAAATAGGAGTGGAAGTCGCAATACGCCCTCATCGCGACACCTCTCTGGAAATTGCATCTTGAAATTTGGTTAAGTGTTCCACGTTCCTCCTTCAACCCAAGTAATTTTGGTGTGTTTATAATGGATTTAGAGCCTTTAAATCAACTATATATCATCATATTCATCTCACATAACAGCATACAAGATCACACCACACGAATTAGAGGTTCAAAATACAACATCCATCACGACGAATAAAAAATAAGAGATAAAGCAAGGGTAATCTCCATGATCTTCCATTTTGTGTTTTGACTCTTTACTTGACTTACCTGAACTTTTTACACTACCCACAAGTTTTTAAACATATAATAACACCATTAAAACCATTTTTTAAACATAAAAAACAATCAAATCCAACGAGATCAACTAGACAAGCACCTAGCTCAAGCTAGTAACGCGAGTTTCCACGAATGAACTATAAATGATTATTTTAGGTACAAACTTATTTGGAATTCACTTTGAAAATTATAAACAAATGCTTTAATACTTATATGCACATTCAAGCCATTATCAACCCATATAGCACACGAATCATCCTCAAAACAAGCCTAAACGACTAGAATAGTGACACTAGAATGCACAAATACACCGAACATCACAACCCACACTTAAAGCCCTGTTCGTCATCGAGAAACTCTTTACTATAAGTTTCATACGATATGGAGACACTAAAATTCTACTATATCCAAGACACTCAATCTAGTACTACCATGACTACACAAAATGCAAGTTTCTACGCTAAGCATGTTACAAACACAATTGGAAGCTTATGAAACTACTCCAAAACATCCCAGCGTCAAGAATTTACTCACCTCATTGGCAAACTAATGCTTATAGTTCAATCAAGGACGTCATACAAATAACACACATTCATAAAAAATGTTCCCCTCATAATATGAGAGTTACCCATAATTACTCAGAATTAAGTAATTCACAACTGATGGGTGCAAGAATTAAAATATGCTCTGTCTCACAAGGAATTCACAATTTACACACTATGACCCATAGGCTTACCCTTAGTGTAGTGCTCCAATAATATCAGAATGTCAAGTATAGGATTAATTAGGTCTTTTTCGAGTTGTAATGTAGGCTAAGGGACAGGTAGGAACTATTTGGAAATAGTGACTAACCTCACTAAGTGCTATAATACACTAAATCATACATTTAAAAGTAATCTCCAACAAATAATTTACACCACTTTTATCTACCCATATATTTTTTTCCACCCTATCTCTTTTAAGCATTTTCACAAATACATGGTGGAAGTATACTATTCTTTCTATTTTTCCTTTTTCCTCACCCATATTATGCTATGCACCCCTATGATAGCCACCCTCAACTTAAGCAATTTTCTTAGTTGAGGTGCATAATGTCCAAGAAGGACCAGGGACAAAAAAAGGTTCATTGTAACACATCCAGGCTGAAATTTGGAACTTTTTCAAACAATTTTTGCTACTCCCAACCACACAATTGCTCACTCCAATAACTAGACTTTGGGGCATCTATTTTACCTTTTTCTCCTCTTATTTTTCAAACTCCTTACTTACTCAATTTTATATTAAATCGCTTAAGAGCTTTTGGATCAAATTAAGGTCAATAAAAGAAGGGATTAAGCTACAAATAAGGGTAATAAAAAAAGAACTAAAGGCTCAAAGGAGGTTAACTAGGATTATGCAAAGGTAGGACAAAAAGAAGGTTTAAATCAAGGCTATCAAAGAAATGCCTATATCATCTTCTAAACCCACACTCTTTATTTTGCTTTGCACACACACTGGGCAAGTTCTAGACATAACATGAAACAAGGACTATACAAAAAAACTCACATGATACATGACACATGCTCAACTTAATAGGATCATTATACACTCCCAACCAAAAAATAACATAAATTCAAATTTAAACCAATAAGTACTAGAGTCACAAAATGAGCTTAGGAGTCTTAAAAGTAGCAATGCACCCATTCAACATGCTTTTACCAAATATAACACTTGCATCATGCAATAAAAAATAAAAACAACAACAACATCTTACAAAACTTTTGGAATTTCCCCCTATCCCATACTTAAAAATCTACGTTGTCCTAAAAATGAACTAAAAGTAAGAGATAGAAATACTTCCTGAGGCCTTTAGGCCTAGCTAGTAGCATTTTTTCATCAAAAGGATACACGAGACCCCACACTCTGTTTCTTCCATGCTTCTTAGCTCAGGTTAATGGTAATTAAACTTCTTATCAACATAAGAATCAACATAAAAAAACTATGTGAAATAAAAAATTGAAAATAAAATATACCTACTTAACTTAGGTTGCTTCCTAAGCAGCGCCTGATTTAGTTTCGTGGCACGACGCAACTTAACTACTTAGTCATTCTCTTTCCTTATCTTTCTCACACTTGGTCTCCATTTTATTATTCTCTTCACCCCCTCTTGGCTGTGAATTCTCAAGGGACACAGGTTTTTAAACTTTAGCCTTTTCAGGCTATTCAACGTTCATCATGTTAGGCTTAGGCGATAGAAGCTTAGGCTGCTCAATCATGTAGTCTAAAGAGGCCTTTGGTGGAATAATCACCAGATACTTTTCCCTTTTAATAACATTTATCGTAAAAAAATCTTTCTAGTAGGACGTTATTACAGATGCTCTGTAAACATCAAATACCATCACTTTATCCTCTACCCTCATTTTGAGCGTTCCTTCTCTAACAACAATCAATACTTCTTCAGTTGATAACAATGGATGCCCAAGATGATTGGTAACTTTTTGTCTTTCGCACTATCAAGAACAATAAAATCAGCAGGAATATTGAATTTACCAACCATTATGAGGATATCCTCTATTATTCCTTTCGGATATTCCATTGATCTATCTTCGAGCTGCAAAAAAATAGTGGTTGGTATAGGCTTTCCCAAGAACAATCTGTCAAACAAATATAGGGGCATAAACTTTATGCTTTCCCCTAATTCACTTAGTGCGTGGACCACTCTATTTTCAATTTGGATAGGAAGATTAAACTTCCCCGACTATCTCAATTTGTAGGGTATTTTCTTTGTCATTATAGAGCTACAATCTTCAGTGAGTGTTATCGCCCCCACATCCTGATATTTCACCTTATTATCAACCACATCCCTCAAGAACTTTCTATACTTAGGAATTGAAAAATATCTAACAAAGGTAAGTTAATGTGAAGCTCTCTGAATGTATCAAAGAACTTCTTAAACATTGCATCCTCCTTCGCTTTAATCTGCCTCTGAGAGAAGGGTAGTGGCGGTGTATTCTTCACTGCTGGTTCAACAATCTCCTTAGTTGGAAAACCTGTTTAGTTTTAAAGTACTCAGGCTTTCTTTATTCTTTAGCAACTTTTTGGAAAACCTGTGGAGTTACCACATCTGCATCTATCTCCTTAGTTGCCTTTGAATGTTCTCCTTGAAGATTTTTACCACTCCTCAAGGTGATTGTCATAACTTAGTTTGGATTTTTTATATCTGCTGACAGACCACCTTTGGTCCTAGTATTCAATGCTTGTTATAACTTCCCCAACTGCAACTCTAAGCTTCTATGGGCTGATTTCTAATTTGTCAATTCTACTTGTTGATTTTTCATATCCGCAGCCATTTACGTTTGACCAGCTAAAATATTTTTCATCATCTCTTCCATGTTGCTAGTTGACTGATTTTCTGGAGCTTGTGGTTGGAGAATTTATTCTTGTGTATTTCATGGATGAGCCTTCCACTTCATCTTGTAGGCACTACCATAATTTTTTCTTTGAGCATTGCCAACGTACATTATTGATTTCAAATTTGAAGCACACATGGCTGCTGAATGACCATTATTTCTGCAGACCTCATACCAACCACTAGTTTGTTAAATTGCATTGACTACTGTGGTAGGATGTGAAGTTCCAAATTTTAGGCTGCTGAACTGAGTGTTTATCATATTTTTCAATGTTGTAACCTGAGTTGATAAGGCAGTAAACTATTCTACCTCCAGTACACCTGTAATTCTTTTCATCTCACTTCTAGCATTTGAATGCCACTAAGGATTTCCTTGTGCTATACAGTTCAATAATGTGTAAAGCTCATCATAAGTCAATTCCAGCGCTTGATCACCTACAACTAAATCTACAAAAATTTTTGTATTGTGATCAAGTGCTTCTACAAAGGTATGAGCAAATACCTCATTAGACTGTTGATGGTATGGATAGTCCCTATGAAGAGCTTTGAACAGCTCCTAAGCATGATAGTGATTCTTGTCTGGTTTATATTTGAAGCATACTATCTCACTGTGAAGTCTTGCAGTCTTACCAGACGGGAAAAAATGAATAAGAAATTTTCTAGCCAAATCATCCCATAAAGTGATTGAATTTGCCGGTTCCACAACTAACCACTTTTTTGCTTTACCCAACAGAGAAAAGATAGTCTAAATGATAGGCTGTGTATCACGGAGATTAACCTCTATAACATGCTACGTATTGCCGAGGGTAAATCTTTATGGCATGTCGAAATCACGAAGGCATACTGCCTCCGTGGTCCAAAAATACCTCGATCTCTTCCAAAAATTTCTAAACTTTCCCGGATGACCCATTTAACATTCCTAAGCATATTTCAACTCATAAATCAATTTTTCGAGCTCGGGAAGGCCAAAAATAAAATTCTCAAAATCTTGAGGCGTTGAAATGGCCATGTAACTTGTATTTAGTGTGAAATAATGACTTTGGAACTTCTAGAGATGTGGCGAATAACTTAAAACTAGTCTAAGATCTTGTAGGGTACTACAAAAATCTCCCCCTTAGGATTATTCATCCCCATATAAAACTATCAGAGTTAAGATACTATGAAGATTGAGATCATGTGTTGAATACTTATGAGCTGAATCATGATTACATAACTGAATCTGAAATATGATGCATGGACTGAACTAAATTCATGAATGCATTGTAGGAGACAAGGATTGTTATATAGCTGATATTGAAATTGAGAAAATCACTTAAGGGAAACCATTACCTTAATATAATTATAGAGAAAGTATGGGGATACTTGGCTGACATATCGACTTCTGCTTCCCAAGTAGTTCCCTCAATGGACTGACTTCTCCATAGGACTTTAACAAAGGCAACTTCTTTATTCCTCAACCTACAAACCTAACAGTCAAGGATCTCTACAAGGACTTCTTTGTAGGAGAGGCTATCTTACACGTCCATACTCTCTAAAGGAATGACATAAGTTGAGTCACCAATGAATTTCTTTATCAAAGAGACATGGAACACTAGAAGCACTGATGCCAATTCCCAGCTAGCTCTAACTCATATGCAACCTTTTCTAAATGGCTCAAGATCCTAAATGGGACAACATAGCGGGGACTGATCTTCCCTTTCTTAACAAATCTCTTCACCCCTAACATAGGAGAAATTTGTAAGTCATCCAATTCACCAGCATTAAACTTAAGATCCTTTCTCCTTACATCTGTATAGGATTTCTATCAACCATAGGATGTCTTCAACCTTTCTTGAATTAACTAAACTTTCTCCATCACCTTATATAATAAATTTGGCCCTATCAAAGAAGCCTCACCTAATTCAACCAATCAATAGGAGATTTATACCTCCTTCTATAGAGAGCCTCAAATGGAGCCATATGACTACTAGAGTGATAGTTATTATTTTAGGAAAATTCAATTAAAGGTAAATGCTCATCCCAACTACCCTTGAATTCGACAACAAACCCTCAATATTTCCTCAAACGTATAAATGGTTTGGTCAACATGAACATCTGTCTAAGGATGAAAGGTTGCACTGAAATGGACTTTGGTAGCGAGACCTTTCTGAAAAGACTTCCAAAAATGGGAGGTAAAATGAGTACCTCTATCTGAAATGATGCTCAACAGAATCCCATACAACTTTATAGACTCCCTAAGATAAAGTCTTGCATAATCCTTTGCTGAAAAAGAAATATGGACAGGTAGTTATTCTATCAAAAATGACTAAAATCGATTATGCTGACGATGTGCATGAGGTAACCCCTGTAACAAAATCCATGTTAACCACTTCCCACTTGTAAGTGGGGATACAGAACACCTGAAGTGTACCACTAGGACTTTGGTATTCAATCTTAACTTGTTGACAATTCATACACTTACCCATGAATTCCGCAATATTTTTCTTCATACCATTCCACCAATAGATTTCCCACAAATCAGAGTACAACTTAGTGGCTCTTGGATGAAAAGAATATCGCAAACCATGTGGCTCTGCTAATATTTTCTGTCTCAAACCATCCACATTCGTAACACATAACTTGCCCTAAAAATGAAGCACGCTATCTCCCTATTGGGAGAAAACCTCATCTTTCCAATCTCGAACTGCCTTCTTCAAATTAACTAAAAGAGAATCCCTGCCTTGCTTTTCTCTCACTTTAGTCACCAATGAAGATTCTAAACCACTTTGAACCCATATACTATTTTCTTCTGAATCAACCAACCGAACACCTAATCTAGCAAACTGATGAGCTTCACGAACTATCTCCTTATCATCCTCAACATACAAAATACTTCCCATAGACAATCTACAAAGGGCATAGGCCACTACATTAGCCTTACTCGGGTGATACAATATGTTTATATCATAGCCCTTTAACAATTCAAGACACCTTCTCTGACAAAGTTTTAGGTCTTTTTATGTGAACACATACTATAAACTCTTGTGATCCGTGAACCCGTCAACATAAACCCCATAAAGGAAATGCCTCCAAATCTGTAAGGCAAAGATAACTGCTTCCAAGTTAAGGTCACATGTTGAGAAATTCTTCTCAAGGGGTTTAAGTTGTCTATATGCATAGGCTATGACCATACCTCACTGCATCAATACAAGACCAAGACTAACTTGGAACCATCACAATAAACTAAAAATAAATTTAAAACCTCTTGTAGAATCAATACTAGGGCCAAAGTGAGTCAAGTCCCTAAACATTATTCTCACATAAATCTGTCCATTGGAAATTAACTTTCTTTTTGGTTAGTCGAGACATGGGGAAACAATAGAAGAAAATCCTTCAACAAACCGTCTGTACTAAATAGCTAAACTAAAGAAACTCTTGATATCTGATGAAGAGATAGGTCTAGGAAAATTTCTCACTGCTCTGATCTTTTAAGGATCAACTCAGATATCATCACCGGAAATCAGTGACCAAGGGAGGCTACTGATGTCAACCAAACTTTGCAGTTGCTCAATTTAGCAAATAACTAGTAATCTGTAAGGGTATACAATATAATCCTTAAATGGTCTGCATGATCGCCTTTACTATAAGAATAGATGAGGATGTCATCAATGAAGTCTATGACAAACATTTCCAAGTACTGCTTGAACACCCTATTCATAAAGTCCACAAAAGCTACAGGACCATTTGTTATTCCAAAAGACATAACTAGAAATTCAAAGTGACCATATCGAGTTTTGAAGGCGGTCTTCACGATGTCATATTCTCTGGCTCTAAGATAATGATATCAATATCTGAGATTTATCTTAGAGAAATAGGTTGCTCCCTAAAGTTCGTCGAAAAAGTCATCGATTCTTGGGAGAGGATACTTATTCTTGATTGTGAGTTTGTTCAACTAATGGTAGTTGATCTATATTATGAAGGAACCATCTTTTTTATGCACGAAAAGAACTGGAGCACCCCATGGAGAGATACTAGGCCTGTTAAAACCCTTATCTAAGATATCTTTCAATTGTTTATTTGATTCCTTAAGTTCATCTAGAGCCATTCTGGAAGGTGGAATTGAGAAAGGCTGAGTATATAGGAGGAGATCTATTCCAAAGTCAATTTCCCTTATGAGAGAAACTTCGAGAAGATCTTTAGGGAACACTTCTAGAAACTCCTTCATTATAGAAACTTACTCAAGACTCAGATTTTTAGGATTTGAGTCCTTGACTCGGATGAGATGGTAAATGTATCCCTTGGATATCATCTTTCTTGCCTTAAGATAGGAGAAAATTGACCAATTGACATAACATTAATTGGGGCCTTATTATAATGGGAATCTCAAGTCCAACAAGGAACGAAGACAACCCCTGATACCCAAACTAACCTACCAATGTATAACCTGAGTCGAATGAATTGGGAACATATAACAAGATAGAATAATGCATGACCCAAGACTTTGGGATAGATACATGACTATGACCAACCTAAGAAAGTCCAACCACCCAATGTTCAACCAATAACAAAGACAAAACAAAAATAATGACCCAAAGTATATATATATTTATATATGAGTTGTCCATACAAAGCCTCTAAACCAAACCAAAGTGTTTTTAGTTTGGAAATTACCCTGACCATAGCCAAATTATGGAAGCTCACCACTTCAGTCAATATACTCACGAACTGATCCAAATACTTGATCACTGTACAGGAAAAGAAGAAAAAGTTCCAGCATCTATATTGCATGGGGATACATCATTAAAGACGGTTAGCGGTTGGAGAGCTAGCATGTAACTCAAGGATAAGGATAAAATAGTGCCAATAGTTTAAACCAAACAATCCATGGATACAACCAAAATAAATATATATATATATATATATACCGTGCAGGGATAGGGAACCTGATTAGCATGAACTTTAAAATAATTAACCTGGGATGTTTAACTTTACCATTTAGAATTTCACCCATGGGCTATATGGGATTAGCATCACCTGCTAAAAGGGCCCTGATACATGTTGCCCCACGATCTGGAGAAAACATAAGATGACTAGTACATCTCCAAAATGTAAGTGTCACATCATGCACACGATCATCAAGGACAAATTCATACCAGCAACTGTGAGTTTCAAGCTTTAGTCCCCCCAAACCTCTACCTTCCATGGCTTAGCTAACACATCCCGTTTTAAAGCCCAAGTTAAAACCATTAACACATAACCAATGACTTAGTCATTTTATTATTGAAGGAATTTCGTTGGCATTGTCATACCAACACTACATGCAAGTATAAACATGTCATTATCAATATCAAACGACCGTTTATATGATTTTGGGGCACTAGCCCATCATCCCACAAGGATACTTATTACACCAATGTTTAGGGACTTGAACCCCTCATATAACAAAGTAACCAAAACCTATTTCATGGTCAACAACTCCTTTACAAAATCATTTTTGAACTCTTTATACTCATTTAGCTATTTCCTTAGTTCAAAATACCATTAACATGTGACTAGAGATTTTCTTTAGATATTTTTCAGAAACACCTTATCAGAACACGTTTAACAAGACCAAAACCAAGGTAAGAACCATTAATATTAGGTTTACCCATGACCCATGCATTAAAACACAATAAAAAAGTACCCACATATGCAAACCATCACCAAAAATATGTGAAAACATTATTTAGATTAAGAGTAAACAACATTCAACAATGTGCATTAAAATCATCAACATTTAGATTTCAAAACCATCATTTAAGATTCAAAATCAATGTTCAAACACATTATATTTTCAAACAAATAATGAGGGAAGAGATACTTTCCTTATACAAGAAGGTCCACGGAAAAAACTTAACACTTGAGCCTCGAGATAACTACTTGTAGCAAACCCTAGCCAACCTTCTTGAGATAGTTTAAAGAGAGGATTTAAGAGTGTTTTTGGTATGTTTTGTCCACCAAAGAGTGTTATGATAGGATAAAATGAGTTATATAGTAAGGGGACTTGAGTGTTTTATGGTGAGAAATGTCTGAAAAGCCCTCAGCTAAAAGTTGAAATCTCACTTCATAGGTGTGTCCAACTCACCCTCCAAACCATACCCTAGGGTACGAGTGGTACCCCAACTTGTTCCCTAGCCTACCACCAAGGACCCCTAAAGTGAATAACATATGACCATGCTTGGGTAAGTCATATCCTAAGGTATGAGAAGTATCCTACCACTCATACCCTAGGCAGAATCCACTAGGGAACACTTTAGGTATCATACGAGTAGGTAGCTTATGACTCGTACCCTAAGGTATGACTTGGGGGTGTCGAATTGTATCTTGGGCAGAGTGTACCCAACCATCATTGATCAACAGATGAGAGAGAGGATCTTAGGTTGTATCCTAGGGTATAACTGGTACCCTGGAGTCATACCCTTCCTAGAGACTTCAACTTAGGAAAATTTCCCAAGGGTCCAAGTTTTGGGTGTTTCACTTATAGGCACTGAAATAATACCCCTCCACTGTACAATAGAATCATTAGAAAACTGGAACTGGACTATTCTATTTCTAAATAACTGAGGCATAGCACGAGTACAGCCAATCCATGTCTAGAATGACATCAAAGTCAGTCATCTCTAACTCCATAATGTCAACTGAAGTGACCTTATGAGACACTGTGATCGGATAGTTTTTGTATACTTGTTTGGCCACAATGAAAATACCTACTAGGGTAGACATTCAGAAGGGCTCATCTAATATGTCAAGACTAACACCAAAATCTACAACTATATAAGAAGTCACAAAAAAGTGAAGCTCAAGGGTTTAACAATGATAAACTTAAATGTGGAAGACTTGTAACTTACCTGTAACCACATCAGGGGAACTTTACTGATATTGTTGAGTTTGCAGAGCATAAATTTGGTTGTGACTCTGCCCATTAGTGGCACTGAAGGTAGTGCCCTGCTGAGTTAGGCGGCCTACTGGTAGTGGTACGAAGAGTGATTCCTACCATCAGACCTTTGCTATGAGATGTTGAAGCTATCTGTTCTGGACCTCTTATCTTTTTTTCCTTCTCTTTGACATTATACTCCTCAATCTGTTGTACATGAACCATGAACCTAGAAAGGTCTATATCCTTAATCATTATATCTTCTCTACACTCTTTGACTACATCATCTGACATACCAAACACAAACTTACTCATTTTGGCCCTAGAATCATCCACTGCAGTCGGAGCATACCTCGCCAATTGGGTAAAATTTAGTGATTACTCACTTATACTTATGTTACGCTACTTTAGATTTATAAACTCCTATACTTTGGCCTCCTTCAACTCGAGTGGGGGAAACCTATCCAAGAAGGTTGTAGCAAAATCCTCCCACTCTATAGGTCTTGCCTCAACACCTCTGTCCTTCTTCCACTACTTGAACTAAGTATGAGCTACTCCTTATAACTGGTAAGTGATACACCCTAATTACACCTCTCTTACGAGAGAGTAAGCGGTTGCTATCAAATATAAAATCCTACTAGGTTGGGGTCGAATCCCACAGGGAATATGGTGCTAATTAAGTTGTATGCAGTTTAGTTGACTTTTAATCATTCGTTTCCATAAAACAAAAAGGGGGAATTTGATTCAGCTCAAAAATTAATGGTTTTATTTTAACAAGATGAAATATGTTTAGTAGTATTCAAACTCAGAGAAATAAAAAGCTAGGACTATGTCCACCTTGTACTTTTTAATACTTTCTAACTATGGGCTTTACGAATTCATACATGCATCAAGCTTACAGAGAAGTGTATTATATTTATTAACATAATCCAAGTGTTTCTCAACCATCAAGGACTAATTCACT
>JAPEIP010000009.1:90209792-90235470 GCA_026120095.1 Capsicum chinense
TATTTAATTATTGGACCCTTAAATTAAACCTAACCCGACCCAACTATATTACTCAATCCTAACCCGACCCAACCCGACTCGTCCATTAGGGCCCTAGGGTACGAGTGGTACCCCAACTTGTTCCCTAGCCTACCACCAAGGACCCCTAAAGTGAATAACATATGACCATGCTTGGGTAAGTCATATCCTAAGGTATGAGAAGTATCCTACCACTCATACCCTAGGCAGAATCCACTAGGGAACACTTTAGGTATCATACGAGTAGGTAGCTTATGACTCGTACCCTAAGGTATGACTTGGGGGTGTCGAATTGTATCTTGGGCAGAGTGTACCCAACCATCATTGATCAACAGATGAGAGAGAGGATCTTAGGTTGTATCCTAGGGTATAACTGGTACCCTGGAGTCATACCCTTCCTAGAGACTTCAACTTAGGAAAATTTCCCAAGGGTCCAAGTTTTGGGTGTTTCACTTATAGGCACTGAAATAATACCCCTCCACTGTACAATAGAATCATTAGAAAACTGGAACTGGACTATTCTATTTCTAAATAACTGAGGCATAGCACGAGTACAGCCAATCCATGTCTAGAATGACATCAAAGTCAGTCATCTCTAACTCCATAATGTCAACTGAAGTGACCTTATGAGACACTGTGATCGGATAGTTTTTGTATACTTGTTTGGCCACAATGAAAATACCTACTAGGGTAGACATTCAGAAGGGCTCATCTAATATGTCAAGACTAACACCAAAATCTACAACTATATAAGAAGTCACAAAAAAGTGAAGCTCAAGGGTTTAACAATGATAAACTTAAATGTGGAAGACTTGTAACTTACCTGTAACCACATCAGGGGAACTTTACTGATATTGTTGAGTTTGCAGAGCATAAATTTGGTTGTGACTCTGCCCATTAGTGGCACTGAAGGTAGTGCCCTGCTGAGTTAGGCGGCCTACTGGTAGTGGTACGAAGAGTGATTCCTACCATCAGACCTTTGCTATGAGATGTTGAAGCTATCTGTTCTGGACCTCTTATCTTTTTTTCCTTCTCTTTGACATTATACTCCTCAATCTGTTGTACATGAACCATGAACCTAGAAAGGTCTATATCCTTAATCATTATATCTTCTCTACACTCTTTGACTACATCATCTGACATACCAAACACAAACTTACTCATTTTGGCCCTAGAATCATCCACTGCAGTCGGAGCATACCTCGCCAATTGGGTAAAATTTAGTGATTACTCACTTATACTTATGTTACGCTACTTTAGATTTATAAACTCCTATACTTTGGCCTCCTTCAACTCGAGTGGGGGAAACCTATCCAAGAAGGTTGTAGCAAAATCCTCCCACTCTATAGGTCTTGCCTCAACACCTCTGTCCTTCTTCCACTACTTGAACTAAGTATGAGCTACTCCTTATAACTGGTAAGTGATACACCCTAATTACACCTCTCTTACGAGAGAGTAAGCGGTTGCTATCAAATATAAAATCCTACTAGGTTGGGGTCGAATCCCACAGGGAATATGGTGCTAATTAAGTTGTATGCAGTTTAGTTGACTTTTAATCATTCGTTTCCATAAAACAAAAAGGGGGAATTTGATTCAGCTCAAAAATTAATGGTTTTATTTTAACAAGATGAAATATGTTTAGTAGTATTCAAACTCAGAGAAATAAAAAGCTAGGACTATGTCCACCTTGTACTTTTTAATACTTTCTAACTATGGGCTTTACGAATTCATACATGCATCAAGCTTACAGAGAAGTGTATTATATTTATTAACATAATCCAAGTGTTTCTCAACCATCAAGGACTAATTCACTATAGTTCTCTCAAATCAAAAGTGTTTACAAAAACAATACGAAATCTCCAAGTAGTTAATCCTGTTAAGGCTTTAACATATGAAATAGGGGTTAGAAATCCTATTCTCTTGTCATTACACTCTTTTTGAACAACAACCTTTCTCTCGAACAAGTTGTGTTTTAAGGCACATCCTCTATGTTTGCAAGCACAAGAATTCAAGATAAACTAAGAGAGTATGATGTAAATAAATTAATTTATAATGAATTCAAAACTCAAAGTAATAGATTGTATGCTACAAGGCTTCCATAGCCCTAACTAATAAACTTAGCTACTCATGAATAAAATGGAAATCACAATAGAAATATTCATCATATCAAAAACTAGAAGACGATCTTGGTGTGCAAATAGTGAAAATAAGAGAGAAAATATTTTCTTTATCCCTTGTTCAAAAATACTACAGAATATTCAATAATGCTAAAAATTCAGCATCAAGTCTTTTTAATAATCTTTTCTCTCATATTTTCCTTCTAAGTCCCTAAACAAATTATAAATGATAAATTAGTCTTGGACATAGTTTCTAGGCGCAACATTTGGTCCAACAAACTACTTTTCTCTTGTGTCATATGCCATCCGCATTCTATAGTCCCATTATGTCTGTATCTACCTCATTAATACCTGAAATAATACTAATCACATCGGTTAGCTCAATTACATGGAAGTAGAGTAAAAGCATAAGAAACTAGGCACTTTGTTCTCCAAAATTAGATAAAATATAGGTAAGCTATGATGATTAGGTGTATAAATAGACCCAAGATCACCACCCCATACTTAAAGCTTTGTTTATCCTCGAACAACTTATCCATTTATGCATACTACACAAGTCATAAAACCCATGTAGGAAAAATAAGATGCTCAAATAGGCTCACACAACAATTATGAACAAGAAGTATATTCATGAATCATTACTAGAGACAACCTACTCTCAAGACTAGACTCATTAAGTTGGCAAATTCATGCATACCGTTTAAGCAAAGAAATCATATAAGTTACCTAACCTTCATCAACTATGTGCCCTCACAATAGGAAAGTTACCCATAATCACTCACAATCATGCAATTTCTAACAAAATGGGTACAAGAATCAAGTTGCGCTCACTCTCACAAAGAATTTTTAAATTACAACTGATGACCATATGCTTGCCCTTAGTGTAACGCTCCACTAATATCAAAATGCTAAGATAGGATCAAATATGACTTTTATGGGTTGTAATGCAGGCTAAATGATGGGTAGGAACTATTTTGGCCAGAAATAGTGACTATCTTCCCTAAGAGCTTTAATACACTACATTATGCAAATAAGACCAATTTCTAACAACCAATTTGCACCACTTTCCTCTATCCATATCTTTTGTTTTCACCCCATCCCATTAAACTCAATTAATAACACTATGGTGAGAGTATGCAACCTTTTCAAATACATTTTTTTGTCCCTATTTCATGTTACTCACCCCTACGATAAACACCCTCAACTTAAGCCATTTGCCTTAGTTGAGGTGCACAATGTCCAAGAAGGACCAGGGCTAAAATAGGTTCATTGTAACATGCTCAGGATAAAATTTAGAATTTTTTTTCAACAATTTTTGCTACTCCCAACCACATCAATTACACATGCCAATAACTAGACTTTGGGGCATCGATTTCACCTTTTTTATCTTATTTTCAAACTCCCAACTCAAATTGATTTTACATTAAAGCACTTAGGAGCTTTTTGATCAAATTATGGTTTATTAAAGAATGGGTTAGGCTATATATGATGCTAACAAAAGAACAAGCTAAAGGCTCAATGGGGCTAGCTAAGATAATGTACAAAGGTAGGTCAAAATAAAGCATGAACAATGGTTGTCAAAGAAATGCCTAAATCATCTCCTAAACTCATAATCTTTATTTTGCTTTGTACACACACCAGACAAGTTCTAGCATCAGCTGCAATAAGGAATATACAATAGGCTTACACACTTATGGCACATGGTCAACTCAATTAGGAACATTATAGATTCTCGACCCAACAATTAAATAAGTTCAACAAAAACCAACAATCAGAACAAGAGTCACAACTAGAGCCTAGGTATTTTGAAATGTAATGATCCATCGCATACTCAAGCTATAATGCCATGTGATCCACAAGAACATTTACATGCAACAAATGACTAATTTTCTCTTAAGATTATCATCATTTATCTATCATCGAGAAAAACATCTAACTATGACTAAATCTAATAAATATCAAACCAAAAACAAAATAAACAAAATAACTAATCCTATCACAGAAGTATACTAAGGAGAAGGTACTAATTTCTTATAAAACAAGCAGCAAAGTAACCAGCCACCCCATACTTTACTAGGCACTGTCCCTAGTATAAATAACAAGCTAAAGAACCTAGCTAGTAGTACTCTTCATCCATATTAGGGGTCATGCCACCTGCATGAAGATCATCATTGGAGCTATTTTTCTTGTATTCATCACATCACACATGTCAGCCACACATAATGAAACTAAATACAATTAAGATAAAGGTTGTGAAGTCACTACTACACACTTAATTTGTTAGTATAAACCAATTAAGTATTATTGTCAGGTACTCAGACTTCGCCGACATACACTTTGATATGGTGCCACAACATTAGTCGCAATATAATTCACTCACTTTAATTTCCCCAATTCTATTTCAATGAAGCACTTTTTAAACAAAATCATGCCCTACAACTTCAACTATATAAAGATATACAGAACACCATCACTTTCACATAATTTTCTCAACATTATGTTCAACACAATAAGATGGAAACTAATGGTTACACAACTACCATGTTGGTTATGAATAATTTACTCACATGTACAAACTCAAGTACTACAACAATGGAGCTTATATTACCAAGATGTTCAAAATCCTTCTTTGACATAGACATGGAAAGAATTTAATTCATAATCCTCAAGAAATCAATTAACTATAACAAAAGGTCAATATAACTAAGGGTTAAAAAAGTAAAACTTTCCTTGAATATGGAAGATTAAGGAAGGAAGGGGGAAATCTTGAGATTGTTAACAAAACTGTAATCTTGAAGGACACACAGAATGGTGAGGAAGAAATCTTGTATGGATTGAGGGTGAAATAAGAATGAATTTGGGGATTTAGGGTGTGGAGTCTATTGAAAGAATGAAATTTGGGTCGGGTTGACCCAATTCAAAGACGGATATATATTTAAATTGGAAGGGTGTGCGACACATAAGTTATTGCACAAGCTTAAGTGTGTGCCACATTGGTCATCACACATATGAAATAGTGATGGTATGCGATGCACATGTTATTTCACAAAGGTAAATATGCGGCACATATGCTATCACACAAGTTTAAGTGTGTACTTCCCAAGGTATCGCACAAGTGAAACAGTAAGGGTGTGCAGTTGGGTGTGAGACACATAAGATATTGCCAATATTAAGGTGTGCGTCGCACATGGTAATGCCTACTTGAGGTAGTGGGCTTAGGCTATGTCTTAGGTGACACCTTTGCCATGGTCTATGTAAACTTGGACACAACACACCCTATAGTACACTTAAACTTGGATGCCATGCACCGTATTTTTTTTATAAAGAATTGAGAAAGGTTCGTACCGCGGGGTCTTTACCCCTGCATCCCCATCAAGGTTAGTAGTGGGCTCTGGGATCAGGCCTATCGGCTCAATCCCTATGCTACCACCATAGACCTCCTTTAAAATCACAAAATAAAGTCGTACTGCAAAACTTTAGGGGGAAGATAAACATTATTCGGGTCACAACTCTAACACGAGTCATGACTCGAGCCATAACATTTGACCACTCCAACATACCTGTAATGTCACTCTTACTCCTAACTTAACACCATTTATATGGCTCAATTCTAAACAAAATTTGGTATAAATCACCTCCTTAGTACTTTATACACCTACACTAAATAAAAAACAACTAAAAATGATTATAAGGATGGGTTGCCTCCCACCGACCACCGTAGTTTTGGTCGTGGCTCGACTCTTATTTTTGTATTTTTATTTAACATGATAAAATGAAAATAAAATCATGGATTCCTCCCATGCGGTGCCTGATTAGATGTCGCAGTATGACTCGATTATCTTGACTACTCAGACTTTGTCAAGATACATCAATGGTACCATTTGTACATCATTTATTAGATTAAGCAAATGCTTTATTCCAAGTCCAGCCACTTTGAAGTCACTCACATCCTTGCTTGAAAGTTCAACCAAACCATCTATGGTCTCCACAGCAGGTCTATCCTTAACTGGTATATCTCGCTCATCTTTATAGAATACATCAACAATTGAAAAAACACTCATCTCCTTTTGTTGTTTCATGGATCTACATACTTCAAAACTATCCTCTTTCCTGTTGAGCCTAAATTTCAACTTATTCAACTCCAGGTTAACTAATACTCTCCTAGTTGCTAAGAACGGCCTACCTAAAATTATGGGTACTTCAAAGTCTGCTTCGCAATCAAGAATTACAAAGTTGGCCAAAAATATAAAATCTGCCATCTTTACAAGTACATCATATAGAATCCCAACCAGCCTTTTCACCGATCTATCCAATATTACAAGTCGCATGTTTTTAGGTGAGGGATCTCCCAAAGCTAACTTTTTATAAACAACTAGTGGCATCAAATTGATGCAAGCTCCCAGATCACATATGGACTCAGCGAAATCCAGACACCCAATCATATAAGGGATGGTGAATACTCCTGGATCTATCTTTTTCTGCACAAGTGGCCTTATAGAAATAGCACTACAATGATGGAGATTATCCACCAGTTTATAGCTTACCACTCTTTTCTTCATCATAAGATATTTCATAAATTTAACATATCCTGGTATCTGCTCAAGTGGTTCAACTAAAGGCACGTTCACTGTCAATTGCTTCAACATAGCCATGAATTTGTTAAACCTGCCTTCATATTCTTTATTCTTTAATTATTGTGGAAATGAGGGTGGTGGCCTTGGGATTTCAACTAGAGAAACTTTTACCTCCTTTCTTATTGCTTACTCCACATTACTAACATGTTTTGGCTTAGGTGGTTGTTCCACTTCCACACTCTTCCTTTCCAAACTTCCCAATTCCACAGGAACCATTAAAGATTCATTAACTATCTCCCAATCTATTCCAAATGTATCAGTATGAGAGGATGTTCCCAATTCTGGACAAGGTAACATCTTAGGCTTCTAGTGGTAATAGCCATACATGATCCATTAATCCTCGGATTCTTAACTGTATCACTTGGTAGAGTCCCATTCTGTCTTTGGTTGAATGTTGTAGATAATTAACTCATCTGCTGCTCTAGTTGTTTAATAATAGTTTAGTGTGAATTTGCTAGTTGACTCATGGAAGATATGTCACTCTTCATCGTAGTCACCCCAGAATTGGTCGCCTCAACTTTCTTTAATAGTTTGTCTATCATGTCCTCCATGGATATTTTGCTTGAACTGGTGGTAGAATTATCAAGGTTTCCATGAGGCACATATAGTCAACTACTGTAAATTTTATTCTTCCAATCTCCTTGATGGCTCCAACCTTGGTTTCCTTGACCACCATTTCAAAGCCCCCTGGTTATGCAAATAATTAGTCTCTTCCTCGGTGTTTGATTTAGCTTCCTTACCGTGGGACCCCACAACTTTAACCTTTTCTATATTCCATGATAGAAAATATTTCATGAGTAGATCTATCTGGGTTTTCATGTGAGCCATATCCTGTTCATACTCCTCTTCTCTCCTACGTTACTCTGCTTATATTATACTAGACCCAGTATTTTTTGCTACCACAAAATCTCTGGCATACCAAGCTCTACTTTTCTTAGACATTCTTTCTAACATATCCACAACCTCAGTAAAAGTGAGCTCCATAAAAGCTCCTCCTGTAGCATTATCGACTATTGGCTTTGTAAGTGAGTTCAAAGCTCTATAAAATATTTCCATCAAGTGTTCATCAGTCATCTTATGGTTTGGACATGGAGTTAACTTCTTTTTATACCTCGCCTAAGTCTCATTTAAAGCTAAATTAGTCAATTACCAAAAGTTGTTGATCTCATCCCTTAACTGTAATATTCTGGAGGGAGGAAAGAACCTTTCTAGGAAAGCTCCTTTCAATTGCCTCCAATTTGTTATAGAATCAAGAGTTAGCTCATTCAACCACATAGTTGCCTCTCTAGAGAGAGATAGTGGGAACAATCTTAAATGAATAGCATTTTGTCCCACTCCAGGATTGTCAAATAACTTACAAATACTGATGAAATTAACCAAATATAGATTTAGATCATCACCAGGTAATACACCAAAGAGTCCTTTCAGATTCAGTAGCTGGATCATAGTACTAATGATGTTGAATTTTATCCCAGGAGCTAGTGGTGGTAGAATAGTTTCCCCTGTAGATCCAATTCAATCTAAATCATCCTTATCATTGTCAACATCAAACTGCACAGCTTAGCGGTCTATTCTTTCTCTGAATGGACAATTTTGATTTATAGGTATAACTACCTCTGTTGTACGCCTCTTATTAGCCAGGTCAATTAAATCAACTCCTAGGACCTCTTTGTCTAGATTAGGTACCTGACCTGGGTTTTCTGTATTCTATTTATTTAATTGAGCATTAGCTAAAGCAGCTAATCTTTTAGCTTCCTGTTGGTTAGCCATTCTTTCAATGAGATGAGGTGAAGGATTGAAGGGTAATAATGGTTCTCCTGAACTTATGGTTCATGGCATAAACAACAATGATCCTCTAATGAACAAAAATAACAAATAAACATAAAATAAGGAAAGTTGACTAATAGTCAATTAACACACATAAACTCAATCGATGACCGTATTTCTCGGCAACGGCACCAAAATTTGATACACCCAAATTACACATCTCTTTGAGAGAGTAAGTGGTCGCTATCAAATATAGAACCCAACTAGGTTGGGGTCGAATCCCATAGGGAATATGGTGCTAATTAATTTGTATGCAGATTAGTTGACGTTTAATCATTCATTTTCATAGAACAAAAAGGGGGAATTTGATTCAGTTCACAAATTAATAGTTTCAGTTTAACAAGATGAAATATATGTAGTAGTATTCAAATTCAGAGAAATAGCAAGCTATGGTTATGTCCACCTTGTAGTTTTCAATACCTTCTAACTATGGGCTTTACAAATTCATACATGCATCATGATTACAGAGAAGCATATTATATTTAATAACATAATCTTAGTGATTCTCAACTATAAGGACTAATTCACTTTAGTTCTCTCGAATCAAAAGTGTTTACAAAAACAATACAAAATCTCCAAGTAGTTAATCCTGTTAAGGCATTAACATATGAAATAGAGGTTGGAAATCCTATTTTCTTGTCACTGCACTCTTTTTCGAACAACCTTTTTCTTGAATAAGTTGTGTTTTAAGGCACATCCTCTATGTTTGCAACCACGAGAATTCAAGATAAACAAAGATAGTATGATGTAAAAAAATCAATGCATATTGAATTCAAAACCCAAAGTAATAGATTGTATGCTACAAGGCTTCCATAACCCTAACTAATAAACTTAACTACTCATGAATAAAACGGAAATCACAATAGAAATATTCATTATAGTAAAAACTAGAAGGCGATCTTGGTGTGCAAATAGTGAAAACAAGAGAGAAACCATTTTATTTCTCCACCCTAAGCCACTATTCCCTTGTTCCAAAATAATACAGAATATTCAATAATGCTAAAAATTCAGCATCAAGTCTTTTTAATAATCTTTTCTCTCATATTTTCCTTCTACGTCCCTAAACTAATTCTAAATAATAAATTAGTCTTGGACATAGTTTTTAGGTGACACATTTGGTCCAACAAGCTACTTTTCTCTTGTGTTATATGCCATCTACATTCCATAGTCCTATTATGTCTCCATCAACCTCATTAATACCTGAAATCATGCTAATTATATCGGTTAGCTCAATTACATAGAAGCAGAGTAAAAACATAAGAAACTAGGCACTTTGTTCTCTAAACTTAGCTAAAATTTGGGTAAGCTATGATGCTTAGGAATATAAATACACCCAAGATCCGTAAGCGGCTAAGTCAACACTCTCACCCATGATATTTGTTGCTTTCTTCGCACCATCCAAAAATTTTTGCAGATCCTCCTCAGACTTAGATCGAAAAAATAATGGAGGATTCATCCGAGTGAAGTCTCGAATCCTAGTAGCTACTATTCTCCTTACTGGATTTGCTGGGGAAATAACCTGCTATTTTTTCTGAGCAACTATAGTCTGGGACAAAAATATGAAAGCGGTCTTGAATTTAGTATGGAAAACATGGTTGTTCAGAGGGTCTTCCTGAATAGGTGGTGGTGTAGGTTGATCCCCGTTCCTTCTTTCATTATTTTTTATAGGAGTCATTTTCTATAAATGCATGAAGGATTAGTTAGAAAGGGAATTAAAAGGAGCTCACACTATTTACCATGACATGAATAATAAAAGAAAAAAAACTTTTTAAAAATGTCTTGTAGCCTCTTGCCCATAAGTGTGGTGCGCTTCACACCCATAAAAGACCCTACTCAACATAGAGTTCAGACATCCTAGGAATCTTTGAAACCTTAGACTATTATACACTATTTTGACATGACCCTAGACTACCTCCTAGTCTTAACTCGGTGCTTAAGGCCACAAATGACCCCAAGCTTACCCATGATCTCTTATCTGCTATGACTACTGAATAAAGTAATAGTAAAACATCATATGCATAAGCTAAACTAATAAAAATTTCTGTTAAAATGTAATACTAAAATAATACCCAATATGTCTGAACTACTAATGAAAATTAAGACCACGTTTCACTATCTGAAAGCCTCTAAAATATAAGAAGTTGGTAAGATAAACCCCTAACTAACTTTAAATGACTAAAATAAAGGAAGTACTAAAAATAAATACAAATAACTTGTCCTTAATGGATGAGGACTCACCACAACTACTATTGAGTGGAACTAAAATGACTAAGAGCAATCGGGGACCTGAGTATCCGAACCTATGTTATAAGACAACATAGTGCAAAAGAGAGTATAAGATTAGTACTTTGAAAATATTGGTATGTGAGATAAGGAATAACTGAAGTATGTATAGATACTAATAATGAATGCATGAATATGTAAACCGAATGCAAG
Organism: Capsicum chinense; assembly: GCA_026120095.1. NCBI lineage: Eukaryota > Viridiplantae > Streptophyta > Magnoliopsida > Solanales > Solanaceae > Capsicum > Capsicum chinense. Next base: position 90,220,825 of record JAPEIP010000009.1, read on the forward strand.
ATCAAGGAAAGCATGTACTAAAATAATCTGTAAACTGAACCTGAGTAGTTGATAAACTGAACACTTGGTAATTCAAACCTAAGCTGATATAAATTTAACACTAAACTAATACAGTAGGAGCTATTATGTAACCAATATTCCCCAATATCAGCTGATTCGGGTCCAACCTATAACCCTAATTAGAAAGGTAATGTCACCTTTCTAGGGGTACCAACACATAGATAATGATGTTGATCTAACAAAGTTGATTTCCTAGATAATTAGGGTATCACCCTCAAATTGTAGGTTCCCCTAAGATTGTATAAACCCTCAACTGGTAGGAAGAGCTTTCAATACCTATACTGGCTATGTAGTTCTGCAACTTAGGGATTGCTACTAAAGGTCTCACTCTTGACTGGCAAGAAAGCCTTCATCCCTAAATTTTCTTGGTGATAAATCTTACTCCCAACTGAACTGACATTGGAGTGATTAAGTTTAACAGGTCTCACAACTGATAATATCTTAATATGAATATGATAATCTTAATATGGTGATTAAATCATGATCTGACTGACTTATTTCTTGAAAATGTTAAAATGCATAAACCTATAGGTATCGAGTTCTCATAACCCTCCAACACTAAATAATACTTTAAATACAATAACATCATTTAAAATACCATAAGAAAATTCATGATTCAGAGACACAAGACAAAAAATATATCACTAAGTTGATGAAATTCATGATTATGGGTATAGAAATATGTTAAACTTATGTGGGAAACATGCTCACGTGGTTCAATTCGTACATTGATATATTAACATGGTGTTAACATAAGATGAGGGTGACTGAAATTATAAAGTGTTTAAGAAAATAATTAAAATGTGAAACACATTATCCTGACTTGTATTCAAAACTACTAAGAGAAAATTTATTAATTTCATACTTGACATTGAAATTTTAGAAAAAGAGGGAAAAAGTTTTTATGCTTTATGACTTGGGATTTTTGAGACTCAATGGGTGAAAGTAACCTATCAATTAATACCCTACATACCTGTATTTACTTGTATTCTTGGAGAAAATTTAGAATTGAGACCTTGGGTGGTTGAATTCAGGAAAAGAAACCCTTGTTTATTTGCTCATGAGAGTAAGAGAGGGATAAATGATGTATAATAACCGAGGAAGGGGTGAATTATATTTATTTGGATCTCTTAATTGTGAATTGGATGTTGTGTATCATAGGGACTAACCTCCATAACACGCTACATATCGTAGAGGGCCAGTCTCCATGGCACGTCGATATCGCGATGGAATACTGACTCCATCGTCTAAAAACACCCTGAATCTCTTTTAAAAATTCCAAAAATTTCCTGGATGACCCTTGTAATATTCTTAAATATATTTCAACTCATAAATCAATGTTTGGAACTTGGGAAGGCCAAAAATAAAATGCTCTAAATCTAGGGTTGTTAAAAGGTCCATGTAACTTGTATTTAGTGTGAAATAATGACTTTGGGATTTCTAGACCTATTACAAATAACTAAAAACTAGTCTAGGATCTTGTGGGGTATTGTAACCTTACAGCTGGATTTTAGAGCTTTAGACTAATTTGGGGTAGAGTTTCCCTTAGATTGGGACCTTCGGAGTTAGAAGTAGCCTCCCCCAACATACCATAGGAAAGGACTACTATTAGCTCCTTGTATACTATATAGGCCTTCATTTGCTATCCTATTTACATTCTTGAGCTCGAGGAGGATTGAAATATATTATGCCATATTTTAGGCTTATACTGGGAGATTATAAGATTGGTTCAAGACCGACGAATTATGATACCAAAACTGGTTCAAGTTCAGTATTCATGATATTATTTTTTGTTTAATTATAATATATGAGATCCTATTTTTTGTTAGAGTAAGGCATCGAGAGATTATTTATATTGGTTATAGAATTAGTTTGACTCCAGTGTTTACGGTAGGGAAAGATCCATGGTTACGGCTTCGAGATTAGGATGGTTTGAATATTTACTGATCTTCTTCTGATCTTACTTCTTCTTGATTTTATCCACCTGGCTTATAGGGTCTCACATTAGATTATTTATTTTTGTTTTTGTGTTCTGGCTTATTAGTCTTAGTTGTGCTAGAGATAGCTATGTGCTCTTTATCATTATTTATTTGGTTGTTTACTTTTAATATTTGGAGCACTATTCTAGGTTTGACCTTTTTTTTCTATCTTAGATTATTATCTCATATTTTATTGTATGAATATTATGAATTAGCTTAGTCATCCAATCTTACTGAGTACCCGCTGCTTTGGTACTCATACCACACTTCTGTACCCATTTCAGGTGCAAATTTGAGGGCGAGTTCTTAGAGATAGAGCTGACTTTCTCTTTCTTTTCTATTTTGATGGTCTTTCATTTTTTAGACTATTTTAAATTTGACATTGATGGTACTCTTATTCTTTTGTTAAAGGCTCTTGTACCGACCTTACTATGTTGAGGGATTTTATTACTCTTCTTATTATTTCTCTTCAATTATGTTATTATTCTTATGTTTTGTGTCTTATAATCTATTTACTTGCATATTTCCAATATGTATGCCATTTTCCACCAACTAGTCCATAGTTTCAAGCTGTGGTTTGGCTTACCTACGGGTGGGATGAAGTAAGTGCAATGATGACTCGTGAAATTGGGTTGTAACAAATTAGTGTTTGAGATTAGGTTCACTGGTATTCTTTGTACAAGAGCAAATGTCTAGTAGAATCCATGGATTCGAACAAATACATCCATTTCTTATCATTGCGAGACTATACGACATTCTTACAAGATTTTCACTTCCTTCACATATTTTGTCCTAAGAGACTTTCTTGGATTCAATGATTCATTTCATTTCACTCTTTTGTAGATGGATAGGACATGAGCTACTACAGCTAGAGATGAGGACCCCAAGCTTAGAATTAAGGATCCTACTAAACGACGTGATAACCTAGACAGTAGGGGCAGGCGAGAGCTATACCCCCTATTGAAACATAGATTGAGTGCCTTTGCTAGACCCTATTAGTACTCCCATATCAGAGATTCATCCACCCACCCTGTGCTGTGCCAAGGGCAGCCTAGGCCTTACCAGGGTTTGTTTTTTTCATCATTTCTCAAAGAATATTTGGTTAACCTATTGGGCTTGGTTGGTGGTGCATCATATGATAGTACACAGTCCGCAGATCAGAGTAGTACGGAGTAAGGGTAAAACTTATAGATTTGACCCCCTGAGTTGAGATCCCTCTGGTGTTAGTAGTTGCTCAGCTGACAATTGTCTAACCTTCTATGTTTGTTGATGAGTAGATGATGTTGGGTAGATTCTTGAGATTGCTCAACTGACAATTGCCTAATCTTTAATTTCTTGACTACTTTTGAGGATATGATCTATATTTTAGGCATAGTAGGGACTCGTGGGGTCGACTATACTATGGCTTAGTTGGATATGGAAGCTCGATATTGGTAGAGAGCTTATCTTTATTATCTTGGAGTATGAGGCTCAGTTTTATGAGTTTGCTAAGTATGCTACATCTATCTTATGAACCGAGTATGACCGTATTTAGCGTTTTATTCAGGGATTGAGACTTTCTCTTTGTATATCTATACACAGTTTGGTTATTGTCGTCCTATCTTTTATTGAGTCTTCCTATCATACTAAGATCATGAAGGAGATGCATCGTGAGGCACCATCTCTTAATACAAAATAGAGATCAGCCCAGTCCATTAGAGAGGGAGTAGTAATGCACCAAATTTCAGATGCTCACCCTAAATCTATGATCCATAGTTTCTCCGCACGATGCACACACTAACATTGAGAACTTATACTATGATTCGCAAGCTATAGAAGTGTTGTATCAGTACCAAATAATAGTACTTAGTAGGAAACTTCCGACTAAACCCCAAAGATAATGCAAGTATAAATAACATGCAAAGCAGGAATATAAACTAGAGGCAACTATTCGTGAAGCTAATATAACCAAGCTAAAGAGGGAGTAAGGATACACTATCCTATTCTAATAGCATCCGAGAACTTAAGTGCTATACCGTATATCACTAGCCAATATACAATTAAAGACTGGAGGAATTACATGTATATAGAAAGGCAAGAAATACATATACAATATGAAAAAACAAGGGAAAATAGGGAGATATGGTAGTAACATAGCTAGATATATGTATATACATATAGATGAACAAGACTAACTCCAAGGTGACAACCTAAGGCAGCCAACCTAACCTATCCAAGGAATCCTAACCAAGTTAGAACGTAAATACTAGTATTATCTGAGCTTTTAGTTGAAATTTCATATCATGAATACACTGGTAATAATGCAATTTGTAGTAAAAAGAAAAGGGATAAAAATCATACCACCAACCTCAGTATCAGTCTAAAATTAGCCTGCCATGAATGAACCATAGTAAAAAAAATAAAGTAAATGTATAGTTCAAAATAACAATTGTTAACCGAGGCCATAAACTAGGAAGGTTCAATCAACATTAAACAAACAACAATCTATGTAACAAAAACACCCTAGTTTATGGACCTGAGAAAAATTCCTAGAATTTAGTTCTCTGGACTCAAAATGACTCATTAGAACAAGCCGTATGTTGGGGTGAGAATGGTATGCTCTAGTCGTATGTTGACCAGTGTTATTTGGTGGGATGGATTTTTGTCACTAAAATGAGTATGATTTGAATGGTATGAGTCATATGGTTGGATACGAATCATTTGGCTTGGGTTTTCCTTAGCTTAATCTTAGACTTGTGACTTAATATAAGTACGGGTGGCTCACCAAGAGCCATAAGCTAGGGTACGAGTCATACCCAGGACTCGTATGGTGGTTAGTGTTCAAACCTTCTGTGAATTCTATTCTACCATAGATATGGGTGAAGGGTACAGATCGTATGCTGTCAATACGAGTTGGGTAGGATGTGTCATAAATGGGACATTGTTAGGTCCAAGGATTGAGGCTTTAGATATGAGAGGTGGGTAGCACTTGTATTGAAAGGTATGACTTGAGAGGGTCAGTCGTACCTCTGTGATGGGATTTTTGGGTAAATTAAGTGGGGGTAATCTGGACATTTCTCTACTTACCCTAATAAGGTCCCACAACTTATAACTTACTTGGGAGGTTATTTACCCTATTATTCTATTCATTAACACTTAGAAACTCCTTCTAAACACTCTATAATACTCTCAAAAGCTTTTGGGCAAGGAAGCTAGGGTTTCAACTAGAGAACTAATTATGGGATCTTGTTGGTGGTTTCTTCATGTCTACCTTGTCAATTAAGGAATGTTATCTTCCCTCACTATTAGTTCCAACTAAAGGCATGGTTTTTATGAATGTTTTCCATGATTTCATTGTTGTATGATTTTGTATTTTTAACTATGATTTAGGGGTTTTCATTATAAATGATTGGTTATAGTTTCCCATGGTTTGAATTATGTATTTACATGCTTAATTGGTGCTTTTAGATAGTTAGATTGCATGGGAATGGTTAAATGGTAGTTGGAGTTGGGTTTGGTTATATTATTCCCCCAGTGTGTTTGACAAAATGCCTATATGGATGTTTCCATTGAATTTATTATTTTTAATGGAACACTAGCTTGTTTTAAACTTGTTAAAGGAGTTATGCATGTTTTAAATAGTTTGGAAAGGTAAAATGGATAAATGGTTATTCTTGTGTGGTACATGGGAATCCCTCAAGTGGTTTAATATTGTTAATGGAAAGATACATGGAATACCTTAAACATATATATGGTTGGATATGGACAAAACTTTCAAGTACAGTTGGTATGACAATACCACTACTAATAGCATTGGTTAATGAATGGTTAATGGATTGATTGGTTGCTTAGTAATGGTTTTAATTGGTAAATAATGGTAGGATGTGTAGAAAATTCATGGAAGGTGGAGGTCCAGGGGACCAAAACTAGAAACTCATATTTGCCGATGTGAGGTTTGGTCCAAGTGAGCGTGAGCATGAAGTCACAATCTACATTTGGGGGATGTACTAGTCATCCCAGGTTTTCTGGCTTCACGCATTGGGGCCCTTTCAGCAGTGGGATATTAACCTATATAGCCCGTGGGTGGTTTCGGATGACAAAGTACACAACCTAGGTATAGGTTTTATTGGCATGCTAAACCCAATTCCCTTTCCCAACATGGTTATATATATGTATGGTGTGTGCGCATGGATGGTTTTTACTTGGTTTTGTAAATGATATTATTTTATCCTTATTCGAAGTTCATGCTAGCGTTCATCCTCTAACTCATTTTCAGACGATTATATACACATACAATAAAGGAACCAGCTATTCCACTCCTTCTACATAGTGATTGGCTCGGGGACAGCTGTTGGATTAAAGTGGTGAGCTTCTATCTATCTATAAGGCTCTATTTCATGTTATGGATATTTTTAGGCATTTTGATGTATTTTTGAAAATTTGTTTTGGCCATGGTTGGGGGCATGTCTCAACCAGATCTCTTTTGGTTAAAGGCTTCGTGGTAGTGATAAGGGTTGGAATGGGTGGGGTCGGTATCAGTGTCAGCCTTAGCATTATATTAGTATTGGGGCTGATACCGGTTGATGATATTGTGGGTTGTTCCATTGTATTTCATTTTGGGATTAATCATATTATGTTTTGGAACTCATTTGGTTATGGCCTAGTTTATAGCCCTTGGTTTGGTATAGGTTTGGCTTGGTGGTTTAGTTGGTACGACTTGGTAGACAAGATGACTTGCTAGGGTGGTCTAGGAATAGATCTATCCCAAAGTCAGTCCTTGTCTAGATATGCTATCTTAGTATATGTTCGGAATTCAGCCAGCTCAAGGTATGCTAATGGTGGTTGGGTTGGGTAACAGAGGGTGCTCCCCGATCTTGGTTGGACTTGGGATAACCATTACAACAAGGCCCTCGGTCAGGTCATGTCAGTAACCCCTCACAAGGCTTCTAAATATAAGAACCAACCATTATACGAGTGATAGGAAATACATATACACTAATGAATGCAAAGTGAATCCATAGGACCATAACCAATCCAAGTGCCATAAAGAACCAAGGGTATATACCTTTTCTATCTCAAAAGCTCATAAAGGAAAGGTCTACAACTACCTCTCTTCTCCAAAATGATGATACTCTGACGAAGGTTCCGTAAAGGGATTCGAGAGTATTCGTATACACTTACTTGTTCCCAATCTAGGATTTCCAATCATTATCATCATCAACCTACTTCATCCAGTACCGGAGAGATGTATATCTAATAAGTGCACAAACTTAAATTATGGATATAAGAGTGTAAGTCTATAAATCCATTTCCCGAGATCAACACCTATTCAAAATAACTATCGTAGAGTAGAAAGGGTTGGATTCACTCCCGACTAAAATAAAAATAGTACTGGCAAAAGTGTGGATAAACCATGGGCCAAAATCAATTTTGGTCTAATTTCCAAAACATCATCTTTAGTTACAAAAGCTTATAAATCATCAATTAAGGTGTTACAATTTCCATTGTAAAAGAATCAGCTTTAGAAGTTAAAAGTGGGAATAAATCCCTTTCTAGAAAACAATAGTGAAATCATAGTTTTGGTTGAAATCATACTACTAAGTGAGAATGAATGCACATAAAAGTATGTATGTCATCACCAATTGCGAAAAAATACAATAATTATTGCCTAAGTATGCATATGTTAGAATCACACCCTTTTCCAAGGGTAGAACACTCACCTGGAGTCCAACTAGTATCATAACCATGACCTCAGACCCAAAAGTATAAGACTAGCGTAATGATAATACTATAATCCAGGGAAAACATAATCCAAGCCAACCAGTCAAATCGTAAGCCTCATACGAAAGGATCCTTAATATCAGCTATGATCAACATGCTTAAGACCTAGAGTGGTAGGATTCTATGACTAAAGCAACTATTCCATTTTAAGGGTTTGTTTACCCTTCTATGCCCAAACTCCTAGATTATGATAAGTCATGATATACTAATCATAAACATGCCCATTCATAACCAACTAGCATGCAATCTACAATACATATTATCTTGGAAAGAAAAATATACCGAATCCTACCTCGATGTCAAAAGTTGCAAGTCTTGAGTCATCTATAAACATGTGTCTTTCCTCTACAATCTCAAAACATTGCCACACTATCAAAATAATAATCTACACATCAATAGGAGTAAAATGAGACTCATAGGTTGAATCAAAATTCAGGTCAAGAATGGGCTCGTGGGGCCTGCAAACAGAATCTAAAATTGAATCTATCACGAGGTCCCTCAAAAGAAAAAGAATAAATGCTCAAAAGTTAAGCACAAACGGGGACTCAAATTGGGGTCCTAATAATCCCAAAGTCTAAGGATTTAAGGACCTAATTTCTAAGAAGTTACAATGAAAGGGGACTAAAATTAATAGGGAAAATAATTGGAAATAATCAAGGAGTGTTAGGCTAACTTACCTTAGCTTCAATGGATGATTCCCCACACTTTCCGTTTCTTCAAGCTTTCAAAATAGTCAAAATGATGGAGAAATGAAGGGAAAATTTGATGAAGAAAGGATTTAACAATGCCAAGGTGCTTCTAAAGCATCTCTTTGACCGCTAAAATGGTCGGGTATGGGATCGCGGGCATCGCTAAAGTGGTACCTTTGCCTTTAAAGTGATGTCCGCCATAGTAGACCTTGATCCCTTAAGCGGTAGTTTACCAAATAGATAAGGCCACTAAAGTAACCTAATGTCACTAAAGTGAAACAATGTTGCTAAAGTGAGTACCGCTTAAGCATCAAATGGCTTCTTAAGAGATTGCACCAACTACCCGACACATCAGATTTTCTAAGTCCAAAATGAACTCTGACTAAGTGCTCGAGATTAGTTTAGAACCCTATGTATGCAAACGAACTATACTACCATACCAAATTTGACACTACATACTCAATGTAAACATCAAAACTTTTACCGACATCATTTTGACTAAATGTAGTGCCCACACATAATTCAATTTTTTATAGAATCCACCTAATTGCCCAAAATAAGTTCGAAAGCCTTAGGACCCGAACCAAGGGTCCCATAGCTTAAAATAAATATTCTAGAGCTGATAGCACTGTGAAAATTTGCATCTGCAGCTGTTTACTAGGAGTTTTTGTCTGAGACTAATTCCGTAATAGCAAAAGCTCCAAATTAAGGAAATGAGCCTAAAACCCAAATGAACTTATTTAGAGTAACCACTTAATCCTTATATTAGGATTCTTAAGTCTTAATTTATAGTAGGAATTCTCTCTCTTATATTAGGATGCTTAAGTCTTTTCCACAAATACCATAACTAACATGAAATTTGTAAGATTACTACATAATCAAGCTAAGCTTAAAGAGAGGGAAGTCGTAACCTTCCTTAAATCCAATAAATAACTCTCGAATCATCACATAATTTTTCCACTCCTTAGAGCCTCAGAATGCTACCATGCTATTAGATACACAATATACTCGTTAAGATGAGAGTAATGATATCTATATTACCAATTTATAATTTTAGTCAAAATACAGTACATAAATAACACTCAAGGCCTAACAATAAAATAAAAAATAAATTCTACAATTATCTTTCAATTGACCTAAGGAAATGATCCCTAAAATTTTGGCAAAAATAGATCTTATTTCAGGGATCAATACGACCCCAAAAGTAGGAAAAATAAAAGAATCTAGATTTGAATTTTGATGGAACTAGAATAGGATTTAACATAAGAGTGATGGAAAGTACACACTGGAGGAATAGAGAACTTAGCCAAGCACAATCTAATGAAAACCCCCAAAAAATTAACTCATAAGACCCAAAAGAGATCAAAGTTTAAGTCAAAATAAGCTAAAAAAGTATATTCTACAAATATATATTGCCAGGGGTCCTTCATTGCGATTGGAAGGACCTCTGTTGCAATTGTAGGACTACAAACTTAAACAACCCAGTTCTATCATAAGGATCCCTTTGCAAACTCGAAGAACAAGCAAGACCGAACCCAACAAGATTATTTATCATGAAGTGATGGTAATTTCTTAGACCTAAATGATAGTGAAGGCCTTATCAAGATGAGTAAAATTGACTTGCATCAGCTGCTAGAAAATCAACAATTTGCTAACTCCAAATTGACTTCAAATGGACCCTTAGAATTCGTTCCAAATTTCATGAATTCAACTCAAATATACTACCCAATTAGAAATAATATCTTGGACTTAATAGAATTATTAAAATAACCAACAAAGGTCATTTTGACAAAATGTTTATCAAAGTTAACATAGTTTTATTTTAATATATATACATCGAAGTACCAAAAAGGAGTCTAAAAGTCGTAGAATACCAATCATCACTCCATCCTAAAATCTACATTTGAGAACTAACAACACTACCAGAATTCTCATATATCTTTGTTTATGAGGAATGTTGACCAAAGTACAAATTTTCAAAATTAAAAGCTCTGAAATAAGAAAATTGATCTAAAGTTTGACTGAACACCTTGGGAACTATGTCACCTATTCCCATAGGTCACAAACATTATAAGAATGATACTGGAAAAGTTAAAATAGAGAAAAGACATAAAAAGTTACAAAAAGAACTTAGAGGGTCATTATAATTTATCTCTCAAAACATCTCTCATGTAAAGTATTTTGATTAGCTTATAATTCGTGTCATTTATCTTTTCTTTCAATTCTTTTAGCAAATATCTAAGAATATATCTCTCTTCTTCAACTTTTTTTTAGTTTAAACTCTATACAAAACCTCACATTGCTATGTGAAGTCGTTTTATCTCTATCAATCGAGGGATAAGGGCTTCTCAACCAGTTTGTAAAAAATATCTTCTCATCATATGTAGTCACATCCACCACTTGCCTTTAAATATTTACAATCAAAATCTAAATATTACAACAAATAATTGCATTTTATTGCTCTATGAATGCAATGACTCTCTGGGTCATTTTCTTAATATTCATGAATTTTCAATATTTAAGTTTTATTGTAGCTACTTAAAGTCATTTATGACTTATTGTGACTAGAAACATGTTTCTCAGATAGCTCATTTGCGTTTTAAGCCAATTTCTTTATTTTGGAGCTTTTGAAGTCAGGAAATTTAACTTTGGTCAAAACTTTTAGTAAATGGCCTTAGATGAGAATCTCGACAGTTTTGTTAGTTCTGTAAAATAGATTTTGGGATAGAGGGACCTTTGGAATAGGTTTTAAGGCTTTGAGAATTATTTTTAGCTATTAAGTGGTTTGGTTTAAATAAAATAAATAGCATGGGGCCCACATTTCATCAAAATAACCTCTAAAGGTAATTTCATCAATTCTATTGAGTCTCAAATGCCATTTTTTTTGGATAGCATATTTTTTCTAATTAAATGAAGCATGAAAGGCCATTTTATTATAATCCAATATTATTTACCTAATAAAAAATGGGCTATAACCATATCCAAGTAAAAAAGACCTACTGGGCAAGGTCCATTTTCAAACAAAACAAGAAATGAATAGGAATGTCAAAACAAACAAAAAGTAGGAACAAAAAATTTGGGAAAGTTCTAGACTCTCATACACTCAAGCATCAATTCATCTTTGTCTTCTTTAACCCACAAGGGATCAATTGACTAAGGAACGTTATAAGGACTCTCTTTTAGTTATCCTGGAGCATTAAAACCTAAGGATGAACTCAAGTTTTGGGTGTTTTTCATATCATCAATTTACATGTCTCACAAATTCCATGAAAAAACTCCAATCAAATACTTCTTCAACTTGATTTACCTCCGATATAGCCTCCATCAATCGAAATAATAGCTCATCCACTTTCTCTAATTTAGTGTTGTTTAATTTTGACTGATACTTTTTCTTTAAATATTCATCCTTGACATATTGAGCTCAAAAAATGAGCTAATAACATTGCCTAAGGTTTAATAAGATAAAGACCCGTTATCATTCATATGGACCTTGGTTTGATTTTTTGGAATCTTGTTCTTTCATCCCTTCATTGTCATATGTGTAAGAAATCTATTTTTTCATGTTTTCTACTATGCCACTCAAATATACAAACTTTGGGATGTATGTTGTCATTCTCAAGATCTAATGTTGACTTTAACTTAATTTTTTCCTTCATGATGAATGTACTTTTGTGCTTTGTTATATTTAAATTTGTATCCACGTATTTTGGCTATTACCTCCTTTGATTGCTAAGAGCTCCTTGTTAGTGATTTTTAATTCTCAATATTGGTAATTGATGCTTTTCTATGTTCATTAGTATCTTATATTTAGTGGGTAACTAAGATTCATGTAAATAAATTATATTATTAGTACATGCAAAATAGAAAACAAGATAGGGTATCATATTTAGTTTGCATGTATGGGGTGTTAGGAAAATCCTGAGAGTTTATTCAGTCATTTTTGACGTAAAGTTAGGCTGGTTTTTGGGTTATTGGTGTAGCCAAAATTCCATTATCATGTTCGTTATGAAGACCTTTATGATTTCAAAGGTCAGGGAATTTAGTCATCATGATCGTGTCGGTTGGTGCTACAATCGCTATGAGGTAGGGCTGTGAATTTATGTTAAATTTTTTGTAGAAATAGTATGACTGGTAGCCACCATCATAATGGTCAAAGTTAGTAGAACCTATGATCAAGACCTAAGGGTCCCACAACCGCAATGAGGAATACCTAACAATGTATATTCTCTTCTTTGATTATTTTAAATCAATTTTCCAAGTTATGTTCTCTGTTGCTGAGCTTTGGAAGATAGGGGATTGAAGAGAAACTGTTGGATTAAGTTGAGATACATTATTGCTACCCTCATTGAGTATTCCCTACTTTTAGTTATTCCAATGTTGACCTAAATTCCGTTAAATTCCTTGTTTAAAACTCTTAGTTTCTTTAACCTTTCATGGATATTTTAAGTCCTAATATGGGCTTCGTTTGTGCTAAATTTTTTAGCATGTCTTTCTTATCCTTTGAGGAACCAGTTATGGGTTCCATTTTTGAATTCCGTTAGCAGGTCCCATGGGCTAATTTTTATCCTAAAGTGTAAAATTATAATTAGGGTCTTCTTTACTCATAATGACATAAAAATTATGATTATGATAGTCTGGCAACTTTTCGAGGTAGAGTAGAAGCTCATGGATGATCCAAGGCAACCTTTCAAATTTGAGGTTGACGATTCTATGCTTTCTTACAGACTTTGCTCTACATTATTTTGCATGGCATAAATTTTATATGGTGTAAGGGTTTATACTATTAACTTAAGATTATTTTATCATTTTTGTCATTCTTGGATTTCTTTGGGAAATTTTATAGTATAATATTAGTTTGAGCCTTAGTTTAAAGTGTTTGTTGTAGTATTAGGTTAAGGTTAGGATTACTTGTACGCTTGATATGGTTTTAGGATAAGGTTTGTTCTTCTTAGTGAAGGTTTGGGGTACTATCCGCGATAAAGTAGGTATTCATCAATCAATTCTTCCTAGTATCATGTTTTATCTCATTTACTCTCATTTCACTTTACATATATTATATTACACATTTGTGGGCCCATGTCACGATTCGATTTTACGAGTCATGGTGGTACCTATTTTATCCCACCAGTAGTTAAGCCAAATTGTGGTCCAATACTACCAGTAATTGTCTAGTTGGTGGAAAATGGTATAAATGCTGAAAATATGCAACTAAGTATATTACAAGCCATAAAACGAAAGAATAATAACATAACTGAAGAGAAATAATGAAAAGAGTAACAAGATCCCATGACCTAGTAAGGTTAGTATAAGAGCCTCTAGAAAAAGCATAAGACCACTGTCATTGTCAACTATACAATAGTCTCAAGATATAATACCATCAAACAAAAGGAGAGAAAGTCACCTTTGTCTTGAAGATATCACCCATCTCCAAACTCTGGCCCACACTAATACAACATCAGCGGTGTTAGCTAGTACTCAGATCTGCACCAAAAAAGGATACAAAAGTGTAGTAAGAGCACCAAAGAAACGGGTAATCAGTAGGCATCACTGACTGACAAAGCTAAATCATAATTTAAATACAATAAAATGTGAGATAATAAGCTACGTGAGGGAATAGGGCAAATATGGAATAATACTCCAAATATTGAAAGTAAACAACCTAATAAATAATGATAAAAAGAACATAGTTATCTCTAGCATAACGGATACGCCCAAATTACAAATCTCGTTAGAGAGTGCAAACGGTCGCTGTCAAATATAGAACCCAACTGAGTTGGGTGTCGAATCCCACAGGGAATACTATGATCACTAAGTATTGTGATTATTATTAGACTGTTGATCGAAGGTTCCAAGGAAAGGGGGGTTTGGTTTAAGTGTACAATAATATTATCAGTGTAACGATGAGATGATATGTGTTATTATATTTGATCATAGAGAATGGTAAGTTAGGGTTATGTCCACCTTGTAGCTTCTACTTCTCTATTAACTATGAGTAATATGGAATTTATAAATTCATGCACTTATAGAGAGACGTATTCTAATTCTAAATCCAAGTGTTTTTCAACCATCAAGGATTTATTCACCTTAGTTCTCTCGAATCCAAAGTGTACAACCAATTGTACGAACTCTCCAAGAAGTTAATCCTGCTAAGGCATTAA
>JAPEIP010000009.1:90244275-90258467 GCA_026120095.1 Capsicum chinense
AAGTGTTTTTCAACCATCAAGGATTTATTCACCTTAGTTCTCTCGAATCCAAAGTGTACAACCAATTGTACGAACTCTCCAAGAAGTTAATCCTACTAAGGCATTAACGTGTAAAATAGAGGTTGGAAACCCTATTTTCTTGTCACACTCTCTTTTCCAAATAGTAACTTTTCTATCAAACAAGTTATTGCTATAATGGCGCATTCCCTATGTTTGCAACCACGGGAATTCAATCTAAATGAAGAGAGTAATGATATAAGTGGCGTGACTCATGATAAATTCAAAAACCCATAGCAATAGAGAGTATACTACAAGGTTTCCATAACCCTAACAGATAAAATTAGCTACTCATGAATAAAACAGAAATCAATATAGAAATATTCATCATAACAAAACTTAGAACGATCTTGGTGATGAAGATGACTAGCGAAATTAAGAGAGAAATACGTTTCTCTCTCTCTGTCCTCAAGCTACAATGCTATTCTTGTTTTTCAAAAATAATACAGAATGTCAATAATCCCTAAAAATTCAGCAATAATGCTTTTAATAACATCCTTCTCTAATAAATTGCTACTGCATCCTTAACTATTTAAAAAATATTGAGTTTGCCCCGGAAAAAGTTCACATGCATCACATTTAGTCCAAGAGCTGCCTTCCTTTTTATGTGAAGTTTTCCCTTGCAGTCCACAGGTCCCCAAAGTGTTGAAATCTTCCTCATTAGTACCTGAAAAGCATGCTAATCACATAGGTCAACTCACTTAACTAAAGATAGACTAAAAGTGCATGAATTATGTATTTTCTCCTCAAAACTTAGCTAAAACATGGGTAAGTTATGGTGCTTAGACGTATAAATACGCCCAACATCAATAACTAGGCCTCCACAATCCCAGATGATGGAAAAAAACCTAAATAATCCAACACGATCCCTCATAAGCCCAATGAATGCAATCAAGAATAAGTAACATTAGTAAATATTACAACTATCCCAATCTCAAAACCTTAGTTGTGAATCATTCCATACCGTAAGAGTATCGATCTTGAATGGTTCCATAACCATCATAAATAACCTCTCAATGTCAAACTCAAATTTTAAATAATATCTCAAATACTGAACTTGAACTTGAGATAACATCATGAATGCCAGACTTGAACCAAAAAGTAATATCATCATAGATGTTGGGCACAAACTGATCTTTGTATCATAATTTATCTAACTTGAACCATTCTTATCATCCCCCAAGTACAAGCCTAAAATATGGAATAATATATATAAATCCTCTTCAAGCCCAAAAATGTAAATCGGATAATGTATAAAGGCCAATTGAGTCTACAATGAGCTATTAGTAAGCTTGGCCTAAGGTAGGTCAAAGGGGCCTACTTTTAACCCACAAAGGTCCATTCTATGGAAAATTCTATCACAAACTAGTCTAAGGCTCAAAAATCCCACTACAAGATGATTCATAAATCTCCTTAAGTATTATTTGCAGTTATTCAACCTAACGAACAGCTAGTCAAGTAAAATTCGCTTAATTACGATCCCTTAATCAACTAAATTATCCTAATTCCACTAAATATGCCTTCAAGTGTTAATTCCTAGCCAAAAAATAGAACAATATCATATTGATACTATAAGTTAGCTCAATCTAAGAGAAAGATAAGCCTAACCTACATGCATGCTGAAAAAAGCCCGGTAAAGCTAGCTAAATTGGTGATTTCCCTTTTGAAAAGTCTCTGCACGATGCCATGATATCAAAATAGTGATCAACATATTAATATGAGAATAATAATACTCATATTTTAATTTTATGCTTCGGGTACAAAATCAAGTTGAAGTCCCATGCGGGGCTCGTTGCAGAATCACACTTTTGAAATCATCAACAGGTCTCTCTAGCTCAAGGATTATTTACCCTCAAGAATGGGTAAATTCCAAACTAAAATGATACCAACATCAACCCATCAAAGAAATAGAGATAAATAGACTAAATTAAAGAATTAACTCAAGAATTAGACGAAAACTTACAAGGTTTACGATAATGAAATAATTATTTCGAGCTCCCAAACACCCTACGATCACCCAAGGATTAGTCTCCTAATTTTCCACTCTCTATAGATCTTAATGGATATTAAGACTTGTGAGAAATTGGAGAAATTGGATAAGGCTTGAATTAAATACCCTTCCAGGCGCCGCTTAAATAGTCACCGCTAAAATGGCATAGTACTGCTAAAGTGGTCCCTAGACTGGGTCACCATCTGCTAAAATGGACAAGATGTCGCTTAAGAGACATCTTCTTTAGTAGTAAGGGTTCTACTAAATCGGCTTAGGAGGGACCAACCTTGGACACAAAGGAAACCAAGGTCTACTTTAGTGAATGCACCAACTAAGGCCATGTACCATCTAAACTTGGAATTATCTAAGTCTCCACCAACCCCTATTCATTTCGAATCCCATGAATGCAAATGAACTATGCTGCCTTATTAAATTTGGCATCCAAACTTAATGGCGCCATCAAAATTTCCATCTAAAATTGTTTCAATGAAATAAGGACCTCACACCCAAGGAATACTTTTACCAAATTCTAACCTATAGCACGTAATTAGTCTGGAAGCCTTGGGGCACAAACAAAATATCCCCTTTGCCTAAAGTTGTTCATTCTAGAGCTGATGGAACTGTCATAATTAGCATACGTGCTCGTTAATCTAAAGTTTATGACCTATAGCCAATACTTACTAGTGAAGACTTTAAAATAGAAAATAAGATCTAAAAACCAAACAAACTGCTCAGTAACTGAATTTTCAGCTCTATCAGTCACAAATTACTTGGGTTAGCTATAGGAAAGCTTCAAATAGTGAAAAAGGGTGGAAAATAAAAAAATTAACTAGAGATTCATTACAATATCCAAAACTAAAAGGACTTTCGTCCGCAATAGTAAAGGGTTAGGATGTACCTAAAGGCTTAAACATATGGGGATACTAGGACCATTTCTCTCTCTCAATCGCCTAATTAGCCTCCTTTACTGGTGGTGTCTCCACTAAACCTCAACTACACGAACCTTCCTAGAGCACAACCACCTGACATTCCTGGCTAATACGAGAACTGGCTCCTTCTAGAAGGTCAATCTACCATATAGCTGAATCGAGTCCCACCGAAGCAGATGTGAATTATCGGGGATGTATCAACAAAATATAGAAGCATGTTAAAATAGTTGAACAATAGCAAAATCATAGGGTAAGTCCAACTTATAATCCACATCTCTAATTATGCGAAGTATCCCAAGAGGTCTAATATATCTAGGGCTGAGCTTGCCTTTACTCCTAAACTCCACAAACCCCTCATGTGTTACACTTGGATAAATACTTGATCTTAAACTCCAAACCTCAAGGCATGAAGTCTATGATGTTCATAACCCTTACCTACTCTGAGCTTTCCTTAATCTATCCTGAATCACCCTAACTCTATCCAATGACTCTCGAAGTAAGTCAGTAACATAGGGCCCAACTTAAAGTTCTTAAAGATCATATTAGAGATAAAAAACGCATACCATATAGTGCCTCAAATAGTACCATCTCAATACTAGAATGGTATATATTATTATATGCGAAGTCTGCCAATGCTAAGTGCTACTCCTACTGGCCTCCAAAATTTTTAATATAGGATCGAGGCATGTCCTCTAAAATCTGAATATTCTTCTCCAACTAACCATCCGAATGAGGATGAAAAATAGTGCTAAGATCCACCTAGTTACCCAACTTATCCTAAAAATCCCTCTAGAAACTTAAAGTAAATACCAAGGCCCGGTCTGAAATAAAAAACATACACACTAGATGCACGTGAACTATCTTGAAAACATAGATACGGGCTAACCTCTTAGCACTGAAGGACATATAAATAGGAAGGAAATATGCTGATTTGTTCAATAGATCTAAGATGACCTAATTACAGTTTGAAATATGAGAGTTGAGATGCAGACTACTAAAAAAGTCCATAGATATACACTCCCACTTCTACTCGGGAAGGAGCAATATTTGAATCAGGCTACTAGGCATATGATGCTCAATGCGCACCTACTAGAAACATAGGTAATGAACCAAAAAGCTTTCGACATCTCTCTTCATGCCAATATATAAGTATTGCTACCTCAAATCCCTATATATCTTTGTTGTCCTAGGATGAATGGAGTATTAGGAGCTATGAGCCTAAGCAATATTAACTAAATCAATTCTATAACCCTTGGAGTGCTAATACAACAATCATATCTCAAAATACCTTTAGAATCTATGGTAGCTCCCTAGATTACAACTCAGCACCTGATCACGATGACACAAAGTCGCCTATCCTCAAACTAACAACTCTGTGTCTACTCAAATAAGGTAGACCTATCCTAAACTCTAGCAAGAATCCTTTTGGAGTATAAAATATCAAGTTGCATCTTTAATATGGTTAAAGACTGGATGTCTCATGCTAACAAAATCTCCAAAACTTACAAGAATCCAAGCTTTCCATATTGACTACCTTCTGAATCAGAGGCCTTCACTACCCATTTTTCTTGCCCGAATGGTATAAAATAGTGATGTCATAATCCTTCAATGACTCCATCCATCTGCTGCCTAGAATTAAGCAATATCTAAGGCGTAAGATGTTAAGGACTATGATGATCCATGTAGATCTCACAATGACATATAAATAATTCCACAAAATCTTAAAATGTAAAAACTACTGCCGCCAACTCTAAATCATGAGTGGGGTAGTTTACCTCATGTACCTTTAGTTGCCTCAATGCTTAGGCAATAACCCGACCTTATTTCATCAACACGCAACCCAAACTAACACCGAAAATGTAATAATATAAAGTAAATCCCTCACACTCAATAGGAAGAGCCAATATAGGAACTAAAATAAGGAAACCCTTGAGCTTCCCAAAGATCAATTCACACTCCTTAGAATATTAGAAAGGAACCTCCTTTCGAGTTAATTTGATCATCGGTACTTCAATAGTAGCAAAAACCTCAATGAATTGCCTGTAGTAACCAACCAAACTAATAAAGCTACAAACCTCATATGGAGATATAGGCTTGTCCCAATCTCAAATTTCCTTAATCTTCAGCAGATCCGCCATAATCCTATCCTTAGACACCACAAATCCTAAGAATGTAACTAACTTAAGATAGAACTCACACTTTGAAAATTTTGCAGAAAGCGTATGATCTCTCAAAGTTTGGAGCACATCCTCAAATATTGCGTATGCTTCTCCCTACTTTTTGAATACACAAGAATGTTGTCGATAAACACAATCACAAAGAAGTTAACATAAGGTTTTAATATGCCATTCACTAAGTCCATGCACATAGCAGGGCCATCGATCAACAAAAAAGAAATCACCGAGTACTCATAAAGGCCATAGCAAGTCCTGAAGGCTGTCTTTATGATGTCCTCAGCCTGAATCATCAACTCATAGTAATTGGATATCAAGTCAATCTTAGAGTGCACTACTACTCCCTAAAGCTGGTCTAATAAGTCATTAATCGAGGAATAGGACTTCTATTCATCACCATTACTTTATTTAGCTGCCTGTAATTAATACATATATGAAAAGAACCAACCTTTTCCCTTACAAGCAAGAAAAGAGCACCCGAGGGTTACACACTTAGCCTGATAAAATCCTTACCTAAAAGATCCTACTGCTTAAAATTTATAAACTTCAGCTCTATAAAAGCCATATAGTAAGGTGTCATAGAAATAGGCCAAGTGTCCAACTCAATATTAATGATAAACTTAATATCACATTCTAGAGGAAGACTGGTAGATCAGAAGAAAAATCATCAAAAAAGTCGTGGACTATAGGGCTAGATCAAGCGAAAGACACTTTGCACTAACATCACAAAAATAAGCAACATAAGACTGTTAACCCTTTGATATAAGTCTCATATCTAGAGAATAATAAATAAACCCCATCAATATGTGACTAATAGATAGCCGCCATACAGTTGGGGGTATGTCTATCAGAGATAATATAACGGTCTTGGCAAAATAATCCAAGACTACATGATAGAAGGATAACCAGTCCATGCCTAGAATCACATTGAAGTTCACCATATCTAACATAATAAGATTAGCCATAGTATGACACTCTCAAATAGTCATAACACATGATCTATAAACTTGATCCACCACTAAAAATTCACATATGAGAGTAGGAAGAAATTCTTCTTTAGAAAGATCATTAGTAAAGACATACTATTAGTTGGAATCATACAATTTAGTAAGCATGAAAGTATTGAATTAATGCATTGTCATGACTAGTAACCAAACTGTACAACTATAAGCATCTAAATATCAATAGACTAAACCATACCCTTTAGAAGGATAAATTACTCAGTCAAAATCTAACTAATACCTCAATTATGAAATTATAAACACTAATATGTAACTGACATAACCATATCATGAACTGGAAGATCATCATAATTCATCAATTTGTGTTGAGAAAAATTGGATAAAGCTACTAAGTGCCACAAAATTGGAAATTATGTGCTAAAGTGCCTACTGCTAAAGTGGTCTAACAGCTTGTACAGATACTGCTAAAGCAGCCCTAATGGTGCTAAAGTAGTGCCACCTTTAGTCGTTAGTAATAACTTAAGTGGACCCCATCCATTAGTCTATGGCTGTTAAAGAGACCCATGGGCACGAAAGCACTAAGTACTAAAGTGACCCAATAGGCGCTTAAGCAAACCTATATAGTGCCAGGCACCAAATTTCTTTAGAACCCCTTGAATGTAAATAAACTATCCTACCATACCAAATTTGATATTTTAGACTCAATGGAACTATCAAAGATTTTATCCAATTCTATTTCAAATAAATATGGGGCCCATACTTATAGTTCTAGTTTTTATATAATCAGTCTAATATCCCAAAACTAGTCTGAAAGTCTCGAGACCTAAACCAAGTGTTCCCCTAGCCTAAAATTAATTTTTAAAGCTACTAGTGCTGTCAAAATTCTCATTCAAAGTCATCTACTAGGACTTCGTTTCTAAGACCAAATCCTAAATAGCAAAAGCTCCAAAATAGAGAAATGAGCATAGAATCCAAATAAACTATTCCATAATTGAGCTAATAATTCCAATATGTCATAAATGATTTGTAGCCACTTTAGAGAAGCTCAAAATGCTAGAAATGCATGCAAATTGTGGAAATAACCTAGAAGATTATTACAATATCCAATACTTAAATAACTTTTATTTGTAAAAGTCAATGGAAAAAATTATCATGAAAGCTCGAATGGATGAGGTACTAGGCCCATATGCTTGGAGCATAACTGAAACAACTTTGGTTTTAGCCCTTAGAAAATTCTTGAGCTCTGAGCTCACTATCCTAGTAAAGACTTATCATACAAGTTATATGATATGGCTATGGGTCAGGTGATAGGTGTCCAGTAAATGGTATGACTTAGTGGTATGAGTCATTAGGGGTAGTGAAGAGTCGTTAGGATGATCATTAACCAAATAGGAAACTAAATGGCTTGACTTGGCTCTAAGTAAGATTATCTTAATAAGAGCTATGAGGATAGGTTATGACTGGTAGGGTTGAGTTGTATGTTGTCTAGTGTCTAACCTTGTTGGTTCAATCTTACATACGACTAAACCATATGAGTTCTATGGATAGGACATGAGTGGTATCATGGAGTCGTATGGTGGCCAATGGATGGGTGTCCAACTCAATATCTTTGTGATGACTCAAGGGTGTGATTCATATGTTGTGGTCACGAGTCAAGTGGTCGACTCATAACCACCTATAAATTTTTGAAATAATTTTTAGCTGGGAGAAATTTAGACATTTCCCACTCAAAACCCTTAAGATCCCATGTCCCTATAGCACTTTTTGGTCCCTTATTCCACACTTTACAAGTTTAAATATCCTCTTTACTCTATCAAAATCCTCTTATGTAAAATTGGCTAGGGTTTCTCCAAAGTGGTCATCTAAGGGATTAAGGATCAATTTCATTCCATGAATCTTTGAAATTTAGGCATGTTACTGTTCCCTCATTTTTTTAGTAAAATAATATGTTTAAAGCATTGTTCATGAATAATTAATGGTGGTTTTTGAAACCAAGGTTGAGGGGTTAGAATGAATATCATTGAATATTGTTTTCTATGTTTTAAATTATGACTATGCATATTTTAGTTATTGTTTTGCACATGTGAGTGCATCAGAATGATGATTTCAATAAGGGGTCATGGTTGAACCCAAAATTTGATGGTTTTGTCTTTGATAATGGCATACCCTCAACCTATTTGTAAAATTATCAATGAGACTGATACTGTCACAAGTTTGAATTTTAGTTTGAACTAAGGCTTGGAAAAAAAATGCTCATGATTGATGAATGATTTTAAGGAGGCCTTGTTTTCCATAAATTGAATTGAATTGAAAACTTTGTGGGGTATGCGGGAATCCCCCTAGTGATTTTTAACGATGGAGTCGCCATGGTACATGGTAATACCCTAAGTGTTGGCTAATGACATTGCTTGTAATATATAGTTATTATGATGATACCACTTTATAATACCTAATAATTGACTCCTGGAATTAGTGGTTTGGTTATGTGAAAAAGGTTTTAATGGGAAAATAATGGCACGTTATGATAGCTAGCCATAAAAGTGAAAGTTTGATGGATGGACACTGAAAACTAATAATTGCCAATACGAGGGTTGTTCTTGTTGACCTTATACTTGTGGGGTACATGATACTCTATAAGTTTATACTTTTATGTATGTATCATGGAGTGAGAAGGGTACACAGGACTTCCTGGCCTTTTATAATATCTTTAGTTTTTGTGGCTACACACATTAAGGCCCATTCAGGGGGTTTTACTAGACCCATATAGCCCATGGGTATATTTATGATGGCTAAGCTACACATTCTAGTTTAAGATTTAAATGCATTCTAAACCTTGCTCCTTACTCTTGCATGGTATATATGCATATATATGATTGGATGTGGTTATTTGATTGGTTTTTCAATGATGGAATCATTTTATCTTTTTTCACTAAGTTACATGCTAATGTTCACTTTGCTAACCATCTTTGGGCACTGTATTCACATATTATGCTGGAACCGATCATACTACCATTCCTCCTGCTCAGTGACTTAGATTTGGGGATAGCTTTGAGTTGGATTATAGTAGTAAGATTCTATACTTTGGAAGACTCTTTCATACTATGGACTTATTTTTTTTAATCTTATTTCCTTGGTTTTAGTTTTGGCTATGGTTGGGGGTATGTCCCAATCGGATATTCTTTGATTCTTGTTAGAGGCTTTGTCGGACTACTATGGGCATGAGCGATGTCAGTATTAGTGTTAGGCTTTGTATTGGTATTGACATTGGGATTAGTATTGGTTGGACATTTGCTTGTGGATGTTTAATTATGGCTATCAATTTACTTTATTATCTTTAGATTATTATTGTATTATTTTGTTATATGTTTAAATTTCACCCAACATGGGTGTAGGGTGGTTAATGATGGGGTAATAGGGGTGGTCTTCGATCCTGGTTGGACTTGAGATACCCAGATTGACTAGGCCCTAGTTTGGGTCATGTCAGGTTGGTCTCAGAGCATTAAGTTTAGGGTCAATTAGGTATCCACAAAGTCGTTTTGAGTAGTGTCTCTTTTAAAAGTGTGTAGCCTGCCACACTCATAAGGGAGAGGCTATGAGACATTTAGAAATGTTCTCTTTCTTGTGTTCTATTTAAGGATGTAGAGTTTAATGTCCTTAAATCTTCTCTAATTTTCTATTGTTCACTTCTTAGACCATGCCACCTAGATGATTTAAAGCTAATAAAAACTCCTCTATCCCACCCGAGGACAATGTTGATGGGACATGTCTTGCTTATGAGGAAAAGATCCAATCTAAGGGTCCAGTTCCTGATTTCCCTCCTAGTTTTCCTTTGGTTCCCTCCAGTCCTTCTCGAGCTCCTCACGCTGATGAGATATTTGTTAAGTTTTGTTAGTGTATCCACATGTTGGATAAGTTGATAGCCTCTCAGTTTTAGCATGATACTTCTGTTACTTCATCTTATAAGGACATAAAGGTTGGCCAGTTTATTAGGTTGAACCCTACTATGTTCACTTATGTTAAGGTTGATGAGGATCCTCAGGGTTTATTGATGAGATGGAGAAGATCTTCTATTTTATGCATGATACTAATATGGAGGGTGTAGAATTTGATGCCTACTAACTGAAAAATGAAATACCTATAGTATGAGGAATGGGAACAGTCTTGGGGTGATGATTCTAAGTCAACCCTATGGGATGATTTCTATAGTTATTTTTTAGACCACTTCTTTCCTTTAGGGTTGAGAAAAGCAAAGGCAGCGGAGTTCATTAACCTGAAACAAAGAAAGGTGTCACTCAAGTAGTATGCCTTGAAGTTTCACCAGTTATCATGGTATGCCCCAGAGTTGGTTTCTAGCATAAGGGCTACAATAAGGAAGTTCACTTTCAAGTTGTCCCAAGACTTGATTTTGGAGAGTAAAACTTCCTTGTTGAACAAAGACATAGATATCTTTAGGTAGGTTGTGGATATATTGTAGGTTAAGAAAAAGAAGAAAAAATAGATGGAGATGGGAGAGGGTTAAAGCAAGAAGTTTAGATTCTCTAATCAAGGTGGTGCCCAGCATCAGAGTGGTAAGAATGGTATAAAGTGTCCCAAAAAGAGGTGGGGCAATTATGGGTCTCATTCTATGGCTAGTGCTCCCTACCCAAAGTCGGGTAGTGATAGGCATTTTTAGAGTGGCAATAATTATAGGGCATAGGATGCCCAATCCTAGGCTAGTGGGGCCTAATAAGCTCCATTGTATCCTCCCTACAGATTTTATGGTCGATTTTATTAGGGATACTGTGATAAAGGAAAAGATACGTGCTTCAACTGTGGTTTATCATGGAATATGCTTAGAAATTATCCTATTAGAAAGGTTGCCTCTGGGACAAAAAAGGTTCTTGTTTCCACTTCTTCAGCTCCGACACAAAGGGGTGTTGGTCGAAATTGACACTATGCTCTCAATACTTGTCAGGAGTCTGAGGCATCACCTGATGTCGTTACTGGTATGTTGAAAATCTTTTCCTATGATGTGTACTATTTACTTAATCCAGGGTCCACACTCTATGATGTGACATAATTTGTGGCTGTGCATTTTACTTTTAGTCACAAATATATTTTGGACCCTTTTTTTGTTTCTACCTCAGTGGGTGACTCTATGGTTGATAAAAGAGTCTATAGGGTTGTGTGGTATTTATGGGTAGTCAGGAGACTTTGATGGATCATTTTAAGTTAGACATGGTTGATTTTGATAGTATACTAGGGATGGATTGGTTGCACTTATGCTATGTTACTCAAGACAATTAGACTTGTAAGATCATCTTTGAATTGCCTAATGAGCTAGTTATTGAATGGGGTGTGGGGGGTGGCTTCCTTAGCTCCTATGGGAAGGTTCATATCATATCCTATATGTAATACCCTAGAAAATTTTTCATTGAAATTTTGTGCATAAATGTGTCGGGATCCTATCTTCGAGAATGATTTATAATTTTTCTATGTGTCATTTCTTGGATTTCGACTGACCATTTCGTAGAGCATCAAATAATCTTTCCAATGATATGTGGATCACCCAAAATGGACACTCGAGCGATGAGTTACGACCATTCCGATCAAACTACGACCAGTTCAATTGAACTGTGAACAGTAAAATATGGAGGAAAGAAAAAAAATACTGCAGCCAGGTAATTTTTTAGTCAAACTCAAACGTTCATAATTCCTTGTACATAATAAACTGTGTGAGCTGCTATATATCAACGGAAATCCCTGAGATTTTTCTTTCGAATGAAATTTTTTTCATCCAATTTGGACATCGGAGTAAAACATTATGGCCAATTTACTTCATCCTATCGGATAGATTACTGAAGGGCAGATTTGACATTAATTGATTTTTAAAGGTATTTTGGTCATTTCCATTATGGTAACCCTCTATATATACCCCCTTTGAGCTGAGAATTGTCATTCATTTTCTCTTATTTCTCTTATCTCTCTCTCTCAAAATATATGCATATATATATATATATAGAAGAAGAGGAGCTAGGGTTAGGGTTCCAATTGGGGGAAAATTGATTCAAGGCTTCGCTTCGCGAATTGCTTCCATCAATCTTTTCGGCCATGAAATCTAAGGTATGCAAGTATTTATCACATTTTGTGAGATAGTAAGCTTATCTTAAAAGTAAAAGGCAATTAGAAATACTTCATCAGAGAACGGAATCAAGCAGACTCTGTCGTATTGATAAAGTATCATAATGTGAGAACAGATTCAGTTCAGTTGAGTATGGTTAAGAACCGGTTAAATGTCTTTTAGTTCGGAGTAGGATTCAACACAGAGCGAGCTAAGGATGGGAACATTCCTGTGAGTAGAGGGTTTGATTCTTGGTAGCAATCTTTATGCTCCATAACTACGTCACCAGTGTAGGTTGAGACATCTATCCTGCAAGTACAGGGTTAGATGAGGTGGTTGTCCTACGAGTAGAGGGTCCCACTATTCTCGTTTGAGGTCCTGATAGTAAAGAGTCCTATGTAGTTGTCTTTACTGGTGGCGCAGTATTGATACCCTTCCAGTAGGGTACAGGTTGGATCCCAGTTGTGGTAAGTATGGCATGTCGGTTAAATGATCACTTCTACAGTTTAAGTAACAGTCTTAGAAAAGAACTCAGTTAATGTGTAGAAGTTGAGGCTGCCAGATACAGGGCTCCCAATATTGCTATCATTATCATTGAGTAGAGAGACTTCCTATGAGATGAGGGTTTCTCTCAAACTTATTTATCCATTATCCATTATCATTATCGTTGAGTGTAGAGACTTCCTGCTAGATGAGGGTTGATCTCAGATTTAGTTGTTCAATGTTCCAGAGTTGGTGAATTTGAATATCAAATATCAGTAATATCAGTTATTTGATTTCTCAGTATGGATAAGTAGAGATGTCAGTTCTAGTAGCTTCAGATACTCAGTATCTTATTGTCCATATTATTATTTTTGAGTGTCAGCGTTCAAAATGTAACATTCAGTATTATGATGATTTTAGTTGTCCTTTATGCATCCATGTGTGTATTATTGATCAGACATATTTCAAAATTGGTAACTGCAGAGTTTCTATATATGTTTATTCCAGTTAATACATATTATTCAGATTATGTTTATGCATAAGCCTTATATTTTACCTTACCCTATCCTTGCATACTCGGTACATTCTTTGTACTGACACATTCGCCCTATGGTGCTTTCCCTACTATAGATTCAGAAGAACGAGATTCAGAGTATATTTAGCTGTCAGATCTTGCAGCAGTAGGTGCAACAGTGAGTCCTCATCATCCAAGGATATTCTATTTTAGTTTTTTGGTGATTTTAGTAGACAGAGTTAGTTGGGGAATTGTCCCTTCAACTCCATAGTTCAGACAGTGTAGAGGCTTTTTAGACATGTCTTGCTATTTAGTTTTCAGTACTATATATTTACATATTTGAACCTTATGGCTAGATTTAGACAGTTTCTGTATTTATCGTATTATATTATGCAATGAATAGATATGAATATCAGTGAAGGGTTAGCTTGTTGTCCCTCAGGGTCACGAGCACCGTGTGGCATTCCGGTTCATGGGAATTGGGGCGTTAGAAACTTGTTTATATAGTGAATGAATAGGATTGAAATTATATATGTAAGAATCTAAGTATGGAAGTTGGGAATTATATGTATTGATTGATAGAGATATAGCTGCAATTCTCATAGTGTCGAGAAGTATAAGTTTAAGAGACGTGATGTTTGAAGGCTAGAATGAGAATAGTATGTTTATTAAAGATTTGTTGATATTTATGTTATGTCTTAAAAGTTAAGCTTGAATCTTTGAAGAATGTAAGTTTGTGGACTCCAAACTAAGTATTAAGATGTGAATGTGGTATTAGTAGCCTATGAAGAAATCGAAGAAGATAATGTGTTTAGCGAGACAAGTAGGTGTTCAAAAGAGTGTATGTATATGATGATGATTGTAGAGACTAAGGAAAGATAAGATTTGTATTCCAAGAAGTAGCATTGGTATTGAATTTATGTTTTCAGGTGTAGTCTTTCTGGATGAATTAAGTTATCATTTTGTGCACCGTTGTGCCTCAG
>JAPEIP010000009.1:90282455-90304257 GCA_026120095.1 Capsicum chinense
ATGCCACAGTCGACTGCATAAACTTGATAGTTCAATTTCAGTTCCTGAATGAGCCCGTCCTAGAGTGGAAGGGTAGCATTTCAGCATTCAGGTGTCAACTTGTTTCCTACCTTCGGGCAAGGAAAATAATTTCTAAGGGGTGTGTGTATCATCTCGTGCATGGTAAAAATTCCAGTTCTGAATATCCCAGCCTCAAAACAATCCCTGTTGTTAATAAATACTCAGATGTCTTTCCCAAAGATCTTCCGGGTATTCCTCCCAAAAGGGAAATAGACTTTGACATAAACCTTCTTCCGAATACTTAACCTATTTATATTTTGCCATATAGAATGGCACCAGCAGAACTCAAGAAACTGAAAGATCAGTTGAAGGATCTCTTAGATATAGGATTCATCAGACCTAACATTTCCTCATGGGGTGCGCTAGTATTATTCGTGCGCAAAAAAGATGGTTCTCTCAGGATGTGTATTGATTACCGTCAACTCAATAAGGCCACGATCAAGAACAGATATCCTCTTCCCAGGATTGATGATCTATTTGACCAACTTCAGGGTGCCAGTTACTTCTCCAAGATAGACCTCAGATCAGGCCATCATCAGCTCAGAGTTAGAGAATGTGACATTTCAAAGACAACTTTTCGTACTCGGTATGGTCACAATGAATTTTTAGTCATGTCATTTGGTCTTACTAATGCCCGAATAACTTTTATGGATTTGATGAATCGTGTGTTCAATAAGTACTTGAATATGTTTATCATAGTCTTCATAGATGATATTCTAGTCTATTCTCGCACAGAGTGTGATCATGTAGAACATCTCAAGATTGTTCTTCAGAATCTCAGGGATCACCAATTATTTGCTAAGTTCAGCAAGCGCGAATTTTGGCTAAGATCAGTAGCATTCCTTGGCCATATTATTTTTGATGATGGAATTTGAGTAGATCCTTAGAAAACTGAGGCATAAGAAACTGACCCAAACTCGTATCTCCATCAAATATTAGGAGTTTCTTGGGTTCGGCTGTCTATTATAGACAGTTTGTCGAGGGATTTTCTTCTATTAAATCTCCCATATCCAGATTGACTCAGAAGAAGATTAAGTTTTAGTGGTCAGATTCATGCGAGAAGAACTTTCAAGAGTTAAAGACTCGACTTACCTCTTCTCTAGTTCTAGCTATTCTAGATGGTTCAGATGATTTTATAGTCTATTATGATGCATCTAGAGTTGGTTTAGGTTGTGTCCTCATGCAGCTTGGTAAGGTCATAGCCTACGCCTCAAGACAGTTAAAGCCACATGAGAGAAATTATCCTACTCATCATCTTGAGTTAGCAGTAGTAGTTTTTGCCTTGAAGATTTGAAGGCATTATCTCTATGGAGTTTATGTAGATCTCTTCACAGACCATAAAAGCCTCTAGTATGTCTTTTTCTAGAAAGATCTCAGTCTTCGCAAGAGAAGGTAGTTAGAGTTCTTGAAGGATTACGACATAAGTGTTCTTAAGCATCCGGGCAAGGCCAATGTTTTGTCCGACACTCTCAGT
Source organism: Capsicum chinense (assembly GCA_026120095.1). Classification (NCBI taxonomy): domain Eukaryota; kingdom Viridiplantae; phylum Streptophyta; class Magnoliopsida; order Solanales; family Solanaceae; genus Capsicum; species Capsicum chinense. The sequence goes on from JAPEIP010000009.1 coordinate 90,283,990, forward strand.
CGACTATCAATGGGTAGTATTTCTCACATTGAGGATAGTAAGAAAAAGATCGGTTAGGAGATCCATCAGCTTGCCAGAGTAGGCATTCTCTTACTCAATTGTTTAGAGGGTGTTGTATATGTTCATAGTAGTTTTGATTCATCTCAAGTTTCTGAGGTGAAAGAGAAACAAGACAGGGATCCTAGCCTTGTTAAGCTCAAAGAGTCAGTTTAAAATCAGAAAGTCGAGGTTTTCTCCCAAGGGGAAGATGGTGTTCTTTATTGTTAGGGTCATCTATGTGTTCCAGGTGTAGATGAATTGAGGAAGCGAATACTTACAGAAGCACATAGTTCGTGATACTCTATTCATCCAGGGGCTACTATGATGTACCGCAACATGCGGGAGATCTATTGGTAGAGTGGGGTGATGAGAGATATTGTAGAGTTTGTGGCTAAGTGCTCTACATATCAGTAGGTTAAGATAGAGCATCAGAAGCCTGGTGGTTCCATGTAAGAGTTTACCATTCCTACTTGGAAGTGGGAAGAAGTTAACATAGACTTCGTTAAGAGTTTGCCTAGAACTCCTCATCAGCATGATTCATTTTGGGTCATTATAGATAGAATGACCAAGTCAGCTCATGTCCTTCCTGTTCGTATATCTTATTCCACCGAGGATTATACCAAACTCTATATCAGGGAGTTAGTAACGTTACACGGTGTTCCACTATCTATTATCTTAGACAGAGGTACCCAGTTCACTTTTCACTTTTGGAAAGCATTCCAAAAGGGTCTCGGTACCCAAGTCCATCTCAGCATAACATTTCATTCTTAGAAAGATAGTCAAGTAGAGAGGACCATTCAGAATCTTGAAGATATACTAAGGGTGTGTGCAATTAACTTCAAGGGAAGTTGGGATATCTACTTGCCTTTGATTGCGTTTGCATAAAATGATAGCTATCATTCTAGTATTCAGATGGCTCCATTCGAAGCTCTCTACAATAGGAGATGTAGATCTCTGATTTATTGGTTTGAAGTTAGTGAGGCCTCAATCATAGGTCTTGACTTAGTATTCGACGCCTTTGAGAAAGTTCAGTTGATCAGAGAGGGACTCTGGGCTGCTTAGAGCTGAAAGAAGTCCTATGCAGATATTTGTAGCAAGGATCTTGAGTTCGAGGTCAATGACTATGTCTATCTTAAGATCTCTCCCATGAAGGGAGTGAAGAGGTTCGGTAAGAAAGGGAAACTCAGTCCCCGGTGTCGGTCCCTTCAGAATTCTTTGTCGCTTTGGCAAGGTAGCTTATGAGCTTGAGCTGCCTTCAGATCTAACCTTAGTCCATCTAGTTTTCCATGTATCTTTTCTAAAGAAGTGCATAGGTGACCGAGCAGTTGTTGTCCCTATTCAGAGATTCGACATTCAGAACAGCCTCTCTTATGTAGAGATTCCAGTCAAAATCTTAGATTATCAGACTCGTAGATTGTGGAACAAAGAAGTCCCTCTAGGCAAGGTTCTTTGGGGAAAAATCAGTCTCATAAGGGAGCTACTTGGGAAGTAGAAGCATATATGTGTACCAATTATCGTCACCTCTTCCTTACCAATTCAGATAAAGCTCAAGGTAACAGTTATCCTTAATCTTATTCAGTTTCACGTTTATGTTTCCAGTATAAACTTGGTTCCTATTAACTATTTCATACTCAGTCATGCATTTATATGTCAGTTGTCCATGCATCAGATATGCACGAGTTCAGTATATTTAGCATGTCAGTCATGAGATCAAGTTTCAGTTCTTCATGTTCAGTTCAGGTTCTATTGTCTTGTATCCCTTCTCAGTAAATTCTCATTCAAGGACGAATGTTTCTAAGGGAGAGATATTATAATACCCCGCTTATTTCTAAGCTAGGAAGTGAATAATTATTCCTACATATAAAATATCCTATCCTGTGATTCATACCTGAGTACACTACTTACAATGAATATCCTAGTGATAGGATAACTCATATGGGTAACTTAAGGTAATACAAGCTAAGAGTTTTTGAATCCATCAAGTTTTAGTATTCCATTTTTCAAGGGTCATCATTGAACGAGTATATCTCGATGTTAATGTGGTATTTTGGCTGATTTAGACCCACCAAATTGTAGAGAATTGAATTATCTTTCCAACGATACCAATTTTGCCTTAACCCAATACCCGAGCAAAAAGGTATGCCCATTTTTGTGAGAGACAGTAAGGATAGCTGATTGGTTAGGCGCCACCCAACCCAAGAATAGGTGATTAGTTAGGCGCTGCCCAACCTATCTTAGTTAATCACTTGGGCACCGCCTAAGTCAGTTCCAGGTGCCAAAAATACTCTATTTTGAGTTATTTTAAGGGTAATTAAGTCTTTTAACACTACTTACACGTCCCTAAACATATCCCTACAAAATATATAGCTTCTAAACATATTACAACCCTATTATCATCTCAACGCTCATCATCCAGGATCACTTAAAGAGAAAAACAACTAGGTTTGCGTAACTAAGCTTGAAGATCCGATTTTATAAAAATTCCTCTGTCAATCATCAAGAATCTTTCTTCTAAGGTATGCGTGAGTTGATTTATGGATCCCTTTCATCCATAAAGCTCAAAAACCCTCTTTTTCATTTTTCTATATTGATGGGTGTTGATGATTATGTTATTTATATTGGGTGATTCCCAAGATGGAATCTTTATATGTTTTTTTGAATTTCATGGTATCATATGAGTTGGAAACATGTAAATTGGGTTTTTCATAATGTATAACTTGATGATTTCACCTATGCTTAAGATGTGCATTTAAGGTATTTGATAAAATGCCTAATAAACTAGAAATCATGTAATTAGCTATATTGTGACTAAGTGAAGGATTAATGATATGCCCTTACGTTCCAATGAATTCTATGGTAATAATGTGCCTTGTAAATGTTGTTTGAATACTATGAACTATTCTTATGAGATTATGTTATGTTTACTTGCAAATCCTACTTATGAACAAGATGTATGATAACCATGTAATCCATATGAACTTCCATACTATTGGTATGTGTTGCCAATATGATTATGCAATGAACATGATATTAAGATTGTGCAAGTACTTCCATGTGATATGAAATCCTTTCCATGCAATACATTGTTATAACCATATTTAGTAAGAGATCCCTACTTATGATATTATAAATTATGGACTCTACTCTTATGATCAAGTCAGACATGTGTGTCAGTTTCCTTCCATCGAGTCCTGGGGGCACTTGCACCTAAAAAATATAGCTGTATACCTAAATCCATGTCATGTTTCACGATATTCGAACTCAAGCTATGATTTCATAGACTTCTGTCAGTCATGTGACTCAGGAAAACCTCATGATCTTAGTCAGTTGTCAGATATCAGTAATATTTCACCAGTCTATGGAATTTAATAAGATTAAGTCATGCACAGTTAGTTATTAATGTCAGTCCCTCCAGATGGGAGTAGAGGTTAGCACTGAGTGAACCCAAGGATGGGAACTCACCCGCCAGTTCAGGGTGAGATTCTTAGTAGTCATCCTTGTGTTCTAGAACTGTGTAGCCAACGTAGGTTGAGACATCTTAACCCGTCAGATTAGGGTTGATGAGGTGTATTAACCCATCAGTTTAGGGTTCCCACCATTCTTATTGAGTACCTACTAGATAAGGGTCACTCACTGGCTGTCCTTACCCATGGCACGGTATTGACAACCCTTCAGTCGGGGCAAAGATTGGACCCCAGCTTAGCCATAACTGCATACATGGGGCATATCGGTTAAACACTACTTCCTATAGTTTCAGTATTAGTCTCAGTAAAAGGACTAAGGGAGTTCTTCAGATTTCTGTATATACAAGACTGCCAGATCCAGTCGTCCATGTTAACAGTTTCAGTATCAGTCTCAGTAAAAGAACTCAGGGTGTTCTTCAGATTTTAGTATATACAGGACTATCAGATACAGTCGTCCATGTTATCAGTTTTAGTATCAATCATGATAGTTATCAGTAAACTATGTATCATCTTACAGGTCATGCTATCACGTCTTCATGGTCCCAGTTTCTATATATGTGTGTTTTCACTCCCACGTTCATATTAGTCAGTCAGTGTTGTTCATGTATGAAACCCTTTATGTTCAGCCTACCTTCCTCGTATACTCAGTACTCTAGTTGTACTGACGTATTTGCGCTATGGTGCTTTCTTTTCATGTTACACTATAGGTTCTGAGACACGAGCTCCAGCCCAGTAGTAGCGGTAGCATTCCAGTCACAGAGCCACAGTGAGTCTTTATTGATTTGAGGATAATATTGTTTGATTTATTTATTTATTTCTTCAGTTTAGTTTTACGAAGTTAGTTGGAGACGTATTCCTTCAACTTCTTATTCAGATAGTTTAGAGGCTTTCAGATTTATGTTTAGATTTACGTTCAATTTGAGTTGTTTTGGGTATTTTCACCTACATGATTGTATTAAATTGAACCTTATGGCCTTATAGTTCTATATATTCTGTATTATTATATCATGATGAGGTACATATATCAGCCATGGGTTAGCTTGTGGTCCCTTGGGGTTATGAGCACCGGGTAGCATTACGGTTCAGTGAATCAAGGTGTTACAATTACATGCCAGCATTCCAACTGTGAACCATCTCTAGATGTTGTATGCCCATGCGATATAGGGACTAAAGCCTTATTTTTTTCCTGCATAATGACCAGATGTGTGATTGCTTCATGAGTTGACATTAAAGTTGTGATCCTCTATAGTTCAGAAGGCATTTATTGTGTTCTTTTTATTCTATGTCATAAACTTTGTTGGACTTGGATTTTTGCTATTGTCGAGGGCATGTCCCAAATCTTATTGACTATAGATTGTAGCGACTTTATGGAGCACTGTGGACTTGGGTATGTTAGTTTAGTGTATTATTGTGATGAGTGGTTTAGACACTTTATAAGCTATCTTTCATCTAATTTCATATATCTTGTTATATATTCGGAATTCATCTGACACTTGTGGTTGATATATTGGTTATGTTAGGTAAAGGGGTGATCTTTGATCCACGCTGAACTTAAGAAACTTGTTACATCTAGGACCTGGTTTGGGTCATGACAAAGGTTAGATTAGAGCCTAGGTTCATGGTCAATTAGGTGTCCACAAAGGTGGGTCAAGTAGAGTCTCTTTTATGGGTGTGTAAAGCACCATACATATAATAGAAATGCTCTGGCACATTTAGGAATGTTTTCCTTTATTATTGTCATATTTTTGGGATATAGAGTCTAAGGCCTTGGATTCTTCTAATTTCTATTTTCTTATCTTTCTATCATACCTCCAAGAAGATCCGATGTTCATGCAAAGTCTTTTGTTCCACCTTAGGATAATATGGATGGAACTCATCAAACTTCTGAGGTCCAGAACTGGTCAAGGGTTGCTGCATCTAACTATTCTTATAGGGTTCCACCTTTCCCCACTAATCTTACTTCTGAGGATGACATTCATACTTAGTTCCATTACCTTGTTGACTCAGTTGGTGATATCTAAGTGACAAAAGTTTGGTTCCTGTGGTATTACTAGGGGTTCATCTGGGGCCACTAGAGTTTGCCAATTCATAAGGTTGCATCCTCAGATATTATCGATACAAAGGTATCCTTAAGCTTTATTGACGAGATGGTGAAGATCTTCCAAGTGATGCATACAATGTAGGTTGAATGTATTGATTTTGCTACCTACTAATTGAAATATATGTCATACCAGTTGTATGAAATGTAGGAATAGTTAAGAGGTGAGGATGCTAGTTCTACCGTGAGGGATGAATTCTATAGTGCATTTTGGACCGTTTCTTTCCCTAGGAGTTGAGGGAAAATAAAGTGGAAGAATTTTTTAACTTGAAGAAGGAAAGATGACAGTCAAGGAGTATGCTTTGAAATTCCATCAATTTTCCTGGTATACTCTTGAATTGGTATCTAATATAAGGGCCTAAAAGGGAAAATTTTCTTTGGGATTATCTTATGAGTTAATCCTTGACCGTAAGGCTGCTTTGTTGATAAAGGACATAGTTATCTCGATATTGGTTATGTATATATAACAGGTCAAAAATAAGAAAAAAAAGGCTGAGATTGGTAAGAGGCAGAGTAATAGGTCTCAGTTTTCATATTAGAGTGGGGGCTGACAAGATATTAGGGAGTGGCCTAAGAAAAATAGTTGGGTGGGTTTTGACTTTTACTTGACGGCTAGTTCTCCTGACCCAAAGTCGTCGGGAGACAGATGTTTTCAAGGTGGTAATGATTCTAGGGCATAGGGTGCCCATTCTATGAATAGTGGGGTCCAATCCACATAATCCTACCCTTCTTACAGATTTTGTGGTCACCATTATTATGGTCAATGTAAAAACGGAAGGAATCTATGTTTTATGAGTTGACAGATTGGACACATGCAGCGGGATTATCCCTCTAGAGTTGCTTTTAGGGAAAACAAGGTGAATGTTGCCTCTTATTCATCTCTTATACTGAAGGGTGAGACTTATGACTTCAACACTGGATGGAACTACCTTTATGCTCTCATTACTTGTCAGGAGTCTGAGGCATCTCCAGATGTTATTACTGGTATGTTTAAACTTTTTTCCCGTGATGTGTACTATTTACTTAATATGGGGTACTCTCTCTCTTATGTGACCCCATTTATGGCTATTCTTTTTGAGTTTGGTCCCAAGTGTCTGTTGGACCTTTTTTCTATTTCTACCCTAGTAGGAGATTTTGTAGCTGTAAAAAGAGTCTATAGGGTGTGTGTGGTAACTGTTGGTAATAGAGAAACTCTAATAGACTTGATAGAGTTGGACATGGTTGATTTTAACATTATTATTGGAATGGACTGGTTGCACTCACGCTATGCTTCCTTTGATTTTCAAACCCATAAGGTTGTGTTTAAATTACCTAATGATCTCATTGTTTAGTAGGAGGGTGCTTCCCAAGCTCCTAAGGGAAGGTTTATATCATATCTTACATCCCGGAAGTTAATTTACAAAGTTTTTCTCTATCACTTGGTTTGTGTTAAAGATTCTAACTCGAAAGGTCCCTCTTTGTATTCTGCTCCTATGGAAAACAAGTTTTTCAGTTCTTTCCAGAAGGCCTTCCCGGTGTCCCTCCCAATAGAGAGATTGATTTTTGTATTGACCTTGTTCTGAACACTCATCATATTTCTATTCCATGGAATAGAATGACTCCGGTAGAGTTAAAGGATCTTAAGGATCAACTAAAGGATCTCTTTGACAAAGGGTTCATCCATTCTACTGTGTCCCCGTGGGGCACACCGGTGTTATTCGTGTAAAAGAAGGATGGTTATCTTTGAATGAGTATTTACTACCTACAATTGAATAAGGTGAACATAAAGAATAAGTATCCCTTTATGAGGATTGGTGACCTCTTTGATCAACTTCAAGGTGCCAAATTCTTTTCTAAGATCAATCTTTGATCCAGGTATCACAAGTTAAAGATTAGGGAAGTTAATGTCCCTAAGATGGTTTTTCGTACCTGTTATGGGCATTTTTAATTCTTGGTGACGTCGTTTGTCTGGACCAATGCCCCGGCGTCATTGATGGATTTGATAAATAGGGATTTCTGCCAGTTTCTAGATTTATTCATCATTATTTCATTAATGACATCCTGGTGTACTCTAGGAGTGAGATGGATTATGTCGGTCACCTCTTTATTATGCTGTAGACCTTGAAAGGTCAACAGTTGTATGTAAAGTTCTCCAAATGTGAATTATGGATGAATGTCATAACTTTTTTGGGCCATGTTATATCTATTGGGGGGATTATGGTAGATCCTCAGAAAGTTGTTTTGGTTAAAAAGTGGCTTAGACCCACGTCTCATATCGATAATTAGAGCTTCTAGGGTTAAGCCATGTATTATAAGAGGTTTATTGAGAGGATTTATTTAGTCACTACTCCATTGACCATATTGACTCAGAAAAGGGTAAAGTTCTTATCATTTGATATATGTGAGGTGGCTTTGAGAATTTAAAAGATTCGTTGAACTTAACTCTGGTTTTGAGTCTACCTAAGGGTACAAAAGGTTTTATTGTCAATGGTGATGTGTCTCAAATTGGCTTGGGTTGTGTTTTAATATAGCATGGTAAGGTAGTTGCTTATTTCTCTAGACAGTTGAAGGTTCATGAGAAGAACTATCTGATTCATGATTTGGAATCGCTAGCTGTGGTGTTTGCATTGAAAATCTGGCATCACTATCTGTATGGGATTCATGTTGATATCTTTTCTAATCATAAGATCCTAAAATATGTGTTCACTCATAAAGAGCTTAACGTTAGGAAAAGGAGATGCTTGAGCTTCTCAATGATTATTATATTAGTATGTACTACCATCCAGGTAAAGCTAATATGGTTGCTGATGCTTTTACAGATTGTGAATTGGTATCTTATCGCAAGTAGATAAGGATAAGTGGGAATTGGTGCATCATATTCACCATTTGGCTAACCTTGGAGTTCATCTCTTAGACTTCAAAAGTGGTGGTGTGTTTGTACAACAGGTGGCGCAGTGAGTCTTAATATGACTTTTAACCCGCAGTTGGATGGGAGAGCCGAAAGGACTACTTAGACTTTTGAAGATATAATGCGAGCATGTTTGTTGGTTATGGTGGTAGTTTGTTCAACTATTTTCCTTTGATTAAATTTTCTTAGAACAATAGTTACCATTCTACATTGGTATGTCCCTATTTGAGGCATTGTATGGTAGGAGGAGTAGGTCTCCTATTATGTGGTTTGAGGTCGGTAAAGAAAATATATTTGGCTCTGATTTGGTTCACCAAGCTATGAAAAAGGTGAAGGTGATTTGGGATAGGCTTTAGACCGCCCATAGTCACCTAAAGTCCAATGTGGATATGAGGCAAAGGGATTTAGAGTTTGTGGTTGGCAATTGGGTGATCTTGAAATCATCTCCTCTTAAGGGAGTAATGTGGTTTTGGAAGAAGAGGAAGCTTAGTCCCCGGTATACTAGTTTGTATATGGTTTTCAGAAGGGTTGGTAAATATTGCATTTGAATTTGTATTGCCCTCTTGCATGAGTTTCATTCATCTGGTATTTCATGCATCCATTCTGTCTAAATGTGTGGGTGATCCTTCATTGGTTGTCCCTTTAGAGAAAATTAGTATTTCAGATTCTTTGTCATATGAAGAGGTTCGAGTAAGGATCCTGGATTGACAAGTTCGTCGACTGTGAACAAAAGATGTCGCTTCGGTGAAGGTTCTATAGAGAAACTAAAAGTCTGAGGAAGCTACTTGGGAAGTCACAGAGGACATGAAGTCCAAGTGTTCATTCCTATTTCTGATTCCAAAAATTCGTGCTTAAGGTATGTGATCTTCTTACTACCTTGGTCTTCAAACATAGTTAAAGAAAAGATTGATTTTCTTGAATCTTTGTTTTCTATCTTAGTTAAAGGTTAGAGTAGAAGCGTGTAGGGACTAAGTCGTTGTAACACCCCGAGAGTGCACCTTGGGCGTCACACGGTTCTTATAGTCCTGAGGGACCACAAGTTAACCCATGAGCTAGTAGCTATTGTGAAAACTGAATAATAATATCGTGATTGTGGAAGAACAACTGATATGCCATAAGGTTTTAATAATTGAATTCAAAACTGAAATAAGAGTCTATAGAATAACTGACTGAATCTGATTAAATACTGATAAACTTAATAACTAACTGAAATATCTTAATACTGAATAATCGACTCTAATGTCAGATAAGCCTCTAAACTGAATGACTATGAGTTGATGGGATAGGCCCCAATTACTCCAACGATCTACTAAACTGCGACATGAAATAAAGTAAGCATGTCCTCGAAGTATGAGGATTCACCACTACTACTGCTGAAGATTTGATAAGTCTAATCGCGAGCCAAAAACTTAGCGTCCGAACCTTATAAAAGAATAAATCATAGAGAAAAAGAAAAGGGTATGTGATCAGTACTTTGAATCTACTAGTATGCTAAATAAGGTAGGCTGATATGCATGATTTCATCAATAGAACTAATAATTAACTGAATATTTATGTAAAGCATAGAGTACTGAATAGAGGGCATGAAATTTGTAGGTACTGGGAATATATAGAAATATGTAAATACTGAGTATGCATAAAAATTAGTAAATGCTGAAGATATATCAAAATCTGTAGATACTGAGAATGCATGACCAGGCATATAATATGAATTGAGTAAAATCTGCAAATCAAATTACTAAAATAACTTAAATTTGTATGATTTAGTCAAACAACACTAAGACTGAATAACTGAACTGGGACTATAACTGAGACTATATCTGAGACTGTGGGAAGTATCATCTTACCAACATTCCCCAATCTGAGCTAATTGGGGTCCAACATCTAAACCCAGTTTGAAGGTTATTAATACTATGCCATGGGTATTAACACTATATTTCTGGATCCACTAAACTGATATAATATCCAAAGAACTAAGGATGTCAAGCCTGAACTGACGGGTGACAACTGCGAAATAGTAAAGCCTAATCTGAAGGGTGACTTCTCATATCCTACGGTTGTTACATAGTTCTATATTATAGGGAATGCTACTAATGACTTTGCCTATCTGACGGAGAAGCCTCCATCCCTACACTCGCTCGGAGCTAAATCCTTCTCCCAATAGAAAGACACTGAAATACTAGACTGTTCTGAGTTTAACTGACTGATAACTTACTATTTTGATAATGCTTATAGTATATTCTGAAGACTATTCTGTAATGTTCTGAGACTAGACTAAATAAACAAAAATGGTTTTCGGGTATTTAATACCCCCAGGACTCAAAACAACAATGGTAAAATGACACAAAAACTTGGGGGACAAAGTATGAAGGCTTTTATTAAATCAATCACTCTTGTAGGAATTTTATCAAACACTTGTACTTCATAGCTTAGTCAACTCATGGGACTAGTATAAAACTTTATATAATAGCATGACTTCAAGATTTATAAAACTAAACTATGATCTAATTCAAAGAATTACAATAATAAAAAATGGGGGATTTGATAACAATGATAATTCCATTAAAGTATGGTATAAAATCAATATTCATGGAGTTCATGGAGATTCATAGTTTTAAATCATAATTTAATATCATAAATCTTGAAAAGATGATAGATTTGTAATTAAAATGGATTGTTGGACTCCATGGATGAAAGATATCCATGGATGAACATCCAACATACCTTGATAATGAATTTGGAAGGATTGATGGAGATTTCTTTAGATTTAGCCTTGAATTTATGAGTTAGGGTTCTTGTTCTTGAAGAGGGTTGGTTTTAATTTGAGAGAATAATGAAAAACTGATCAAACAATGCTCTCTTTGGGTTAAATTCTGTGTTTAGGTTGATTTGGGGCCATGGGAAAAGACCAAACGGCCCCCCGTAATTTAAAATTGCAAAAATGGAAATATTCTTGATTTTTAGCCTTGGTGCGACGTGCCGCTATCATGCAAAGCCACTAAAATTTGCCAACTGGGAATATGGCCGGTCGTGCGATGCGGTGGTGTCACATTTCCACTATGGATGCTATCTAAAAACTCACCTCAATGCGGTGTAATCACGAAGAGATACTAGAAACTTCCAAATGCCTATTTGGCTTTTGGCACTACGCGCCAAGATGTCGCACCTTCACTAGAATTTGGCAATCGTAATTTAGACTGGCTCCATAATGTGTTGGGGACTAAAATGACGGTGTTTAATGACGGAAATATTAACTCATCATAACTTCTTACCCGATTTTCAGATATGGGCGAATTTTATATCGTTGGAAATCTAATTGAGTTTCCTACGCAATAGCAGATGCAAAACAGAAATGTACTAAGTATTTTGAATATTTCATATATGAATACTCATTTATTAGGACTTCGATTATTCTAGGGAAATATGGGGTATTACAATATCTCCCCCTTGCGATCAATCGTCCTTGAATTAGACTAGTTAAGCTAAGGGAAAGCTAATTGACTAATCTTACATACTGAACATGCATATATGATGCCTGGAATGCATGACTGAACTAAGTTGTAAATGCACGAATGACATGAACATGATGTGTAACTGAAACTGAGCATGATAGAGAGAAATCTTAAAAAAATAGTACCTTATACCGAATCTGAATTCGCGGAGAAAAATTAAGGGTACTTGGTCTACATATCTGCTTTGCTAAAGAACTTTGACAAGTGAATCTCTTTCTTCCTTAGTCAACAAACTTGATGATCAAGAATTTCGACTAGAACTGCCTTAAAGGAAAGGCTGTTCTTTTACAACAATGAGAGATAGAACACTAGGTGTACTAAGGCAAAATCTGAAGTCAACTCAAGCTCGTAAGCTACCTTTCCAAAACGACTGAGAACTCTGAAGTGACCAACATATCTGGGAATTAGTTTCCCTTTCTTGCCGAATCTCTTCACTCTCTTCATGGGAGAGATTTTCAAATACAAAAAATCACCGACCTCAAGCTCGAGCTCCTTTCTCCTCACATCTGCATACGATATCTGTCGGCTCTTGCCAACCCTTAGCCTTTCTCATATCAATTGAACCTTCTCTAATGCATCAACTACCAAGTCAAGACCTACTACTACAGCCTCACATACTCCAAACTAACCAATTAGAGCTCTACATCTCCTACTATAGAGAGCTTCAAATGGAGCCATCATGATACTGGAATGATAGTTGTTATTATATATGAATTAAATCAAAGGAATGTGGTCATCCCAACTACCTTAAAAATCAACTATGCATGCTCTCAGTATATCTTTTAGATTCTGAATGGTCTGTTCTGCTTGACCATCAGTCTGAGGGTGGATAGTTGTACTGAGATGGACTTTGGTACCAAGACCCTTTTGGAATGCTTTATAGATGTGAGAGGTAAACTAGGTACCTCTATCAAAGATGATAGATAAGGGAACACCATGAAACTTAACCAACTCTCTATGATAGAGTTTGGTATAATCCTCGGCTGAATAAGAGGTAAGGACTACCAAGAAATGAGCTGATTTGGTCATCCTGTCTACTATAACCTAAATAGAATTATGCTGATGAAGAGTACGAGGAAAACATATCACAAAGTCCATGTTAACTTCCTCTCATTTCCAAGTGGGAGTACTAAACTCCTGCATCGATCCACTAGGCTTATGGTACTCAATCTTTACTTGCTAGAGCACTTAGTCATAAACTCTAAAATATCCCTCTTCATCCCACTCCACTAATAGATTTCCCATAAATTATGGTACATCTTAGTGGTCCCTAGATGAATAAAGTAATGTGCACCATGCGCCTCTGTAGAATTCATTGCCTCAAGTCATTTACACTAGGCACACATAATCTACCCTGACAGTGCAGTACATAATCTCCCCCTTGGGAGAAAACTTCCACTTTCTGATCTCTGACTGGTTCTTTTAACTTAACTAGACTGGGATCTCTATTTTGCTTTTCATTCATCTCAGAAACTAGAGATGATTTTGAGCTGCTCTGCACCCATACACTACCTTTTACTAAATCGAGTAAGCGGACGCCTAGTTGGGAAAGTTGATGAACTTCCTGAGCTAAATTCTTCTTACCATCCTCAACATGAGCAACACTACCCATAGACAACCGACTGAGAGCATCAGCCACTACATTGGCCTTGCCAGGATGATCCAAAACACTCATTTCATAACCCTTCAGTAACTCTTACCACCTTCTCTAATATAGATTTAAATATTTCTGGGATAATATATACTATAGGATCTTATGGTGAGTGAACACATCTACATGCACCCTATACAAATAATGCCTCCAAATCTTTAAGGAGAATACTACTACTACTAACTCAAGATCTTGAGTTGGATAATACTTCACATGGGGTTTGAGTTTTCTGGAGGAATAGGCTATAACCTTACCTCTCTGAATAAGGACAAACCTAAAACTACTCTAGATGTATCACAGTACATAACAAACCCATCTGAACTATCTAGCAAGGTAAGAACTGGGGCTGAGGTGAGTTGAGTCTTCAACTCCCAAAAACTCTTCTCGTAGGAATCTGACCACTGAAAATTAACTTTCTTCTGAGTCAATATAGACATGGGGGATGCAATAGATGATAATACTTTATCAAACCAATGGTAATAGCTAGCTAAACCCAAGAAACTCCAGATGTCTGATAGAGAGATAGGTCTAGGATAGTTTTTCACCGCCTCAGCCTTTTGAGGATCAATCCTAATGCCATAACCAGAAATAATATGGCCAAGGAAATATATTGATCTTGGGATAATTCATACTTATAGAATTTATCAAACAACTGGTGAGCTCTAAGAGTTTGTAATACTGTTCTGAGATGGTTTGCATGATCAGTTTCACTACGGGAGTAAACAAGAATGTAATCAATGAAGACTATGATGAACATATCCAATTACTGCTTGAACACTCAGTTTATCAAGTTTATGAAAGCAGTTGGGATATTCGTGAGACCAAAGGACATGACTAGAAATTCGAAGTGACTATACCGAGTTTGGAAAGCTGTTTTTAGAATTTCACATTCCCTGACTCTAAGCTGATGATAGACTGATCTAAGGTCTACCTTTGAGAAATAGATGGCACCCTAAAGTTGATCGAACAAGTCCTTTATTATAGGAAGTAGATATTTATTCTTGATTGTGACTTTGTTCAACTGATGGTAGTTTATGTATATTTTGAGAAAACCATCTTTCTTATGCATGAATAGAACAGGAGTGCCCTACGAGAAGACACTGAGTTTGATGAATCCCTTATCTAAGAGATCCTTTAACTATTCTTTTAACTCCATGAGTTCAGCTGGAGCCATTCAATATGACAAAATAGATATAGGTTGAGTATTTGAAAGAAGGTCTATTCCAAAGTCTATATCCTTTTTGGGAAGAACTCTGGGAAGATCTTTAGGAAATACATCTGAGAATTCATTTACTACTGGAACTGATTCAAGAGTTAAAGTTTCTGAGTTAGAGTCTTTGACTCGCACAAGATAATAGACACATCCCTTGGATATTATTTTTCTCACTATAAGGTATGAAATCAACTGACCCTTAAGCACTATAGTACTACCCCTCTATTCAAGGACTTGTTCATTTGGGAACTAAAAATAAACTATTCTATTTTTATAATTAGTTGAGGAATATCATGACTGGAGCCAATCCATGCCGAGAATGACATCAAAATCCATCATCTCTAACTCTATGAGATCAACTGAAGTGACTTTCTGAGATATTGTGATCTAACAGTTCCTGTAAACCTATTTGGCTACAATGGAAACACCTACTATGGAAAATACTGAAAAGGGATCTGCTAAAGTTTCGGGACTAACTCTGAAATTGACAGTTATTTGTGGAGTTACAAAAGAAAGAGAATCTCCAGGGTCTAGTAAAGAATAAATATGTAACTAAAATACCTGCAATGTACCAGTAACTACGTTAGGAGAATTTTCCTGATCTTGGTGGGACTGAAGAGTATATAATCTATTCAGACGCTGACCACTGGTAGAATTGAAAGCGGCACCATGCTAAGTTGGGCGACTGAATAGAACTGATGATTGATGGGATGAACCTGTTGGAGTACATCCCTAGATTTTTAAGAAACTAACTGACACTTTGAATCTAATGGCTTGTCTTTCCACAACCAAATCACACATCACTATCCACTCTACACTCACCCTAATAGTGTCTACCATATTTTTGACATAAAGAATTTGTACGAGCACTGCTAACACTTACATGGGACTTAAAGCCTGGTGTTCTATCCCTATATTTACTTATAAATTTTGGTACGGGAGCATTGGTTGAAGAGGGTGCTGGGGCTGAAGACCTTTGATAAAAACCGAGGACGGTTACCACGCTCTGACTTTGGCTGACTGAAGTTAAAACCACTCATCCTAGCTCTTTTTTTTCCTCTTTTCCTTTTCTTAATATTATGCTCCTCTATCTATTAAGCATGGACCATCATCCCAGACAAGTTCATCTCACTAATCAACATTGCGGTCCTGCACTCTTTTACCACACTATCAGATATAGCAGACACAAACTTTCTCATCTTAGACCTATTATTATCTACCACATAAGGAGCATATCAAGCTAACTGATTAAACTTAAGGGAATACTCCCTCACGATTATGTTGCCCTGCCTCAAGTTAATAAACTCTAACACCCTATCTTTCTCAACTCTAATGGGAAGAATCTATCTAAGAAAGCTATGGCAAACTCTTCCTATTCTACAGGCCCTACATCTATACCCCTATCAACCTTCCACTGCATAAACCCAGTATGGGCTACATCTTTCAACTAGTATGCATCCAACTAAACACTTTGACTAGATGTAATCCCCAATGCATCTGTTACCTTCTGAACCATATCTATGAATTCTTATGGATCCTATTTAGACTTAGATCCCATAAAAGAAGGAGGATTTATTTAGGTGAAATACCAAATTTTGGTTGCAGCAGTATTGGCCACTGGTTTGTATTGAACAGAAACTGGACGTTCATTCTGTGCTGCTATGGAGTTTGCTAGAATAGTGAACACAACCTTGAATTTTGCATGAGAAACATGCTCGTCCAAAGGATCTGCATGGACGGGCTAAGGGGCTAGCTGGTTTCCTGTTCTTCTTGCATTCTTCTTGGGAGGCATATTTTGTAAATGGAAGAAAGAAATGGATTAGATCGGGAGTTTAACTTGAGTTCATGCTCACTGGCATGATATGAAGACTAAAAGATTAAAAACTTATTCCTAAATACCTTGTAGCCTCTTGTCCATAAGTGTGGCGTGTTATACGCCCATGCATAAGACTCTACTTAACGTGGCTTTTAGACTTCTTAGGATACTTTAAAACCTTAGGCTCTGATACAAAGTTTGTAATGCCCCGAGAGTACACCCTGGGCATCACATAGTTCTTACAGTCTCGAGGGACCACAAGATAACCCATGAGTTGGTACCTGCTATGAGCACTGAATAATACTATCATAATTCTGGAAGAACAACTGATATGCCATAAGGTTTTAATAACTAAGTTCAAAACTAAAATATGAGTCTATAGAAATAACTGGCTGAATCTGATAAAATAATGATAAACTGGATAACTAAGTGAAATGTCTGAATACTAAATAACTGACTTTAATGTCTAATAAGACTCTAAACAAAATGACTATGAGTTGATGGGACAAGCCCCAACTAACTCCAATTATCTATAAATTGAGTCATGAAATAAAGTAAGCCAATCCTTAAAGTATGAGGACTCACCACTACTACTGCTAAAAATCTGATAAGTATAAACGTAAGCCAGAAATTGAGCATCAGAACCTATGATATAATATATCATAGCACAAAAGAAAAAGGTATGTGATCAGTACTTTGAATGTACTGGTATGCTAAATGAGGTACACTGATATGCTTGGTTTCATGAACAGAACCAATAATTAACTAAATATGCAAATAAATAATAGAGTACTGAATAGAGAACATAAAATCTATAAGTACTGGGAATATGTGGAAATCTGTAAATATTGAGTATGTATAAAATTCTATAAATATAGAAGATGTATGAAAATTTGTAGATACTGAGGATGCATGACCAAGCATATAACATGAACTGAGTAAAATATGCAAACTAAAATACTGAAATAACTTAAATCTGTATGCTTTGGTCAAACAACACTAAGATTGAATAGCTGGACTGGGACTATAATTGACACTGTATCTGAGACTATAGGAGGTATCATCTACCTGATATGCCCTAATCTAAGCTAATTGGGGTAAAATACTAGTAGTGTGGATCCACTAAACTGATATAATTTCCAAAGGACTAGGGTGTCAAGCCTAAATTGACGAGTGATCCCTGCGAGATAGTCAAGCCTAATTTGATGGGTGACTTCTCATATCCTACACTGGCTACATAGTTCTAGATTATAGGGATTGTTAATAAGGACTCTGTCTATATTTTGGGTATATCTCCATCCCTACACTCACTCGGTGCTAAATCCTAAGTCCAACTTAAAGACACTAAAATGCTAAACTATTTTGAGTTTAACTGACTGATTCCTGACTATTCTGGAAATGCTTATGGTATATTTTGAAAACTATTCTATAATGTACTGAGCCGTGACTAAATAAACAACTATAGTTTTTAGGTATTCAATACCCCCAAGACTCAAAATAGCAATGGTAAAATGACATTAAAGCTTGGGGGACAAAGCATAAAGGCTTTTATTAAATCAATCACTCTTGAAGGCATTTTATCAAACACTTGTACTTCATAGTTTAGTCAATTCATGGGAATAGTATAAAACTTGAAATAATAGCATGACTTCAACATTTATAACACTAAATCATAATCTAATTTGAAGAATGACAATAATAAAACATGGAGGATTTGATAACAATAATAATTCCATTAAAGTATGGTATAAAATCAATATTCATGTTCATGGAAATTCATATTTTTAAAGAACAATTAATATCATAAATCTTAAAAAGATGATAGATTTATAATTAAAATAGATACTTGGACTCCATAAATGAAAGGAATCCATGAATGAACATCCAACATACCTGGGATAATGAATTCGGAAGGATTGATAGAGAGTTCTTGAGATTTTTCCTTGAATTTGAGAGTTCAAGTTTTTGTTCTTGAAGAGGGTTGGTTTTAATTTGAGAGAATGACGCAAAAGTGAGAAAATAATGATCTCTTAGGGTTAAATCCCATTTTTATGTAGATTAGGGGCCATCGAAAAAGACCAAATGGCCACCTGTAATTTAAAATCGCAAAACTAGAAATATTCTCGATTTTCCTGGCGCGATGTGACACTATCATGCAAAGCCAATGAAATTTTCCTACTAGGAATGTGGCTCGTGGCGCGATGCGGTGGTATTGTGTTTCCACCTTGGATGCAACCTAGAAACTCACTGCGACTTGGTGTAATCGTAGAGAGACACTGGAAACTTCCAAATAAAAAAATGGCTTTAGGCGTGGTGCACTAAGATCGTGCACCTTCACTAAAAATTTTGAATCATCATTTAGACTGGCTCCGCGATGTTTTGGGGACTAATATAACGGTGCTTAATGACTGAATCTTTAAATCACCATAACTTTTTACCTGGTTATTGAATTTGGGTGAATTTTATATCGTTGGAAAGCTAATTTAATTTCATACGCAATAGAAGATGCTAAATTTAAATATATCAAGTGTTTCAAAAATTTCATATATGAATACTCATGTATTGAGACTTATATTATGCTAGGGAAGTATGTGGTATTACAGGAGGGAGATTAAAACACCTGAAACTTTGGCCCTTGCAAAATTTCTTGAGTGTTGAACATTCTGTGCATCATACAAATCACCATATTACTTTAATGTTGTGGGTACGGGTCAAGTACTCTATTCATATATTGGTCAATGTCAAATTGGTTAAGTTCTATTCTTTTTATAATAAGACTCCATACACATCGTATAGTCATGATATAAGAATTATAGTGCCAAAATATATATTATTTAGTGTCAACCCTTGACATTCTGCTTAGGGTACGACATGAAGGGTACTAGTCATATTGTAGTGTATGATTTAGTGTAATCTGTCGTATGTTGGATAGAATATGGTGTCCACATTCTGATCAGGGTATGAGTTGAAGGTAACACTCGTATGATGTCGGTACGAGGGGAGGGGTCTAATCTTGGGCATATTTATATATCCAACCACCAATATTCACCCTTATTTTGACTTGTTTTGCGAGCAAAAATATTCTATTCTTATTACAGTTAAGCTTTAATTGTGTTTTGGACCTAACCAATGTGATTAGTGATACAGGGTAAATTTCTAATTGATTTGGATGAAAATTTGATGCATATGATGAAGAAAGTGATGGTTTATTCTATGAGTTGATTATACGGAGTATCTCAGACACTAGAAGGAATTGGAAAGCAAACTATGAAGGTTGGATCAAATAGTGGAGCAAGGAGATGAAAGAAACATGTATTGTTCCTTAAAAAAGAATTAGTGGAAAGCAAAGTTCTAGTGGATTCATGTGATATGCCTGCGATGCGTGCTCCAATCTGGTGGATTCTTGCCTTATAAAAATAATAACAAGCTAATTCAAGAGAGTGCAGGCGATAACCCCACAACGCGGGCTATATTCTGGTGAAATAGAGCATGCAACGTGGGCTACATTACAGTGAAATACATGGCGCGATGTGGGCTCTAGTTTAGTTGTCCATTTCCTTAGTCAAGTTTTTGCATGCAAATTCCAGT
>JAPEIP010000009.1:90305203-90317765 GCA_026120095.1 Capsicum chinense
TTGATACTTTAAAGCACTTAATACTTCCTTATCTAAAATTAAAAGTTGGTTAAATTTGTAACTGCTTAGTCCTTGTGGGAAAGATAACTGACTTTCGATATCACTCTATTACTTGTACAATCACGTGCACTTGCGTGTGCGTTTGACAAGAACAATTTTTGGCACCATTGTCGGGGACTTGAATTATCAACTATCTTATTTTTAGTTTTTCTATATTGAGTTTTAAATAATTTTGTTGTTTTAGTTTCTTATTATTTTCCTTTATTTCTATTTTACTCGTACTCTTCTTGAGATGTCAATCTTGGATAGATGGTTTTAGAGGGCTGATGATTCTTGTCACTTTAGAGAGGACCTGCTTGTTTTTGACTTGCATAGAAGACCATGAGTTGGTGTGTGGCTTGTGGCAATATGTCTGACTCTGCAGATATATGTGCTTCAAATCCTAATTCAGTTATGTTAGTGGGCAATGCTCAATAGAAAACTAAGGAGGTAGATCTAAAGTTGACTTCCTAACCTGTTATAGACAAAGTTGCTAATAGTTTGAGGAAGTCTAAGTACTCAAAATATGAAGTTGTTAAATAGGTTCAGTAAATGCCTTCACTATCATCTCAACAGAGGCAGAGAAAAACACAAGAATCGCAACAACCCTATTTTCATCTTTATCTTGACACTAAAATTAAGAAGGTGAATATGAGTGATGGCATTGAGAATAGTGTAAATTTTGATGTGAGATGGTTTGGCCTCACTGAAAGCACTTTTATACATTATGTTAAGATTACGTCTTGACTGTGGAATTATTTAAAATGGTAGAAGAGTGTGAAGATGAGGAACAAGAATCTTATATTCTTAATGTTACACCTGATAAGAAACATAAGAAAACACCTTACTTTAAGGTTGAGTGGTTTACCATGCACAATCCATTACTCAATTCCTTAACCTTTGTACTACCTCCCTATGAGCGAGGAAAAAAGATGGATGCAAAGTTGGTGGTGAAATTCATATCTTCATGGTGGAGAAAAAAGTTGATTGGGTCATATCGCGACACAAAATTAGGAACTTCTTTGGAGGCAACCCAAGTTAAGTAGGTATGTTTTATTTTTAGTTTTTTTAGTTTTTACTTCATATAGTTTTGTCTTTTTTGAGTCTCAGGTTTATGGAAGTCTGAGTATCGAAAACTTGAGCTAAGGACATGGCAAAGACTGAGTGTGGGGTCTCCGACCCTATTGATATTTAAAGATGCTGCTAGCTAGGCCTAGAGGCCTTAAGGAGTATTTCTATCTCTTACTTTTAAGTTCACTTTGTGGACAAAGTATATTTATAAGTATAGGGTAGGGAATTTCTCAATTTTAGGCTCAATTTAAAAAAATTTTGGCTAGGAATAAATGAGATATTCTTTTTGGTGCTTTTTTTGATTACATAGAGATAGTGTTTTGTTTGGTAAAAGTATGTTGATTGTGCGAATTACTATTGCTAAGACTCCTAGGATCAAGTTCTTGACTCTTATACTTGTTGGCTTAAATTTGAATTCATGCTATTATTTGGTTGGGAGTCTATGATGATACTATGTGAGTTGAGCATGTGATGCCATGTTCATGTGAGGTTTTTGTATACTCCTTGTCGAATGTGATGTCTAAAAATTGCCCGGTGCATGTGAAAATTGAAATAAAGAATGTGAGTTTAGGAGAAGATATAGGCATTTCTTTGATAGCCTTGTTTTTTACCTTCGTTTGACATACCCTTGTGCATCATCCTCATAAACCCCGTTGAGCCTTCAGATTTTTTCTTTGGCATCCTCATATGTAGCCTAATCCCTTCTTTTATAAACCTAAATTTGATCCAAAAGCTTCTAGGTGCTTTAATAAAAAATTAAGTAAGTAAGGACTTTGAGAAACAAGAGGAGAAAAGGTAAAATTGAGTCCCCCTGAGTGTTAGCTATTGGTGTGTACAATTGTTGTGGTAGGGAGTAGCAAAATAGTTTGAACAAAAAGTTCCCATGTATATCCTGTGTTTGTTACAATGAACCTATTTTGTGTCTAGTCCTTCTTGGACATTATGCACCTTATCTAAGGCAAATCACTTAAGTTAAGGGTGGCTATAATAGCGGTGCATAGCATAAGATGGGTGTGAAAAGCCAAAAATTGAAAGAGTTGCAAACTTCCGCCAAGTGTTTGTGAAAATGCTTAAAAGAGATGGGGCAAAACAAAAGATATGGGTGGATGAAAAACTGTAATTTGGTTGTTGGAGATCGGTTTTAAATGTATAATATAGTGTATTAAAGCAGTTAGAGTGGTTATTCACTATTCAAAAATAGTTCCTACCCATCCCTTAGCCTACATTACAACCTAGAAAAGATCTAATTGATCCTATACTTGACATTCTGATATTAGTGGAGAACTACACTAAGGGAAAGCCTATGGTTCATTATGTGTAACTTGTGAATCCTTTGTGAGAGTGAGTGTAATTTGATTCTCGTACACATCATTATAAATTGCATTACTATGAGTGATTATGGGTAACTCTCTTATTGTGAGGGGCACATGTTTGATGAATGTGTGTGACTTGTATGATGCCTTGATTGAACAATATGCATGAGTTTTCCACTATGTAAGTCAATTCTTGAGGATAGGATGTTTTAAAGTAGTATTCTTGAGCTTTCAATTGTGTACATAACACGCTTAGAGTCGAAACTTGCATCCCGTGTAGCCATTGTAGTACTAGCTTGCATGTCTTTATAGTGGTAGTAGTGTTGAGTCTCCTCATATTCTAATGATTATAGTAAAGGGTTTTTTGAGGATGAACAAGGTTTTACTTATGAGGTGGTAATATTGGGTGTATTTATACACTTTAGTGTTACTATTCTAGCTTATTTAGCCTTGTTTTGAGAGCAGTTTGTGTGCTTTATGTGTTAATATGATATAAAAAAGAATATAAGTTTTGAAGGATATGATTACAATATTCAAAGTGTTTTCTAAACAAGTTTGTATTTAACTGAATCATTTAGAGTTTAATCGAGAAAACTAGTGTTACTAGCTTGATCTAGGTGTGTTTCTAGTTTGTTTCGATGGATTCTAGTGTGTTAATGAGTTCCTTATGGTTTGAATGTATAAAATTCTATGGAAAAACTTGTTTAACATGTGCAACATTCTATTAAAATGAGCCAAGAGTCAACAATAAGTTTAAGCGTAAAGTGTTCGGGACTAGTAATTTGCTTGAGTTTCTAGCGCGTTGTTTTTAATGTCTTGTTATGTGGAACTCTAATCCATGGTGTTTGATGTGTAGTATTCTTATTGAGTTAATTATGGTGAAAATAGATTTCAAACGAGATGGAAATAAAAGGGAAAAAAACACCAAAAGCTTGGATGGAAGGAACGATGTTAAAACACTTAACCAAATATTTGGATGCAATTTTTTGAGTGTTCCCGCGATTTGCCCGCATCACATGGTCTATTTAAGTTCTTCTTTGCCTTAGAATAATTTGTGTAAGCAATCTTCCAGTAGCTTCGTGCAATATGCCTACGACGTGGGCTTTATTACGGTATTCCTCAGAATGCGCCGTGCCCATCATTCCACCGCTTCAATAATGGACGAGTTCAACTAATACAAGGAATTAGACTATACTATAATAATAATACACTGTGCCCAAATGGTATATTGGAATCTTGGAGTGTGGGAATTACATTTTATTAATCCTACTTGGAGTATGATTAGTTTATTATATATACATGCATGTTGTTAGGCGGGTTGGACAATTTTTTAAGTAGTGGACCCTTGGGGGACAATTCTTTGTGAATTTTGTGTCGGTTTGAACGTAGCGGACAAATTATGAGGAGAATGATACTACTTCTAAGATTTTATTTTCTCTTTAACTAGATTTTAAATATTCATAACATGTATTCAATTATTTGGATCGTGATTACGAATATTATCAGCTAAAACCCCTCTTACCATGGTTAAAGCCAAGAACATGGGTACTATTGTTTTGGATTACATTCGTTGGATTTGCTTATCATATTGGGTTATTTTTTTATTCTTGATTTAATTATTGTATGGATTGATTACTCGTAAAATACATATATTGTCAACCTTTTGATCTCGGGAGAGGAAATAGGGAGATAGAACATGGGAATAAACAAAGTAGGATTTGTATTCCTTTATAAAATAAGGAATTCAAATTAGTGTCTAGGTCAGGGATGTACTTAGATTCCTTACTTTATTGAAATGTAGGATGATAGCTTAAAGAACTAAATTAGACTATTACATTCCCGCTTAACGATGTAGTTGTAATGTTCGAATTAGGAAAATAATTATAGGTCGGGAGACCATGATCATGAAATTAACCCTATGAATCAATAACCAAGATAAGTGAGTTAACGAATAAAGTTCAATAGCATTGTATGATTGCTCAAAATGCATTAACCTTGGGATTTCTCCTATTGATTTTTTCAAGACCTTTATTTTTATGCACTGTTTACTATATTTTTAGTTCATAATTTTTCAAAACTCTTCTTGATTACTTTATAATAATTGTTAAACTAGAATTGAATAGTTGTCGACACAAGTCTCTGTGGGATCGATATTTGGATTTCTTGAAGGCCAATATATTAATTGGTAAGCCACGTACACTTGCTATTGTATGTTCATTTAGCATTGTTGCTTGTGCGCTTGGGCGCTTGGTATACCACATACATTTGCGTATGCTAAAGTTTTGGTTTTTGATAATAAGTGTAGGTGTTAACGACTTGATCTTAGTGGCTGAATTTTTGTAGGTTTAGTTGAATACAGGACTGGCGAGAGATACAGAGCTGGCAGAGCCTTTTGCAGAACCTGAACTTATATTTCAACAAAGGAAAAAAGCTTAATATCCCATTCAACAGGTTAAATAGCTGAAAGAAAAGATATGAATGTGGTTGATCCAAATGATCCTGTTGATTCAAATGCCTGACATGTTCCAGCTCCAGTTATCCCAGTTATTCCTACTCAACCAGCTGCTAGACCTGTGTGTGAGGTGGTAATCCTACTCACAAATGATGAGACTAACAGTATTCACAAGACCGAGCCAGGTGTTCAATTTGAATTAAGGTAGAATATGGTGCTGTTGCTAAATTTGGCTGCTCAATTTTCTGGCCTTTCACATGAACACCTAAAGCAACACATACAGACCATCTTGGAAATAAGCGATACTTACATTCCTATAGGGGTGAATACCGATTATGTCAAATTGACACTATTTCCTTTTTCATTAATTGGGGAAGCGGAGAGGTAGTTACATGATGAACCACCAATCTCCATCACTTCTTCGGAAGATCTAGCTCAGAAATTCCTTATTCAATTCTTTCCATCTGGGAAGACTGCACGTTTGAGAAGCAAGATTCTGAGTTTTAGACTGAAAAAAAAAAAGAATCTTTACCAAGCTTAGGAGAGATTTAAAAGTATGCTCAAAAATTGCCCTCACCATCATCAGTCTAATGATGCCCTTGTTCATAATTTAATTGAAGGGTTAGAGACAAATACCAAGATTTTTTTGGATTCATGATGTTAGGTGAATTTATCCATTTTAGCATTGCTATTCTAGCTTTTTTAGCTTTCTTTTGAGGATGATTCATGTTCTTAATGTGGTGATAATGATATAGAAGTGCATATAAGTGTCAAGGTATGTGTTTACAAAAGTTTAATAGTGTTTCTACACAAGTTTTGATTCAAATTGATTAGTTAGAAGTCGACCGAGAAAACTAGCGTGACTAGCTTGAGCTAGGTATTTATCAATGTGTTTAATGAGTTACTAAGGTTGGTATGTATTTATATGTGAAATAACTTTTTGGTAATGTTCAAGGGTCAATTGTATCAACACAAGAGTCAAAGTAATAAGTTAGAAATCATAGTGAATGATGCCTAAGCTTAGCTCGTGTTTCTAGTTCTCCATCTTGGATGTTGTGTTGCTTTAAGCGCTAAATTGTTATTTTTAATAAAATAGGATGCTTGTTTAATGGATTATGATGATATATGAAGGATTTTCAAGCTTCAAATCAAGTTTAAAAAACTAAAAAAGGCTTGGAATGGATCACGGAATCACAAAACACAGCTTGACGCAAATTTGGACACCTGAAATGTATTATGAGCGTGAGGGAGCGTGAGAAGGGATATGGCACGTGTGACATATCAAAATACTCAGAAGGGACCAAAAATAGTGTGTACGTATAATATTCATGTGTCACATGCTCCATTCCTATGGAATACAACGTGAGATGCATACTCTATTCCACCCCTGGGCCTTTCACTCCAATTCGATTCAAACATGGCCTGGGACTTGTTCTTTGCTATAAATACAACTTTGTAAACTTTTTTAATCACTTTTGGACGTCTTGGAGGATTAAGGATGCTACCAAAACTTCTTTTTAGGGTTTTATTATCTTAACTTTAGTTTCTTTCATGGTCGGTATCATCAATCCAAGGGATTGAATGCTGAATATTTACATTAAAGGCTAAAACTCCTTTCCGGGGTTAAGGCCAAGATCATGACTACATTAGTTTTGAATTACGTTTTTTTATTTTCTTATCATCATTGGTTGTTTTTAATGCTTTTATTTTACTATTTTTAGGATTATCTACTATTAGAATACGTCAATTGTCAACCTTGTTAACCCGGGAGAGGAAATAGGGCGATAGAATATGGGAATAATCAAATTATGGTTTATGTTTCTTTATGAAATAAGGAATCAAATTAGTATCTAGGATAGACATGTACTTAGATGACTTATTTGATTCATATGTAAGATGATATTTGTAAAGAACTTAATTGAGCTATTACATCCCCGCTCAATGATGTAGTTGTAAGGTTCAACTTAGGCAAAGGATTATAGTTTGGGAAACAATAATCATGCAATTAACCCTATGAATCAACAACCTAGATAAGTGATTTAACGAAAGAAGTTCAATAATGTAGTATGATTGTTCTTAAGACTTAACCCTGGGATTCTATCCTTTGATTGTCCAAAGTCATTACTTTTCCGCATTAGTTTAGTTTCTTTTTAGTTTACAATTCTAAAACCTTTTAGTTTACTTTTTCTCAATTGTTGAACTAGAATTGGATAGTCGGCGAACAAAAGTCCTTATGAGATCGATACTTGGGCTTTCTTGAAGCCACTTTACTACTTGATAATACCACGTTTACTTGCATGTGCGCTTGGGCGCTGTCATGTTTTTTGTGCCTTTGCAGGGGAAACACACGCGCCAACATTAAGCACATGAATCATCTTCAAAAAAAGGCTAAAAAGGCTAGAATGGAAATGCTAAAATGCATAAATTCACCCAACATCACTACCCCTCACTTAAAGCCTTGTTCTTCCTCGAACAATTCTTAAATATAAGCATCATGAGCTAAAGAAACTCCGCACTTCTACTACAGTCAAGAAACTCAAGATAGTACTATAATGACCACACATAATGCAAGTTACTACACTAAGCATGTTTCAACACAATTGAAATCTCAATAACACTACTAAAAAACAACCTAGACTCAAGAATTGACTCACTTAGATGGCAAACTCATGCTTATTTCTCTATCAAGGATATCATACAAATCACCCACATTCATCAAACCTGTGCCCCTCACAACAAGAGAATTACCCATAATCACTCACAATAATGCAATTTATAATATAATGAGTACAAGAGTCAAATTACCCTCAGTCTCACAAGGAATTCACAAGTTACACATAATGAACCATAGGCTTGCCCTTAGTGTCATGCTCCACTAATGTTAGAATGTTAAGCTTAGGAATAAGTAGGTCTTTTCTGGGTTGTAATGTAGGCTAAGGGAAGGGTAGGAACTATTTTGGCTAAGAATAGTGACTATCTTTTCTAAGCGCTTTAATCCATCATAATTTTTCACACAAAAACACAATTAACAACCTATTCACACCTTTTCCATCAACCTCTATCTTTTGGTTTTGCCCCATCTGTTTAAGTATTTTTACAAACACATGGTGGGCGTATTTCTTATTTCTTCAAGATTCAACTTTTTTCTTTTTCTATAATCATGGGAATATTTCTAACACCATTTATATCAATTCCAACCACCACCCATCAATTATAAACACCAATACTCTTACCTTGGGGCATCAATTTCACATTTTTCTTCTTCAATTTCTTAAACTCCTTACTCAATTAATTTATCATTAAAGTGCTTAGGAGATTTTTGGATCAAATTATGGTCTATTAAAGAAAGGATTTAAGCTACTTATAAGGTTTCCAAAAAACAAAAAGATAAAGGCTTAATGAGGTTAACCAGGATTATGCACAAGGGTAGGACAAATAAAAGGTATAAAACAAGGCTATCAAAGAAATGCCTATATCATCTCCCAAACTCACATTCTTTATTTTGTTTCACATACACACCGGGAACGTTCTAGACATCACATGCAACAAGGAA
Source organism: Capsicum chinense (assembly GCA_026120095.1). NCBI lineage: Eukaryota > Viridiplantae > Streptophyta > Magnoliopsida > Solanales > Solanaceae > Capsicum > Capsicum chinense. The sequence goes on from JAPEIP010000009.1 coordinate 90,313,632, forward strand.
TATAAAAAATACCTCACAATCTCATGGAACATGCTCAAATCAATAGGATTATCATAGACTCCCAACCAAACAATAGCATAAATTCAAAATTAAGCCAACAAGTACAAGAATAAAAAACATGATCTTAGGAGTCTCAAAAATAGTAATTCATTCAATTAACATGCTTTCACAAGAAAATCCACTTGCATCATGCAATCAAAAATAGTACCACTAAGAATATCTCACTTATTCCTAACCTAATTTTTTTTAAAATTGAGCCAAAAATTAGGAATTTCCCAACCCCACTCTTAAAAATCTACTTTGTCCCCTAAGTGAATTTGAACGTAAGAGATACAAATACTCTTTGAGGCCTCTAGGCCTAGGTAGTAGTATTTTTTGCATAAAGAAGATTTGTGGACCCCACACTCAGTTTTTCCATGCTTTTAGCTCAGGCTTCCTGTACTTAGACTTCCCATAAACCTGTGAATCAACCAAAAATAAAAACTATGTGAAGTAAAAACTAAAGAGAAAACCTAAAAATAAAACATTCCTTTGCTTAGGTTGCCTCCCAAAAAGTGCCTAATTTAGTGTCGCGGCATGACCCATATCAACTTTTTCCTCTACCTTGAGGATATGAATTTCACCCCAACTTAACATCCATCTTTTTGCCTCGCTCATAGGGTGGTGGTAAAAAGATTAAGAAACCGAGTAATGGATAATGCATGGTAAACCACTCGGCCTTGAAGTGAGGTATGTTTTTATATTGCTTAGATAGTGTAAAATCAAGAATATAGAATTCTTGTTCCTTATCTTCACACTCTTCCACTATTTCAAATCATTCCATAGATAAGATATCATCTAAACATGATGTAGAAATGTTCTTTGAATGAGGCCCAACCAATTCTACTTAAAAATTTACTCTATTTTCAACACCCTCACTTTTATTCACCTTCTTAATTTTAGTCTCAAAATAAAGATGACAGTCAGTGGCTGTGATTCTTGTGTTTGTTCTATAGATTTGCTAATATCCTCCTCATATTTTTATTTGTTTAGAATCTGTAGACATGGTGGCAGTGGTATCTCCTCAACCTATTCAACAATTTTAGTTTACGAGTACTCAGACTTCCTCAAATTGTTACCAACTTTGTCTGCATCGGGTTGGAGAGTAAACTTTGTATCTATCTTCATAGTTGTCTTTTGAGCATTACCCACAAATATGACAGAATCAAGATTAAAAGGACACATATATGTAGACTGATACAAACTTCCACAAGTCATACACCAACTTGTAGTCTCCTGTACAGGTCAAAAACAAGTAGGTCCACTCCAAAACGGTGGGATAAAAATCTAGACAAAAAGCCTCATGGTGGGGTCCTCCATAATAATGACAAGAATCATCATCTCTCGAAAACCATCTATCCATGAATGACATCTCAAGAAAAGTGTGAGAAAATAGAAACAAGTGAAAATAAAAAGAAACATAAAAAATTATTTACCACTCAATATAGAAAAACTAAAAATAAGATAGTTTCCTAGTAACAAGTCCCCGGCAACAGAGCTAAAAACATGACAGCGCACACACAAGTGTTCATGGTCTTATCAAGTAGTAAAGTGTCTTCAAGAAAGCCCAAGTATCGATCTCTTAGGGACTTTCATTCACCGCCTATCCAATTCTAGGTCAACAATTGAGAAAAAGTAAATAAGGAGGTTTAAGAATTGTAAACTAAAAGCAAACTAAACTAATGCAGAAAAGTAATGACTTAGGGCAATCTATGGATAGAAGCCCAGGGTTAAGGCTTACGAACAATCATACTAAGCTATTTAACTTTATTCATTAGATTTCTTATCTTTGTTGTTGATTCGTAGGGTTAATCACATGATTATGGTTTCCCAACCTCTAGTCCTTTACCTAAGTTGGACCATACACATATGTTGTTGAGCGAGGATATAATAATACAATTAAGTTTTGTAAGTTGTTATCCTACGTGTAAATCAATTAAGGCACCAAACTACATCCCTATCCTAGGAGTTAATTCAAATATCCTAATTTCTAAAGAAACAAGAGCTAAACTTTGTTTATTCCTTTGTTCTATCTTCCTATCCCCTCTCCCGAGATCTCAAGGTTGACAATTGATGTATTTTAAGGGTAGCTAATCCTTAAAATAGTCAAAAAAGGAATAAACAAACAACCAATAATGACAAGAAAATCAAAAAACTTAATTCAAAACAAAAGTAATCATGATCGTGGCCTTTACCCCAGAAAGAAGTTTTAGCCTTTAATGAAAATATTCATTATCCAATCCTTTGGATTTATGATATCAACCATGAAAGAAACTAAAGTTAAGATAATAAAACACTAAAAAGATATTATGGTATCCTATTTAATACTTTAAGACATCCAAAAGTGATTAAAAACATTTACAAAGTTGTATTTATAGCAAAGAACAAGTCCCAGGCCTTGTTAGAATCGAATTGGAGTGAAATTCCCATGGGTGGAATAGACTATACATTGCACGCTGTATTTCAATGGAATGGAGCATGCGACACATGCATATCACATGTACATATTGTTTTTGGTCCCTTATGAATCTCTTTATGTGTCTCATGCATGAATATCCCTTCCCACACACCCTCACACTCCCAATACATTTAAGGCGTCCAAATTTGCGTTAAGTTGTGTTTTGTTCTTCCGTGATACATTCCAAGCCTTTTTGAGTTGTTTCCACCTGATTTGTAGCTTGTAAATCCTTCATATATCATCATAATATAATCAAAAAGCATCCTATATAATTAAACACAACAATTTAGAGCTCTAAACAACACAACATCCACGATGAAGAACTAGACACACGAGCTAAGCATAGGCTTCATTCTCTTTGATTTTGAACTTATTATTTTGACTCTTGTGTTGATCCAATTGACTCTTGAACATTAACAACAAGTTTTTTCACATATAAATACACAATAACAACCTTATTAACTCATTAAACACGTTAGAACCCAATACAATAGACTAGACAAACACCTAGCTCAAGCTAGTCACCCTAGTTTTCTTGAGTGACTTCTAAATGTTCAATTTGAATTAAAACTTGTGTAGAAACACTATTAAACAATGTAAACACATACATTGAAACCTATATGCACATATATATCATTATCACCACATTAAGAAAATGAATTATCCTCAAAACAAGGCTAAAAATGATAGAATAACAACACTAAAATGTATAAATTCACCCAACATTATTTCAGCAAGAGGTGGGCAAGCTCTTTAGAAGACTTATGATGAATTATACACACTGCTTCATTGAATTTCACAAGGAATCCTAGAATGGAATGCTGAATCAAGTAGATCTCCTAAGAAGGTTGCAGGTGTGTTTGATTTTGGGACTGATTGCCAAGAAGATTTGAGAAGATAAAGAAGAAATTGACAGAAGCACCCATCTTGATTTCCCAAATTAGGATTTACCATTTGATTTGATGTGTGATGCAAGTGACATAGCTGTGGGAGCAGTTTTGGAGCTGAGAAGAGACAACATATTTCATTTTATTTACTATGCTATCAAGGACTTGAGTGATGCCCAAATAATTTACACAGTCACTGAAAAAAATGTTAGCGCTGATTTATGCATTTGACAAAATTGAGATCATACTTGGTAGGAACCAAGGTTATTGTTCATATTGATTATGCTTCCATCAAGCATCTCTTTAACATAAAGGATACAAAGCCTTTATTAATAAGGTGGATTTTATTACTACAAGAATTTGACCTTGAGGTTTCTGATTCAAAAGGAGTAGAGAATCATAATGCAGACCATTTGTCACGGCTGGAGACTCATGACCATATTGTTGATGACTCTCTCTGCATTTAGTAAGAGTTTCTGGATGAAAAAATTGTTAGATCTAGATGCGCATAAGCGTTATAGTATGTCGATATTGTGAACTTGGTAGCATGTATGGTGTACCCTCTCAAAGATACCACTCAACAAAGAAAGAAACGGCTTCATATTTTTGGCACTTACATATGGGATGAGTCATATCTCTTTAAGCAGGGTCCTAATGGAATTATACAAAGATGTGTTCCAGAAGATGAATTCACATAAGTGCTACAAAAGTGCTATTCATCTTCTTATGGTGGCCATCATGAGGGTGAAA
>JAPEIP010000009.1:90317865-90327868 GCA_026120095.1 Capsicum chinense
TAATATAATCAAAAAGCATCCTATATAATTAAACACAACAATTTAGAGCTCTAAACAACACAACATCCACGATGAAGAACTAGACACACGAGCTAAGCATAGGCTTCATTCTCTTTGATTTTGAACTTATTATTTTGACTCTTGTGTTGATCCAATTGACTCTTGAACATTAACAACAAGTTTTTTCACATATAAATACACAATAACAACCTTATTAACTCATTAAACACGTTAGAACCCAATACAATAGACTAGACAAACACCTAGCTCAAGCTAGTCACCCTAGTTTTCTTGAGTGACTTCTAAATGTTCAATTTGAATTAAAACTTGTGTAGAAACACTATTAAACAATGTAAACACATACATTGAAACCTATATGCACATATATATCATTATCACCACATTAAGAAAATGAATTATCCTCAAAACAAGGCTAAAAATGATAGAATAACAACACTAAAATGTATAAATTCACCCAACATTATTTCAGCAAGAGGTGGGCAAGCTCTTTAGAAGACTTATGATGAATTATACACACTGCTTCATTGAATTTCACAAGGAATCCTAGAATGGAATGCTGAATCAAGTAGATCTCCTAAGAAGGTTGCAGGTGTGTTTGATTTTGGGACTGATTGCCAAGAAGATTTGAGAAGATAAAGAAGAAATTGACAGAAGCACCCATCTTGATTTCCCAAATTAGGATTTACCATTTGATTTGATGTGTGATGCAAGTGACATAGCTGTGGGAGCAGTTTTGGAGCTGAGAAGAGACAACATATTTCATTTTATTTACTATGCTATCAAGGACTTGAGTGATGCCCAAATAATTTACACAGTCACTGAAAAAAATGTTAGCGCTGATTTATGCATTTGACAAAATTGAGATCATACTTGGTAGGAACCAAGGTTATTGTTCATATTGATTATGCTTCCATCAAGCATCTCTTTAACATAAAGGATACAAAGCCTTTATTAATAAGGTGGATTTTATTACTACAAGAATTTGACCTTGAGGTTTCTGATTCAAAAGGAGTAGAGAATCATAATGCAGACCATTTGTCACGGCTGGAGACTCATGACCATATTGTTGATGACTCTCTCTGCATTTAGTAAGAGTTTCTGGATGAAAAAATTGTTAGATCTAGATGCGCATAAGCGTTATAGTATGTCGATATTGTGAACTTGGTAGCATGTATGGTGTACCCTCTCAAAGATACCACTCAACAAAGAAAGAAACGGCTTCATATTTTTGGCACTTACATATGGGATGAGTCATATCTCTTTAAGCAGGGTCCTAATGGAATTATACAAAGATGTGTTCCAGAAGATGAATTCACATAAGTGCTACAAAAGTGCTATTCATCTTCTTATGGTGGCCATCATGAGGGTGAAAGAACAACTAGAAAAGTGTTGCAATTAGGTTTATTTTGGCCTACTTATTCAAGGATGCAATTTATTTTGTTAAGAGTTGTGATCAGTATTAGAGACTCGGTACCATATCAAGGCATCATGAGATTCCCCTAAACAACATCCTTAAAGTTGAAGTATTCGATGTTTGTGGTATAGATTTTATGGCACCATTCCCACCATCTAATGGCAATGTATATATCCTTGTGGTAGTTTATTAAGTATCTAAGTGGGTGGAAGCCAGAGATTTCCCCACTAATGATGCAAGAGTATTATTGAAATTTAAAAAGAAGCACATATTCTCCCAATTTTTCACTCCCAGAGCTATCATTAGTGATGGAGGAATGTATTTTATTCACACTTGGTTTAAGAATCTTTTAGCTAAATATGGTGTTAGGAAAAAGGTGTCCACTTCGTACAATCCATAAACAAGTGGTCAGGTAGAGGTATCCAATCGGGAGATAAAGCAGATCCTGTAAAAGACTATCAATGGTCAGCCGAATGATTGGGCCAAAAAGCTAGATGATGTACTATGGGCTAACAGGATGAATTATAAGTAAAGTAAAGCTTTCCATTTGCCTATAGAGCTAGAACACTAAGATTATTGGGCTATGAAAAAGCTAAATCTTGATATGAAGGCCACGGGAGAGAAGAGATTGTCGTAGCTTGTTGAACTTGACGAGTTTCATCTTTATGCTTATGAAAATGCAAAACTATAAAAAGAAAAGACAAAGAGATGGCATGACACACATATTTAGGACAGAGTGTTTGAACCAGAACAATTTCTTTTTCTATTTAATTCAAGGTTAAAGGTTTTTTGGGGTAAATTATGATCTAAATGGCATGGGCCTTTTGAGGGGGTGCAAATGATGCCTCATGGTGCAGCTGAATTATGGAATAAAGAATTTACAGAGAAGTTCTTGGTGAATGGATAATGTGCGGAGCATTATTGGGCTAATCATGGAGATAAGCACAATGTGTACATCACTTTTACTGATGAGTGAGACTAAATTGAGTCATGCCATAACATAAAATAAGGTGTTGCTTGGGAGGCAACCCATGACTGTAATGTAATTAGGTAGTTTATTTCTATTTTTAGTAGTTAGGCAAGAAAAAGAAATCAACAATACAAAAAAATTAGTCTTTCCACGACCAAAATGAAGACGCTGAGTGGGAGGCATCCCATTTTTTCTTATGTTAGTTTATTGTTTTTTGTTATTATGCAGGAATGAGAAAATTATCAGTATAAAGGTATCTAAGAGGTAAGTAACAAAGAGAAATATCGGGGAAGCGTCCAGGTAAGTTACATACTCACTATGGAACAGTACAAGAGTGAAAAAGTGTATAGGGAAGGAAAAATTTCCCCAGAAGATTAAAATCCATGCAAAAAGTGAGGAAATCCAGAGAGCACTGGAGATTAGCCTGTGATGCGTGCTCTAGAGAGGCACATTGGAGCCTGCAACACGCGTTATGTAGCGGTGTAATAGAGCCCACAATGTACGTTAATTTCACGACCTACCCCATTTTCTTCATTTAATTTTGGTACCCACCTAAACCCCTATAAATCCCCTCGTATGTTCACCAGCCCCTTTCATTCCTAAAACCTAGCCCACGCTACCCCTAAATTCCTCATAGAATAATTCTCTCTCTTTTAAGTGTGTTCTTCTTTGGTTACAAATACAAGGCTTCTCCTTCATCTTTTTCACCAATATTAAGGTAAGTACTCCTCTCTCTACTTGTTAAGGTGCAAGAAATACTCCCATTAGATTTTATTGTTGAAGATTTCATGAGATTTATGCCTTGGGAATTAGATATTGCACTTTGTAAATTGTTCAAACTATTAGTTTGTGCTCATTCATTAATGTAAGTACCTTCTAATGCATAAATTTTCATGGATGATACATCTATATGGCATGTGTGTGAAGGTAAAAATTATTCAATAATGTATGAGGGAAGTAGTTTGACCTTGATTAGTTGTGCAATGTGTTATGTGCAATCAAGTTTCCCTGTGTGCACACGTATTGCTGTGAGAAAATTGTGAGTCAATATGGTGACATACTCTTGCAGTATTATTTATAGACTGTTTTAGTGATTTTGTTTGACATGAGAATGACTGTATACAGTCTTTGTTAAAATGTAACTGATTTTAATATGTTGAAAAATGGGGAACATTCTGTTGGTGCGAATTGATAATTATGGGATGTCTAAATACCCTTGTATTTATTCCCACACACCAGTACTAGAAACTAAGTGTGGGGTTGCCTAACCACCACACACTTTATGTTTGCTATCTCAGCATAGATGTCTTGTTTGATGTGGTTTCTGTATGATTTGTTTGATAGGTACTATGTTGAGTAGCCAATAGAAGGGAAACACTAAGGTGGGATTTTTTGAGCCAGCTAGGAAAAGAAATAAAAAAAGTGGTAGTGTATCTCACTCTTAGCTTGTCCGACCTGAGCTATCGAGGATGTATGGTGCTAGAGGGGTCTTGGAGTCTATCCAAAAGGGGTATGCATCACATGATGAGACTAAGTATACTGCAAACCAATTCATTCACATAGAGAACTTACTAAAAGAATTTCCCAGTATGGTTCACCGAATTAAAGTGTTATATATGTAGTTCTTATTTGACCAACCTTACGAGTGTAATCTGAGACTAATTAGGGAGTTCTATGCTAACTGGGACCATATGATATGGATTTCAAACTGAAGATACGGGGACAGGTCATGACTTTTAATGCTCATTTATTGAATGTACTTCTTGGTACACCAGAAGTTGAAGTTAAGCCCCTTAAGGAGGTGTATATCAAACCACCGTATGCTTATATCAACCATTTATTGTGGGGTGCTTACTCTACTGCATGATGGATACACAGGAAAGGAAGCAACATTTACTTCGTACTACATTTTAGTCATATAAAAAAGGAGGCCTAAATTAGGCAAATATTATCTATGCATGACTAATTTAGGTTACTTACAGGACTGAAGTGACACAATATAAGGTTTACTTATTTATGCTTTGATTCATAATAATGTTGACGTGAATATAGGTGATGTGATTTATTTTGGGTATGAAGAAAACAAGGCTTAGTCTGGAGCAACGGTATGGTTTGGGGGCGTATTGACCTAATTTCTATGAGCTGAAAGCATTGAGGAAGAGGAAATAAACTATAAGCTTTCGATAATCATAAAGCCTCTTGATGTATACTGCATTAAAGGGAGTGCATGTTATGGTGCTACTTTGACTATGTTCGAGCGTCAGACTTGGACTGATGAGTTCGCTACCCAGATGTATGGGTTACAGATGCTTTAGTTATAGGTTGGAGGGCACGCAGCAACCTAGAAGGAGATTAGAGCTGTAGAGTTAAACTATACTCTTGCTCAATATACGAGAACCATGCTATGGATAGGCCCTGATTTTATAGAGCCAGTTGATAATGATGTTCCTACAGATGAGGAGCGGAGGCTATGTTATTCAGATGATAAATCATAGGAGGAGAAAGATGCTAGTGAGGATCTAGACTTGGGAGATAAATATGCCGATGATAGAAGTGATGGCATATGACCAGGGAGTCCCTCCCTACCTCATACTATGCTTATTTGTAAGCACTGGGACAGTGCTTCTTTTTTAGTGTGGGTGGTGGAAGTATTATTCCTTCTACTTATTTCTATCTTTATTTTTGTTGGACAATTTTAATTTTTGCTTTTGGGTGTTTTATTTTGTTGTTTAAGTGTTTAATTTAGCATTCTATCTATTTGAAACACTATGTCTGTAATAGTTAGTAAGTTGAAAGTATTGCTGCAATTTTCCCTCAAGGAACTTTTTACGTATTGCTTCAGTTTAAAATATTTATTTTATTTTTGCCCTCTTTGGAAATTCTATTTAGTAGTTGCCCTCCACTATGATAGATGGATAACGGCCATCTTAAAGGGAGTTATCTTTAAAATTTGAGAATTGATAAGAACCCAATTATGAATTTTGAGAAGTGGTTTGTGTTGGGCCATTTTTATAGTTACTTTAAATGAATTTTTTCGAAACAAAAGGAAAAATGAGTTATTTTTAGATGCTAAATCTAAATAGGGGTAATATGATTTATAGGCTTAATGTTGAATTTTACAAAGAACACAATCGGGAACATTAAGGATCCAACTTGATTCCTAGCATGCACCATGAGTGTGAGTACTTGTTTATATTCTACATGTATAGGAATGTCTAAACTTGTGTGGTGTGTTTACAAAGCGAAATAAAGGGTGTTGGGTGAAGGAAGTGATTTAGACATTTCTTTGTTGGCCGAATTGTAGAGACTTAACTGACCCACCCTTATGCATATCCCCAGTGAGGCCTTTCAGCCAATAACCTAAATTTTTTGTAGCCTAATCCTTTCTTTGATAGACCTTCATTTGATCCAAAGCTACTAAGTACTTTATTATCAAAAATTAATTAAAAAAAAGGTGAAATGAAATTTGGAAAAACGTAAAAGTGAAGTCCCAAAATTGTAAGTTGTTGGTGCAAAATTGTTGTGGTTTGGAGTTAAGGGAATTGTTCTAAAGGAAGTTTTGTTTTTTTTTATTGTCGAGTTGGGTTACAATGAATATGTTTTTGACCTGGTTCATTTCAGAAACTATGTACCTCAACCAAGGAGAATAGCTTCAGTTGACGGTGGCTATTATAGGGGCGTGTAACAATAAATGGGTGTGAAGAACTAGAAATTGAATCATGATATAGAATAAAATTTCTCCAACCATAGTTTATATTAATGTGCTTAATGAGATTAGGGTGAAACCAATGATGTGTTAAGGTAATAATGTGAAAGTTGGGTTGATAGAATGTAAATTTGATTGAAGATTGGCATGTATTAAAGTGCTTAGGGAGAATAGTCACTACTTCCTAAATAGTTCCTACCCGTCCTCTAGCCTACATTACAACAATAGAAGACTTAGTTGATCTTACATTTAAACATCTGACTATTAGTGGAGTAGTACACTAAGGAAAAGCTTCTGGTTCATTATCTATCACGTATGAATTCTTTGTTGAGAGTGAGTGATCAATTTTTGATATTCCCCTAATGAGAAATATTGAAAGATTGTGAGTGGTATGTTGAAACTTTATTGTTGTGAAAGAGCATGAGATGAAAGTTTGGATTACTTATTGTATTGTTTGATTGAGTGATTTGATTAAGTTTGCCAACAAATCGGATGTCACTATTGAAATAATGAGAGTTGAAATAAATTTTTTATGTGCATAAGAGTATTCTTGACATGTTTTGAGATGAAAAGTCATTGTTAAAAATTGTAAATGCCTAACATAAACACTACTCGTAGACGGTGATATGGAAATTAATTTGGTATTTTGTTGTTGATTGTTCAAGGACGAACAAGGTTTTAAGTGTGGGGTAGTGATCTTGGGCGTATTTTTATGTCCAATCACCAATATTCACCTATATTTGGACTTGTTTTGATAGCAAAAATGTGCTATTCTTATTGTAGTTAAGCATTAATTGTGTTCGGGTCTAACAGATGTGATTAGTGATGTAGGGTAAATTTATAATGGACTTAAACAAAAATTGAATGAATATTATGAAGCAAGTGATGATTTATGTGGTGATTTGATTATCGGAGTATCGCAAAAACCAGATGGAATTGGAAAGCAAACAAGGAAGGTTGGATCAAGTAGCGGAGCAAGGATATAAAAGAAACATGTATCGTTTCTTAAAAAGAATTAGTGGAAAGCAAAGTTCAAGTGGAGTCACGCAATATGCCCGTGATGCGGTCTCTAATTCGATGGTCTCTTGCCTTAGAAAAATGTTGATATGCTAATTCCGGAGAGGGCAGGCGATAAGCCGTGACACGGGCCTTATTTTGGTGAAACAGAGCACGCGACAAGGGCTATATTATGGAGAAATACACGGCACGATACAGGCTCTAGTTCAGTAGTCCATTGCCTTAGTCAAATTTTTTGATGCAAATTCCATTAGGATCACGCGATTTACCTGCGACGGGGGGCCCACTTCAGTTGTTCTGTGCCTTAGAAAAATATTTAGAGATAAATTCCAGTGGAGGTACCTGATTAACCCACAATATGGGCTCTATAGTGGTACAGCAGAGCGTACGATGCAGGTTATATTCCACCCTTGTTCAAACTAACTTACTATAAAAGCCAACACGTGATAAAAAGAAAGGTGGTTGAAAAAGTATTGGAACGACGAAAACACATAAAATTCTCTCTTTTAATGTTCTTAGAATTTCTTTTGAGCTTCTTTACTTTGAGACATACTCTTGGTATGATTAATTACTTATTTTTGATGTTAAATTCAAACGTGAGTGGCTAAATACCCTTGTTCTGGGGTTGAGGACAAGAACATGATTACTCTTCGATATTCTTTTATATAGTTTCTTTTTGGATTATCATCTGAGTTGTTCTTAATTTCTTGAGCTTAATATTATGATAAGTGGCCACCATTAGAATACATCTATATTTCTATGTGAATCTGAGAGGAGAATGATACGATAGAATAAAGAAATTAAGGAGAAAGGTTCTTATTCTTTTATGAAATAAGGTGCTTGAATTCGCATCTAGGATAAGGATATACCTAGAAGCCTTGTTTGGTTCAGTTGCAAGAAGATAACTTTATGAATCTAGATGAATTGTTGCATCTTGTGGGAGATGTAGGTGCAATATTCAGATAGATAGAAGATTTGAGGTCGGGAGACCAACAATGTACTATAAACCTTATAAATCAACAACCTGATAACCAACTAAACTGTGATAAGAATGGAGATTTGTAAGATTGTTAGAAGTGCCTCAACCTTAGAATTTTCATCATTACTATTCCCAATCGTTGCTTTCTTTGCTATTGTCACAAATGTTATTTCTTATTTATTAATTTACATTTTTATTCATAATTTCACAATCATCTTGATACTCTACTACACTTAATACCTCCCTGTCGAAAACTAAAAGTTGGTTAAATTTCTAGCTACTTAGTCCTCATGGAAATGATATCTGGCTATCCAAGTCACTATACTACTTATACGATCACGTACACTTGCGTGTCCATTTGATCACAACAGGGTCCAACTGTACCCTCTAGCATGTTTTTTTACAACTTTTAAGCTGAGGGTATTTTAGACATTTCCCACCCTAAGCCCTTAAGACCCCACGTCCTATAACACTATTTTGTCCCTCATTCCTCACTTTAAAATATCAAAACACTCTAAAAACCTCTCAATGAGATTGGGCTAAGGTTTCGTTAAGGCGGTCACGTAGAGGCTTAAAGATCAAATCTCTCCATGAATCTTCGTAATTCAGTCATATGGCTCTTCCTTCATTTTTTGTTCATAAAAATCATGTGTTTTAAACATTGTTCATGATTTATTAATTGTGGTTTTAAGAACAATGGTTGAGGATTTGAATGCATAAATTTGATTATTATTTTCTCATGTTTTAAATTATGATTGTACATGTTTTAATATTGGTTTTGTACATGTGGGTGCATTGGAATTGTCATTTAATGAATGGGTCATATTTAACCCTATACATGATGGTTTTTGGCTTTGAATACTAGTTTGATAATGGTATGCTCTCAACCTATTTGTGAAAGTGTCAATGAGAATAATCTTGTCACATATGAATTATGTTTGAACTAACACACTGACCTATGATTGTTGATGATTGGTAAATGGTTTTATGAAGGTCTTGTCGTCTACAAATTGATTTTAACTATAACCGTGGTAGTTTAATTGGCTAAATGGGTTCGAGTCCCTAAATGTTGAACTAAATTAATGGTTTTATATTTAAAATGGGTTCAAGTCCCAAAGTCAAATAATAATAGTTATGGCATATTGTACGCGTGCAAGTGGGGTTGGTATGACGGTACCAATACGATGCCTTGGGTAATTAATTGGACTAATGATTGTTTGTATGTGTAAATAATGTTTAAAATGGTATTTAAAGTGGGATGTCTAGCCCGGCCATGAAAGTGGAGTCTGAAGGACTAACACTAGAAACAACACTAGATAGTGCTGGTGTCTATATGACTTGGAGGTTCAAGTCTCCAAAATGGTTATATGAATTAGGTGTTCGAGTCCCTTGTATTATATATATTATTGCTACATCACCTAGACTATGCTGGGAGCTTTGAGTCACCCATAATGACATATACATATATGGATCTTCTCTGGTTCGTGTTGCTGCATGCACTGGGGCCCTTCTAGCTAGGGGAGTTGGGCCCATACAATTTGCGGGTGCCTTGATTGATGACGGTCATGCTACACAACCCAGGTTAATGTTTTCTAAGTACATGCTAAGACTTGTTCCTTACCCTAACACAATATATATATGTATGCATACATATGGTTGCATATATTAATTTGACTTGGTTTTATTGATGGATTTATTTTATTCCTCTATCCTTGAGTTACATGCTTATACATCAACCACTAACCATCTTCGAACATTATATCCCTATGCTATATAGGGACTGGAGCCTCTTTTTCTTTTCCTGCGTAGTGACTAGGTGTTCTAGTGTTTCATGAGTGGACATTGAAGTTGTGAGCTTCCATAGTTCAGAAGACATTCATTTCATGGTCTTTTTAT
>JAPEIP010000009.1:90327968-90355374 GCA_026120095.1 Capsicum chinense
GGAAATGATATCTGGCTATCCAAGTCACTATACTACTTATACGATCACGTACACTTGCGTGTCCATTTGATCACAACAGGGTCCAACTGTACCCTCTAGCATGTTTTTTTACAACTTTTAAGCTGAGGGTATTTTAGACATTTCCCACCCTAAGCCCTTAAGACCCCACGTCCTATAACACTATTTTGTCCCTCATTCCTCACTTTAAAATATCAAAACACTCTAAAAACCTCTCAATGAGATTGGGCTAAGGTTTCGTTAAGGCGGTCACGTAGAGGCTTAAAGATCAAATCTCTCCATGAATCTTCGTAATTCAGTCATATGGCTCTTCCTTCATTTTTTGTTCATAAAAATCATGTGTTTTAAACATTGTTCATGATTTATTAATTGTGGTTTTAAGAACAATGGTTGAGGATTTGAATGCATAAATTTGATTATTATTTTCTCATGTTTTAAATTATGATTGTACATGTTTTAATATTGGTTTTGTACATGTGGGTGCATTGGAATTGTCATTTAATGAATGGGTCATATTTAACCCTATACATGATGGTTTTTGGCTTTGAATACTAGTTTGATAATGGTATGCTCTCAACCTATTTGTGAAAGTGTCAATGAGAATAATCTTGTCACATATGAATTATGTTTGAACTAACACACTGACCTATGATTGTTGATGATTGGTAAATGGTTTTATGAAGGTCTTGTCGTCTACAAATTGATTTTAACTATAACCGTGGTAGTTTAATTGGCTAAATGGGTTCGAGTCCCTAAATGTTGAACTAAATTAATGGTTTTATATTTAAAATGGGTTCAAGTCCCAAAGTCAAATAATAATAGTTATGGCATATTGTACGCGTGCAAGTGGGGTTGGTATGACGGTACCAATACGATGCCTTGGGTAATTAATTGGACTAATGATTGTTTGTATGTGTAAATAATGTTTAAAATGGTATTTAAAGTGGGATGTCTAGCCCGGCCATGAAAGTGGAGTCTGAAGGACTAACACTAGAAACAACACTAGATAGTGCTGGTGTCTATATGACTTGGAGGTTCAAGTCTCCAAAATGGTTATATGAATTAGGTGTTCGAGTCCCTTGTATTATATATATTATTGCTACATCACCTAGACTATGCTGGGAGCTTTGAGTCACCCATAATGACATATACATATATGGATCTTCTCTGGTTCGTGTTGCTGCATGCACTGGGGCCCTTCTAGCTAGGGGAGTTGGGCCCATACAATTTGCGGGTGCCTTGATTGATGACGGTCATGCTACACAACCCAGGTTAATGTTTTCTAAGTACATGCTAAGACTTGTTCCTTACCCTAACACAATATATATATGTATGCATACATATGGTTGCATATATTAATTTGACTTGGTTTTATTGATGGATTTATTTTATTCCTCTATCCTTGAGTTACATGCTTATACATCAACCACTAACCATCTTCGAACATTATATCCCTATGCTATATAGGGACTGGAGCCTCTTTTTCTTTTCCTGCGTAGTGACTAGGTGTTCTAGTGTTTCATGAGTGGACATTGAAGTTGTGAGCTTCCATAGTTCAGAAGACATTCATTTCATGGTCTTTTTATTCTGTGTCATAGACTTTGTTTGATTTACATTCTAGCTATTGTTGGTGACATTTCCCGACAACTTATTGGCTATAGATTGTACAATCATTGTGGATTATTGTGGGCTTGGGTATGTTGGTTTAGTGTGTTTTGGTCATGAATGGTTTAAATAGTTCATAAGCTGTTGTTATTCTTATTTTGTATCTCTTTTTATATGTTTGGAATTCATCTGACACTTGTGGTTGATATGTTGGTTAGGTTGGCTGAAGGGGTGATCTCCGATCCATGCGGGAGTTAAGATACCCATTACGGCTAGGCTCTGGATTAGATCATGATAAGGAGTTTGAATGAATATCATTGAGTATTGTTTTCTATGTTTTGAATTGTGACTATGCATGTTTTTATTATGGTTCTGCACATGTGGGTGCATGGGAATGAGGGTTTAATTTAGGGGTCATGGTTGAACCCCAAATTTGATGATTTTGGATTTGATAATGGAATGTCCTCAACCTACTTCTGAAATTGTTAATGGTAGTGATATTGTCACAAGTTTGAATTTTATTTTGAACTAAGTCTTGGCATAAAAATGTTAATGATTGATGAATGACTTTAAAGGGGCCTAGGTGGCCATAAGTTGAATTAAATTGAAAACCTCATGGGGTACATGACAATCTCCCAAGTGATTTTTTACAATGGAGTCGGCGGGGTGCATGGGAATCCCCTAAGTGTTGGCTAATGTCATTTCTTACAAGCTATATTCCGTATGACAAGACCACTTTATAATGCCTAACAATTGACTCCTGGAATTGGTGGTTTGGTTATGTGAAAAAGGTTTTAATAGGGAAATATGGCGGGTTGTGATAGCTATCCGCGAAGGTGTAAGTCCTATTAACGAACACTAAAATCTCATGTGTGTCGACATGAGTGTTGGTCTTGGTGACCTTATGCTTGCGGTGCACACGGGACTCCCCTAAGTTTATACTTGTATATATGTATCACGGAAGGCGAAGGGCACACAGGACTCCTCAACCTTCTGTGACATCTCTAGTTTGTGGGGCTACACGCACTAGGGCCTATTAAGGGGGTTACCTTGGACCCATATAGCCAATGGGTGGATTTACGACATTTAAACAAAACCATCTAGGTTAAGACTTAATTGCATGCTAAAACTTCCTACCTACCTCATAATGGTATATATGTATATATGTGGTTGCATAAAGTTATTTGATTGGTTTTTTAATGATGGCATTATTTTATCTTTCTTCCTGAGTTACATGCTAGCATTCAATCCGCTGACCATCTTCGGGCACTGTATCCCCATGTGATGCAGGAACTGGCCACTCTTCCATTCCTCCCATTCCTCCTACTAAGTGACTTGGATTCTTGGAACGTTTTGAGTTAGATTGAAGTGGCGGGCTTTCATACTCCGAAATACTTAATTTTATGCTATGGACTTCTTTTCATTATTATTATTTACTTGGTTTTGGTTTTGGCTATGGTCGGGGGCATGTCCCGATCCGATATTCTTTAATTCTGGTTAGAGGCTTTGTCTGTATACTATGGCCATTAGCGGTATTGGTATTAGTGTTAGACTTGGTATTGGTATTGGCATGGGGATTAGTATCGGTTGGACATTTGGTTGTGATAGTTTGGTTATGGTCATAGACTAACTTTATTGTCTTTAAATTATTTATTGTATTATCTTGTTATATGTTTAGAATTGATCCGACATGCAGTGTAGGGTTGTTAACGGTAGGATATTTGAGGAGGTCTCTAGTCCTTGTTGTACTTGAGATACCCGACACAACTAGGCCCTAGTTCGGGTCATGTCAATAACTTCCTAAATAACCTCTAAGAAGAGACAACTTTTCCAAGGGATTTTGCCATGGGTATCCATCTTTACACCAACTTTCTTTATTCCCTTCCCCACAACAACAACAACAACAACAACAAAAAACCCAGTATATTCCTACATAGTGGGGTCTGGGGAGGGTAGAGTGTACGCAATCCATACCACTATCTCTAACAAGGTGGACAGGTTGTTTCCGATAAACCCACGGCTCAATATAAAAGGCAGTATACAAAAACATCAAAAGCATAGAACATGATAAAATAACATAGATACGACATCCACAAAAAGTACATTTCCAAACAAAGGACACCACAATTCCCCTACCTACTGGCTACAACTCAACCACACCCTTCGCCCTCTATCTTAATGTTTTTCCTCCATATCTTCCTATCCAGGGTCATGTCCCCAGTCAGCTGTAACTACTCTATGTCACGTCTAATAACTTCTCTCCAATATTTCTTCAGTCTATCCCTACCGCACTTGAAACCTTCAAAGGTCAACCTCTCATACCTATGAACTTGGGCATCCCTTCCCCTCCTCATCACATCACCAAACAATCTCAACCTCACTTCCCACATTTTATTATCCACTGATACCACTCCCACCTTCTCCTGAATAATTTCGTTCCTAACCTTGTTTGCCCTTGTGAATTAATACATCCAACGCAACATTCTCATTTCCGCCACCTTCAACCTTTGGACATGAGAATTCTTAACCGGGCAACACTCTACTCCATATAACATAGCAAATCGAACTGCAACTCTATAGAATTTACCTTAAAGGTTGGGGGGCACCTTCTTATCGCATAATATTCCCAAAGTAAGCCTTTATTTCATCAAACCTGCCCTAATATGGTGAGAGACATTCTCATATATCTCTCCATTCCCCTTAATCATTGGCTTGAGATAGTTAAAACTATCCTTCTTGCAAACCTCCTGAGAATCCAACTTTATTACTACCTCCTCCTCATGTCTCGAGTCATTGAACTTATACTCTAAGTATTCCGTCTTGATCCTACTCAACCGGAAACCTTTAGACTCCAGGGTTTCTCTCCAAATATCCAGCTTATAATTAACCTTTTGTCGCGATTCAGCAATTAAAACTATATCATCCGCAAAAATCATACACCAAGGAACCTCGCCTTGTATATTCCGCATCAGCACATCCATCACCAAAGTGAATAAAAATAGACTAAGAGTTGATCCCTGGTGCAACCCTATCAAGACTGGGAAATGCTTACAATCTCCTCCCACTGTCCTTACCCGATTTTTCGCCCCGTCATACATGTCCTTAATCGCTGTGATGTACGCCACCAGAACCCTCCTCACCTCCAGGAATCTCCAAAGAACCTCCCTAGGGACCTTGTAATACGCCTTTTCCATGTTTATAAACACCATGTCCAGATCCCTCTTTTTCTCTCTATACTTCTCTACCAGTTTTCGTAGAAGGTGAATTGCCTCAATCATGGAGCGACCAGGTATAAAAAAAAATTGGTTCTACCAAATAGAAACAATCTTCCTCAACCTCCGCTCCACCACCCTCTCTTAAATCTTCATCGTGTGACACAACAACTTAATACCCCAGTAGTTGTTGCAACTCCGAATGTCACCCTTGTTTTTATATCTCTTTATTTCCTTTCAAAACAACAAAAATTTTATCTCAACCACCAACTGGGCTCCCACCGAATCGAGTAAGGCTGATGCACACAAATCCTAACCATAACACACTGATACCATACCAATACAAGCTCAACCAAGTGAGAACTTATGCAATCTAAAGGAAAACCAAGGCATGACTCATGTAACCAACACCAATGTCTAGACACAACCCTCTTTTGTTTTTCTAAACCAGTTATCCACTCCAAACGAAGAAGAAAGTCACCTGAGTCCTATCTTTAAAATCCCATCACACTAACTTTAAAGAAAGGAAGTTTATCCACTAGATATGAATAATGGCAAGCATAAGAATAAGCTCATAAAACGCTACTTTGGAACATGTATTGACATAACCAAGGTATGCAATCTATACCGATGCTACAACTGGTATGAATGACCGTCAAAACTAATAGTCAAGAGTCGCAAGCATAAGAACCCATAATGTAATGATCCTATCTAGCATGCCTCATCAACCAAGGATGAAGTCTTGCTAAATCAAACTCGAGCATACTACTCCTGCTGAGTCGATCATCCAAAATTTTTGATGAAAACTGAACACTGAGGTCAAGGATAAAGGAACCAATACTGTGCCAATAGAATACAATCTTAACACCTTATCAACCACAATCCATCTAAAATGAAGAAGATCGAGTAAGTGATAAAAAGATAGGCTTATCTAGCCTATAGATGAAATCCCAATCAAGACGAGTCTAAAAGTAAAAGATGCACCCAAGCTCTAAAACTTCCCACTAAAATCTCAGCACCAAGGCTGAACTGCTCGATCTTTACTACCCAAAACAAACCTGCTGATGGGTGCGGAACTAGTCAAATTGAAAGAACGAACCCCAAACTAGTCAACCTCAAAAATAGGCTACACAACCCAATTGCCAACTCTAAAACCATAAAAACAATGGAGGTTAACTTACCTTTAATACCGTATTACACACCATAACCAATCTGGAATAACTAACATAAGACGAAAAAAATCAACCTCACCTTGACATAAGATAGGAAAAAATCATCCAACCTAGCAAGTCGCCTAAGACAACAAATAACAACCCTGAAGAAAGGAATTATAATTAGATAACATTAGCATAGACATGTACTAAGCGAGGATTGATTAACATCAATCAATTGCAATAATAATATAAACATCAATATAAAGATTAGGTGTTGCAAAAATGGAAATTAGCAGCAAGTACCCTACTAAGTCCACAAGAAGGTCAATATGCTAAGGTAAATAGGACTCAAACCCAAATGTCACACCCTCAGGGAAATATCAAAACTAATTCACTGTATCGACTATTAATAAAAATCCTCTACGGAGGTATTCTTATAATCATAAACTCAATACCAAGGAACACAACAATTGTTATAAATCTATGTAATACCCTAAAAAATCCAAACCAGTATTAAAGCCATGTACCAAGCTCATGCATAGTACATCATGGTTCTTTTATAGTTTTATGATTAAGTTAGATGTATATTAAGGCTTCAAATAACTCCCATCCCTCAGACAAATCCAAACATTCCTTACCAATTGAATTCTTAAGAAGGATATCGGTATAGTCAATTTCAAATGAGAATATCTCTTATTATACTTATAATTTTTAAGGTCATGACCAATGAACAGATAGATAACTGAATTAGCTTTTGAATGATATGAATTTCTCCTAAATCTGATATCGGAGCAAAGAGTTATTCCTATTTTAATCCAGCATGTCAGGCTGAAAATAGTGTGACGACATTCGTGGTAGCTTACCACATTTTTTATACCATGTCACAAATATCGTCAGCCTTAGGCAGAATCCAGCTTTTTTCTGATGACATATTTGATGCCATGTCACAAATATCGTCAGCCTTAGGCAGAATCCAACTTCTGTGTGACAATATTTTTGATGGCTTACTACATTTTTTATGCTATGTCACAAATGTCGTCAGCCTTAGGCAGAATCCATCTTCTGTGTGATGACATTTTTGATGGCTTACCATATTTTGATACCATGTCACAAATTTCATCAGCCTTAGGCAGAATCCAGCTTCTATGTGACGACATTTTTTACGGCTTACCGCACTTTTGATGCCTTGTCACCAATGTCGTCAGCTATTATTTTCAGCAACTGGGAATTTATTTTATACAGGTATTTTGGTCTTTTCCCTTTACTTCCCATGACTTATAACCCTAAAGAGGCATAATTTTTCCCATTTTTCTTCAGTTAAGCATCTCAAAAACCCTCGTTTACGCTCTCAACCACAAGATTAGGGTTTCCATCAAACTTATCTCTCAAAAGTAAGATTGAAGCCTTTCTCCCAGATAATAAAGAAATAAGTTGCCCAATCCAAGAAATATCAAGCAAATCATCAAGGTTTCCTTTCTAAGGTATGCTTAGTGTTCATCTATGGATCCAATCCGTTCATAGAGCTCAAGAACCATGTTTTAAATACTATTTTGTGAACTTTCTATGGTGATATCAGCATGTACATGTTGATGATTGTTGTTTAAGTTTAAAGATGATATCTAGTGGTATTTTCATGGAATATATATGCTTGTTAGTTGAAAAATATGAACCTTAGATGGTGTAAAATAGTACAAGTTATGAAACATACCTATGCCTTAAAGATTCCATGCAAGTTGTTCGATAAAATGCTTAGGATGCTAGTAATTCGTGTTTATATGGTTCCATGATGTCTAAATGACAAGTCCCTGTTAGCTATATACTATAATATGAATTCCATGATTTTCATGTGTTGCAATTGTTGTGGGATGAAGTATGTATGAAAATGGAGATATACAATATGCACATGAAATATAGTACTCTTAATAAGTCCTCAGAACTCGTTATATTCCATCTGTCATCAAAATCCAGTAAACTCAGTTTTAGCTCTGCTAAACAATACCACTATTTTTAGTTAAGTTAATTAGTATCAGTTCAAAAAATCAGTTCAGTTAAGTTATTTAGTTCAGCCCAGTTATTGAGTTTAGTGTCTTTCAGATAGGGGTAGGATTCACCACCGAGCGAACCTAGGGATGGGGGCTCACCTACTAGAATTTGACTGAGATCCTTAGAAGCAATCCCTAAGTTCCAGAACTACATTGTCAGCATAGGTACGAGATGTCACCCATTAGATAGGACTGACATATTCAGGGGTCACCCATTAGCATATTTACATATATTGGACTGATCCCAGGAGTCACCTGCTAGATTAGGACTGACTCTATAGTAGATTCCTTACTAATGGTGTAGTATTGACACCCTTCCCGTCAGGGCAGAGATTGGACCCCCTCTTAGCCATAATGGAACATATGGGGCATGTCGGTTAAACCACTACATCCTATAGTTTCATTTACAAATTCACGACTATCAGATACAGTTAACTCAGTTCAACAGTATAGATTCATTACTATTAGATACAGTCAATGGCTATCATTATAAATAGTCTTCAAGATCACCCATTAGCTCGGACTGATCTCAATTATGATTAATCAGTATCAGAATCATTAGATTTAAAGATCACTCGCTAAAAAGGACTAGTCTCATAATAAGTCAAATCATCCTTATTATCAGTATACTCATGATCACCCACTAGATAGGATTGATCTCAGAATTAGTTACTCCAAGTAGAACGAAACTCCGATAGTTTCATCAGAACTTAGGCTGTCAGATACAGTCACTCAGTATTGGTTACACCGGTTAGGCCGATCATCACAGTTATATTAGTCATATCAGTTATCAGAATTCATGATATCAATATTTAGCTTTAGGACTGTCAGACATAGTCAACCAGACCAGTTCTTCATAATTCAAACTGTCAGAAATAGTTGTTCATCTATTGAGTATCTCAGTATCAGTACACTTATGCTGTTAGTATTCAGAATTAGTAGTTAGTATCTCTATGAGTTCAGTTACAGTTATGTATACAAGTACGTATTCTCACGTTCATATTAGTCAACATTGTTTATGCATATAACCTTTTGCATTTAACCTACCTCACTCGTATACTCAGTACATTTAGATGTACAGACGCATTTTTGCTATGGTTATTTCTCTTATGTTACACCATAGGTTCAGAGGCATGAGCTTCAGATCAGCAGTAGCATTCCAGTGTTCAGAGTTTGCAGTGAGTCTTTCTCATTCGAGGATGATATGATTATTCCTATATTTACTATTCAGTTGCTAGATAGAGTTAGTTGGTGACATGTTCCTTCAACTACTTATTCATTTTAGTTAGAGGCTTTCATACTAGATGTCAGATTAGATATTTAGATCTCATTATTTTCAGTATTTATGACTTTTTTTTGGTATTGTTATACCTTTTTTAGACATTTTGTTATCAGATATTTATTCAGTTCGAACCCTATGGCCGTTCATGTTCATGTTTCCATATTTTATGATATATTGTGTAGTATATAGGTACAGATATTAGTCATGGGTTAGATTATGGTCCTTTGGGGTCATAAGCACCGTGTAGCATTCCGGTTCAAAAAATTGGGGTGTTACAAACTTGGTATCAGAGCCTAAGGTTCAATAGAGTCCTAGGAAGTCTGAAAGCCGTATGTAGTAGAGTCTTGTACATGTGTTTATTGTGCACCACACTTATGTGCAGGAGGCTATGAGATGTTTTAGGAACCGTTTCTTTTTTTTTTCATGTTTCAGATCGTGTTATATAAAGGTTTCCTAAGAAACACATGTAGATTCTCATCATGCTTTACTCATGTCAACTCCAACTTACTTTCAACGTAACATAAATAGTCAAGCTTAAGTCCTAAAAATAGGGCTTTCTCAAAAAGTGTCCCATCAGTTAAGTTTGTTCCAAAGTTGTATGAATCTCATTCCTGATCGTGAGAACTTATTCTCCAACCCAGATTTAGACATGCCATCAGATCCCTTCTCAAAATTATATGATAGCATATGACCCAGAGTTAGAAGCATGAACCTAGGAGTCTAGCAGTAGATAAGTTGGGATTTTATATCCAAATTGAATAGATTATGTATTCATGGGGATAGTTGTGCCAGAATGAATCAATAGGCTTAAACAATATGAGTTAGAAATTTAAGTTTATTGACTTGAAATTAAGCATGAAGGTATGAATGTGATATTAGTAGTATGTGAGGAAACAGAGGCAGGTAATGTGTTTAGTAAGGAGATCATGTGTTGATCATAGTGTAAGCATGTGATGATGATTGCAGTTCAGTTCAGAGATTAGTTTAGTATTCACAGACTAATGATGATGGCTTAAAGCCAAGGGGGAGATGGTAGATCAATACCAAAGTCAGGCTCTCAGATTCCAATAGTGGTACCAGTATGTACAGAAAACTAGTTAGGGAACACGATTCCTGACCCATCCTTATCTCAACGTAAAGCTTCATACTTTAGTTGGTATAATGCCTATGCATGCTTTATGTGTCATATTCCATAAATACTGCTTACATTCACACACATTCAATAGAATTGTGTGCACTTTTAGTTCCCAGTATAGGGAATTTAGTCCTAAATCACTCAATGTTACAAATCATGTTCCATGAACTCAGACATTCTAGACTCAGGTCATGTAGCTCATGACTCATGTACACGTATCATGCTCCCCAGTATACCCAGTTTCCATGAATCATGCTACGTCCTCACTGATCAGATAAATTTAGACTATATCATGTATATACTCAGGTTAGACCTTTTTGGTAAATCCATGTTGTTGATATTCTATTCCTCAGGTTTCAGTCATGTGTCTAGTTCACTCAGTATCCATTCATGTTTCAGGTTTTCCTGATTTAACCCTTCATGAGCTCTCTTTTTGAGAATAATGTAGTGTTGAGAAATTGCTTAGATGGGAGAGAATTAATATTTCATGTTAAGAACAGATTATTGCATGTATATTTTATACGAGGGTGTAGATATAAAGATAGGCTTTCATATCCTATTAGTATTCAAGCAAAGGGCTAGCAAGAGGTAATATTTATAAATTTGGAAATTTCAGAGTGTGAATGTATATTCAGACCATTGACTTATGCCAGCCTTCATTGTGCGACTATCACAACTCAGTTTCTATATCAGTTACAGTTCAGTACTCATAATTAGTGTTCAGTCTCAGAATTAAGCACTTCAGTATCAGTTTAAACCTCAGTTTTAGTATTCAGTTATCAGGACCCAGGATTTAGATCCAGTATGGATCCCCGTTATAGTCTTAAGTTATAGTGTCATCTTTAGATCAGTATTCAGCAGAGAAATTCAGTTCCGTTTTAGATTTACTTGACCATAGCATATAGTTATTAGCTACTCAATCATAGGTATTTTAATACCTCAGTCTATGGAATGTTTCTAAATCATGTAATGCGTTTGGTCTTGCATTTTCAAACAATATAGCTTTCATGAATTCCATGATCAGTTACCTCATGCTACCTAGTCAGCCCCTTTTAATATGCATGATAACTTATGGCCACAATCCAACTACTCAGATTAAGTAAAAATCAGGCTTGCATACCCAGCATTCAGTTACCAGTTACTTAGTTAATCAAATAAGTTAGTATGTCTATGCATTCATGCATCACGCTTTAGTTTTAGATCTCAGATAATCATTCATGATTTCATACCTAGGTGCCTTGTGCATCGCCTAAACTTCCTCAATATCTAATAAAGGTCAGTACAGCATCCTTCAAGGGACATAGTTTCTCAAGGAGGAGATACACTATAGCCCCCAAACTTCCTTGATTTAGACATGTCATTTTCTTTCATGAATCGATCTTGCAGGAAGTATTACTTATAAGCTGACCCTCTATCTTCAAAACTCAGCAGTAAGCCATGTACTAAATGGCTCAGTGTATCTATGATACGATACTCTATCCATGTCACCCATGGGAGACTCATTTCAGTTTATGTATCATGTTCCAGACTAGTTATGTTCTTATGTCTACGCTTATGCATTTTGAGTAATCAATCTTAAACTCATCAGTATTTTCAGTTCATGGTAGCTGTCTTCTTTGAGCTTACTCATTCTCATGTTCAAATTTTAGTAATAAACTTGGTATTTAGTTACATTCTTAGTTTTCAGTTCAAACTTGGTATCTTTACCATTACATGTTCATGAGCCAGTTCAGTTATGTATTCCCACATCAGATATGCATGGTCAGCTTATCAGTACTTCCAGTCATGCATTCATGTATCATGTCAGTCATACAATCATGCATTAGATAAGCATGTATTCAACTTATCAGTTAAGCATTAGATATGCATTCTTAGTTTGAGAAACTCAGTTTATCAGAACACTCAGTCCTACATTCATAAATCAGCTACCCATGCATCAGATATGCATATACAGTATGATATGCTCAATTTTCAGTAATGTCATCCATGAAATCATGATCAGTTATTCATGCCATATATTCTTCATTTCATCTTTTCTCCCCTCTCAAGCAATCATCATTCGAAGACAAATGTTTCCAAGGGGGAGATATTGTAATACCCCAAAAAATCCAAACCAATATTCGAGCCATGTACCAAGATCATGCATAGTAAATCATGGTTATTTTATAGTTTTATGATTAATTTAGATGTATATTAAGGCTTCAAATAACTCCCAGCTATCAGAGGAATCAAAACATACCTTACCGATTGAATTCTTGAGAAGGATATTGGTATAGTCAACTTCAAACGAGCATACCTCTCATTATACTTGGAATTTTTGAGCTCATGACCTATCTACAGATAGATAATTAAATTATATTTCCAAGGATACCCATTTCTCCTAAATACGATATTGGATAAAAGTGTTATTCCTATTTTACTCAAGCATATCAGGCTGGGAACAGTGTGACAACATTCGTGGTAGCTTACCACATTTTTGATACCATGTCACAAATGTCGTCAACCTTAGGAAGAATCCAGCTTTTGTGTGATGACATTTTTGATGGCTTACCACATTTTTAATGCCATGTTACAAATGTCGTCAGCCTTAGGCAGAATCTAGTTTCTGTGTGATGAAATTTTTGACGGCTTATCACATTTTTGACGCCATGTCACAAATGTCGTCAGCCTTAGGAAGAATCCAACTTCTGTGTGACGATATTTTTAATGTCTTACCATATTTTTGATGCCATGTTACAAATATTGTCAGCCTTAGAAAGAATCCAACTTCTGTTTGACGACATTTTTGATGGCTTACCACACTTTTGATGCCTTGTCACAAATGTCGTCAACTATTATTTTTAGAAACTGGGAATTTATTAATAAGGGTATTTTGGTCTTTTCCTTTCACTTGCCATGACTTATTACCCTAAAGTGGCATAATTTTTCCCATTTTTCTTCAATTAGGCATCTCAAAAACCCTCTCTTACGCTCTCAACCATAAAATTTAGGGTTTCCATCAAACTTATCTCTCAAAAGCAAGATTCAAGCCTTTTTCCAAGATAATCAAGAATTAAGTTTCCCAATCCAAGAACTCTCAAACAAGTCATCAAGGTTTCCTTTCTAAGGTATGTGTAGTGTTCATCTATGAATCCAATCCGTTCATAGAGCTCAAGAACCATGCTTTAAATACTATTTTGTGAACATTTTGTGGTGATATGAGCATGTACATGTTAATGATTGTTGTTTAAGTTTCAAGATGATATCTAGCAGTGTTTTCATGGAATATATATGCTTGTTAGTTGATAACTATGAACCTTAGATAGTGTAAAATGGTACAAGTTATGAAACATGCCTATGCCTTAAAGTTTACATGAGAGGTGTTCGATAAAATGCTTAGGATGCTAGTAATTCATGTTTATATGTTTCCATGATGTCTAAATGAAAAGTTCATGTTAGCTATATACTTTAATATGAATTCCATTCTTTTCATGTGTTACAATTGTTGTGGTATGAAGCATGTATAACAATGGAGATATACAATATGCACATGAAATAGAGCTATGCACTCCGTACCATGCTTAATATTTTGAGGACCTACATGATGTATAATATCCTCTATTTATGAAAATGTGAATTGTAGACTCAAATCTTGCGATCAAGTTATGTCATGTGCGTCAGTTTCGTTCTATCGAGTTCTGGGGGTATTCGTACCTGAAAAATATAGTTGTGTGCCTAGAGCCATGTCATGTTTGCACGATACTCTCAATCAAGCCATGATCTATAGAAATCATTCAGTCATGTGACTCAGGAAAACTCAGTAATCTAAGTAGTTCAGTATTCTCAGTAATCTCAACGCGTAGTAACCTCCGTAATCACAGTAAATTTAGTACTCTTAATCAGTTCTCAGAACTCATTATATTCCATCCATCATCAGAATCCAGTAAACTCAATTTTAGCTCCGCTAAATAATACAACTATTATCAGTTCAGTTAACCAGTATTAGGTCAACAAATTGGTTCAGTTAAGTTATTTAGTCTAGCCCAGTTATTCAGTTCAGTTTCTTTCAAATAGGGGTAGGATTCAGCGCCGAGCGAACCTAGGGATGGGGGCTCACCCGCTAGAATAGGACTGAGATCCCTAGAAGCAATCCCTAAGTTGTATAACTACGTTGCCAG
The DNA here is from genome assembly GCA_026120095.1 of Capsicum chinense. NCBI lineage: Eukaryota > Viridiplantae > Streptophyta > Magnoliopsida > Solanales > Solanaceae > Capsicum > Capsicum chinense. The sequence continues at coordinate 90,342,574 of JAPEIP010000009.1, forward strand.
CGTAGGTATGAGATATCACCTATTAGATAAGAATGACATACTTAGGGGTCACCCGTTTGCAAATTTATATGTATAGGACTGATCCTACGAGTCACCCGCTAGATTAGGACTGACTCTACATTAGATTCCTTACCAGTGGCGCGGTATTGACACCCTTCCAGTCAGGGCAGAGATTGGACCCCATCTTTGCTACAGTAGCACATATGTGACATGTTGGTTAAACCACTACATCCCACAGTTTCAATTTTAGTTCAAGACTGTCAGATACAGTCAACTTAGTTCAGCAGTACAGATTCAATACAGTTAGATACAGTCAATGCTTATCATTATAAATAGACTTCAAGATCACCCATTATCTCAGACTAATCTAAACTATGATTAATCAGTATCAGAATCATTAGATTTAAAGATCACCCTCTAGATAGGACAGATCTCAAAATAAGTCAAATCATCCTTATTATCAGTATACTCATGATCACCCACTAGATAGGACTGATCTCAGATTTAGTTACTCCAAGTAGAATGGAACTCAGATAGTTCCATTAGAACTTAGGCTGTCAGATACAATTGCTCAGTATTAGTTACACCGGATAGGCTGATCATCACAGTTATATCAGTCATATCATTTATCAGAATTTATGATATCAGTATTCAGCTTCAGGATTGTCAGATATAGTCAACCAGACCAGTTCTTCATAATTCAAACTGTCATAAATAGTCGTTCATCTATTTAGTATCTCAGTATCAGTACACTCATGTTGTCAGTATTCGAACTCAGTAGTCAGTATCTTTATGAGTTCAGTTAAAGTTATGTATACATGTATGTATTCTCAATTTCATATTAGTCAGCATTATTTATGCATATAACCTTTTGTATTTAACCTACCTCACTCGTATACTCAATATATTTAGATGTACAGACGCATTTTTGCTATGGTGATTTCTCTTATGTTACACCATAGGTTCAGAGGCACGAGCTCCAGATCAGCAGTAGAATTTTAGTGTTCAGAGTTTGCAGTGAGTCCTTCTCATTCGAGGACAATATGATTATTACTACATTTACTAATTAGTTGCTAGATAGAGTTAGTTGGAGACATGTTCCTTCAACTCCTTATTCAGTTCAGTTAGAGGCTTTCAGACTAGATGTCAGATTAGATATTTAGATCTCATTATTTTCAGTATTTATGACTTATTTTGGTATTGTTATACCTTGTTCAGATATTTTGGTATCAGACGTTTATTCAGTTTGAACCTTATGGCCTTTCATGTTCATGTTTCCACATTTTATGATATATTATATAGTATACAGGTCCAGATATCAGTCATGGGTTAGCTTGTGGTCCTTCAGAGTCATGAACATCGTGTAGTATTCTGGTTTAGAAAATCGGGGTGTTACAACCTACCAAGCAATATAATAATTTATGGGTACGAGAACCCTAATATACAAATGAATGAAAAGGTAAAGGAAGAAAATAAAAGCACACCTATGTCAGTGGAATCCAAAGTCACATGCCTAACATGATCGAGTGAGAATGAATATGAGTGGGTCCACTATTAAACTGAGTGTCCGAATCATGAACTGGTTCGCTAAGCATACTGCCTCTAACTGAAGGTGCGACAATACTATAAGACTAATATGAATAAGCTAAATGAGCAACAATCCCATGCCAAGACACACTTTTGACCAGTGACCAGTCTTTCTGTAGTCTTAGCAATCCCTTAAAGCCCTAACCTAGCGAGAAATATGAGCTGACCACAACTACCTGATCAACTAATACTGAGGGACTTCTCTAATAAAATAACCATCTTTCTACAATCATAAAGCACCTCAGTAGCCTTTGACTGGTAAGAAACATATGCTAATTCTATTTGAGTAACTGACTCATGTTTGGGGCACTCTCTAGACCAATGAAAAATTTTACCACAGTTGCGGCTAGCTCTCGAGGTACTTCAAGAGGTTGCCCTTGCTGATTCAAATTGGCTTCCATGAGCTAAAGACCCATATCGAATCCTCTATAAGATCAGAGAAGAACTCTGTTTGTTGTGATCACTATGAATAATTGGAGAGCCACCCATAGCTAAGATGTTAGTTGCATAGAACCGATAGGATACAAGTGAATTTTACCTTTGCCGAGAGGATCCTCATTCCTGAGTAGAATACCAATATCACTCTACTGATGACATGGCCTCTTATTGCCACATCTATAAGTTTCAATATATGCTTTCTCTGTGGCTTTATCATGGTCAACAAGCTGAGAGAAGAAAGACCCATCTGCTATCAAGTGATCCAATGCCAAATAGAGTGGTAATGATAATAGTCTAACAAGTCCAAACACTATATCATACACTAAAAGATATAGCATAAGAACACACCTATCCTACTCAATAAACCTAATCTCGTACTTTGAAACTTTCAACGAACCCTTCTAAACACCAACAAACCCAACTCAATCATAAGGACCGCTCAAAGAACCAAATGTCACCCCTAACTGTGAGGTACCCACAAAAGACTCAAAATCCCCAATGTTGAATATCAAAAGGATAAAGTAGTTACAAACTCTACTCGAGACTAGTTTGGCCCCATATACTCTAACTAATGCTAAAGATCATCGATATCCATCCCTGACTCCCTGTTTTAACATTGCACTAAAGCTCAAAAACACGTGCCAAAGTACCATCCGCATCAATCAACAACCTAAAATCATCCATATGGGATAAAATAGAGTTAAATAATGTACTTGAGGTTCATAGAGAAATAAAATCGTGATAAGGATTTAATAATAAAATTCATAAGAATTCCTTATACCTACTTTAAGATAGGATATGGACGTCTCTACCTTGATCTGCAAACTTTACTAGACACAGCTCTTGTACCAACATACCAATAAACCTCTCTAATACCAATTTGTTATGACCCAATTTGTTAGATCATGATGACACTTACTATAACCCACCAGTAGGTATGCCAACTCATAGTATAGAACTACTAGTAACAAACTACCAAGAGAAATGAAGGAACAATGTAGAATACATATAATAAAAGACTGAAATACATAAAGTTATCATAAAACCTAGTCGAATCAGCGCAAGAGTTGCTTATATAATTAGACTTCAAATGAAGTACCAAATGAATATACTGATAAAACCCATCTTTGAATACAATATAGAGATCAGTCTAGTACATAAGAGGGAGAATAGTAATACTCATATGCCAGGAGTGCACACTATGTCTCTAAATCATAATTTCTCTACATAAAGCACACAACAAAAGTGAGAATTAATACTGTGACCTGCAACTTACAAAAGTGTAGTATGATTATAAAATGCATGGTTCTTAGAAGGCAACTAGTGACTGAGCTCCAAATATAATGCAAATATTTTAGCAGGAATGTAAAATCACCCAAATATCTAGGGAACTAACATAATAAAGTTAAGGAGACAAAAAGGATAAACCATCCTATTCTAGCCATACTCTGATATCTAAGATCATTATCATATATAGCTGGATAGTATATAAATAAAGGGTAGAAGAATGATATATAGTTATATACAGGGCCAAAAAATAAGTATAAAACATGAATAAAGGAAGGAAGAAAGGGATACATAGTAATACCATACCTATATATATATATATATATATATATAAGGCTAACTCAAAGGTACAACCAAAAGTAGTCATACTAGTATCTTAAGGCAACATAATCATAATAGCAACTAGTGCTAATATAATCAGGGTCTAAAATCATAATGCCTCACCATGGGATAATTACGCATTATAAAATAACTGTAAGAGAAAGGAATCAGAATCATACCTTGAATCTTAGTACTAGCCCAATAACCAACCTATCAAGAACTAACTATAATAATAATAACAATAGAGTAAGTTGACATGCATTATTATAAGTTATTGTATGAGGTTAGGATTTAAGAAGTAACCAACTAGTTTGAAAAATCAATACCTATAACCCATAAGGTACAACCAGCACACAACATACCACAAATAATAATAATCATCTAAACCTATGCAACCCCCTATAAGGCTGATAGATATAGGTGTATATTACTAATAGGCAACAAACAAGCAAGGATTAATGCAAAGTACAATCCATACTACTATAACCAATCCAAGTATCATAATATGACCCAATATATACACCTCCTCTAGCTTGATGACTTACAAAGGTAGGACTTATGACAACCTCTCTTCCTCAACATGATGACTTATAAATGAAGCATTCTTTAAGGGGTTTGAGAGTACCCATATACACTAACCTGTTCTGATCCAGGCTTTCCAGTCATCATTATCATCATCAATCAAATCCATCTAGTATCAAAGAGATATATATATATATATAAGAAATTCACAAATTTAATCCATGGATAGAAGAGTATAAGTCTATAAATCCATTTCACAGCGTACATTTTTAGGCTAAATCTTCATAAAAGTATAGAAAGGATTAGGATCTCTCTTGTCCAAAGTAAATTGTAGTAGTACAACCATGGACCAAATCTATATCAATCAAATCTCTAAAAGATCATTTTAGTCTCAAAAGATCATAAATCATTCATTAAGGTAGTATGATTCTAATTATGAAAAGATCCATTTTATAAGTGAAAAGTGTGAAACATTCCTTTTTTAGGAAAACCATTTGTAAAACCATGTTATTATTTAAAATCATACTATTTAGTAAGAATGAAAATATCAAATCAATGAAATGCCATCACCTGTATCCAAATAATACAATTATCAACATCTAAATTTTAATAAACTAAACCATGTCCTTTAAAGAGATTAATTATTCACTCAAAATCCAACTCGTGCAATAATCACACACTTAGGCCCAATAATATATACCCATCATAGCCCTATCATAACCTGATAAACCATCATAATCTATAAATTCAAATAGTAAACCTTATACTAAAGGTTATTATCCTTAACTATATCTAACATGGTAGTAACCTGAGGTAATAGGATTCAAGAAACATAATAAGTATTTCATCTTAAGGGTTGATTCACCCTTCTATTCCCCAAGCAAATAATTTAGGCTAAGTCATAGTGGTCTAACCAATATTACTTCCTAACATCTTTATCTAACATGTAACATATATAATACACAATCTCGTGAAGAAGAGTAGATAGAAGCATACCTTGATGCCAAATGCAAGTCCTTAAATCATCCACAAATTGTCCGCCTTTGCTCCACGATCCTAAAATACCACCATGATGCCAAAATCATAATTTACAAATCATAAGGAGTAAAATAAGATCCATATTACTATATAAAGGGTTAGGTCAAAATTCAGTCAAGAATGGGCCCATGTCTCTTGTAAATGGAATCCAAAAATTAGATCCGATATGAGGTCCCTTGAGGAACAAGGAATATATGGTAAAATTTAAGCACAAATAGAGAACAAGTCAGGTCTCAAATCAATGCATAAAGTTTAGGAATTTCAAGACCTAAATCTAAGAATTTACTATGATTTTGATGGAAATTTGAAATACCCTAGGATTTGATCCTTAGAAATTTTCTGAGTTTGAACTCCCTGGACATCATATGACTTAGGATTACTAGTTGAATGATGTGGGTAGGGTTTAGGGGATCTTGGTAAAATGATAATTAGTGTGATATAGGTTACGTTTGGTCCAACGTACGAGTGGACATCATACTAGTCATATGTTGATGGTACAATATAGGTTATGGACTCATATAAATTAGTATTTCAAGCCCTTGGTAGGCTGACTAGGGAATAGTTTATTGGTACCAGTCATATAATATGATATAAGTTGGTCCTTCTGGTTGTATATTGGACAGGATTGGAGTCTAACATTCTATCTAGGGTATGAGTGACTAATGATAATTAGTGTGATATAGGTTACGTTTGGTCCAACGTACGAGTGGACATTATGCTAGTCATATGTTGATGGTACAATATAGGTTATGGACTCATATAAATCAGTGTTTCAAGCCCTTGGTAGGCTGACTAGGGAATAGTTTATTGGTACCAGTCATATAATATGATATAAGTTGGTCCTTCTGGTTGTATATTGGACAGGATTGGAGTCTAACATTCTATCTAGGGTATGAGTGACGGGTACTACTTGTATGCCATATGTATGAGTTAGGGAGGGATTCATACCCTCTTGTGCATATTTTACAATGTTTAAGTTGAGGAAATTTTAGAAATTTCCTACCCCAAAACCCTTAAGACCCTACCTCTTAAAACAAATAGTAACCTCTCATAATAAACTTTGAAAGATTAGAACACTCTCAAATCTCTCTCAAGGCTCTTAGTTTAAAAAAGTCTAGGGTTTCTTCCATACAATCAATTCGGAGCTTACAATGGTGGTTTTTCTTCAAACTTTTAGGTAAATAAGGTATGTTACTCCCCCCTTATTATTATTTAAACAAAATTCACCATTTAATTAAGTTTTCTTTGTATTATTATGGATTTGTTTTGGTTTTAAAATAGAAATGATGGGAGGTTTTGGTTGTTCATGGTTGGATAATATTTTCCAATGTTTTCTTATGGTTTTTCATGTTATAATTATTGTTTAAATATGTTGTTAAATGGGAATGATCAATTTATACTTATTTTTGGTTTTGGAAACTATATGCCCTCAATATATTTGTAGCATGCCTATAAGAATGGTTTTTTCACATAGTTTGACTTTTATTGAACCTATTGCATTGCATAATATGGTAATGGAACATATATAGGTTTTGTCAGTTTTAAATTATTTAAAGAGTACTTGGTGGCCATGGTTTTGGTTTAATTGGTAATCATGTAGGGTACGTAGGAATCCCTCAAGTATTGGCTAATGAAATTGCTTGCAATCTATAGTTGGTATGACAATACCACTACATAATGCCTCGGTAATTAACACATGGAATTGGTGGTTTGGGTTTTTGTTAATGCTTTTAATTGGGAAATAATGGCAAATTCTGATGATTTAGCATGATGGTGTGAGTCCAAAGGACTTATATTGGAAACTCATGTTTACTGACATTAGGGTTGGTCATGGTGACCTTATACTTCTGGGGTATATGGAAATCCCCTATGTTTATAATTGTACATATGTATCATAGAGGGAGAATAGTAGACGAGAATCCCCCAACCCTGTGAAAACTTTATTTTGTACGGCTACAGGCACTGAGGCTCATTCAGGGGGTAACACTGGATACCCATATAGCCCATGGGTGGATTATGACAGTAAAGCTACTCAAACCCAGGTTAAAGGTTTTAAATGCATGCTAAATCTGGTTGTCTTTCCCGACACAGATTATATATATATGTATGGATATAATTGCATATGGTTACTTGCCTGGTTTTAAATGTTGACATATTTTATCCTTACGCCTGAGTATATGCTAGCGTTCACCCGCTAACCTATCTTTGGGAGTTATATCTCTTTGTGATGCAGTAAATCGCCATACCACTCCTCCTACTTACCAACTTGGATTTAGAGAAAATTTTATATCAAATTGAAGTGGTGAGCTTTCATACTCTAAAAGGCTTAATTTTATGTTATTAACTTCTCTACATTCTTTTGTTATTTTAGACATTAGTGATTGGCTATGGTTGGGGGATTGTCCCAAGAAGATGTTTTAATTTTTGATAAAGGCTTTGTGAGACTACTATGGGTTAGCATGGGCGGTGTCGGTATTGGTGTTTGCATTGGTATTGGTATTGGGGATGAAACTATTTAATTGTATTTGATTTATGATTGTTCTATCTTGTTATGTTATATAATTAGTATTCATCCGACATAGGGTGTAGGGCAGTTATAGTTGGGCCTTAGGGGTGGTCTCCAGTCTCGGTTGGGCATAAGGCACCCAACACAACTAGGCCTTAGTTTGCATTATGTCATATTGGAATTGAAACCCTAGATTCATGATCAATTGGTAGTCCATAAAACCATATCCAGTAGAGTCTCTTTTAAGGGTGTGTATCACCACTTGTAAGAGAGAGGCTATAAGGCACTTAGGAATATTTCTCTTTCTTATGTTCTATTTTCAAGCTATGAAGTCTACGTCCTAACTTATTCTCTAATTTTGCTCACTTTTTAGATTATGTCTCACTGATCTAAAGTTCATAGAAACTCCCCTAGTCCAACTGTGGACAATATTGATGGGAAATTTACTACTCATGGTATCCATACTCAATCTAAGTATCCAATTCCTAATTGTCCTGGAGTTCCACCGATTCTCTCTAATCCTTCTTAGACTCCTCAGTCCTAAATGATAAACGCTGAGTTTTGTCGGTCCATCCATATGTCAGCATAGTTGGTAGGTACTCAGTCTAGTATGGTATTCTTGTTACTCCATCTTTTGAGGCCATAAAGGTTGTCCACTTTATGAGGTTGAACTCTCTAACCTTTATTGGTGTTAAGGTTAAGGAGGATCCTCAAAATTTTAAGGATGAGATGGTGAATCTTTTTGTGTTATGTATGCCATGAATGTAGAGGTTTGTTTGTTAGCTATCAACTGAAAGATATAGCATTCCAATGGTCCAATAAATGGGATTAGAAAAGGGGTGAAAATGATGAGTCATCACCATGGGAGGATTTCTCTAATGCTTTTCTTGATCATTTTTTTCTCAGGAGTTGAGGGAGGCTAAGGAACAAGAGTTTGTAAATCAAAAGTAGGGTTAGATGTTAGTCAAAGAGTATGCCTTGAAGATTCACCAATTATCATGGTATGCTCCAGAGATGGTTTCTTTTATGAGGGCTCGAATAAGGAAGTTGGCTTTGGGACTATCTGGAGAGTTAATCCATGAATATAAGGCTACCTTGTTAATAAAGGACATAGATATATCCAGTTTGGTTATGTACATATAGCAGGTAGAAGAAGAAAAAGAAGAAGCAGTTTGAGTTAAGTGAGAGGTTGGAAAAGAAGTTCAGACTTTTTGAGCAAAATTGTGGACAACAATAGACTGGTGGGGATGGTGGTAAGTGGCCTAAGTAGAAGCGGGAAAATTTTGGGTCTTGCTCTTCGACTAGTGCCCCTACCCAAAGACATTAGGTAAAAGGTATTTCCATGATGCTGAAAACTTTAAGGCACTGGGTTCCCAATCTCAGACTAGTGGGGCTTAGTCAGCTCCATCATATCCTCCTAATAAATTTTGTGGCCATTTGTATTGGGGCTTCTGTAATGAAGAAAGAGACAGGTGCTTTAATTATGGTCAGCCTGGTAATATGCTTAGAATTTATCCTGTTATTAAGGTTATTTGTATGGAAAACAAGGTTCCTGTTGCATCTTCTTCAGCTCCAATACTAAAGGTTGCACCATCTAGCTCCAACACTGCTCAAAACTATTTTTATTCAATTACTACTCACCAGGAGTCTAATACATCACCTGATGTCATGACTTGTACGTTGAAACTCCTTTCTCATAATGTGTACTATTTTCTAGATCCGAGGTTCGCTCTCTCTTATGTGACCCTATTTATGGCTATGTATTTTGGTTTTGGTCTATAGTGTATTTTAGACCCTTTTTCTATTTCTACCTCAGTAAGCGACTCTATGTTTGCTAGAAGAGTCTATAGGTGGTGTGTGGTATCTTTTTGTAGTAAATAAACTTGATTGTATTTGTTTGGGTTAGATATTGAGGATTTCAATGTTATATTGGGGATGGATTGGTTGTACTCATTCTATGTATCTCTAGACTGTTAGACTCATAAGGTTCTCTTTAATTTCTCTAATGAGTTGGTTATTGAGTGGGAGGGTTGTTCCCTAATTCCTAAGAGGGGGTTTATACAATATCTTACATCTTGAAGATTAATTTCCAAAGGTGTCTCTACCATCTAGTATGGGTTAAAGATTCTAACTCGGAGGGTCCTTCCTTGTATTTTATCCCTGTGGTAAATAAATTTCCTGAGGTCTTCCCTAATGACCTTCTCGGTGTTCCTCCTTATAGGGAGATTGAGTTTGGGATTGTTCTTGTTTTGGACACTTATCCCATTTCTATTCCTCTATATATAATGGCTTCAGTTCGGTTAAAAGGGATTAAAGAGCTATTAAAGGATCTTCTTGATAAGGGGTTCATCCATCCTATTATATGCCTATGGGGTGCACCGGTGTTATTCTTGCATAAGAAGGATGTTTCCCTTAGAATGTGTACTAATTACCAATAGTTGAATAAGGTAACAATAAATTATAAGTATCTTATTCCGAGGATAGATGATTTGTTTGATCAATTATAGGGTGCTAAGTTTTTATCTGAGATAGATATTTGATTCGAGTATCATCTGCTTAAGATTAGAGAGGTGGACATTCCTAAGACTTCTTTCCATATCTGGTATGAGTATTTTGAGTTTTTGGCTATGTCTTTTGGGTTGACCAATGCCCTAGTGGTATTCATAAATTTGATAAATGGGGTCTTCCATCAATTTTTAGACTTATTCGACATTGTGTTTAGAGATAATATTCAGGTGTACACTAAGAGTGAGGTGGATCATACCAATCAAATCTATTTTGTGTTGCAGACCTTGAAGGAGTTACAGTGATACGCCAAATTTTTTAAATATGAATTCTGCATGAACGCTTTTACTCTTCTAGGTCTTATTATTTCTAGTGGAGGAAACTTGGTGGATCTACAAAAGGTTGTAGTGATGAAGAAGTAGCCAAGACCCATGACTCCAATCGACATTCAAAGTTTCCAGGGTTTATCTTGTTACTACAGAAGGTTTGTGGAGAGTTTTTCTTCTATAGCTGCCCCATTGACTAAGTTAACTTAGAAAAAGGTAAAGTTCTTGTGGTCTAATACATGTGAGGGTAGTGTTAAGAATCTGAGGGATAAGATAACTTCATCATCAGTTTTGACTTCGCTTGAAAACACTTATGGGTCTGTGGTCTAATGTGATGCATCTCATGTGGGACTTGGTTATGTTTTGATACAACATGGGAAGATGATAGCTTATACTTCCAAGCATTTAAAGTTACATGAGAAGAATAATCTAACTTATGATTTAGAATTATTAGCTGTGGTGTTTGCATTGAAAATCTGGCATCACTATTTGTATGGGGTGCATATGGATATCTTTTATAATCATAAAATATAGTAGTATATGTTTAGTTAGAAAGAGTATAGCTTGAGCTGCTTAAGGATTATGACATGAGTTTTCACTACCATTCAGGTAAAGCTAATATGGTTGTTGATGAACTTAGTAGGTTGTCCATGAGGAGTAGCTCATGTGGACAAGGAGACGTAGGAGTTGGTAAAGGACATTAATCATTTGGTTAACCTTAGAGTTTGTCTCTTAGACTCTGAGGATGGTTATGTGTTCATTCAAAAAGTGGTACAGTCGCCTCTTGGTGCTGAAATAAAAGAGAAGCTAGTGTTAGATCCTATCTTGATGAGGATCAAGGGTTATTTTGCTGGGTAAAAGGTGATGGCCTTCAATATTAATGATAATGGTACTTTGTGGTATGAAGGGTGATTATGTGTTCCTAACATCGATGGTTTGCGAGAGAGGTTTTTGGTAGAGGCACATGGGTCGTGCTATGTTGTTCGCCCCATTTTGATTAAAATATATCATGACTTCGAGGAGATGCACTGGTGGAACAATATAAAGAAGGATGTAAACAACTTCGTAGCTAAATGCGTATTGTGTGAACAAGTTAAAGTTGAGCACATTAGTCCCAGAGCTTTGTATCAAGAAATTAAGTTGCCAGAGTGAAAATGGGAAGTTATAAACATGAATTTCATTACCTATCTTCCTCGATCTCAGAATTAATTTGATTTGGTATGGGTTATCGTGGATAGGATGACAAGTCAGCTCACTTCTTTCTAGTGAGAACTAACTTCTCGACTGAGGATTATGCAAGGTTGAATCTTTATGAGATTGTGAAGTTGTATGGGGTTTCTATTTCTATGTTGATGAAGAATATGGGTGATCCGTCTCAAATTCTGCCTATCAAGGATATTGGTATTTCAGATTCTTTATCTTAAGAAGAGATCTCGATTGAGATCTTGGATCGGTAGGTTCATCGATTGTGAACTAGGGATGTATCTTTGGTCAAGGTTCTTCGGAGGAACCCCAATGTTGAATAAACCACTTGGGAAGTGGAAGAGGACATGAAGTCTAAGTAGCCATTCCTATTTTCTGCTACTGAGTTTTGTGCGGAAGGTATATGTTTTTCATAAAATCTTCGTTCTCTAACTTAGTTAAAGGAAATATTGATTTCCTAATAATCTTTGTTTTCTAACTTAGTGAAGGGTCAGAGTATAGGTGTTTGAGGTTTAAATTATACTAGTCATGCCTTGTCCTATTATTCGAGGATGAATGATCCAAGTGGGGGAGAATTGAAACACCCTGGGTTTTGATCCTTAGAAATTTCCTGAGTTTTGAACTCTTTGGACATTATAAGACTTAGGCTTACTATTCATATGATGTAGGTACGTTTTAAGGGGTCTAGGTTGTATGATAATTAGCTAATCTAGGTTGTATTCTATCCAAGGTATGAGTGGACATAATACTAGTCATATGATGATGGTATGAGATAGGTTAAGGACTCGTTTGATTCTTAGTGTATCAAGTCCTTGGTAGGCTTCCTAGGGTACGGCTTATGGGTACCAATCAGATGATTATATATGAGTTGGTCCTTGTTGTCATATGTTGGACATAATTGGAGTACAACATTCTTTCTAGGGTACGAGTGGTGGGTACCACTCGTATGTTGTGTGTACGAGTTAGGGTGAGTTGTGCCCTCTAATGCACATTTTCAGCTTTTAAGCTGAGGACATTTTAGATATTTCCGACCACAAAACCCTTAAGACCCCACATCTTAAAACACAT
>JAPEIP010000009.1:90358785-90392633 GCA_026120095.1 Capsicum chinense
CCGGTGGGTTCCATGTTAGGCATGTTGATCAATGAAAACCATGGATGTCATATTTATTAAGCATTACAAACATTTAAGGCATTCCTCTCTTATCGAAACTTTAATAAACACATGGTGTGCATAAAAATTAAGCGCTTCAAAAAAGAGAATAGAAGAACATGTGAGCAAGCCTATTTTACCAATTTATCTCCAAACATATCCATGGTGATCATACTGTCCTAGTTGAGCCACCCACCACAGTAATTAGACAAGAAATTTCAATTGGATATTTTATCAAACGCATGTTGTGCACTAGTTTTAGTGTGAAATTTTACCAATTAAACATGTAAAACAAGGCACCCATTTATAAATAATGACTCCAACTTGAATAAATCATCAAAATAAGCTCTCACAAATAAAATTCAAATGAAAAAAACATCATGGGATGTGAAGTACCAGTTTTTCTTTCAAGAGAACTAAAAAAAAAAACATAAAAAATCATACCATTAACTTGATTAAAGAAAGGAGAAAAATAAAACAAATTCACAATTTAAATGTCTAAAGCTTAATTCTTATTATAGGAAGTTCAAAATTTTTTAAGTGAGTTTGAATAATTTTGAACTTATGTGTAATACCCTAGATTTTTAGGCATCAAAATTGCTTAGTTTTAAGCTTATTGCGCAACCTATGGTTCACCTAACGAGCTGTAAGGTGTCATTACGGGTCGTAGGACCCCAAATCATAGAGTAACTCATGTGTTAGCCAACATATCTGACCTGAGTACAACTAGGACATAACGAGTTTGAAGGACTCTTTACGAGTTGTTGGGTCCCTTCCGTAGGCAAACTAGTATAATGGTCCATTGTTCTGATGTGTCTTTGGTTGAACCTCATAAGTTGTAAGGTCTGAGCACGAGTCTTAGGACACAACTAATAGTTAGACTATTGTGGATTTCTTATGCATCTATCCAAATTATGAATCATAGTGGCGAGTCGTAATGTGTCCTTATGAGTAGTAGGGTGACCCGTCATCACTGGAGATAAATTTTCATCTATTAACTAAGGGCACTTTAGACATTTCCCCCTTTTCTTCATTTAGATCACATATCCATAAAACAATAAAAAGGGGTTATATTTTTATTTTATAATAAATCAAAACACACACTTTTCTCTCTCAAATTCCTTGAGGCAAAAAAAACCTAGGGTTTCAATAAATTCATATTTAAAGCTTTCAAGAGTTGAGTTCTCTCCGTAATTATTGATATCTCAGTCATGTTACTCTTCCCTAAATCTTATTTTGGTGAAAAATGTGTTTTAAATTATGATTTAAGTGGTTTTAAATGTTGGCTTTGAAATGTGGGTTGAGGGTTTTGAATTATTATTTTATTAAATGATGGTCCCATGGTTTATATGTAATCTTTCATGCTTTAGTGATAGTTTTAAATGTGTAGGGTGCATGGGCACGGTGAATAAACTTGGGATCATAGATTCTTTTAATTATAAGGATTTTGATAATTGAATTTGTGATAACCTCAACCCAATCTTGTGAAACTTTCTTCGAACATGAGAATACACATTGAAAATACCTTTGTAACTATTATATAGAATAAAAGTCTAAAGAACCAAATCTGATTTAATGAACAAAGGGGATCATGGTATTCCCCCACACTGATTTAATAAACAAAAAGGGTCATGGAATTCCCCCACACTAATTTGATGAACAAAAGGGGGTCAAGACATTTCCTCAAGTTAATAGAATTGTAATGGCATAATTATTAGCTGCACATATAAGGGTATGCCGATATCTTTAGTGTGCATTAGTGATCAATTCCTAGGTTAAATGGATTGGTTAAACTTTTTTTAACTATTTTTAATAGGGATTATGTAGCGAATCCATGAAGGTGGAGGTCCTGAAGGACCGATACTGGAAACTTACATTTGCCGGCATGAGTATTGGACTTGATGACTATGCATAGTTCACACTATTAATATTTATTTGTATCATGGATTGATGTGGGGTTGGTGTATTCCTTGGTATTCCTCGAGAAATTTGGTTCATGTGGCTAACATATATTGGGGCCCTTTTAATAGGGGGAGCTGAACCCATATAGCCCTTGGGTGCCTTTTTGTGACAGTTAAGCTACATAGTCCAGGCATGTTTTATATATGTATGTATGTTTATGATCATATTTATTGTCTTTAAATGAAAAAAGGTTGTTGATTATGGAATTTTTGTATCCTCTCTATAAGTTACTAGGTAGCTCTATGCCTCCTAACCATCTCTAAACACTGTATTACCATACAATGTAGGAATCGGAGACACTTTTACTTTTCCTGCACATTGATAGAATTTTTAGGTTGTCAGCAGTTAGTTTTGAAGTGGTGATCTTTCATTCTCTGGAAGGACTATCATTTTAAAGTCTTAGTTCATTTATATCTTAGACTACTTCTATTGGACTCTTTGGGTTATTATCGGGGGCATACCCCGACTTAGATTAATTTTGGTCTGTTAGAGAATTTGTAGATTACCATGGATTAGAATGGTTATTGAAATTCTTAGACTCTTTTCTGAGTTAGGTGAGTTTTCTTTACTGTTATATGTTCCAAGGTTATCCTAAATTATTATATATTTTAAATTCATCAGCTGCTAGTTGTATTGTGTTCTATTTGGACTAGGCAATGAGGGTGGTCTCTGATCCTCGACTGACTTGGGATACACATCATGGCTAGGCCCTAGTTCGGGTTATGACAATCGTTGGTATTAGAGCTATAGGTTCATGGTCATTGGATGTCCATAAAGTTGGTTCAAGTAGTATCTTTTTTATAGGTATATAGCATATATAAGTGAGATCCTACAGAGCATTTAGGAATATTTTCCTTTTTTGTATTCTATTTTCATGCTATAGACTATAAGGTCTTGAATCTCATCTAATTTTGTTTGTTTGCATTTTAGATTATGCCTTTCCAAAGGTCTGATGCTCGTGGAAACCCCTCTATGCCACTTAAGGATAATGTGGATTTAACTTATTCCACTTATAAAGTACAGGACTGGTCTAGTGTCCTAGCTCCTGACTACCCACGTAGAGTTATACCTATTCCTACCAGTCCACCTTAGGCTTCTCAGTTAGATGATGTCCATTCCCCACCACTGTAATGTGACCTTTCTAATGCTGAATTCCATTAACCTATTTATCTGCCAACTCAGTTGCTGACTTCTCAATATCATCAGCCTGACCGTGTTGGTTCTATTACTCTATCTTATGAGGTTACTAGAGTAGATTAGTTCATAAGGTTGAGTCCTTCGACTTTCACTAGTTCCAAGGTTGGGGAGGATCCTTAAAGGTTCATAAATGAGATAGAAAAAAACTTCTGAATGATACATACTTTTGACACAAAGGGTATGGATTTCACTGTATATTAGTTGAAGGATATGACATAGTAGTGGTATGGGGAGTGGGAATAGCTGAGAGGGGATGATGTTGAGATGGCATATGGGATGAGTTTTTTGGTGATTTTCTTGATCGCTTCTTTCTCCAGAAGTTGAAGGAGACAGAGGTTGAGGAGTTTGTGAATCTGAAGCAAGTCAAAATGACTGTGAAAGAGTATGTATTGAAGTTTAATCAGTTATCCCACTTTTTTTAAGGAAACTTTTGGGGGATGAGCAATACCCCAGGCTTTTTCATTAACTACAGGAAAAATTGTACATAGAGGGGGGCATAAACCTAACCTCCAATTGTGTTCCATTATGAAACTGTGAAACTAAAACATATGAGTGTGCAAAGTACAATTATGCAAACTAATTTAACTTGCCAAAGACATCTTGCATGTTTTGTCTATGCACTAGGGTGGTTCATGTATCTTAGATAATTTCCTTCTCCTGAATCTTGGCATGCCTAATTCATTAAGCTTAAAATATCCTGCAACTGCTGATAGGAGTTGACAGCTATGAAAATAATATTGTGGCTAGTCAAATTTGTGACTGACTTTCGACAGAGCATCTTCTACAAAGTAAGCTTCTCAATAGACATATCTATATATGCCTAGGTTAAATTGTGACGTGAGCCTCTGTAAGGAATACACAAGAGGCTATAGGTGCCATGGTACTAATAATTGGCCCCTTGTCCACCTAATCAAAAGTTCAAAGTCTACCTCTATTACAACCTACTGAATAAAATTGTTCAGGCACCAAGATAAACCCCATATAGTAGCTTCCACCTCTGTTTGGTTATTAGTTTCTTGCCCTAAGGGAGTATCATAATCATAGATGAGCTCACCCATATTATTTCTAATAGCCCCCCTCTTCCCCTGAACCAATCCGTCATGGATTAGTGAATGCACTACCATCAGAGTTTAGTTTGACCATTGGAGCTGGAGGTTTAGACCAATACATTGCTGTGACTTTTGTCTCTTGTCTACATTTCTCCACATAAGCTGTTAGGATAGTCCAACCAGAAGGCCAGGGGATGTAAGGAAAGGTTGTGCTAAGCAGAAGGGAAATATCTTTGTATATCAGAAATTTAACTCTGGCTAGTTGGGGTTATTTGTCACCATATTTAGTTGAACATCTGTTCTTCCACAAATTCCAACATATGATAATTGGCAAAGCCTAGAACAGCGGTTTATGGGCTCTATTAGCTCCTCTTGTTTTCCACCACTACATTAGTAAGTATGTTATTGAGGTAGGGTCATGGGTAAGACCCATAGTTGAAGAAAATACTTCCAAATATGATTAACAAATGGACTCTACATAAAGGTGTGAGGATAGTGTCCCAGCCAGAATAAGGACAACATCCACAGCTGACAGGGGCTATACCAAAGTGACTAAGCCCCTTATTTGTAGGAACTTTCTTTCTCAATACTTTCCAAAGAATTAATAATCATTTGAATGGAATCCACCTTTACCAGATATAACTATGCAGCAGTGTTATGTCTCTGTGCTCTCTATCCACTACCCAGGTAGAGAAACAACTGAATTCTCCACTTGGATTTAAAGCCCATAGTGGGAAATCAGGGACCCCTTATAATTAAAATTCTGTGGGTAGAATGTAACAAATGATGAGGAAGTACAGTGGCTAACTTCTTTATATTCCACTCACCATCAAGTATGAAAGTTGATACTATGACATTACTTGACTTTACACCATCGGTTCTGTAATTATATAGTGCTCCCAATCAAGACCAGTTGTCCCATCAAAAATAACAAGTACCTGATTTGATTCTCCATAAAATATATTTCTCAGCTTTCTCTTTGTTCTTTATCATAGCTTTCCACACCAAAGTTTTCTAGAGATCACTTTCTTAGCTACAACATTCACTCTTTTGCAGTACTATAGAAGTAAAAACATTCCCCAATGAGTGTTACTGCTTCTGAATATCCACCATTGCTTCATCTGCAAAACCTTACATATATCAGTAATGTGTCTAACACCAACACCACTTTTTGATATTAGGAAACATAGCTTCTTCCTAGATGCCCAATGGTATTTCTTCTTGTTATCTTTCAAACCCCAAAAGAAATTAGCAAACAGAGACGAGTTATTTTATAATAGTCTTTTGAGGGATACAAGTAGAGAGAATGTGAATAGGGATAGATTGAAACACATGTTTAATTAGTACAATTCTACCACCATAGCTATGAAATTTAGAATGCCATCCTGCTATTCTAGAAGCCACATTGATAACCAGACCAACATAGTGGTTGATTCTTTGTCTTCCAATATAAATGGGATAACCACGGTAAGTAATGGGGCTATGTTTCTATTGAAAACCAGTTTCTTCTTTAATCCTTGAGACTATGGATGGGAAGGCTTGATCTGGCAAAAGGAAATAACTTTAATCCTTATTGATCAATTGGCCAAAAATTAATTCATAAGAAGCTAATGACTTCATAACCAGTCTGAGAGTGTTTCTTCTTCTAATGGTAAATATGATGATATCATCTACAAAGCTAAGGTGATTAATTTGGGTTCCCTGCCAATCCATGTGAAAACCATAATAGGGGGGGTGATGATGTAGGTATTCAGAGCTCTTGATAATACTTCAGCGCCTAGAATAAACAAATTAAGGTAGAGGGAGTAATCTTTTTTAAAACCCCTTGTAGAGTGAAAATAGCCATATCTAGTTCCATTCACCAAAATTGAGTACCAATTATTTTAAAGTCATCCAAATCATGTCAATAATAGGTTCACCAAAACCAATCCTTCTTAATACAAGGCAAGTGTAGGACCAAGACACCCTGTCATAAGCCTTGACCATATCCTATTTAATATCTACCTTTCTTAATGCCACCAATGATCTCCTGAGCAATTATTATATTTTCTACAATATTCCTACCTCTCACAAAACATCATTGGTTTTTTCAAATAAGGGTGGGAAGTATGGGATCCAAGCTGAGGTAAAGAATTTTTGCATGGCATGATCACAAAAGAAGGAAGTCACTACTTGAAGGAGGTTCATACCAATAATATTCCAGTATGCTTGGAAAACTTTTCCATTCATGCCATCAGGACCTACTGCTGAATGAGTACTCATTAAGAAGATAACGGCCTTTAGTTTCTCCAGGGTACAAATAGCCTGGATAGTGTCATTTTGATCCTTAGATATAAATTTAGCAAAAAGAGAAAGCATTTCCTCAGGTACATAGTCTGCTGTCCTAGTAAGGATATTCTGAAAATATGTGACTGCAAGTCCAACTATTTCACCATCCCCTTGGATCCAATCCCCTTCCTTATTCTTGACTTTGTGTATAAACAATCTTTTTCTTCTCCATCTGATTAAGGCATGGAATTCACTGGAGTTTGCATCTCCATATTTAAACCAATGCAGATAGAATTACTGTCTTAAAATAACATCCTCCACCTTGAGATGTCTAATGCATTCATTTTTTGCTCAATGAAAGTCCTGTCTGTTCTCATTAGTACTACGTAAGATCAAAATTTTTGTCAGCTACCTTTACCTTTTATTCATAGGCTTTCATATTATCATTTATGTCACCAAATACCTCTTTAGACCACTGACTTAGAGTAACAGTAAATCTTTTCAACTTCTGTTGTAACCTCCACATAAAAGAACTATCATAAGGTCTTTGCCAGCAATTCTCTACTGTGCGAAGGAATGTGGAATGATCCATCCAACAATCCAAGAATTTGAAGTATTTAGTATGTGATTCCACTCTTTCTTGCATTACCAGTAGCAGAGGACAATGATCAGATACCATTCCTCTATCCAGTCTCTTACATATTTTAAATTAAATACCTCTTATATTAGACCAAGTGAACTTTGGACTATGAAAGCCTAGATTAATCAATCTATAAGCTTCAATTACCCTAAGAACTTAAAGCTCTCCCTTATGTGATAGGGGATACCTCCCAACTTCTCACTTACTTCAGTAATCTCATTTAAATCTCCAATTATGCACCAAGTTTAGGATAATACAGATAGTTGTACCAACTTATTATACAAAGGTCTTCTTAATGTATCTCTGCACTAAGCATAAGAAAAGGTCATTAGGTAAGACTAATGCATAGCATAATGAGTAATTGAGCAACAATCTATTGATCATCAGTAGCAATGATGTCACAAGAGATATCCAAGGACTAGAAGATCCAGATTTTACCATTAGAGTTACATAACGCATGCTCCATCTTAATATTTATTTTGGCCACTTCAAGATAAGTATTATTGGAGAAGGGTTCTAGTATTTTCAATTAAAGAAATATGGTGAATACTAATGAGTTTTTGAAGTCTTTCCAAAACTACTTGAGTAAATGTATACCTTGCATTCTAGATAAGATGGCTGATTATTTGACTTTTTTATGAGAGAGGGACCTAGAAAAAGGTCTAGCTATGTGCCCATTCAGATTGGATGCAGTATATATATTTCCTTTCGTTGATTTTACTAAGGACCTCTTGGGAGATAAACCTTGCTGACTAGCAATATGAGATACTTCTTTTACAGACTCCTCATGATTCACTTGATCAAATACATCAGTAACATTTTTATCTATCTTCTTCAAGTGACCCAAGCTGCAGTCATCTATTTCATCCTCAGAGTGTATTACTCTGTATTCATCATCAAGCTCCAAAAGATATGTCTCAGTGAAAAAATGATCATGTACTTGTTAAAGAACCACTTACTTTTGAGAAACATAGGTATTTTATTGTAACATTATAGAAAAGTCCACTTCCATTGCCTCGCCAGGCAACACTCTATTATCCTTGTTGTAAACCTCTTGTAGCACTATAGTATGTTGAACTTGCAGCTGATTAGGCTCCACCATCTCAGCCTCTGGCACTATTGCATCCAACTTTACCCCCTTACTAGGCATCTTTGTAACCTTCTCCTTATGAAAATTCAAAAGAAAACTCCTATCACATATATCAGTTACTTGCTGATCATCCTGGTTTGCATTGTCAGACCCTTCTGGTTGTTGTGGTATTGGCTTGAAGCCCCTTTTTTTATTGTCAGGACAGACACTGGTGGCATCCATATCATGTTGAAGAGCTGTAAATGCATTTGATATAAATGGAGCAACCTTATCTTGTTAACGCCTTGTATGTTTTTTTAGAGACCTTAGCTTGAATATTATTCTGTGATTGCCCATCCTCTCATTTTTTGGTTCTACCACTCATTAATAGGAGCCTTTCCTTTATCTATATATTGGTGATACAGGGCACTAGGTGTATCCTGCATCTTTCTGAATGTTTGAGAATCTTCTTCCTATTTACCCTCTCCTTGTAGTTCCTTAATAAGAACCAACTTTTACCTAGCAGCATCATCTCTACCTTTGACTACAGAAGATCAGGAAGCATGCCCTTGATGCTTGCAATAAGAGCAATACTCAGGAACCTCTTCATACATAATGGTTTGCCCTTTACCTTCTCTGTGTTCATTATCATCATATCCCAACCACACATGTTGGGGTCTTTGCTTGGTGAGGTTAATTTGTGACTTAACTTTAGCCATACTGCTCCTAGTTTTTTGTAAGTTGGCATATCCAGAATTAATACCTTGCCAATAAGGGATAAGAGCGGTATCACTACCTCCAAACAATAACAGCACCATAGGAGCTCAGGAAACCTAACCCATAAAGAGACTAATGGATTTTTTCCTCAGGGTTAAATATGGCGGTCCACAATTAAAATCTCATCAGTTTTCCTTAGATGTATATCTTCATTTTTGACTAAACTATTAAGTGATCATATTTCTTATCCAAATTAATGTATAGATGCCTGGAATTAAAATGAGTGATTTTGACCTTCCCATTTAACTCCATTTGCAAAAGAAACTTTCGCCTAATCATCTCCATCTTGGGAATACTATTTTTAAATTTCCCAATAAAGGTAAACCTATACCTCTGTGCTAATTTCACTTTTTAATCCTTTGATCTAAATATAACCTCTGGGAAACCTTGCTTGGATGTTATTCATGGGGGTTGAATTTGAATAAGCTCATCTTTCATAGCCTCTTGAGCTCTCAGTTTTATAGCCAAAGAGTGTGTGACCCTAGTATTAGGGGATTCATTTCCATGACCATGTTTGGTCCATATCATAGTAGCACCTAGGGCCCCGATAGGTACAGGATCTCTAGTCCCTATCTTAAATATCCAAACATCCACAGAAGGCCCCTTGTTGACCAAATTCGGGGGGTTTACCCCATTGGGTTTCTCACTAGATAGATGAGGAAAAGGATTAAAGAATTTACCACCATCAATAGACATAAAGCCAGTTAGAATAGATTGTGGTTGATTTGGAGCCATATGTAACTTCTCAATTGGTACTACCTCTGATTGAGCTTATTTTGGATTGAGTCATGATTCAAATTGAATTAAGTTCTATTTATCCTCTCCAAGCTTTCCTTGCATTTCTGATTGAGCTTGACTGATGATCTCCTGAGCCCAATGCAATTGATTTTCTAAATTCGAGTTGCATACCATCCAACTAGAGTATTTATTGAGAGATGTGTGTTATTTGAGTAGGAGCATATAGGACCTATAGGGGATTGTCCGATAGTACTAGATGTATTTGGTAAGAAGTTACAAAATTATAATTGCTAAGAGAGAGATTTTTTTTGTTATCCCACTATGCTACAGAGTTGGTACCATCTATAAGGGTTAAGATGATGAAGTTCACTTTGGGTTTGTCTTAGGACTTTGTGATAAAGTGCAAGGCTGCCTTATTGAACAAAGATTTGGATATCACTAGGCTTGTGGTGTATATATGCAATAGGTCGAAGATGAGAAAAAGAAGCAAAAAAATATGGGAGAGAGGCAAAGTAAGAAATCCATGTATTTTGTGCAGGGTGGAAGCTGCCAGAATATCAATAGCGATAGTAGGTAGTGATCCAAGAAGAAGTAGGGAAATTCTGATTCTTATTCTACGGCTAGTGCTCCATATCTTAAGCCATCCGGTGATCACCGTTTTTAAAGAAACAATGGGTTTAAGCCACAAGGTGCTCAAACTTAGGCTAGCAGGACCCAGTGAGCTCCATCATATCCTTCTTGCAGATTTTGAAGACAATTACATCGTGGTTTTTTTATGAAGGGAGGAATAAGTTTTTTAAATGTTACTAATTTAGCCATATTTAGAGGAATTATCCTTCAAGCAATGTCTCTACTAGTGTTAATAATGTTTCAGTTGCTATGTCCTTAGGTCCAGCACTGAGGGATGCTACTTCTTGTATCAGCACTGGTCGAAATTATTTGTATGCTCTCTCCACCTAATAGGAATAATAGGCTTCTCTTGATGTCATCACTGGTATTTAAAACTCTTTTTCCATGATGTGTATTGCTTGTTTGATCCAAGGTCTATATTTTTTATATGACACCTTATATGGCTATTCTTTTTGGTTTTGGTCCTGAGTGTATTTCTAATCCTTTTCTATGTCTACGTTGGTTGGTGACTCTATTATAACTAGATAAGTCTATAGGGGTTTTTTGGTATCTATCTATGGTAGGGAGACATTGATAGATCTAATAGAGTGGGGTATGTTACACTTTGATGTTATTTTAGAGATTGATTGGTTCCATTCGTGCTATGCATTTCTTCATTGTAGAACCCAAAGGGTCAATTTTCAATTTCTGAATAAACCGGTGATTGACCGGGAAGGAAGTTCCTTAGTACCTAAGGTAAAGTTTATTTCTTATCTCAGAGCCTTGAAGTTAATTTCAGAGGGGTGTCTATACCATCTAGTTTGGGTTAAAGATTCTAGTTCTGCAGTTCCATTTTTATAATCTATCACTATGGTTAGTAAATTTCCTAATGTGTTTCTCGATAATCTTTCTAGTATTCCTTCTGATAGGTAAGTAGACTTTGTGATTGACCTTCTATTGAATACTTATCCTTTCTCTATCCCTCATTATAGAATGGATCTGGCTTATTTGAAAGAACTTAAGGAGAATTTGAAAGATCTTCTTGATAAAGGTTTTACTCACCCTAGTGTTTCTTTGTGGGGTGCTCCTATTTTTTTCATGCGTAAGAAGGATGGATCCCTTTGAAAGTGTAAAGATTATCAACAATTGAATAAGGTGACTATGAAGAAAAAGTACCCTCTTCCTAGGATTGATGATATATTTGACCAGCTGTAGGGTGCTAGATGCTTTTTTAAGATTGATCTTTGGTTAGGTTATCATCGATTAAATATTAGGGAGGTGGATATCCTTAAGACTTCCTTTCATATGCGGTATAACAATTATGAATTTTTTATTATGTTGTTCAATTTGACTGATGTCCCGATGGTATTTATGGATCTTATGAATTAGGTATTTTGTCTATTTCATGACTTATTTATCATTATATTTATTGACAATGTCTTGGTATATTCTTTATGTAAGTAGGATCATGCTAATCACTTTTCTATAGTGTTTCAAACCCTTAAGGATCACTAATTCTATGCTAAGTTCTTAAAGTATGAGTTCTAGTTGAATGTTCTGACCTTTCTTGGTCATGTTGTTTCTAGTGAGGGGATCATTATGGATCTGTAGAAAGTTGTGGTGGTTAAGAAGTGAACTAAACCCACGACTCCAATAGATATTTAAATCTTCTTGGGTTTAGTCGGGTATTATAGGAGGTGTGTGGAGAGATTCTCTTTTATCGCTGCTTTATTAACTAAGTTGACTCAAAAAAAGCTGAATTCTTATCGTTCGATGCTTGTGAGGGTAGCTTTCAGACGTTAAAGGATAAGTTGTCTTTAGCTCTAATTTTGACCATACCCGAGGGTAGTGATGACCTTGTTATTTATTATGATGCATCTCATGTAAGACTGGATTGTGTTTTGATGCAGCATGGTAAGGTAGTGGCATATGCTTTTAGGTTGCTTAGGGTGCATAAGACGAACTATCCAACTCAAAACTAAGAATTATTGGTTATGGTTTTTTCTTTAAAGATTTGGCATCATTACTTGTATGGAGTTCATGTTGCTACATATTCTATTCATAATAGCATGAAATATGTATTCACCTTGAAGGAGTTGAGTCTTATGCAAAGAAGATAACTTGATTTTCTTAAATATTATGATACGAGTCTCTATTATCACCCAAGTAAAGCTAATGTGGTTTTTGATGCTCTTAGTAATTTGTCCATGGGGAGCTTATCTCGTATTGATGAGAAAAGGAGAGTTTTGGTGAAGGATATTCACTATTTAGCATATCTAGGAGATCATCATTTGAACTCTGAGGATGGAGGTATGATTATGCAAGAAGTGGTGAAGCCATCTCTTTGTGCTGAGTTGAAGGAGAAGCAGGTTTTAGATCGTATATTTATGCATATTAAGCATGATGTAGGTCAATAATAAGTCATGACTTTTGAGATTGGAGATGATGGTATCCTGAGGTACAAAGGTAAATTATGTGATCCTGATGCTGATGGTCTACGAGAAAAGATCTTGGCTGAGGCTCATAAGTGAAGGTACTCGATTCATCTTGGTTCGATGAATATGTACCATATTCTGAAAGAGATCTATTGATGGAATAACATTGAAGTGGGATGTAGCCAATTTTGTAGACAAATGTATGGTTTGTAAGCAAGTGAAAGTGGAGCACTTGGGGCCAGGTGGTTTGACTCAAGAGATTTAGTTGCTCGTGTAGAAGTGGGAAATAATTAACATGGACTTCATTACTGGTCTTTCACATAATTGAAACTAATTTGAACCGATTTGGGTTATCGTAGATAGGATGACTAAGTCTGCTCACTTCATTCCAATGAGAATTAACTATTTTGTGGAGGATTATGCTAAGTTTTTCAATCAGAAAATCTTCAATTTACATAGTGCGCCTTTCTCTATTATATGTGATCGAGGTATGCAGTTCTCATCCTACTTTTGGAGATCATTTTAGAGAGGTTTGGGAATTAAGGTGACCCTTAGCACTACTTTCCACCCTCAGATGGATGGATAAGTGAGAAGGACTATTCGGATTTTAGAACATATTATAAGAGCCTATGCAATTGATTTTGGTGGTAGTTTGGTTGATAATTAGCCTTTTATCGAGTTTGATTATAATAATATCTATCACTCTAATATTCAAATATTTCTCTTTGAGGCTTTGTATGGTAGGATATATCGTTCTTCTATTAGGTGTTTCAAGGTTGGTAAGACTAGATTATTTGGTCCTGACTTCATTAGTCCATGGAGAAGGTGAAGGTGATTAGGGATAGTCTTAAGACTGCCCAAAGTCTCCAAAAGACCTATGTGTATTTGAGGCATAGAAAGTTGGAGTTTGATACTGGTGATTGGGTATTCTTGAAGATGTCTCATCTGAAAGATGTGATGAGGTTCGGAAAAATGGGAAAGTTCAGTCCCTATTATGTTGGTTCATACTTTTTTTTAGGAGTATGGGCAATGTGGCTTCCAATTTGGAGTTTCCTTCAAGTTTGGGTTCTATCTATCTGGTGTTCCATGTTTCGATGCTGAAGAAGTGCGTGGACAATTCTTTTTTGGTTGTTCTTTTGGATAGAATTGGAATTTTAGATGCTTTGTCCTATGAGGAAATCCTTGTGGAGATTTTGGATAGCCAATTTTGTCATTTGAGTACTAAGGTTATGGGTTCAGTGAAGGATCTATGGAGGAATCATAAGGTTGAAAAAGATACTTGGGAAGCTGAAGAGGACATAAAGTCCAAATATCTATTTTTACTCCCTGCCTTGGATAATCATGCTTAAGGTATGTATTCTCCGTATTATCGTTGTTTTTTGAATTTGTTAAAGGAAATTGTGGTTGTGATTTTATTTTATATCTTGCTAATGGACGCCTTGATGCATCATTCGAGGGACAAATGATCCTAGGGGGAGAATGTAACACCCTAGATTTTTGGGCCTGGAAATTTCTTAGTTTTGATCTTATTGCCCAACTTACGACTCACCATATGAGTCATAAGGTGTCATTACAAGTCGTAGGACCCCAAATCATAGAGTGACCAATGTGTTACCCATCATTTCTGACCTGAGTATGACCAGAATGTAACAAGTCGTGTGGACTCTTTATGTGTCACAGGGTCCCTTCCATAGCCAAACTAGTGTAATGGTCCCTTGTTTTTGATAGGTCAACGATTTAACTTCATGATGCATAAGGTCTGAGAATGAGTCATAGGGTACAACTCGTAGTCAGACCATTGTGGGTGCCTTATACTACTATCGAGACTACCACTTGTGGTAACGAGTCATAAAGTATCCTCAGGAGTCGTAGGGTCACCCATTGTCACTGGCGAAAAATTTTAAACTTTTGATTAAGGGAACTTTGGATATTTCACTCTTTCCCCCACATAGACCCCACGTACATAAAACAACAAAAAAGGTTATTTTTATCTTTTAAAAAATTAAAGCACACTCTTTTATTTGGAAATCAGAGCTTCAAAGGGTTGATTTCTCTTCGTGATTCTTGATATCTTAGGCATGTTACTCTTCCCCAATCTTATTTTTTTAAAGAATGTTTTAAATTATTATTCAAGTGGTTTTGAATGTTGGCTTTACAATGTAGGTTGAGGGTTTTGAATGATTGTTTTCTTAAATGATAGTCCCATGGTTTATATGTAATTATTCATGTTTTAGTGATTGTTTTCAATGTGTGGGTGCATGGGCTTTGTGAATAAACTAGGGATCATGGATTTCCCTAATTGTGTGGATTTTGATAATTGAATCTGTGATAACCTCAACCTAATCTTGAGAAACATGCTTTGAACATGAGAATATACGCATTGAAAATACCTTTGGAACTATTGCATTACATAAAAGGCTAAAGAACCATATTTTATATATTGAACAAAAGAGGTCGCGACATTCCCCCACACTAATTTAATGAACAAAGGGGGTCGATGCATTCCCTTAAGTTAATGGAATCGTAATGGCATAAATATAAGCTTGAAAGAGTAAAGGAATGATGATACCTATGGTGTTCCTTAGTGTTCAATTCCTTGGTTAAATGGATGGTTTATATGAAACTTACTTTAATTGGGCTTACTGGGCATTATGTAGCTAAGCTGTGAGCCCCAAAGGACCGATACTTGAAACTCGCATTTTCTGGTGTGAGAATTGGTCTTAATGATCATGTACGTGGTTCACACTGTTGATATTTATTTGTATCCTTGATTGATGTGGTGTCAGGGCCTTCCATGGTCTTCCTTGATAACTCTGGTTCATGCGTCTAACACGTACTTGGTACCTTTCAGCAGTGGTAGCTGAACCCATATAGCTTGTGGGTTCCTTTTTATGATGGTTAGGCTACATAGTCTAGGCTAATGTTTTGCTTACATATAAAGCCTTGTTCCCTATCCCAGCATATTTTATGTATGTATGCTTATAATCATGTGCATCGTCTTTGAATGATTTTGGACTGTTTATTATGGAATTACTTTATCTCCTCACTGAATTACATGCTAGTTCTCAACCTGCTAAACGTCTTCGAATGTAATATCCCTACACGATGCAGGAACCGATTCTACTTTTTCTTCGCAGTGATATGAATATTGGGTTGTCAGCATTCAATTTTTAAGTGGTGAGCTTCTATTCTCTGTAAGGACTATCATATTGAAGTCTGATTTTATTTATGTCTTAGAGTACTTCTATTGGACTCTTTTGGCTATTTTCAGGGGCATGTACCAACTTAGATTGGATTTGGTTTGCTTAGAGGATTTTTAGATTACTATGGATTGGGATGGTAGATGAAATTCTTCTATTCTTTTCTGAGTTAATTGAGTTGCCTATCTTGTTATATATTCCGAACTTAGCCTATCTTGTTATATGTTTAGAATTCATCCGCTGCTAGTTGCATTGTATTCTATTTTTACTAGGAAAATGGGATGGTCTCAAGTTCTCAGCTGACTTGGGATTCCCATCATAGCAAGGACCTGGTTCGGGTCATGACATTATGACACATAAATATTTGACATGGCTTAGGGAACTTATGCCTGAGATGCGCGCGCAGGGTCCTGACAACCATAAACTAGTAGCTTTTTCATTACAGTTGTGCCAAGTTTGTGCCTGGAATGCTGAAAGTATGTCTAGCACAGGTCCATAAAGAATGCCCAATGATTTAAGCTCAACTGTTGGTTCATCTACATGCAAGCTATGATGGTCTGCACTTAGACTGCTTAAGCATGTCATGCGTGTAGGTCCAGGTAGTGTCTGCTGCTACCTCTACATTCATTCTATGCCTGACCTACACTTGGGATGCTCAAGCAGTTCCCACATAGGTCAAGTCTGGAACAACGAGGTTTAAAGGTCAATTTTCAACAAAACATTTGCTCAGAGTATATATTTAAGCCCTTAAACCTTCCATCACACATTGTAACTTATGATATTACCTACAAACACCTAAAACAAGTTAAAATTAGTACCCAAAACACTATAAAATGACAAGGACAAACCTTTGGTTGCCTCTCAATAAGTGCCATAGTTATAGTTGTGGCATGATATCACTTGTTCATCGTTTGTGATCCTTGAACCGTAGAGGCTTAACCTTATCTGCTCTTGGTTCACCAATATGATAATGCTTCAATATTCACCCATTTACAACAAACCTCTTCTTCTTTGGTCTTTTAATTCAATTTATCAACTGGGATGGACATTAGCGACAATAAATGGGCCCGACCACTTGGTTCTACGCTTTTCCAAGACAAGTTTCAACCTAGAGTTTTAGAGGAGCACATCTTCACCCATATGAAACTGTAAGTTCAAGGTTTTAGAATCATTCCACCTCTTTATTTTTATTTATTTGAGAAAATTCTGGGCAAAATGCTTTTAAAGTCTGTTACGATCTACATAATTGCCAGAAGGAATATTTTTAGAATAGCTTTTGAGGCTGTCACTCATCGAGGCAATGGATCAATCCCAATAATGATTGGAAAAGTATTGTTTTCACCTAAAAAGGCATACTAAAGATGTGAAAGAAACGACTTAAGCTCAAGTTAAGGTATTTCAACAATAGGTGGTTTTGTGAGTGGAATTTCACATTTCTTCATATCAAGATCCGACCTGCAAGCGTTTTTAGTGTAAGAGTCACGACCCATAATGAAATAACTACTACATCATGTTCTTCAATCACCTCACTCCTTAAGTTTCTAGATATACCCACCAAGGGGTTATCTATATGATCTGTTTGTATTAATCTAGACACCTCAACATCAATTGCATTGATTATTTAAACAACTTGCAAGTCCTTTGGTTCCTTTAAGGACTTGCATACATTGATGGAAACTTCTTCATCATTGACTTAAAACTTCATTTTACTATATTGAACATCAAACAAGGCTCATCCAGTATCTATGAATGGACTACAAAGAATGATGCGACCTCATGGTAAATCTCATAATCCAAGACAATAAAATATAGAAGATAAATTGGTCCACTTTCACAAGAACATCGCATAGTACTCCCACTGGTTCTTAATAGAACGATCAGAAATTAAAAGCCTCATTGTGGTTGCTTTGGGGTGACCCAAAATTAAATTTTTGAATATAGCATATGGCATTAGATTAATATTTTTCTCAAGATTACATAATGCTTTTTTGAACTTGTGTACCCCGATAGTATCGAGGAATAGTGAATGCACCTGGGTTGTCCTTCTTCGCCATTATTGTGCTAGACATAATGGCAATATAATTTGTGGGTTACCTCTATAGTTTCACCATCCATAACTCATTTCTTTGGAACCAAGTCCTGTATGAATTTAGCATACTCGAGCATCTTTTGTGACTCTTCTACATATGGAATGTTCACCGATAGGTTGCTAAATTTTGTAAGAAATTTCTTAAAATTGGTATAGTGTTCCTTCTATTTTATATTTTTGGGGAATATGAGAGAACTTTTCATTTATGAAAAAGGAACACTCCGAGTTTTATCTGGTTTTGGAGAACTAATATCAACAACTTTTGCAACTTCCTTACTTTTAACTCTTTCTTCAACTACCTTTGACTTTTTAATAACTTGCTCATTGGTCTTTGGAATAACATCCTTTAACTTCTATAGATCTTTTTTATTTTTATTGGCTTGTTCTTCACTTCCCCCTACATTGAGGTCTTCATAAGAATCAACAACATCTTTACAAAGAGTCTAACCACTCCTAGTAACAATGTTCGTGACGTGTGCAATATTCTTAGGATTAGTAACTGTGTTACAAGGCAATCCACCCTTTGTCCTTACATTGAGATGTCGAGATTTGACCTAATTAATCTTAAAGTTGCTTGATAGAGGCTGAATAAGATATCATCGTTTGATTGAGTTATGAAAAATCACTTTTCTACATTCTCACCATCTTATTGGCTCCCTCAACACCCGTTAAGATACAATCAAGGACATCGTCACTTTTGAACTTCTCCAGGTCCTTTTCCCTTGGCCCTATAATGTGGAGGTATGTACCAATCCTAATACCTATCCTTATATCTCCAAACCCAATCTCTATAAAAAATATTTATCATGCCAATCTGTATCATGATCTCTTTGATTCTAACATTTATCGCTACCTTGCCTTTGTTATGTAGGTTGGGAATCCCCATTAGGTTCAATAAGAACCAATTTTCCTCATTAAGAGACACTGATTCCTCTTCATCATAAACTGTAACACTCTTATAAGCAATGGTGTTAAACTCCTTTAGAGGAGCTCCTATTACATGCTTGATGAGAAGATCAAGTTGTGTCATAACTTTAGCCATGTTCTGATTTCTTTCGCTAATTTTTCTGTTGTTCTTGGCTTACAAAAGATGCAAAGGGATCCCCCACAGCTACTTCGGTATCTATTGTGTTCCAACCTCTACTTTTCTTGGTCACTTGATCTAGTAAAGTCATTGCCACACTATAAGATTGTTTGTTAATAGATCCTCCGCTGAACTATCAGTTACTATCTTGTTCAATTGATCTAATGCCCTATAGAATATTTCAAGAAGCATTTTGTCTGGGAACTCAAAATTTTGGCATTGCATTATCTTATTGTTTTATCATTGCCAAGACTCATATAATAGTTTGACATTAAGTTGGTAAAAATTAATAATTTTATCTCATAGTTGCATAATCCGAGAGGGAGAAAAGTACATAATAAAGAATGCTTCTATGAGCTCAACCTATGAAGTGATAGATTCCATGGGAAAATACCGCAATCATTAGACTGTCACCCTCATTAATGAGAATGGGAAAAGATGTAAAGGAATTAACTCTTTAGAAATATGGGCTATGACAAATGGAGAACACACATCAATGAAATTCTGTAAGTATATATTGGCATTCTTATATGCTTCACCTCCAAAAAAACCCTTTAATTTCAAGTAAATGAAGCAATGATCTATCAACATAAAACACTTCATTCCCTTCCATTTATGGAATACGAATAACACTAGCTCGACCTGCATTGCCGAGACGATTCTCATCCTCAAGATGCCCCATCTAAAGTACTAGTATTACAATCGTGTTGGCTCATAGTATTGTGTATACAATAATCCTTTACTTGAAAAAGAACAAAAACAAAAAATAATGTAAAATAGATACTATGAATAACTCAAAGTGACAAAATATGACAACAGTGAAAACTATGTTGCACCCCACCGATAAAGGTGTCAATATTTGATGACGCTCAAACTATATTTGTGAGGTGTAAGTGATCATCATAATTATAGTAACCTAATGGAGATTGGGGTCGAATCCATATGCAGTGAACACAAAAATTTCAATAGTCAAGTGTGTTAGAAGTTAACTAGAAGTTGACTCATAATGTGTGATAAATAAATATGAAAGTAACAATAGGGGGCTTGTTTTAATGATTTTGAGTTTAACAATTTTGTTGTATGAGAATAATATTTTGAAGTGTGAAAAAATTATAGGGTTATGCCTCCCTAGGTGTGTGTTCATGCATGGGTATTTTATTTTTTTTGCCAAATTTAGCTATAAGTATAGGTAGGATAGATCTAAAAGTTTTTGTGTTAATTTGTCCATAAAATACCAAATATTACAAATGGGTTTCATCAAACACCTCTTAAGTGTAAAAATTTCACCAATATATGAACTCAATTAACGTCCTTATTTCTAAGAGATGCTATTAAATGAACTAAATAAAGTTATTATTTACATCTATTCCTAACCCATATCACCTCTATCAAGGATGATATTAGTTGAAGTTAATTGGGTTTGAAACCCTTAAATCTTCGATAAAACATGGAATGAATGCAAAAACCATATCAAATAGCTAATTAGGAAGACAAATAAATAAAAACCATGCACTAATAATAACCTATTCAAGCATAATCCAAAAATGAAGAATTAGCTACTCATACAGAGAAAAAAGTAGAGATATACTCAAATTTCCTTCAAATTGATCTTCAAAAAGTAAGGATAATACAATATCAAAGCTTTTATATCAATAAATATTCAATAAAAACTACTATTTCTTCACTATAAATTTACTCTAATGTTTCTTAGATCAAGAATAGTTCAACAATGGTAAAAATGAGCTGAAAACCCTCTATTTAACACAAATTTCCCATTTGCCTGATATTATAAAAATGCCACTACATTATTGATCTGCTTGAGCAGACCTGAGCAGATTGGTCATAGGTAGGGTGCACCCTAGGTACAGATGGCACTATTTTGGAAATTTTGGCCACTATCTTGCACTGGTGGCCTCCCAACACGTCCATGTAAACTTTAGGGTTTTTTCTTTCATATTTGACCTCTTATTAACTCGAAAAGCTTGATCATTAATATTTTGAAACTTTACTTGCGAAAATGAGCATTGTACATGAGATTAACACCAAATCAATGTAATAGAATGATAATTTATGCTTAAAAGGTGCTAACAAGTCATTAAATTGAAAATTTATCAATTATGGCTTAACTTTCTTTAGACCAGACTAGGTAACCATTCATGTAAAGTATGTTATGGGTTAGAAATTTTACTATGAGATTTTTATTTTGAGATCATTATTTTTTTAATGTCTGTGTAGAGGTTTGTATTTGCCTTATATGAGAATTATTTGCTTTTATAATTATTGTGATGCATGAGAAAGGGGCTTGGATTAATATTATTAGTCATGCTTGATGCATTATTTGTTGTGACCATTATCATTATGCCTAGAGAGGGGATTGGGTTGATATTTTCTAGATATCTTACATAACTCGTTATTTAGTAGTACTATGCAATGGTTTGTGACATGATCTATTGAAATTTGAGGTGATTTCAAATCATTAATAAAATTATTGAGTTAATTTATTATATGATATTGATTTGTCCATGAGAATGCATCGTTATTTCATTCATATATATTCATGAAAATTAGAACCACTAAGAAACAATGTTTTTTAAAGAAAAATAAAACATAAAACCTTGACCGAGGAATACAATATTGTTATAATATATGGGTTAAAAACTCTCTGTGGGTCCTATCTCGATGTTTCTCCTCACTTCCACTACCATAGATGATTCTAAACCATTCTATACTACTACTCCCCCATCATTAGTGTCAATCAAATGGACTCCAAAATGGGATAATCTGTGCATCTCTTTGGATAATTATTGTCCTTCCTACTTCATATGGGTCACACTATCCATGGACAACCTACTGAGTTCTTCAGCCACCATATTGGCCTTACTCGGAAGATAGAGAACACCCATATCATAACCTTTTAACAAGTCAAACCACCTTCTCTGATGAAGATTTAACTCCTGCTAAGTAAATACAAACCAAAGACTCTTCTGGTCAGTTAAAACATCCACGTGCACACCGTAGATATAGTACCTTAAAATTTTTAAAGCAAAAACCATAACAGCTAACTCAAAATTATGAGTTGGATAATTCTTTTCCTGATCCTTGAATTGCCTGGAAGTATAGGCTATCAATTTCCAATTATACATCAACACATAACCTAACACAACTCTAGAAACATCACAATATACCATAAATCCGTCCAAACCTTCTGGCAAAGCTAACACTAGAGCCGAAGTTAATCTATCCTTCAACTCTTGGAAACTCTTCTCACACTTTTCAGACCACATAAACTTCACTCTATTTTGGGTCATCTTAGTTAATGACGCGGATATAGAGAAGAACCCTTCTACAAATATTCTTTAGTACCTAGCCAAACCCAAAAGCTCCTGATATCAGAGGTAGTTATAGGTCTAGAATAGTGCTTTAATGCATCATTTTTCTATGGATCTACATAAATACCAGGCTAAAAAATAACATGCCCTAAGAAAGTAACAGATTCCAACCAAAACTCACATTTACCAAACTTTGCATTTAACTAACGGTCCTTAAGGGTGTGCAACACTATTCTCCAATAATCTACTTTCTCTTCCTCACTCATGGAGTAATTCGGTATGTCATCTATAAAGACAATCACAAATATATCCAAATATTGTTTAAAGACCATGTTCATAAAATCCATAAAGGTTGCAAGAGCATTTTTAGGTCAAAATGACATAACCACAAACACAAATTAGTCGTACCACATTCTAAAAGCTATTTTAAGAATTTATTGCTTCTTGAATTTTAACTGATGATACCACGATCAAAGGTCAATCTTGGTGAACCACCTGGCACCCTGAAGCTGGTCGAAAAGATCATCGATTCTATGAATAGGATAATTATTCTTGATGGTAACCTTGTTTAACTGTTTATAGTATATACACATTCTGAGAGTGCCATTTATCTTGTGCACGAAAAACACCACAGCACCCCACGAAGAAACACTGGGTCAGATAAAATTCTAATCTAAGAGATCCTTAAGATGCTTTTTTAACTTATTATATTTAGCAGGAGCCATACGGTATGGAGGAAGTTAGATTGGTTGAGTATCAGGAAAAAGATCAATACCAAATTCTATTCTCTATCTTGAGGTATCCCTGGAAGATCTTTGAGAAAACCCTCTAGAAACTCATTTACTATTCGAAATGATTGAAGTGACAGGACTTCAAACTTAGTATCTTTGACTCAAACTAAATGGTAAATACACCCTTTTGATATAAACTTTTGTGTGTTAAGGTAAGAGATAAAATGACCTTTGGGAGATACAGAACTTCCCTCCTACTAAATAAATACTTCATTAGGGAACTTAAACTTCACCATGCGAGTGTAATAACCTATTGATGCATAGCATGAATAGAGCCAATCCATACCTAGAATAACATCCAAATCTACCATCTATAACTCTATTAGGTCCTTTATGTAATCTTATGGAGGACGGTAAAAAGACACTCCCTATAAACTCGCCTGGCAATAATTGACTCACCCACTGTGGTAGAAACACAAAAGGGCTTAGAAAGATTTTCAAGACCTACCCCAAAATTTAAAGTAACCAAGGGAGTTACATAAGAGAAATTTGATACTGGGTCTAACACCACATAAACCTCAAGATGAAAGACACGAAGCATATCAGTGACAATATCTGGTGAACTCTACTACTCTTGAAAGGGATGGTAATTCATAAAACCAATTCTGCCACTAGCCGACACTAGTGCTAGAAGATCACCCTGGAGAGGAGCTGCACTAGTATCCTGGGTCTGGGGATGAGTATCTATGCTTCCCTACTTAGTATATGGGCACTCCTTGACACTGTGTACCATCTTACAACAACCATAATAACCCCTTTTGCTTATCAAACACTCACTAGGATGGGTCCTTCCATACTTTGCACAAATTGGGAAATTGGGCCTCCCAACTACACTATTATGAGATATGGAATTCAAAGTCTTGCCCTATTGCTCCTTTGTAGTCCTAGGTTTATGGGACTAGTTGAAAATGGAATCGACAATAATGAACGACCCTAAAATCGTGAATGATTTCCCCTTCATGATCTTGGCTGACTAAATTCAAAACATCCCGTCCTTGCTCTCTTATTCCTCTTTTCTCTTTCCTTTAACTTCTCTGCCTCAATAAATTATGCATAAGTCATCAACCTAGCAATATCCATATTTCCAATCACCATGGCAGTCCTACATGCCTTGACCTTCAAATCAAACACCCCTATAACAAACTTGCTCATATGAGCTTTAGAATTAACTAACAACTCCAGAGCATACTTAGACAACTGAGTGAACTAAAGGTAGTACACCTTCACCGTCATAGAGCCCTGCCTCAGGTTCATGACCTCCTCTTCATATTTTTCCCTCATATTATGTGAAATAAACCTGTCCAGAAAAGCATTCTAGAACACCTACCAACACACTCATACCCTAGGCTTCTAGGTGTACGACTCTTCCTTATCATCTGTACCATAATGTACGAATGGTAGCCTAACTCATACCAAAACCTTGCCATTAACTTACCTACTAGTTTCTATACAATTCCTCCTCCCTAAAATGTACCTAAGGGTATGAGTGAAACCCCCAATCATATCCACTAGTCGTACCTAGGACAAAATCCATAAGACCAACATAATTATGCACCGTACAACTTTCCCTACACTACTCATATGCTCATATACAACTCATACCCTAGTGACTTATATCTTGGGAAATAGCCAGCCAACCATATTGTCTAGGGTATGATTGAACCATTAAGACACCCAAAAAGCCATATTAAAGGGTACAGTTGGTACCCTTAAGTCATACCAAGTCAAAAAGGTCAAAAACTTGAGAAATTTTGTAAGGATTCAAATTGAAAGGTGTTTCAAAACTGTTGCCTAAGGTAAATTGTAGAATTAAATCATCATAAAAGTATAGATAGGGTTGATAACGCTCAACTCACACCCATGATTGAGGGGTGAGGCCATCGTTGTCAATAACCCAACAAGAGTTAGGGTCGAATCCACAAGAAGGTAATTATAAACTCAAAGCCTTATGGGTGCTCTAATTACTAAAAGGTTAATCATAATGATAATAAACAAGACATGTAAAATAAAATGGAGGGATTGGTTTGTAATGATTTTCGACTACCAATGCATGAATATGACATTTTTGATTTAATATCATGATTAAAGAGGATCTTGTGATTATGTCAACCTAAAGGTAAAGCATGTGAGTTGATAATGATTTAGCATGAAGCTTAGTTGTTGACCAAAGGATAGGCTAGGTTGAAAGTCATTGTATTCGGTCTTTCAATAAAACTAGAATGATTTCACCCATTGGCTCTTTCGAGCACCTAATAAGTATGCAATTCATAATCACCCAAAACCTCAATCAAGCATCTCTATATCTAGGATAATGTTATTAACATTACTTACACTCTAAATACACTTATTTTTATGATTGTAAAAGGTAGTAAACCACAGAATCAATTATCCACCATTACCTTGTCTCCTTGTAACCCTCCTTCAAGGATGTTGAAGGGTTTTTAGTGTTGGGGTTTTCACCCATCAAACCCATTTGTAGATTCGGATTTTTCACCCATCAAATTCCAACTCATTAACCCTAGCAATGGTGGAATCCATACTCAAAAACTAAAAATCATGCTAACACAACAACACCCACACACAATTATACTTTATTTCCACATAATCCTAAGACTAAATTACTTAGTTACTTATGATGAAAGTAAAGAGATATATACCATAAGGATTATCCAAAACATTCTTCACAAAATTACTAAGAAATTAAACCTCCAAGAGTAGTTAAACACTTTACCAATTAGGGTTTCTTTCTTTCAATTAAAAAATATGTATGAGGTAAGAAATACACAAAGAAGAAAGGGTTTTTGCATATATATGAGTTGGGATTTTTCTATGCAATTTTATAAAACTACCCTAGGTCACATTCCCGTTGAACCGCAATCATCCAGTTTTGACCATGATCACAACTATGCGATCGCGGTTGTGCTCTACGATCGTATTATGCTAAAGGCAATACTGCCCCAGGTCTCCAGCAATAATACTTTTCCTTACATTTGACCCCTTTTAGCTTCGGTCCACATCTTTTCACATTCTCAACTATATACCTGCAAAATATGGTTATTTGTGCATTAAAATCATGAATATGTCTCATTTTGTTATTCAAAGCATGGTATTATTCATAAATGTTTAGTGCAAATAAGTGGTAAAATCACCAATCATCAACACCCCCCAACTTAAGACTTTACTTGTCCTCGAGCAATACTATCCATTTCTATGAGACAATTTAACATGTATGCCCTTATTCTATCACCCAATGATTAATATGACTTAAACTTGATGGCTACCACCAAAAGCTCTTTGAACATGGGAAAAATAGTGTCAACAACACCCCTCAACAAAATGGAATATTTAAATGAGGCATTATACTTCGAGGAGCAACCATGTAACAACCACTAACACTCTAGAAATAACTCATTTGTTGACTACAACAAAGCT
Source organism: Capsicum chinense (assembly GCA_026120095.1). Lineage (NCBI taxonomy): Eukaryota > Viridiplantae > Streptophyta > Magnoliopsida > Solanales > Solanaceae > Capsicum > Capsicum chinense. Next base: position 90,385,494 of record JAPEIP010000009.1, read on the forward strand.
ATGCCCTTTTTTATCTAATTGTGTAAAGGATGACAAAATCACCCACTTCAACACATGTCTCCTCACAATAAATAAGATTTTACACACGTTGTTACTAATCACATAACAAGAAATTTTAAGTGTAAACATTCTCTCTCTCTCTCTCTTAATAAATTCTCCATGCTAACAAGTACCATGATATAGGCTTTCCCCTATTTTTCAATCGCCACTATAATGACCGCAATTGGTTGGAAATCACAAAGGACTTTTTAAGCTTGTAATATAGGTTTAGGGCAGGGTAGGATATCAACTTAGAACAATGGGGATACACCCTCCTGGAACTTCTACATCATGCTTTCTCCACTTTTTTTGCTATTGGCCCACTTCTTTTTCTTTTACTATTTTACCTATTTTGTCTTTTGTTTGTTTTCCCACTTTCCTATTTTTCTCTCTTTTTTTATGTGCATAAATAATTACTTTTATTCCTTTGTGGGGTCTTTTTTTCTCTAAATCAAAATGCTTTACTTGCTTAAGTACATTGGCATTTTTTAATGAATTCGTTGCCTAACTATATTTTCCTTAATTTTTATAACTCCCAACATAAGCTTTTAGCCTCAACTTGTGTCCTTAATCTTAAGAAGGATAGGATTCAAAAGAGAACAAATAGAAAGGTCATGGCTTGTAATGTGTTTGCCAATGAAAAGTTCAAAGGCTCAAAGAGGGTCACTAGGGGTAACTCCTATGTATTGGTAGGATTTTAGGCTAGAGTGGGCATCCAATGTCACAAAATGGCCTATGATCATTTAACCAACCAAGCACAATCAAAATTTGTCTTTGAAAGAATAATGGGACAAGTTTTAGATGGTACAAGTACACATGAGATGTAAAAAATTAAACTCACACACATGGCATACGAATCTCATCAAAGGGGTTCAATTTTTTATCCCGCTCGAGATAAAGATAGAGTATTCACTATTATTTCAATGTCAATTTTCAGACTCATAGAAAGAGGAGAAGTTTTGTCACAAGGATGCTCATGTCCATACCCTTGAATTTTGCAAAAAAATTTTATGTATGGGGTTGTTTGTTTTGCATCCGCACCTCAAATAATTTTCTAATAATGGCAACAACCCAAGTTGAAATCTTACTTTGTGGCTCTAATACGGATGAACCAGCCACATGGCTACTTAGACTTCACCAATGGGTATGAGAGCAATCCCAAAATTATGAATGCCACAAGTAACCAAACTTCTCTTGCATTGACCATGATGCCATGGGTACGAAGACTTCCCCTGCATACATGGTTAAAAATCCAATCACGATGATTTAACCTCAATAATATCATCACTTAGTCTATCACAAGGAAAATCTCATCGATTAAAACTAAACTAAAGTAGCAAACTAAGAACAAAGTAACTAATCTATACAAATGTGGACACCATCAAAGTAACCAAATATTACAATCCTAATAAAACTAAGAATTATCCAACAGAGAAGTAAAATATACAGAAATATCAATAATACATGACCAAATAAAATGAATAAGGAGACACCCCCAACTAAATGAATAGCAATGTCCCCATTAAATAAATAATTAAGGATAAAAGAGATAAAGGTACTCCCTAAAACCACATCAAGGCTGATTTCGCTCTCGAATTCTGCATTATCACTACTCTCCTCATGACTAGTCCACTCAGTTGGGGCCTTATCATCACTCTCTACCCAAGAGTAAGGAATTATATCTCAGGGTTTTAGGATCTTCTTAGACCCTTCACCCCCTTCCACATTTTGATAAGGAACTCATCCCTCTTTTTCTCTATTGTAACTATTTTTTCATGATCAATGCAAAGGTTGCGGTGTGAATCCACCAAAGAGGAGTAGTCTTTCTCAAGCTTAGCCTGGTATCCTCTTACTTATTTTGGTCCTCACTGTACTTCTCATAATTGGTATGTGACACATATGAATTATGGGTGGTGGAAGGCTCTCCCGGTCCTTGGGGAAAACTAGACACAAGCTCCCTGATGGCTTTAATATCAACTCTAATCTCCTCAAGAGATCTAGTAGTGGTTGGCCTATGAGACTTAGGCTCAATACATGTTGGATTTTCCAAGTCAATCATTTGGTTCTTTCCTTTGCTAGGTGTGCCCTCTCCTCCAATCCTTAAGGGCTAGTAGGAGCATATAGATACACCCATGTATCACTAGCATACTCTTCAACCCCCTCTCTCCTGCAAAGCTCAATAATCAAAGATGGGAAGAAGAGATGTGTACCACATTGGTTCTTGAAATGATCCATTTCTTTAACCACAAGCTGACCAACATACTAAGAGATCCCATATAGAATGCAAGCAACCATCTGAGAATGCAATTCAAGGATTTTTATCAGGTTAGTGCAACAAGAAACTCAGATACAAATGATGTGCAACCATATGCGATCCTCAGAAGTGAAGTCATTCATAGAGATGTTGCTTTTAGTATTGGTCTAAGAGTCTTCCTTTTTGGGGCATAGCCGTTGCACCAACCAACTCCTTGATTTACACCTCTTTGCTTTGAACACACCTATGTCTCCATGTTTGAGCCCATAAACGTCATTGCTTTTCTTAGCCTCAACTTTAACTGGTTTGCATAAAATCTTGACAATCACATTGAACGGGTCTAAAAAAGACACTTCACAGATATTGGCATAAAATTCATGAACCCATTGTCCATTTATAAAGTATGGATCTGGGGTCAACCACTGCCACCCTATGCTTCCAGTTTGTCATGAAATACTTGTAGTTTCTTTGGCACATTCTCCAAGAAAATTCCTCTTTTGGGGGGAAGATTTTTCCTTAACATGTCACTGTAATAGTGAGTGTGGTACTCAGGTGCCCTGAATCAGATGTGATCACACTTATCCATAAGGTTGTCCTGAAAGCACTAGGAACCCATTATATCAATCAATGACCTTTTAACATGCAAACTATACCATATTGCTCATTGATGCTCATTGGAATAGATGCTCGGTGGCGCTAGGTTATAAATTAGAAGTGCAGGAATCTTGGCATGGTAGAAAACAAGCCCCAGATACCGCAATCACGACCCATAACTGCATTAGTGTTGTTGCAATGTCATCTGACCCCGGTCGTGATACCTGAGGCTGGTTTTATGTCAGCTTCTCAGTTGGGTTACTAGCATACTCTACAATATGGATTTATAGGGAAAAAAATTGAGCAATTCTAATAAGTGTTTGAGTACGCCCTTTAAAATGTAATTACCCTATTGAAAGTACATTTGGGAAATGTGTCAAAGGCGTTGTGCGCACATCTTTTTTTTCTATATTTTTCACACAATATTGGTTATTCAAGATGTCCCACTTGTGTGCACACCTTATTTAAGCAGCTAACATCACACCACACCAAGTATGATAATATGGAAGTCATAACAATCAAAACTTTAGTCCCTCTCTTAATAATGCTTTCTAGGGCCTATTTTTAAAAATAAAAAACACAGATTCATAACACTTACCAGAGTTATTATGCAAGAAGGGTGCAAGTATGTTTTTTGATATCTCATAAACATTGCCAGAAACTATCCCAAATTAGAGAGTACAATCCTTAAAGGGAGTGTGAGGGAAATGAGGGGTTAAATGATTGAAGTTGCCGCGATCACAGTCTGGTGGATGCAATTACGGACACTCACATCACTGCGGTAGTGCTTGGGGACCGCGATCACAGTAACTGAGAGTAGTTCTACTTCCTTGTTTTCCCCTGTTCAACTGTTTAATCAATTTTCATGAATTTTTCCCCTGATCAATTTTCAATACAAAATTACACACTTTCCCCTTTCCAAGCTCATCTAATGTACTCCATAGTTCCACAAATGCATGGGTTATTCATATGCAAAAGAGAACATCTATCCTACAAAAAACATAACAAAAAAACTACGAGCTACTCTCATGGAATTTGTGGGTTAACTCTCACCTAGTACCTCAGTTATTGCCGTGGCACGATGTCATCCTTCCTTCATTCTCAATGTGGGTCTTCAAACCCCTCCTCAATTACCTTTTTATTTTCAACATCTACCACAAAAACTACTTGAAGCCCCGCATTTTATTTCTTTGACTTGTAAATATTGAAACAGACTTCAATCTCATGCACCGTAAATTTCATCTCCCCCATATCTAGATTGATAATAGCTCTCCCGATGGCCATGAAAGGATGACCAAGAATGATAGGTACCTTTTGGTCTATTTCACAAATCAAGGACAAGATTCCCACTTGCCTTTTGATTGAGTGGTCCACCATTAAAAGTCGCATCAAAGTTGGTGTAGGGTATCCAATCTGATCTTTTTGTAGATGACAAAAGGCATTAAGTTGATGCTCACACCAAGGTCACATAGAGCTTTTGCAAACTCATGTGTACCAATTGTATAAGGAATGGCGAATGATCCAGGGTTATCTTTCTTTCCTTAACCTTACAATCTATGATAGCGCTACACCCATGAGTGACCTCAATGTTCTCACCTTCAATAAGTTTCTTTTTGGACATCAACTTTTTCATCAACTTAGCGCATCTTGGTATCTCTTGGATTTCCTCAATAAATGGGATATTTATCGATAAGTTGCCAAGGTTTTCCATAAACTTTCTAAATTTGTTACCTTTCTCTTTTTTATTCAATCATTGAGGAAATGGGGGAAGAACTTGGATTGTGGGCATTGCTTCACTTTGTGACTTTTTAATCACAACCATTTCTTTATGACTTTCATCTACTTCCTTCACATCATTTCCTTCTTTACTTTGAGGTAACACCTCTTCTGCCTTTACTTTGGGAATTTACTCAATCAAGTCTCCTTTAAAGGGTTCATCAAGGTTCTTTCCACTCTCTGTGACAATTACTAGAACTTGGGCTTCATTATTTAGATTAACAATCATTTCACTAGGGAGTCCACCTCTAGTCCTAGCATTTAGTTACATGGAGATTTGACCATCTTTGGTCTCTAATTGCTTAATAGAGGTGGAGTGAGATAGCACAATTTAGGAAAGTTAAGAAAAGTCACCTTTAAACACACAGACCATTTTGTCTGTACATTCCACTCTATTCAATATTCTTTCTAACGTATCCTTGGTTTTAAATTTCTTAGGGTCAATTGCACTTGACTTCTTGGCCTTAGCTTGATCATGAGGGGGAACATACCAGTCATAATCGCGTTCCCAATCTCTCTAATCTCTATCCCTCTCGCAATCTATCAAACCTTGGCTCTTACCTTGCCTTTGATAGGCGAGAAAGGAACACTCCGAGTAGATAGCCAATTATCGTATTTCCTCATCAAAATTCTTTGTTTTTTCATCATCTTCATAAGATTTGGATGCTATGATATTTACCACTTTTGCGAGTGCACCCATAACATGCTTTGTCAAGAGTTAAAGTTGGGTCATTATTTTTGCCACGTTATCCTCTTTTTCTTCATTCAACTTTCTTTTCTCATTATCGACCATGAAAGTAGTAGAAAATAACTTGGGAGCTTTGGTTTCTTTGGTATGCCAACCCCTATATTGGTTTGACACTTCTTTAATCAATAGAAAGGTTGCATGGTGGTGCAACTTCACTAAGGACCACCCGCCACATTATCAACCACCATTTTGTTTAATGGATCTATGGCATGATAGAAGATCTCAAGAAGAATCTTCTTCGGGACTTCATGATTTGGGCATCAAGCTAGCTTACCATTAAACCTCTCCCAAACTTCAAACAATAGCTCTCCATTCATTTGTCAAAAATTCACAATCTCATCCCGCTTTTGAAGCATTTTTTATAGTGGGAAATATCTATCAAGAAACACCGTAGTAAGTTTTTCCCAAGATGTGATTGAGCCGGGTGGAAGTGAGAGAAGCAATAAAACCACCTTGTCCATTAGTAAGAATAGGAAAAGGCAAAGACGAATGGATTTTTGAGTAATGTGTGCTATATTAAACATCTCACACACTTCCATGAAATTCTTCAAATGGAAATTTGGGTCCTCAAAGGCGTTACCCCAGTACATTCCTTTCATTTGTAACATGTGGATGATGATAGTCACATGAAAAACTCCGTTCTCATTAGTTGGTGGGATACAGATTACAATTGTTTGTCCCGCTTTATTTAGTGGGCCCTCATCATCTAGATGGGCATCAAACGGGCCCATATTGCTTGTGCAATCACTCATTGTTCTGTTAACACTTTGATTGTCTACAAAAGATCAAAAATAGAAAATAAAGTAAATTACACCACCCCAGGTATTCCCAAGCAAGAATCCACCGCACAACTGAAAACTATTTTCCACTCCCTGGTAATGATACCATTTTATTAATGCTCAACTCACTGCTATGATTGAGGGGCGAGGCGATCACTGTCAATAACTTAACTATAGTTGGGGTCGAATCCAAAAAAAGAAAATTATAAATTTCAAGTCCTATGGTTTCTCTAAAGGTTACCCGAAATGATAATAAACAAGACATGTGAAATAAAATGGGGGGATTGGTTTGTAACAATATTCGATTACCAAGGAACGAACATGACATTTTTGATTTAAAATTAAGACTAGAGAGGATCTTGGAATTATGTCTACCTAAAGATAATGCATGTCGGTTGATGATGGTTTAGCAGGAAGATTAGTTGTTGACCAAAGGATAGACTAGGATGAAAGTCATTGTAGTCAATCTTTTAATAAAACTACAATGATTTCACCCATTGGCTCTTTCGAACACCTAGCAAGTGTGCAATTCGTAATCACCCAAAACCTCAATCAAGCATCCCTATTCCTAGGATGATGTTGTTGACATAATTTAAACTTCCAATACGCTAATTTCTAAGATTGCAATAGGTAGTAAGCTCAATTGTCAACCATTACCTTGTCCCCCTATATCCCTCTTTCAAGGATGTTATGTGTTACCTTAAGTTCACTTTCAGCCCTCTTTCAAGGATGATGAAGGGTTTTTAGAGTTTGGGGTTTTCACCCATCAAAATCAAATTCCAACACATTAACCAAAGAAATGGTGGAATCCATATTCAACAACTAAAAATCATTCAAACACAACAACACCTACACACAATTACACTTTAGTTCAACATAATCCCAAGACTAAATACTTAGCTACTCATGAAGAAAGTAAAGAGAGACATACCATAAAGATTATCAAAAAC
>JAPEIP010000009.1:90436145-90502807 GCA_026120095.1 Capsicum chinense
TGGGGGCATGTCCCAACTGGATGTTCTTACTCTTTTGGTTAGACATTTAGTGGTACTGCTATGGGTTAGAAATGGCGGGATCGATATTAGTGTCAGCCTTAGCATTGGAGTTGGTATTGGGGCTGATACTGATTAACGATATTATTGTTTGTTCCATTGTATTTCATTTTGGGTTTGATAAATATTATGTTTTCGAACTTGTTTTGTTTTGTCCTGGTTTATAGCCCTTGTTTTGGTGTTGGTTTTGTTTGGTATGGTGGGACGGTTGGTATGGGATAGTTGGACTCAGTTGGGTCGGTCATGGTTGTGATCCTATCCCAAAGTCAGTCCTTGTCCAGTTATTCTATCCAGTTATTCTATCTTCATATTTGTTTGGTACTCAGCCGCCTCAAGGTATGCTAATGGTGGTTGGGTTTGGTAGTAGGGGTGGTCCCCGATCCTGGTTGGACTTGAGATTCTCATTACGACAAGGCCCCCGGTCGGATCGTCTCGCCAATCCAACCAACCGATATATACCTTGAGTCGGGTAAGTTTTGACAATATAACAAGATAGAGTAATTTATAATTCAATGATTTTGGGGATAGGTCCATGACCATGACCAACCCAAACAAGTCAAACCCTCCAATACCAAACTACCAACCATAACATAAACAAATCCATATCTATTCCATAACATATCCATACCCACAGTTGTCTATACCAACCCTCTAAAAAATCCAAGAATATCTTATTGGGACATGCCCCCGACCAATGCCAAAACCAATATCCAAGTCTAAAACCATAAAGACAGAAGAAAACTCAAACCAAGAAATGGTGCCTTCTGAAGTATGAAAGCTCACCACTTTAAGTCAACACAAGTTGTACCCAAATTCAAGTCACTGAGCAAGAGGTGTGATAGTATGACCAGTCCCTGCATCGTATGGGGATATAGTGTCCAAAGACGGTTAGCGGTTAGAGCGCTATCATGTAACTCAAGGATAAGGATAACATAATGCCAACAGTTCAAAATCAATTAACAAATGCACATAACCAATAAAATACAAATATATACATATATACCATGTCGGGATAGGGAACAAGATTAGCATAAACTTTGAAAACATTAACCTGTGTTATGTAGCCTTACCGACATATACTAAGGCTCTCACAGGCTTTATGAGCCCAGCTCTTCCTTAGCTGGAAGGGCCACAGTGCGTGTAGCCGCACGAACCAAAGAATATCAATAACTATATATGCCTATGTGGGGGACTCAAACATCCCGACATAATCAAGGTGACTCAAGAATCAATACATGTATAAGGGTGAGTCAAACCTCCCATTCATATATTCATTCGGGGGACTTAAACCACCCGATCACAAAGACACCCGCACTAGCTAGTGCGCTTTCCACTGTTAGTCCTTCAGACTCCACTTTCATGACCCGATTAAACATCTCTCTTTAAAGCCCAATTTAAACCCATCATTTCACTTACATAACCATTAGGCCAATTACTTACCAAATACAATTCGTTTGTATCATCATACAAACACCATTTGCAAGCGTACAACATGTCATTACCATTATCAATCAACCAATCATTTTTTTAACTTTAGGACTCGAACTCATTGTCTAACAAAGACACTAATTCAATTCAAAGTGTAGGAACTCAAACCCTTTTAGCTGATTAAACCACCAAGGTTACCATTCAAATTATTACATGGCCAAGAAGGCCTTCACAAAACCATTTACCAACCATTCATATTCATTTGGCCAATGCCATAGTTTAAAACACCATTTAACATATGACTAGCTCATACTCTTCGATATTTTCACAAACACATTGAGGGCATACCATTACCAACACCAAAACTAAGGTAAAAATCATCAAGTTTAGGGTTAACCATGACACAATTGTTAAACCATAATTACCAAGCACCCATATGTGCAAAACCATCATTAAAACATGCATAAACACAATTTAAACCAAAAGTAAACAACACTCAATAATTCACAACAAAAACCTCAACATAGGTTATCAAAACCACCATTAATTAATCATAAACAAAGCTTTATACACATGATTTTCATAAACTAAAAATAAGGGAAGAGTCGCATGCGTTATTCACAAATATTCAATAAAAGAACTTGACTCTTGAATCTCTAGATGAACACCTTATAGAATCCCTAGCCCAATCTTTAAGAGAGACTTTAGAGAGGATTTTGAGAGTATTTTAATTCTTCAAAGTGTGTTATAAGTGACCACTAAGTGTTATAAGACGTAAGGTCTTAAGGGTTTTGGAGTAGGAAATATCAAAAGTACCCTTAGCTTAAAAGTTGTGAAATGAACGAAAGTGGGTAATGTTTGGGTACCTCACTTATACCCAATTATACGAGTAGTACCCCTAACTCGTACTCTAGGCAGTACCTCAAAGGCTTGACACTGTTAATCATATGATTGTCCTACTCTTCTTGTACCATCTCCATACGACTCGTATGGAGTTCAGTCGTACCTTAGACAGTAAGTGACATAGGACACACTGTTTACCATATGACTTGGGCTCCTAATTCCTACCCACATCATACGAATAGTAAGCTCAAGTCATATGGTATCCAGAGAGTTCAAAACATAAGAAATTTCAAAGTGTCAAACTCAGGGTGTTTCAGATAAACGTTGTGCCATGTGTGTGTGAGATAGTATTTAGTTCCCTTTGTGTGTTAAATCCAAAACTTGACTGGTTAGTCTTGCATAGGTTTTAGTATAGTCAGTTAGCAAAGTATCATAGGTCATTTTTTATACTAGTCAACTTTTAGCCTAAGTGACCTCACATGTGTGAATAAGAATCCCTTGATCCCAATTCTTTAGCTTGTATAGGCTATTTTCTTGTTACACTTTTCACCTTCTCATTTTTTTTACAATGAACCTATTTTAGCTCTATTCCTCCTTGGACATTATGCACCTCAACTCAGGCAAATTGCCTAAGTTGGGGGTGGCTATCATAGGGGTGCATAATTTGAAGTGGGTGTGAAGAAGGGCAAAATAATTGAAAATAAAGTAGGGTTGAGTGTCATGGAAAAAGAAAAATAATAGAACAGATAAATTTAAAAAAGAAATTTAAAAAAAAAAGAATAAAAGAAACCACACCCAACCTAAATGTGCGATAAAAGAATAAAAAGGGAGAAATGAGGGTGGAATAAAAGAAATTGGTTGAGTAGTGGACCCCAACATATGTGTAGTGCTAAGGAGGATTAGTTACTAAATATCCATATGTATCATACCAGCCCCCAAACCTACATTACAATCCGAATAAAGTCTTATAGTGATCCTAAACTGACTTTCTGAAAGGTTAGGTAAAGAAAATAAAGGCAAGCCTATGGTATTTAATGTGCATTAGTGTAACTTCTCTTGTGAGTGTGAGTGTCTACCGTCCATGCATTAACATGCATGATTTCATATGAGAGAGCGGGAAATCTTTGTTGTGAGGCCACATGGATTGTATTGCTAACTGCTTACTTGATTGGGTAGGGTAACTTGTATATATGCATGGTTGTTTCTTACTAATGTAATGTCATCTCTTGATTTCCTTGTGTCACATTTTTGGGCTTCGTCGATACACACAGTTGGTTTTGAAATGTTAAACTAGGAGATGGTAATATGTTTTGAGCTAAATTTGATGATTGACTTCCATAGGTATCTTAGCTTTATCTTGGTTAAGCATCATCGTGTTATTTTGTTATGTTTTGTTTCCTGAGGATATGCAATGTTCTAAGTTGAGGATCTTAATGTGTTATGGATTCATAGCACTTATTATACTTAAACTCAGAAAATGTGTTTGTACTTAAGGCTATTTTGTTGGATTTGATGTGTTTTTGAAGTGATTTTGTAGGAAACTAGGTGTTGGAAGCTTACCGAAACAAAACAAAATGAAAAGCCGAAAATTGACCACTTATTGAGGCACTTACGCCTCGTAGGTACCACCTACTAGGAGTAGGTGGGTCTATAGGTATCATAAAGTGATTTCCAGAGAACAAATTTTGGGCCACCTGCTACGGCTACCCACTTATATTCGTAAGTGCCACCTACGGCCAGGTGCCACCTACGGCCCATAGGTGGCCACCGACACTATTTTCCTGGATCATTTCGAAGTTGTTCCTTAGGGTTTCCAAGTAACCTAAACCGACTCCTATGCTATTTTTAGTCATTATTATGTACGTTTAGTTAAGTTTTTCTCTTTTTCTTAGGATTTGAATTCTAGGGTTTCCTTGTAATATATAAATACCCTTTAGATGTTGTTTTGGTTGATATAATTTAGAGATAGGCCCTTTTAAGGCTAAGCTTACATCATTCACAAGGTTTTTTTTATTCTAAGATTGACTTGTGATCTTGGGATCTTATTGTTTTTGGTTTGGTTTTTGTTTGTTCTTTAATTTGAGACTTTTGAGTTTTTTTCTTTCATTATTGTGAGATTGATTCTGTAATTTTTTCTGTGAATTCCATGAATTATCTTGCAACTATGAGCAGCTAACTCCATTAGATAATGTTGTGCGAACCTTGGCGGATTAAATAAGTAGAGGAACGGCCGAGTTATTCTAAATAAAGATTCTTGCATACTTGTGGTTTTTCTGAGTTAATTACTTTCTTAACAGTGGCCAACGTTATGATCCTTTATGTATCCATTACGAACCCAAGAGGGAGGTAGATATTGGGAAAAGGAGATCAGGCCAGTGATTCTAAGTTAATTGCTAAAATAAGCTTTCCTGGGCTATCTAATTAAGACAATTAACCTCTATCTAATCAACTTGAGATCGAAAGGAGATAGTTAAAATTGGGGTCCAAGGCAACGGCTAGTAAGTCAACACTCTGAGACCGAGAGGATATGAGCGAAATTCACCAAAATATGTTGAGAGGTGGATTAGCTCTAGAATGTAGATTTAGGCTAGGATTACCCTTGGTCCAAGTTTTGAGACTTTTGAACTCTTTTTGGGCTATTGGGTGGAATTTGATGAAAAATAGTGGTGGTGGGATCCACCTTTTATTAAAATAATCTCGAATGAAAATTTTGATGGTTTTGTTGAGTATGAAATATTGAATTTGGTAGGGTAGCAGAGTTCATTTGCATGCATAGGGTTGCAAACGAATTTCGAGCATCCAATCGAAGTTTGTTGGGACATAAAATTTTGTTAGTTTTTCAAAACTTGGTCCAGCTGCTTAAGTGACTTGGGAGCTACTTTAGCAGCTTGGTGATGCTTTAGTGGTGCTTGGCTAGATGACTGAGGGCCACTTAAGCAGAGGCCGCTTAAGTGATCAGGTATCGCTTTAGCGGAATCTCATATCTCCAGTACCCGACGCTTTAGTGATCATTGGCCACTTTAGCGGCATTCACTTTAGCAGCTAAGAGACCACTTAAACAGTCATTATTGGGTCTATATACTTTTTCCATGCAAATTTCATCCATTTCAAGTTCCCTTTTCTTCATTGATGATCCCTTACGCTTTGAAGAGCATGGAATTGATAAATTAGAGCTGGGGAGAAGTAGAAGATGTTAAGGTAACCTTTTCCCCGTCGTCATTCCATAAGTCTTGCCCTAATTCTTCATTAAATTCTCAATTTTTTTCTCTTACTTCATTATCTCTTGATGCTTCCTTTAAGGACCTCGTGACAATTTCAGTTTTAAAATCCCATTTATGGGCCCACAAGCCTATTCTTTACCTGATTTTTAGCTCGAAATTTTGTATTGCAATATGGATCTCGTTTTACTCATATTAATGTCTCAATGATAATTTTGATAGCGCAACTATCTTTTTTATTTTTGGATTTATTAAAGGAAAAATAAATTCTAAACAAAAACATGGTTCTGACTTCATAAATGATTTCAAGAAAAATTACGGAGTCGCCACATAATTTTTATAGAAAACTTAAACAAATCTCAAAGGTTCAAAAACATAAATAAACTTTTCAAAATTAGGGAGAATGGGTAAGTATTCAATTAACACCCTAAAAAGAATTTTAAGGCACTTTGGAGCACCCATTTAAGATGATTTGACCAAAGACAATTTTGACTAACTTTAAAAAGTGGCTAACTTTGCAAAAGGAACAGTTTTACGAAAATATCAAACTTAGATTCAAGAAATATTTGAAATGGCACTATTTCATTCAAATCCAAATAGTCCATGTTTTAACTAAAAATTAACTTACGAGGGAAAATTTAAATAAATTATACATTTGACCCAATTTAAGGAAACAAAATCCATTTTGATTTTTTATAGTCGATTTTAAAAAAATAAAATCTGAATTTTGAAGATAATACACTTTAAATGGAAAAAAAACACTAAATCAAAATAAGTAAGAAACATTTAACCAATTATGAAAAAGTTTAGACTTCTTTTTAGAAGAAATCAATTCAAAAAAACCTATTTCTTGTTTTTTGTTTAAAAAATCCTCTTTAGCCTAAATGAGACTAAATGACACATGAATGAAAAGAATGTCACGTTAATGCAAAAAGACTTGTTTTCCAGAAGATTAACATAATGTCCTTCTTTACTATATCTTTTAAACAATGTAATTAAATAAGGAAATTCAAATAAGTAAAGAAAGGAAAAAATAAGATAAAATAAAAATGACAACACCTTAAGTAATTTATCTACATTAAGAGATCATTCTGTATAGTGTACAAGAATAGTGCAAAATATGATGTATTAGTAATGCTTGTTTTAATTATACTTATATTCTTCTTTTGCAATGTTTCGTTTGATGTATTATTTTCTTTTGCAATGTTTCGTTTGATGTATTAAAAATAAGATGCTTTGTATAATTTTTATAAAAAAAAACTTGTTTAACAAAAATATCTTCTCCACTTTCTTTCCAGTAAAACCCCAACCAACAAATTGAAGCCCTGTGTATTCTTCTTCCCTCTCTCCTCTTCACTGTTTTCTACAGCGTCTATGTATTTTTCTTCTTGTGTTTTCTTCACTGCTCTTTACGTATGAGTCTGTATAATTTTTTTCGTTTCTTGTGTTTCCTCTCGTGTTGGCATACACCATGCCTGCTAATTGAAATTGAATCATGATTGTAGATTCGAATACTTTGTAATGGAGGGTAAACTGGTGCTTAGACAAAGGTTTAGCCGGAAAAAAAAGAAAAAGAAACTGAAAAAACAAGAAAAAATAAACAAAGCAAAAACTTGAGAAAACTATAATAACCAATTTCCTATGGCATAAAAGATTCTAAAGATATTCTACTTTACAACTTTTTTATATTATTTACAATATTCATTTTCCAGTGAAATGGGCCATAAAAGATTCTAAAGATATTCTACTTTACAACTTTATTATATTATTTACAATATTCATTTTCCAGTGAAATGAGTATATGGAACAATAATGGAAAAGGAATGGGCAAAAAATGAGGGGAAAATCAGTAATTTAATAAATTAATTCATGTGTTGAAAGATTTGTATTATTAATACATATAAAAATGGTGGTATTAGTTATGCATAGCATAATACACAATAGAGTGCAGAATTAATGCAAACATTAGTAATACATTGGTTGAAAAAGTATACAAAACGAGATATTAGCAATGCATAGAACTAATGCATGCATTAGTTTTTTTTATCACACTATCAAACGACCCCTAACTATAATTAAATAAAGTTAGAATCATAGTCACAAATAAATTACAAGGAAAAATAATAAAAAAAGTGTTTGGATTGGAGTTTTTGGCCCATTTCTGCTTCTGGTCCAAATTAGAATAACTTTTGGTCTTGTATATCATTTGTATATCAACAGCCTTTTTCCCTGCGTTTTTGTATATTCTAGTGAATACACCGTATACTAGTGTGGCAACCTGCATATTTTGCTTCCATTTTTCATATATACCATATAAAAAGCGTATATCTGCTTCTTTTCCTGTGCATATTCACTATCTACCAAGGTATATCTGCGTATATAAGCCCTATTTCTTGTATATCAGTTAATTCTTTGGATTTTGATGAGTCTTAAGTCAATGGAGATTGGATTTAACCCAACAGAATGTGAGAGATAGAAGTCTGAGGGACTCGATGAGGGAGTTCATGCATAGAAAAGATAAGGATCAGTAAACAACGAGTAAATGACTCCACACGCAACATAATATACACAAATTGTAACTACCTCGCTTTCAAGTTTTTGAACTCCTAAAATCATGTCTTTTATTAGACCAACCAAAATGACCACCATCCTTCAAACAAGAGAATCCCAAAGACGAGATAATATTGGCAATTATTCAGGCATGAACCAACAACTCGTAGTATGTGACATTAAATTGCCATATTCTGAAACTATTTAATCAGGTTTTGCCAAACATTAAGGGGTGAAATAACTGATATCCTATTGCATGTCCTTCCCCAAATAATTTATCTTCTCACAGGACATAGTTTATGATAAATACGAAACCTTACTAGGCAAAATAATCACGTCTCACTACAGCTTATCAGTCATGGTTGAACAATTGGTTTCCATGTTAATTTCTGAAAGAAAAAGGTAGTTTTACCGTAAAGGAGATTTCCAGGAAACAAATAAAACTAAAATAAATCAGTCACTAAGCTCCATTGCATTTAATTAAACAAATTAAGGGACATGTTTACTTAAATACAATAGTAGTAAAAGTTTATCAGGTTTTGGAATGCTAAACTATGACCATACTCAAGCTTATAGACCAAACATAAATAAAACTTGTCACTTAAAATACACAAAGGTGTAACCAACTCCAAATACAGGTCATTGGGAGTTTATATACTAAGCATAACATTAAGACTGCTATGTTTTGAGAATTCATTTAAGATTGAGGGTATTTTCTCCCTCACCCCGGCTAAAAATATTACCCCAAACAGGGACATGTCATAACAAACCAGAATTTCTAAACCATATTATGAAATGTTCTTTCCAGATTTATCAATAGGTCAAAAAATTTATGAACTGATATATTGGACAGGGGCCTAAAAATGTAGAAAAGAAAAAGAAAGAGGTTGCATTGGATATTGGACTGTTGTCCTTTAATTGACACTACCGAGGGACTAAAAATCACACTAATTGTGTTTCCTTTCACCAATCCTATTTTAACTAAGTCAAGAAATGATTCATGAGCATTTTAGGGAAAAAATCAAATTATCATCAACTTCTTCCCATGGACTTACTGACTAGTGAAGGTAAAATAAGACCATTCAAATAGGCAGTATTTGGGAACACAATAAGAATTATTAAACAACTAATTTATAGCAGACCTAAATGACAGAAGACGAGATGGATAATCATAGATCACTAGTAAAAAACTAGATCGTACAATAACACACATAAGGCGATCTTCACTAGAAAAGAAGAACATCAAACAGAGCTCAGGTAAGAATATTAGAACAGAAATTAGAGTGAATGATACAACCACTCACAAATTAGATGAGTTAATCGACAATTCTTCCAAGTAATATTTGCACATATTACCCCTTTTTGTAGCCTTAAAGAAAATTGAACAATCCACATATTCTTTTAGACAAAAAAAATGATAAAGAACATAGAAACAATCACATTTCTACTACAGAAATATAGAACCAAATGAAACAATGTAGATTACTGACCTTTTTCGAGGTAGTGAATCAAGACAACTAGTTGCCGGGTTGAGTTTCCACACACTTGACTCTTCTCCAAAAAAAAAAAATTCAAAGGATGCAGAAGAAAATTTTGAGTAAAAGGAACCAAGAATATAGAAAATTTTAAACTTAAGGATGTAGAGATAACTTAGGGTTTTTTTGGATTGAGGTTAATCAATGAATAGGAACTACGAGAATTTTGAAGTTATCAATGGGGAATTCCAACTTTTTAAAAACCTCTAAAAATGGAAATCAGCACCATCTATTTATACTTAAGAATGAAAGTTTTAACTTTGAAGAATGGCCGTTTGGAAGGAGATGAGAAATTGACTAAAAAGGATGAAGAAAAAGATTAGTAAGAGGAAAACACATCCTCTGAGTCTCATATTTGAACGGATGGCCTTTGATTAAGATTAGATTTTTGGCAAAAAAAATAAAGAGTTCTTCTAAGCCAAAGTCAATAATTGAAGCTCCAGGTCTGTTAGATTTCAGAGATGGAGAGGAACATATTTTTTGCAGCTTGAAATAAGAGATGCAATGATAACCCAATAACACGCAAACTCGGTAGATTTCTCGTAAGGGTAGGTGAATACGAAAGTGTGGTTAGGTTTAGGTGTCTGGTCTATAGTTCTTGACTTTGGGGAGATGTAGCAACATATTATTGATTGGGGAAAGAGGAGAGAAGGAGAAAAAAGAGTGCTTTGGTTTTTGGAAAAAATTGAAAGAGGGGTACATTGGTTTTTTGAGGTCTGGTGTGTGCGTTATTGTTGAGTGAATAGGAGAGGAGAAGAAGGAGAAGGTGGGCCGAATCAGCAAAGCTTTTGGGCTTGGAATGATCCATTAAATGGCCGACAATTGAAGAAATTGGGGTTCGGATGACATCAAAATAAACAATTAAGGATTTGGACACATTAAAATAATAAAAAAAGACAACTCGATGCACTAAAACTACAGTTATGCGCGGTGTTCGGGAAAGGGTCCCACCACAAGGGTGTATCGTACACAGCCTTACCTTGCAATTCTGCTAGAAGCTGTTTCCAAGGCTTGAACTCGTAACCTCCTAGTCACATGGCAGCAACTTTACCAGTTACTCAAAGGCTCCCCTTCACATTTAAATAATAATACGGTCAAATTAGTTTAAGAATGGACAAGATTGAACTTGAATAAAGATGAATTGAATTTCATTTTAATTAATTGATATCTTTAACTCTAGGAATTCAAAATAACTATTTTATAAATTCAAATTATTTTATTCCAACTCAAGAAACCGATTATGCAACTAATTTTAAATTTTAAACCGATTTTGAGGTAAATAAGGTGTTCTTCAATTTAAGAATGGTTTTCACTCAAAATAATTCTTAAAATATTTTTTTAAGAAAAATACATATAATTCTATATAATTAAATACAAAAAATACATATTCAATTTGATAATGACAAAGACGGCCTTCGATTAATTTAAAATCACTAAATTTTATAAAAATAATTATTTCAAAATTGTTCAAAGTTTGAAGCAGCACTAAATTAATTCAAAACAAGGAGGAAAAAAATGAGTGTCAATGGTGATTTCATTCGGAGATCATGGAATAAAGATGAGCAGATCATGGACAGGTTTGAGACTATGATTAGGTATTAAGGTAGGCTACGGTATACTCTTCTCTGATAGATTGTGTACTATATAGATTGCATTCTAGGTGGGGATTATAGGATAGGATTAGGTCTAGTTGTGCTAGTATTTGTCTTGTTTAAAGGATTTAGTATAGAATAGTAAATTGAGCCTTAGCCTAAAATAGTTGTCATAGCTTTAGCATACTGTTAAGCATGAATAGTTATGTACACGGCTGTAGGTTGATGGCTGGTAATCCTTAGTATAGGAGTTGGGGTAGTACTTATACATTTTGATAATATTTCTTGGTTAAATTCACCTGGTATAATGATGTCTCTCGTTGATCCCACTTCTCACTTTCTACCTATACTTATATACTCTTATTTTTCTATATATTATATTATTGGGCCCTAAGTCTTGGTTATGAAACCATGGACACCAGGTTAGTTCCCTATGCTTTAAAAGGAGTTGTGGCTTAGTTTATAGATGCTTAGTCTCTTACGTTTTCTTTGCTTGGATTCTGATGATGGAATGCATGCACTGTTCATATTCTCATGCTTATTTATCTAGTTAAAATCCCTTTTTGGCAGAATTTTGGCCCGTTTTCCCTTAGGCTTGTATATGGTCAACCTTTAGCACTAGACTTAGCTCTTTTGAAGCCTTGGGATGGGATTGAGAAACCTTAGTCTAGGTTCGGGTAGGTGTTTTCCTTAGATTTGATTATTAGGGGTTGGCAGTGGACCTCATTTCCTTTTTTCGTATAGAATACTTCAAATAATTCTCCTTTAGGATTTAATGGGTTTATGGCTACTTCATTAGGCTATTACTTTGGGTTTGGGTTGACTTAGACTTGATAGCATACCTATTTCGCTTCATTGCCCTTGGGCAGGGCAGTAACTAATCTTTGACCCCACCCCTTGAACTAGGAATTAGAACCCGACTGGACTTGGAGGATTTGACCATCTAAGAGTGAATTTTATAAATAAATTCAATCTATCTCATCTCAGAATACTACATAAAAATCAATCTAGTCCATACTCCATAAGAGGGAAAGTAGTAATACACTGAATGCTAGGAGCTCACCCCAAATCTCTAATCCATAGCTGCTCCATATGATGCACACAATAATGGCGAGAACTTGCACTATAGTCTGTAGGCTATAGAAGTGTGGTATGAGTACCAAATATATGGTAATCAGTAGGCAACTGCCAACGAAGCTCCAAAGATAGTGAAAAATATAAATAACATGCAAAGCAGGAATATAAACTACATGCAACTATCTAGGAAGCTAATCTTAATAAGGCTAAAGAGGCAATAAGGATAAACTAACCTATTCTAGTCGTATTTAGGAACTAAATCACTATACTATCTATCACTAGTAAATATACATATAAGGGTGGAAGAAGGATATATTGTAGTATACAAGACCAAGGTATACATAAACAATATGAATAAACAAAAAAAAGAGGGGTATGCAATAATGCCATAGCTAGATATGTTTAAATATATAGGTATACAAAATAAAATCGAAGGTACAACCTAAGGTAGTCAATCTGACCTCTCTAATAAATCCTAAATAAGTAGCAAGGCTAATATTAGCAAGATCAAGGACTATAGTTAAGTTTCTAACCATGAGTAAACTATCCTTAATATAAAATACCTTAAGAAAGAAAAGGATCAGAATCATACCTCAAATCTCAGTACTAGTCTATAATCAGCCTGCCACAAACTAACCATAATATTAATAATATAGTAACCAACTAGTCTAGACAAATAATACCTAATCAGGCCCCATAAATCAAAAGGTTTAATCAACACTCAGCAAATAAAAACCATAACCCATACTTATGCAACCCACATAAGACTAATAGGTATAAAAACCAAATAATATACTGTTTATAGGCAATGCGCATGCTTGAACGAATGCAAAGTAAATCCATAATACCACAACCAATTCAAGTACCATAAAGTACCTAGTTTAAACACCTTCTCTAACTCCATGACTCACAAAGTAGGACCTATCTCTTTCAAATTTCTAAAATATTATGTTTAGTTCTAAAAGCTCATAAATCATCCATTAAGGTGGTACGATTCCCATTATGCAAGATTTCATTATAAAATTAAAAAGTAGAAAATAAGTCCCCTTTTAGAAAAATAGTAGTAAAACCAAGATTTTAGTTTGAGTAGTGCCACTAACTGAGCATGAATGTACCATAATCTATGCATACCATACAAACTTTCAAAAAATATAATCATAAGCATCTGAGTATCCATAGACTAAAACTGCATCATTTATAAGGATAAAATACTCACTTGGAGTCCAACTGGTATAGAAACCACGACCTCGGGCCCAATAGTACATAACTATCATAATATCAATACTATTAAAACACCTTTGATTTTGACCATTAGAAAGCTTCTTGATTTTGAGCTCACTTGACATCATATGACTTGTGGGTACTAGTCATATGATGTGGTACGATTTAAGGTCCCCCTCTCATATGTTAGTTACTGTAGTTTGAATGGTTTTTGTACAAGGTATGAAAGGATCACACAAGTCATATATTAGTGTACTAGAAGTATGATGTAAACTGTATGATGCTCTATGTCTAGTCTAGAGGATTCTATTTAGCCTAAGGTATGGTTTTTGTGTACTTCTCGTATGATAAGGTATGAGTTAGCCTTGGTGGTTGTATTTTGGTCAGTATGGAGCTCCAAGGTGATGTCTATGGTATGATATAAGGGTACCACTCGTACCCTAGGGTACATTTTAGAGGGTGTGGACAACTCTCCTACGACTATGTTTTTATCTTTTAAGCTGAGGGTATTTTGGACATTTTTCACCCTAAAACCCTAAAGTCCCCCATCTTAAAAGATGTTGTCTTTCAGATCATGCCTTAACGACCTGAACATTACCAAAACTCATCCATCCCAACTAAGGCCAATATTAGTGGAATATTTTCTACTCATGGAATCCATACTTGGTCTAGGGTTCTAGTCCCTGGTTGTCCTGGAGTTCCACTGGTTCCCTCTAGTCCTCTTCAAGCTAATGTGACAAATCTTGAGTTTCGTCAGTCGATTCATATGATTTCTCAGTCAGTAGCTTCTCAGGCTGAGTGTGGTTCATCTACTACTCCAACTTCTCAGGACATAAGGTTTAGCTAGTTCATAAAGTTGAATCCTCCGACTTTAATAGGTGTTAAGGTGGATAAAGATCCTCAGGGTTTTCTAGATGAGATGGAAAAGATTTTTAGGGTCATGCATGCCACTAGTATGGAAAGGGTGGAGTTTGTTGCCTATAAGCTGAAGGATGTGGCATAACAATAGTACGAAGAATAGGACCAGACAAAGGGTGATGATGATGATGATTTTTCTCTATGGGAGAATTTCTCTAATGCATTTCTAGACTACTTCTTTCCACAGGAGTTAAGGAAAGAAAAAATAGAGAAGTTTGTTAATCTGAAATAAGAAATGATATTGGTCAAGGAGTATGACTTAAAGTTTTACTAGTTGTCTCGGTATGCTCCAAAGATGGTGTTTGATATGAGGGACCAAATGCGTAAGTTTGCTTTAGGGTTGTATGTGAGTTTGTTCTTGAGAGTAAGGTGGCTTTATTAATCAAAGACATGAACATCTCTAGATTGGTTATTTATATACAATAAGTGGATGAGGATAAGAAGAGATTAGTTGAGTTTAGTGAGATGTAAGGGAAGAAATTTAGGCCTTTTGATCAAGGTAGCCGAGATAGTGGTAAGTGGCCAAGGAAGAAGTAGGAGAGTTTTGGTTCTTTCTCTATGGCTAGTTCTCCTTACCTAAAGTTGTCGGGTTATCGTCGGTCTCAGTTTGATGGTGGGTTCTGGGCACAGAGTGCCTAATCTCAGGCTAGTAAGGCTTAGTCGGCTCCATGCTACCCTCCTTGTAGATTTTATGGGCGGTCACACCATAGGTTCTGTGAGGAAAGGAAGAAGTGATATTTCTATTATGGTCAGATTAGTCATATGCAGCTTGATTGCCGTGTTAGGATGGCTTTTGGGCATAACAATGTTCCTGTTAGCTTTTCTTCTGCTCCTACACCAAAGGGTGCTGCTTCTACATCTATTTCTGCTTCTGGTAACGGCACTCACAAAAATCAGATATATGCTCTTGTGTCTTGCTAGGATTTTGAGGCGTCCCTCGATGTATTTACTGTTATGTTGAAACTTTTATCCCGTGATATGTATTGTTTACTTGATCCAGGTTTTACTCTTTCTTATACGACCCCACTTGTGGTTGTGATTTTTGTTTTGGTCCCGAGTGTCTGTCAATTTATTTTTCTGTTTCTACCCTGGAAGGAGATTCTATGGTTGTTAAAATATTCTATAAGGGGTGTGTGGTAGTTGTTGGTAGTAAAGAAACTTTTGTGGATTTGATAGAGTTAGATATGATTGACTTTGATGTCCAATTGGGATGGATTGGTTGCATTCATGCTATGCTTCCCTATATTGTCGAACCCATAAGGCTATGTTTAAATTCCCTAATGAGACAATCATTGTATAGGAAGGGGGTTCTTTAGTGCCCAAGGGGAGTTTCATCTCATATTTTAGAGCCGAAAAGTTGATTTCTAAAGGGTGTTTGTTCCAGTTGGTTTGGGTTAAAGATTCTAACTCAGAAGGTTTTTTTTTAATCTGTTACTATGGTTAATGAGTTTCTCGAGTTTTTCCCTGATGATCTTCCTGGTATTCCTCCCAATAGGGAAATTGATTTTGGGATTGATCTTGTTCTGACACTTGTCTAATTTTTATTCCTCCGAGTAGAATGGCTTCGACCAAGTTAAAGGATCTCAAGAAGTAGTTAAAGGATCCTTAGATAAAGGTTTTACCCATCCTAGTGTGTCTCCTTGGGGTTCTCCTGTATTGTTTGTGCATAATATGGATGGGTCACTTCGAATATGCATTGATTATCGTCAGTTGAACAAGGTGACTATAAAGAATAAGTATCCTCTTCCTAGGATCAATGATTTGTTTGATCAGCTTCAAAGTGCAAAGTGTTTCTCTAAGATTAATCTTAGGATGGGTTATCATTAGCTTAAGATTAGGGAACTGGATATCCCTAATACTGTCTTAAGGACCCGGTATGGTCACTATAAGTTTCTAGTTATGTATTTTGGGTTGACCAATGCTCCGACATCATTTATGGATTTGATGAATAGGTTTGATGTTGGGTGTATTTATGTATTCTAGTGTTACTAATCTAGCCTTTTAGCTTTGTTCTGAGCATGATTCCTATGATATATGTGTTCATAAGTATATAAATGATTATTTAAGTTCTTATAATGTTTAATGGTGGTTTCACATGAGTTTTGAGTCAATTTGAGCATTTAGAGTTCAACCGAGAAAACTAGTGTAACTAGCTTTAGCTAGGTGTTTGTCTAGTCTCTTGTGTTGGGTTCTAATATGTTTGAATGAGTTATTAAGGTTTTTATTATGTATTTATATGTGAAACAACTTAATTATAATGTTCAAGGGTCAATTGGATCAAGAAAAGAGTCAAAACATAGGTTAAAGCTCAATATGAATTTAGGATATGCTTAGCTCGTGTTTCTAGTTCATCGTTGAGGATGTTGTGTTGTTTTGAGATCTAAATTGTTTTTTATAATGCTATAGTATGCTTGGATAATGGATTATTATGATATGTGAAGGATATACAAGCTTAAAATCAAGTGGAAACAACTCAAGAAGGCTCAGAATGGCTCAACGAAAGCACAATACAAAAATTAACGTAATTTAGAACCCTGAAATGTATAGGGCGCGTGTGACTAGTGGGAGTGGATAATGGATGCTTGTAAAACATCAATGGATAAATAAGAGGCCTAAACTATTTAATATATGGTGCGTGTAGCTTATAATGAGATTTATGAAGGCTCCGTGACGCATTGAAATCATGGCGAGACACTAGAATTTGACAAATTTTTTAACAATTGTGAACTGGCTTGTCAGCATGATGCGGTGACCACTAAAATCAGGATATTCTGCCAAGAACAATGTGGAAACCAAATCCAAGTGGAGTTATGACTTATATACTATAAATACAACGTCCCAAACACGTTTTTTAGAATCTTGGAACACCCTAGATCACTTGGGACATCATTGGAGGCTACCACAACTTCTTTTTAGGTTTTATCATTCTTTAATTTAGTTTTTCATATGGTTTGTATCATCACTCCAAGGGATTGGATGATGAATATTTCCATTCAAGGCTAAACTCCCTTTCCGGGGTTAAGGCCAAGATCATCAATACTTTTATTTTGAATTAATTTCGTTTAATTTGCTTATCATTATTGGTTTCTTGTTTATTCTTAATTTAACAATTTTAAGTATTAGCTACCCTTAGAATACAACAATTGTCAACCTTTTAATCTCGGGAGAGGGAATAAGGAGATAGAACATGGGAATAAACAAAGTAAGATTTTTATTCTTTTATTAAATAAAGACTTTGAATTAGCGTCTAGGACAGGGATGTACTTAGATGCCTTACTTGATTCAAACGTAGGATGATAGCTTTAAAACATTTAATTGGATTATTACACTCCCGCTCAACAATGTAGTTGTAATTTCCATATTAGGTAAACGATTAGAGGTCGGGAGACTACAATCATGCGATTAATCCTACGAATCAACAATCAAGACAAGCGAATGAACGATTGAAGTTCAATGATGTAGTATGATTGTTATTAAGCTTTAAACCTGGGTTTTTATCCATTGATTGTCCTAAGTCATTACTTTTCCACATTGGTTTAGTTTATTTTAAAATTACAATTCTAAATTATATTTGCTACTCTCTTTAATTAGTTAAACTAGAATTGGATAGTCGACGAATGCAAGTCCATGAGAGATCCATACTTGGGCTTTCTTGAAAGCCACTTTACTACTTGATATTACCACGTACACTTGCGTGTGCGCAGCTAAGTTTTTGGCGCGGTTGTCGGGGACTTATATTTAGACAACTATCTTATTTTTAATTTTTCTATATTGAGTTGTAAATAGTTTTTGTTTAGTTTATTTTTTTCTTTTATTTCTCTTTTTATCATACTTCTCGATATGTCAGCCTGGGATAGATGGATTTCAAGTGATGATGATTCTTGTTGTTTTTATGGGGGACCACATCAAGCGACTTATTTTCCATATTTTTATGGAAGTGCATGGACGGGACCTTCACAATGTGATGTGGATGTTGTAATACCTGTGGAGCAGACTGCAGCTTGGTGTTTTATTTGTGGTCAAAGTGGTCATACTATAGCTATGTGTGTTGTCAATCCCCATTCAGAATTATTTGTGGGCTATGCTGAAAGGCTAAATCATATAAACTACTACAATCAAAAGGGGTTGAATCAATCACAAATTCAATCATGGACCAACCAGCAACAATTTTAGCAGCAATAACTAAACATGCATGCCACAACTCAAATGAGCAAAATGGAAGAGATACAAAAATAACTTTTAGCGTCTCAGGTACAATTCTTGGAAGACATGAAGCACTATCGGAAGACTACAGAGTAAATGGATAATAATCTGGAAGTAGATGTAGAATTGACTTCCCAACCTGTTATAGATGAAATACCGGATAATTCGAGGAATTTTATGTACTCAAAAAATAAAATTGTTGAATAGGTGGAGGAGATACCACTACCACCTTGTATAAATTTGCTAAGTAAAGAAAAATATGAGGAGGATATTAGCTAATTTATGGAGCAAACACAAGAATCGCAACCACTCGATTGTTGTCTTTATCTTGAGACTGAAACTGAGAAGGTGAATAAGAGTGAGGGTGTTGAGGATATTGTAAATTTTGAAGTATGATTGGTTGGACCTCATTCAAAGAAGTTTCCTACATTATGTTTCGATGATATCTTGTATGTGGAATCATTTGAAATTGTGGAAGACTATGAAGAAGAGGAACAAGAACCCTATATACTTGATTTTACACCGGATAAGTAATATAAGAACATACCTCGCTTCAAGGCCAAGTGGTTTACCATGCATCATCCATTACTCAGTTCCTTAATCTTTGTACCACCTCCCTATGAGCGAGGAAAAAAGATGGATGCAATATTGGGGGTGAAATTCATATCCTCAAGGTGAAGGAAAAAGTTGATTGGGTCATACCGCGACACTTAACTAGGCGCTTCTTAGGAGGCAACCCAAGTTAATTAGGTTTGTTTTCTTTTCAGTCTTTTAGCTTTTATTTCACATAATTTTTATTTTTGGTTGAGTCACAGGTTAATAGGAAGTCTGATGTAATACTCTGAAATTCCCAACCGATAGTAGATCCATGCTTCAGGATTATGAGAAATAAATCTTAGTGATTTGGTAGTTTTATGATCCAATTTGATGTATATTAATGCCTTAAATACGTCTTATCTATTAGACGAATCAAAACATCCCTTACCGATTGAATTCTTAAGAAGGGTTTTGGTATAGTCAACTTCAAATGAGCATATCTTTTGTTATACTATAAATTTTTGATCTTATTACCCCCCCAACAGATAGATAATTGAATTAGCTTTCAAACGATACTAATTTTGCCAAAATCCAGCATCAGAGTAAAATGTTATGGCCGTTTTACTGAGAGCTATCTGAGCTGCCCAGAAGTGATGGGCAAGCTGACGGACCGTCAAGTCAGTGATGGACCGTCGCTTTGGCCATCACAACTAAAGAAGTAAGGCCGTTTTCTAGCCAAAAAAAAATGGTTGGAGTGACGGTCAGTTACTGGAGTGATGGTCCGTCACTCATACTGTCAGTTTTGTCCGATACAGCGCTTAAACACCATTTTAAAGGGATTTTTGAGATTTTTTCCACCCTATTTAATACCCAATCACATCAAATCAGAGCACATAACTCCCCATTTATCTATAACATAAAAGTTAGGGTTTCCTACAAGATCAAAAACCTTCTTCAAGAAAAATCAAGAATCTCTCCAAGAGCCTTCAAGAAAGAGTTTCCTAAGGTATGCAGATGTTGATTCTTGGGTCCCTTTCATCCAAGAAGCTCAAGAATCCTTTTCTAAATTTTAAAGATCTTATGTTTATGAGTTTTCATTATTTATGTGAGTTGAAATTGAAGTTCATGCTATTATTGAGTTTTAATCCATGTTTTGTGTACAAGGTTTTCAAGCTTTAACCCTAGTATGTGATGTTCATGATAAACCCTCTTCAAGTTTATTTTTAAGTGATGTGTTCATGTCAATTAAATGTAGAAATTGTTGAATAAGCAAAGCACACTCCCCATATGTTTGATAAAATACTTATGTGAAGGAATTAGAGCCATTATAGCATATTGACTAAAAATCTCCAATTATATGCAAGCTCATGCATGCCAAGTGTTTGTTGAAAAGCCTTAGTGAATGGATTGTGACATGATAGCATAAAATTCCCTAATTATGTTTTCTTTAATGCATGCTAAGTGTTTGATGCAAGACCTTGTTTAATGGAGTATGAGCCAATAGAATGTCTCCCTATCTTATCACGTGTTTATGATTTCTAAGTTCTTGAAGAGATGCTTTAGTCATTGTGATGGTGAATGAATGTCCATGGTCATAATTATTCAAGAATAGTTATGATTTACTTTTATGTTATCGAGTCCTGGGGGTATTTATACCCAATAAATTAGCTACAGTCTAGAGCCTATTTTAGTTTTCACGATAATCTCAGTCAAGCCACAATTCTTAGAACTCAGTGAGTTATAGAACTCAGAACTCCCAGATAGTTACAGAACTTAAGAAACCTAAGTAATCTCAATAATCTCAGTATCGTTAGCATTCTAGCCTCAGTTCAGTTCTCAGCTCAGATCTAGTAGTATTCAAGTGTTCAATTCTGACCTCCGTAGTATTCGACTAATCTATTCAAGGCTCAGTATTATTCATTCAGATAATGAGATTCAGTAGTATTTTGTCAGATAACGAAACCAAGTAAATTCATCTTAACTCAGTTAGATCAATTGAGAAATATGATCAGTAACAGATTCAACTCAGTCTAAGTTTAGTTAAGAATCAGTTTAGAGTCCTTCAGTTGGGAGTAGGAGCTAGCACCGAGCGAGTACAGGGATGACGACTTTCATGTTAGAGAGGCAGAGTCGTTAGGAGTAATTCCTGAACTTTAGAACTGCATAGCTAGTGCAGGACCGGGAGTCACCCGTTAGATAAAGGCTTGACTATTAACCTGCCTTAGGCTTGACTTTCTGTTCAGGGTCACCCATCAGAAAGGCTTGACCAGAGTAGAGATCTTTACCCGTGTCATGGTATTGACACCTTTCCAGCTGGAGTTACAGGTTTGACCCCACCAGTTCAGATTTTGGGCATGTCGATTAAGTGAGAACTCCCGCAGTTGCAATTTCAGTATCAGTTTTTAGAGTAGAACTCAAAAATCAGTACTATCAGATACAATCACCTATCTCAGTACAGAACTCAGATATTTCCATAGATTCATGGACCACCTGCTAGATAGGACTAGTCTCTCATAAAGTTAATCAGTATTAGTACTAATAGATCCAGAGATCACCCATTAGATAGGCCTGATCTCATTCTCAGATTCAATTTAGTATTCTCATTATCAGATCTCGAGATCACCTATTAGATAGGCCTGATCTTAGTCTCAGGTTTAGATAATTATTCTCATTATCAGATTCAGAGATATTTTGCTAGATAGGTATGATATCAAACATAATCATTTTTTATCATTAATAGTAGATTCAGGGATCATCCGTTAGAGAGGTTTGATCTCAGATTTAGTCAGTCAATTATAGCAAGCTCAGAACTCAGTTATTAATATGAGTAGATTCAGTTAATCAGCTTCAGTAATATCAGCTTTTGAGATCACTCGCTATATAGGACTGATCTCAACTTTAGTACTCAGTTATCAATATCAAAAGTTTCAGTTGTTCAGTATCTCAGTATTAGTAGTGAGTTCAGACGTCAGTAAAGCAGTACCCCAATTTTACTATTTAGAGTTACGATGATTTCAGTTATGGTTTGTGCATTCATGCATATGTCCTCATTTATTACTATCATAATTATTTAGTTAATTAATTATTCATATATAAGCCCTTGCATTTAGCCTTACCTTATCTTATATACTCAGTACATTCCTACATACTGACGTATTTGTGCAATGGTGTTTTATTTTACACCATAGGTTCAGAGGCATGAGATCCAGAGTACCCTTAGCAGCTCAGTCCCAGTCAGTAGCAGTAGATGTAGTAGTGAGTCATCTTTATTCGAAGATAATCCTTATTTTATTATCGCATCAGATTTAGTTTATTTTTAGGAGACAGAGTTAGTTGGGGATAGGCCCCATCAACTCCACAGTTTAGATAGACTAGAGGCTTTTCGGACAGATGTATTAGTATTAAATTTTTAGTTTTGAGTATTTTAGATGTTTTGAACCTTATGGTAAGTTTTCCACTAGTTTTTCAGTATTTATTATAATATATTATATTATGCAGAGCTCAGATACAGATATCAATAGAAGGCTAGCTTGTGGTTCTTCGAGATCATAAGTACCGTGTAATGACTAGGGGGTAGTCTTTGGTCGTTACATATGAGTACCATAAACTTGATCTTGAAGCATTGAAAAGATTAAGTGTAGGATCCTACGGATCCTCTTTATGGAAAAAGATGCTACTAGCTAGGCCTAGAGGCATCAGGGATTATTTCTATCTCTTACTTTAAAAGTTCACTTTAGGGACAAAGTAGATTTTTAAGTGTCGGGTGGGGAAATTCCTAATTTTTGGCTCAATTTAAAAAATATTTAGCTTAGGAATAAGTGAGATATTTGAGTTAGTGCTATTTTTGATTACATGATGAAAATGGGGTTTTTTTGTAAAAGCATGTTAATTGAATGAATTACTATTTTTTGAGACACCTAGGTTAAAGTTTTTGACTCTTGTACTTGTTGATTTAAAATTGAATTCATGCTATTGTTGGTTGGGAGTCTATGATGATCCTAAGGAGTTGAGCATGTGCCATACGTGTGTGAGAATTTATGTATATTCCTTGTTGGATGTGATGTCTAGAACTTGATCGGTGTGAGTGTAAAGCAAAATAAAGAGTGTGAGTTTAGGAGATGATATATGTATTTCTTTGATAGCTAGTTTATGGCTTCTACTTGTCCTACCCTTTGTGCATTATCCATTTTAACTCCCATTGAGCGTTTAACTTATTTTCTTTGGTAGCACCATAAGTATCCTAATTCCCTTCTTTGATAGACCATAATTTGATCCAAAAGGCTCCTAAGTGCTTTAATTAAAACAAAATTAATTTAGTAAGGAGTTTGAGAAATTAAAGAAGAAAAAGGTGAAATTAATGCCCAAAGGTAATAATTATTGGTGTATATAATTGATGTGTGGTGGATTGATGTGATATAAGTGATGTTACAAATATTTCCATGGTAGAAAAGAATGAGAAAAATTGATTCTTGTGGTAGTAAACTTTGTGTCTACCAAGTGTTTGTGAAAATGCTTAAAAGAGAGGGGCAAAAACAAATGGTATGGGTAGATGAAAAAGTGAAATTTGGTTGTCGGAGATTTGTTTTAATCATTTAATGTGGTGTATTAAAGTGCTTAGAGAGGTTAGTCACTATTCCCAAATAGTTCCAACCCATCCCTTAGCCTACATTACAACCTGAAAAAGACCTACTTGATCTTAAGATTTACATTCGACTATTAGTGGAGAATTACACTAAGGGAAAGCCTATGGTTCATCTAGTGTAACTTGTGAATTCTTTGTGAGGGTGAGCGTAACTTTATTCATATACCCATTATGATAATGCCATTATTGTGAGTGATTAAAGGTAACTCTCTTGTTATGAAGGCACATGTTTGATGAATATGGGTGATGCTTATGATGTCTTTGATTGAGAAATTATCATGAGTTGGCCACTTGTGGAGTCCACTAATAAGGCTAGGATGTTTTGGAGTAGGATTTAGGAGCTTTCAATTGTGTAAAACATGCTTAGTGTAGAAACTTGCATTTCTGTAGTCATTGTAGTGCTAGCTTGAGTGTCTTGCATTTAGTAAAAGTGTGGAGTCTCTTCAGCTCATGGTGTTTATAGTTAAGATTTGTTCGAGGATGGACAAGGCTTTAAGTGTGGGGTAGTGATGTTGGGTGTATTTATGTATTCTAGCATTACTATTCTGGCCTTTTAGCCTTGTTTTGAGGATGATTCCTATGCTATATATGGTGATATGGATATAAATAAGGATTTATGTGTTTACAATGTTTATTGGTGGTTTCACATGAGTTTTGATTCAATTTGAGCATTTAGAGTTCAACCGAGAAAACTAGCGTAACTAGCTTGAGCTAGGTCTTTGTCTAGTCTTTTGTGTTGGGTTCTAATATTTTTGAATAAGTTATTAATATTTTTATTATGTATTTATATGTCAAAAAACTTAGTTATAATGTTCAAGGGTCAATTGGATCAAGAAAAGAGTCAAAACAATAAGTTAAAGTTCAATGTAAATTTAGCCTATGCTTAGCTCATTTTTCTAGTTCATCGTTGAGGATGTTGTGTTGTTTTGAGCTATAATTTTTTTTAATTCTATAGGATTCTTGTTTAATGGATTATGATGATATATTAAGGATATAAAAGCTTCAAATCAAGTTGAAACAACACAAGAAGGTTCAGAATGGCTCAACGATAGCATAGTACAAAAATTAACGCAATTTACACCCCCGAAATGTATGGGGTGAGTGTATACATTAGGAGTGGCCAATGGATGCGTGAAAAAGAACACTAGATTAAGAAGAGGCCACATTATTTAATTTATGGCGTGTGTAGCTGATAATGGGATTTATGGAGGCTCCGTGATGAGACACCAGAATTTGACAGATTTTTTGACAATTGTGAACTGGCATGTCAGTGCGACGTGGTGACCACCAAAATCGGGATAATTCTTCCAAGAACGGCGTGGAAACCTAATCCAAGTGGGGTTTTGACTTATAAACTATAAATACAACGTCCCAAACACGTTTTTGAGAATCTTGGAACACCCTAGATCACTTGGGATATCATTAGAGGCTACCATAAATTCATTTTAGGTTTTATCATTCTTTAATTTAGTTTGTTGTATGGTTTGTTTCATCATTCCAAGGGATTGGATGATAAATATTTCCATTCAAGGCTAAACTTCCTTTTCGAATTTAAGGACAAGATTACTTTTGTTTTGAATTAATTTCGTTTAATTTGCTCATCAATATTGGTTGTTTGTTTATGCTTAATTTAACTATTTTAAGGATTATCTACCCTTAAAGTACATCAATTGTCAATCTTTTAATCTCAGAAGAGGGAATAGGAGATAGAAGATAGGAATAAATAAAGTAAGATTTTTATTCTTTTATTAAATAAAGAATTTGAACTAGCATCTAGGATAGAGATGTACTTAGATTCCTTAGTTGATTCAAACATAGTATGATAGATTTAAAATACTTAATTGGATTATTACATCCCCGCACAATAATGTAGTTTAATGTCCATATTAGGTAAACTATTAGAGGTCGGGAGACCATGATCATACAATTAACCCTACGAATCAACAAACAAGATAAGCGAATTAATGAATGAAATTAAATAAAATCATATGATTTTTCTTAAGCTTTAACCTTGGGTTTCTATCCATTGATTGTCCTAAGTAATTAGTTTCCCAAATAATTTTATTTTATTTTTAAATTACAATCCTAAAAGTCTATTTGCTACTCTCCTCAATTGGTTAAACTAGAATTGGATTGTCAGCGAATGCAAGTCCCTGAGAGATCGATACTTGGGCTTTCTTAAAGGCCACTTTACTACTTGATAAGACCATGTACACTTGCATTTTCGCTTGGGCGCTGTCAAGTTTTTGGTGCCGTTGCCGAGGACTTGTAATTAGGCCACTATCTTATTTTTAATTTTTCTATATTGAGTTGTAAATAATTTTTGTTTAGTTTATTTTTATTTTTTTATTTCTCTTTTTATCATACTTTTTTATATGTCAGCCTGGGATAGATGGTTTTGAAGTGATAATAATTCTTGTTATTTTTGTAGGGAGCCACATCGAGTGGCTTATTGTCCTGATTTTTATGGAAGTGCCTGGACGGGACCTTCACAATATGATACGTATGTTGTTCTATCTGTGGAGCAAACTACAGTTTGGTGTTTGGTTTGTGGTCAAAGTGGTCATACTGTAGCTATGTGTGTTTTCAATCCCGATTCAAAATTATTTGTGGGTTATGCTGAAAGGCAAAATTATATAAACTACTATAATCAAACGGGGTTGAATTAATCACAAATTCAATCATGGACTAACCAACAACAGTTTCAGCAGCAACAACTAAACATGCAGGCCACTACTCAAACAAGCAAAATAGAAGAGATGTTGAAACATCTTTTAGCGTCTCAGATATAGTTCTTGAAAGACTTGAAGCACTATCGGGAGACTGTAATTGGATAATAAGATAGAGGTAGATTCAGAATTAATTTCCCAACCCGTTGTAGATGAAGTTGCGGATAATTCGAGAAAGTATGACTACTCGAAAACTAAAATTATTGAATAGGTGGAGGAGATACCACTGCCACCTTGTATAAAGTTGCTAAGTAAATAAAAATATGAGGAGGATATTAGCTAATTTGTGGAGCAAACACAAGAATCGTAGTCACTCAATTGTCGTCTTTATCTTGAGATAGAAATTGAGAAGGTGAATAAGAGTGAGGGTGTTGAGGATAGTGTAAATTTTGAAGTTGGATTGGTTGGACCTCATTCAAAGCACTTTTCTACATTATGTTTATTGATATCTTGTCTGTGGAATCATTTAAAATAGTGGAAGAGCGTGAAAATGAGGAACAATAATCATATATTCTTGATTTTACATCTGATAAGCAATATAAAAACACACCTCTTTGAGTGGTTTACCAAGAATCATCCATTACTCGGTTCTTTAATCTTTGTACCACCTCCCTATGAGCAAGGCAACAAGATGGATGCAATGTTCGGGTGAAATTCATATCCTCAAGGTGGAGAAAAAAGTTGATTGGGTCGTGTTGCGACACTAAATTAGGAGCTTCTTGGGAGGCAACCCAAGTTAATTAGGTATGCTTTCTTTTTAGTTTTTTAGTTTTAATTTCACTTAATTTTTGTTTTAGGTTGAGTCATTGGTTAATGGGAAGTCTGAGTACCATAAATATGAGCTTGGAGTATGGAAAAGATTGAGTGTAGGATCCTACGGATCCTCTTTATACAAAAAGATACTACTAGCTAGGCTTAGAGGCCTCAGGGATTAATTCTATATATTACTTTAAAAGTTCACTTTGGGGACAAAGTAGATTTTTAATTGTGGGGCAGGGAAATTCACAATTTTTGACTTAATTTTTATAAAAATTAGGTTAGGAATAAGTGAGATATTTGAGTTGGTACTATTTTTTATTACATGATGCAAGTGGGTTTGTTTGTAAAAGCATGTTAATTGAATGAATTACTATTTTTTGAGACACTTAGGTTAAAGTTTTTGACTCTTGTACTTGTTGGCTTAAAATTGTATTTAAGTTATTAGTGGTTGGGGGTCTATGCTGATCCTATTGAGTTGAGCATAAGCCAGGTGTGTATGAGAATTTATGCATATTCCTTGTTGCATATGATTTCTAGAACTTGCTCGATGTGTGTGTAAAGCAAATAAAGAGTGTGAGTTTAGGAGATGATATAGATATTTCTTTGATAGCCTTAGTTTATGCCTTTTATTTGTCCTACCCTTTGTGTGTTATCCTAGTTAACCCCCATTGAGCCTTTAGATTATCTTCTTTGGTAGCCACATATGTAGCCTAATTCCCTTCTTTGATAAATCATAATTTGATCCAAAAGGCTCATAAGTGCTTTAATTGAAAAAATTGATTTAGTAAGGAGTTTGAGAAATTGAAGAAGAAAAAGGTGAAATTGATGTCCCAAGGTAATAGTTTTGGTGTTTATAATTGATGTGTGGTGGATTGATGTGATATAAGTGATGTTACAAATATTTCCATGGCATAAAAGAATGAGAAAAATTGATTCTTGTGGTAGTAAACTTTGCGTCTACCAAGTATTTGTGAAAATGCTTAAAAGAGAGGGGCAAAAACAAATGGTATGGGTAGATGAAAAGGTGAAATTTGGTTGTTGGAGATTGATTTTAATCATTTAATATAGTGTATTGAAGCGCTTAAAGAGGTTAATCACTATTCCCAAATAGTTCCAACCCGTCCCTTAGCCTACATTACAACTTGAAAAAGACCTACTTGATCTTAAACTTTACATTCGACTATTAGTGGAGTATTACACTAAGGGAAATCCTATGGTTCATCTAGTGTAACTTGTGAATTCTTTGTGAGAGTGAGCGTAACTTTATTCATATACCCATTATGATAATGTTATTATTGTGAGTGATTAAAGGTAACTCTCTTGTTATGAGGGCATATGTTTGATGAATATGGTTGATGCTTATGATGTCTTTGATTGAGCAATTATCATGAGTTTGCCACTTGTGGAGTCCATTAATAAGGCTAGGATGTTTTGGAGTAGGATTCAAGAACTTTCAATTATGTAAAACATGCTTAGTGTAGAAACTTGCATTTGTGTAGTCATTGTAGTGCTAGCTTAAGTGTCTTGCATTTATTAGAAGTGTGGAGTCTCTTCGGCTCATGGTGTTTATAGTTAAGAGTTGTTCGAGGACGAACAAGGCTTTAAGTGTGGGGTGTTGTTGTTGGTGTATTTATGCATTCTAGCATTACTATTCTAGCCTTTTAGCCTTGTTTTGATAATGATTCCTATGCTATATATGGTGATAAGGATATAAATAAGGATTTATGTGTTACAATGTTTAATGGTGGTTTCATATGAGTTTTGATTCAATTTGAGCATTTAGAGTTCAACCGAGAAAACTAGCGTAACTAGCTTGAGCTAGGTCTTTGTCTTGTATTTTGTGTTGGGTTCTAATGTGTTTGAATAAGTTCTTAAGGTTTTTATTATGTATTTATATGTGAAAGAACTTAGTTGTAATTTTCAAGGGTCAATTGGATCAAGAAAAGAGTCAAAACAATAAGTTAAAGGTCAATGTGAATTTAGCCTATGCTTAACTCGTGTTTCTAGTTCATCGTTGAGGATGTTGTGTTGTTTTGAGCTCTAAATTGTTTTTTATTGCTATAGGATGCTTGGTGAATGGATTATGATGATATATTAAGGATATACAAGCTGAAAATC
Organism: Capsicum chinense; assembly: GCA_026120095.1. Classification (NCBI taxonomy): domain Eukaryota; kingdom Viridiplantae; phylum Streptophyta; class Magnoliopsida; order Solanales; family Solanaceae; genus Capsicum; species Capsicum chinense. The sequence continues at coordinate 90,465,573 of JAPEIP010000009.1, forward strand.
AAATGGAAACAACTCAAGAAGGCTCAGAATGGCTCAACGAAAGCACAATACAAAAATTAAAGCAATTTAGATCCCTGAAATGTATGGGGCGCGTGTAACCAGTGGGAGTGTCTAATGGATGGTTGAAAAAGATCAATGGATAAATAATAGGCCTAAACTATTTAATATATAGTGCGCATAACTTATAATGGGATTTATGTAGGCTCCGTGACACGTTGAAATCGCGACAAGACACTGGAATTTGACAGAGTTTTTGACAATTATGAACTAGCATGTTAGCGCAATGCGGTGACCACCAAAATTGGGATAATTCTTCCAAGAACGACGTGGAAACCTAATCCATATGGGTTTATGACTTATATACTATAAATACAACGTCCCAAACACGTTTTTGAGAATCTTGGAACACCCTAGATCACTTGGGAAATTATTGGATGCTACCACAAATTCTTTTTAGGTTTAAGCATTCTTTAATTAGTTTTTTTTATGGTTTGTATCATCACTTCAAGGGATTGGAAGATTAATATTTCCATTCAAGGCGAAACTCCCTTTCCGGGGTTAAGGCCAAGATCATGAATACTTTCGTTTTGAATTAATTTCGTTTAATTTACTTATCATTATTGGTTGTTTGTTTATTCTTAATTTAACTATTTTAAAGATTAGCTACCCTTAAAATACATCAATTTTCAACCTTTTAATCTCGGGGGAGGGAATAGGGAGATAGAAGATGGGAATAAATTAATTAAGATTTTTATTCTTTTATTAAATAAAGAATTTGAATTAGTATCTTGGACATAGATGTACTTAGATGCCTTACTTGATTCAAACGTAGGATGGTAGCTTTAAAACACTTAATTGGATTATTACATCACCACTCAATAATGTAGTTGTAATGTATTCGGTAAACGATTAGAGGTTGGGAGACCATGATCATGCAATTAACCCTACGAATCAACAACAAAGATAAGCAAATTAACGAATGAAGTTCAATAACATAGTATGATTGTTCTTAAGCTTTAACCCTAGGTTTCTATCCATTTATTGTCCTAAGTCATTAGTTTTCCACATTAGTTTAGTTTATTTTTAAATTACAATTCTAAAAGTCTATTTGCTACTCTCCTCAATTGGTTCAACTAGAATTGGATAGTCGGAGAATCTAAGTCCCCGAGAGATCGATACTTAGGCTTTTTTGAAGGTCACTTTACCACTTGATAAGAACACCTACCCTTGCATTTGCATTTGGGCGCTGTCAAGTTTTTGGCGCCGTTGTCGGGGACTTGTTATTAGGCAACTATCTTATTTTTAATTTTTTTATATTGAGTTGTAAATAATTTTTGTTTAGTTTATTTTTATTTTATTTTATTTTTCTTTTTATCACATTTCTTTATATGTCAGCCTAGGATAAGTAGTTTTCAAGTGGTGATGATTCTTGTTGTTTCATTAGGGGACCACTTCAAATAACTTATTTTCTAGAATTTGATGGAAGCGCGTGGACGGGAACTTCACAATGTGATGCAAATATTCTTCTATCGTTAGAGCACACTGCATCTTGGTGTTAGGTTTGTGGTCAAAGTGCTCATACTGCAGCTATTTATGTTGTCAATTCCTATTCAGAATTATTTATAGGCTATGCTGAAAGGGGAAATTATATAAACTGCTATAATCAAACGGGGTTGAATCAATCACAAATTAAATCATGGACCGACCATCAACAGTTTCAGCAGCAACAACTAAACATGCAGACCACAACTCAAACAAGCAAAATAGAAGAGGTGAAACAACTTTTAGCATCTCAGGTACAGTTCTTGGCAGACATGAAGCACTACTGGGAGACTGTAAAGCAATTGCATAGCTGTAGGTAGATGCAGAATTGACTTCCCAACCCGTTGTAGATGAAGTTGTAGATAATTTAAGGAAGTATGAGTACTCGGAGACTAAAATTGTTAAAAAGGTTGAGGAGATACCACTGACACCATGTCTATAGTGGCTAAGAAAAGAAAAATATGAGGAGGAGGTAAATCAAAGCCACTTAATTGTCATCTTTATCTTGAGACTAAAATTAAGAAGGTGAATAAGAGTGAGGGTGTTGAGGATAGTGTAAATTTTAAAGTAGGATTGGTTGGACCTCATTCAAAGCACTTTTCTACTTTATGTTTAGATGATATCTTTTTTGTGGAATCATTTAAAATAGTGGAAGGGTGTGAAGATGAGGAACAGTAATTATATATTCTTAATTTTACACCGGATAAGCAATATAAAAACAATCTCACTTCAAGGCCGAGTGGTTTACCATGTATCATCCATTACTCGGTTCCTTAATCATTGTACCACTTCCCTATGATTGAGGGAAAAATATGGATGCAATGTTGGAGGTAAAATTCATATCCTCAAGGAGGAGGAAAAAGTTGATTGGGTCGTGTCGCAACACAAAATTAGGCGATTCTTGGGAGGCAACATAAGTTAATTAGGTATGTTTAATTTTCAGGTTTTTAGTTCTTATTTCACGTAATTTTTGTTTTTGGTTGAGTCATAGGTTATTGTGAAGTCTGAGTACCATAAACTCGAGCTTGAATCATGGCAAAGATTGAGTGTAGGGTCCTATGGATCCTCTTTATAAAAAAAGATGCTACTAGCTAGGCTTAGAGACGTCAGGGATTATTTTTATCTCTTACTTTAAAAGTTTAGTTTTGGGACAAAGTAGATTTTTAAGTGTGGGGTGGAGAAATTTCTAATTTTTTTGTCTCAATTTATAAAAAATTTAGGTTAGGAATAAGTGAGATATTTGAGTTGGTGCTATTTTTTACTACAGGATGCAAGTGGGTTTGTTTGTAAAAGCATTTTAATTGAATGAATTACTATTTTTTGAGACACCTAGGTTAAAGTTTTTGACTATTGTACTTGTTAGCTTAAACTGCATTCATTCTATTATTGGTTGAAAGTCTATGATGATCCTATTGAGTTGAGCATATGCCATGTGTATGTGAGAATTTATGTATATTCCTTGTTGCATATGATGTCTAGAACTTGCTGGTGTGTGCGTGAAGCAAAATAAAGAGTGTGGGTTTAGGAGATGATATAGGCATTTCTTTGATAACCTTAGTTTATGCCTTTTATTTGTCCTACCCTTTGTGTATTATCCTAGTTAACCCCCATTGAGCCTTTAGCTTATTTTTTTTGGTAGCCACATAAGTAGACTAATTCCCTTCTTTGATTGACCATAATTTGATCCAAAAGGCCCCTAAGTGCTTTAATTGAAAAAAAATTAATTTAGTAAGGAGTTTGAGAAATTGAAGAAGAAAAAGGTGAAATTGATTCCCCAAGGTAATAGTTATTGGTGTTTATAATTTATTTGTGGTGGATTGATGTGATACAAATAATGTTATAAGTATTGCCATGGTAGAAAAGAAAGAGAAAAATTGATTCTTGTGGTAGTAAACTATGCACCCACCAAGTGTTTGTGAAAATGCTTAAAGGAGAGGGGGCAAAAAAAAAGGTATGGGTAGATGAAAAAGTGAAATTTGGTTGTTGGACATTAGTTTTAATTGTTAAATGTAGTGTATTAAAGAGCTTAGAGAGGTTAGTTACTATTCCCAAATAGCTCCTACCCGTCCCTTAGCCTACATTACAACCCGAAAATGACTGACTTGATCTTAAGCTTTACATTCGACTATTAGTGGAGCATTATGCTAAGGGCAAGCCTATGGTTTATCTAGTGTGAATTGTGAATTCTTTGTGAGAGTGACTGTAACTTGATTCATATACCCATTATGATAATTGTATTATTTTGAGTTATTAAGGGTAACACTCTTGTTGTGAGGGCACATGTTTGATGAATAGGGGTGATTCTTGTGATGTCTTTGATTGAGCAATTAGCATGAGCGGGCCACTTGTGGAGTCCATTCTTGAGTGTAGGATATTTTGGAGTAGGATTCTTGAGCTTTCAATTGTGGAAAACATGCTTAGTGTAGAACCTTGCTTTTGTGTAGTCATTGTAGGGCTAGCTGGAGTGTCTTGCATGTAGTAGAAGTGTGGAGTCTCTTCAACTCATGGTGTTTATAGTTAAGAGTTGTTCGAGAACGAACAAGGCTTTAAGTGTGGGGTGGTGATGTTGGTTGTATTTATGCATTTTAGTGTTACTATTCTAGCCTTGTTTTGAGGATAATTCCTATGATATATGTGTTGATAAGGATATAAATGAGAATTTATGTGTTTACAATGTTTAATGGTGGTTTCACATGAGTTTTGATTCTATTTGAGCATTTAGAGTACAACCAAGAAAACTAGTGTAACTAGTTGAGCTAGGTATTTGTCTAGTCTCTTATGTTGTGTTCTAATGTGTTTGAATGAGTTCTTAAGGTTGTTATTATGTATTTATATGTGAAAAAATTTAGTTATAATTCTCAAGGGTCAATTGGATTAATAAAAGACTCAAAACAATAAGTTAAAGCTCAATGTGAATTCAGCCTATGCTTATCTCGTGTTTTTAGTTCATCGTTGAGGATGTTGTGATGTTTTGATCTCTAAATTGTTTTGTTTAATGCTATAGTATTCTTGGTGAAAGGATTGTGTTGATATATGAAGGATATACAAGCTTCAAATCTAGTGAAAACAATTCAAGAAGGCTTGAAATGGCTCAACGAAAGACAATACAAAAATTGATGCAATTTAGACCCTTGAAATATATGGGGCAGGTGTGACCAGTAGGAGTGACCAATTGATGCATTCAAAAAGAATAATGGATTTGGAACAGGCCCAAAGTATTTATATATGGCGCGTGTAGCTTATAATGGGATTTATGGAGGCTCCATGACGCATTGAAATCGCGACGAGACACTTGAATTTGACAGATTTTTTGACAATTGTGAATTGGCATGTCAGCATGATGCGGTGACCACTAAAATTGGGATATTCTGCCAAGAACAATGTGGAAACCTAATCCAAGTAGTGTTATGACTTATATACTATAAATACAACGTCCCAAACACGTTTTTGAGAATCTTGGAACACCCTAGATCACTTGGGACATCATTGGAGGCTACCAAAACCTGTTTTTAGGTTTTATCATTCTTTAATTTAGTTTTTCAAATGGTTTGTATCATCACTCCAAGGGATTGGAAGATGAATCTTTCTATTCTAGGCTAAACTCCATTTCCGAGGTTAAGGCCAAGATCTTATTGGTTACTTGTTTATTCTTAATTTAACTATTTTAAGGATTAGCTACCCTTATAATACATCAATTGTTAATGTTTTAATCTCGGGAGAGGGAATAGGAAGATAGATCATGGGAATAAATAAAGTAAGATTTTTATTCTTTTATTAAATAAAAAATTTAAATTAGCATCTAGGACAGGGATGTACTTAGATGCCTTACTTGATTCAAACGTAGGATGATAGCTTTAAAAAACTTAATTGGTTTATTACATCCCTGCTAAACAATGTAGCTGTAATGTTCATATTAGGTAAACAGTTAGAGGTTGGGAGACCATGATCATGCAATTAACCCTACAAATCATCAACCAAGATAAGCGAATTAATGAAAGAAGTTCAATAATGTAGTATGGTTGTTCTTAAGATTTAACCCTGGGTTACCTTCCATTGATTGTCCTAATTCATTACTTTTCCACATTAGTTTAGTTTATTTTTAAATTATAATTCTAAAAGATTATTTGCTACTCTCCTTAATTGGTTAAACTAGAATTGGATAGTCGGCGAATGCAAGTCCTTCAGAGATCGATACTTGGGTTTTCTTGAAGGCGACTTTACTACTTGATAAGCCTTCTTACACTTGCGTGTGCACTTAGGCACTGTCAAGGGTCTTCCATCAATTTCTATATTTTTTGTCATTGTCTTCATTGATGACTTCTTTGTCTACCCTAAAAGTGAGGCAGATCTTGTCGATCACCTTCATGCAGTGTTGCAGACTTTGAAGGATCATCATTTGTATGCCAAGTTCTCTAAGTGTCAGTTTTTGTTGAAGGTTGTGAGTTTTCATGGTCATGTTATCACTAGTGAAGGGGTCATAGTGGATCCACAAACATTTGTAGTGTTTAAGTAGTGTCCTAGACCCGCGACTCTAACTGATATTTGGAGCTTCTTAGATTTGGCTAGTTACTGCAGGATATTTGTGTAGAGTTTTTCAACTTTAGCTTCCCCATTGACTAAGTTTACCCAGAAGAATGTCAAGTTCTTGTGTTCAGATGCATGTGAGGGTTTTTTTTAGAAGTTGAAGGATAATTTGACTTTATCTTCGATTTTGACCTTCCCCGAGTGTAATGATTATTTCGTGGTATGTTGTGTTGCTTCTGGTGTTAGGATTGGTTGTGTGTTGATGCAGCATTGTAGGGATGCAATTTAAGGTTTATGAGAAGAACTACCCTACTCATGATTTGGAGTGGGTAGATGTGGTATTTGCATTAAAGATTTGGCATCACTATCTCTATGGGGTTCATGTTGATATTTTTTCTTATCATAAGAGCCTACATTATGTGTTTACTCAGAAAGAGTTAAATCTCAGGCAAAAGAGGTGGCTCAAGTTACTGAAGGACTATGATATGAGTCATCACTACCATCCAGGTAAGGCCAATATAGTTGCTGATGCTCTTAGTAGAATATCCAAGGGGAGTCTAGCTCATATGGATGAGGATAAGCGGGAGTTGGTGAAGTTCATTCACTGTTTGGCTAGTGTTGGAGTTCATCTCATGGACTCTGAAGATGGTGGTATGTTTGTCCATTAGGTATAACAGTCATCTCATGTTTTTGAGATAAAGAAAAAGCAAATGTCCGATCCTAATTCGATAAAGATTAAGGGAAATATGGGTTAGCAAAAGGTTGTTGACTTTGTGATTGGTGAAGATGGTATCTTGAGGTACCAAGGTAGGTTATATATTCCCGATGTCCATGGATTGAGGGAAAAGATTTTGGCCAAAGCCCATGGATCTCGTTATGCTATTCATCCCGGTTCCATGAATATGTATCTTGATCTTAAGGAGTTTTATTGATGGAATAATATGAAACAAGATGTGGCTAACTATATGGCTCAGTATATGGTGAGTCTACAAGTGAAAGTTGAGCACATGATTCCCGGGGGTTTGTACCAAGAGATTGAGTTGTCTGAATTAAAATGGGGAGGTAATGAATATAGATTTTGCTACCAATATTCCTCGGTCTCAAAATCAGTGTGATTCTATTTGGATCATTGTGGATATAATGACCAAGTCCGCTCACTTTTTGTCGGTAAGGACTAGTTATTCCGTAGAGGATTATCCTAAGTTGTATCTTCCGGAGATTGTCAAGTTGCATGGTGCTCTAGTTTCTATAATCTCGGATTGTGTTACTCTATTGTTATATCATTTTTGGTGATCATTTTAAGAGTGTTCAGGAACTAAGGTGTGCCTTAATATTGTTTTCCACCTGCAGTCTGATGGACATATATTATTGATTATGGTAGTAGTTGGTACGACCATTTTTCCTTAATTGAATTCGCCTATAATAATAGTTATCACTCTAGCATTGGTATGGCTTCTTTTAAGGCGTTAGACAATGCTCGACCACACACGCAAGTGTACGTGGTCTATCAAGTAGTAAAGTTTCCTTCGAGAAGCCAAGTATCGATTTTACAGGGACTTGCTTCAACAACGATTCAATTCTAGTTCACGGTTTAGATTAATTTGATGCAAAGGTAACTAAAAAGAGAGTTTTGAATTTGTAACTATAAAAAAGTAAACAATGCGTAAAGGAAAGTTCTTGAGAAAACCAATAGGAGAAAACCCAGGGTTAAAGCACTTTGAACAATCATACTATGCTATTGAACTACATTCATTAACTTGCTTATCTTGGTTGTAGATTCGTAGGGTTTATTGCGTGATCATGGTCTCCCGACCTCTAATCCTTTACCTAAGTTGAACCTTACAACTACATCGTTCAGGGGGGATTTAATAGTCTACTTAAGTTATTTAATCTATCATCCTTTGTGTGAATTAAGTAAGGCATCTAAGTACATCCCTGTCCTAGACACTAATTTGAATTCCTTATTTCATAAAAGAATACAAACCATACTTTGTTCATATCAGTGTTCTATCCCCTATTCTCTCTCCCGAGATAAAAGGTATACAATTGATGTATTTTAAGGGTAGCTAATTCTTAAAATAGTTAAATCAAAGATGAACACACAACCAATAATGATAAGAAACTTAAACGAACTTAATTAAAAATAATAGTACTTATATTCTTGGCTTGAACCCCAGAAAGAGGTCATTTAGCCACACATAGTCATAATCGTAATCAAAAGGTTGTAATTAACAAATAGAAACATGAATGAACTAAATTAAAATAATAAAAAACTAAATATGAAGTTTTATCAGCCCCTCATTCTCTAAAATATGCTTAAATATATCTAAAAAATGTGATAATGATGTATTTATAGCAATAGAAATAGCCCAAGCCGTGTAGGAGTTGAATTCTAATGATTTGAGAGCACGCGAATGGAGGGGGCGCCGCCCTAGGTTGAGCACCACTTCAGGTGAGGCTCTACACTATGTAGTGCACCACTCCAGCTGAGGCTCCACCCTAGGTAGAGTACCACTCCAGCCAAAACTCCGTGGGCTTATCTACGTGGTTCCTCTGGATGTTGGTTTCGAAATTTTGGCTAAGTGTTGAGTGCCTCCTTCCATCCCTTGTCTTGTGGTCTTGTTTCCCTTTAATTTCCATATTAGTCAACATCAAAATATCATAATATTCAGCTCAAAAATCTTCCTTCATAATCACACACCACGAATTAGAGACAATCACAACACAATACCAACGACAATGAATCAAAATAAGAGCTAAGACTAGGCTAATGAACATTGATCTTTAACTTTATATTCCGAATCTTAATTTAATCAAATTGAAACTTGCACATTACAAAAAAGTTATTCCACTCATAATTACACATTAAAACCATTAGGAACACATTAAACACAATAGAATCCAACGGGATCAACTAGACAAACACCTAGTTCAAGCTAGTAACGCTAGTTTTCATGATTGAACTCTAAATGGATCATTTAAGAACAAACTTGTTTAGAATTAACTTTGAACATTGTAAGCACATACTTTATAACTTAGATGCACATTCATTTTATTATCAACTTATATAGAACACGAATCATCCTTAAAACAAGGCTAAAAAGGCTAGAATAGTGACACTAGAATGATTAAATACACCAAACATTAGTGTTGTATGGAAGGAGATGTCATTCTCCTATTGGGTGGCATGAAGTTTGTGAGGGAAAGTTTTTTGGCCTTTATTTGATTCACCAATCCTTGGAGAAGGAGATGGTGATTCGTGATAGGTTGAAAGCTTTTCAAAGTCACCAAAAGTCCTATGCGAATGTGAGGTGTAGGGAGTTGGAGTTCAATGTTAGAAATTTGGTATTCTTGAAGGTGTCTCCCATGAAATAAGTAATGGGGTTTGGTAAGAAGGGAAAAATTTATCACTGGTATGCTAGTCCATACTTGGTTTTGAATAGGGTTGGCAATGTTGCTTACGAGTTGGAGTTGCCTTTTAGTTTGAGCTCCATTCATCCGATTTTCTATGTCTCTATGTTGAGAAAGTGTGTAGGTGATCCTTCATCAATTATTTCTTTGGAAGGGTTGGGTATCTCGGATTTCTTATCTTATGAGGTGGTCCCGGTTGAATCTTAGATTATTAAGTTTGTCGGTCGCGAACAAAGGATGTGGCTTCAGCATAGTTTCTTTAGAGGAATCATAAGGTTGAAAAAACTACTTTTGAGGAGGAAGAGGACATGAATTCCAAGTATCCGCATTTGTTCCTTGCTTCAGATTCATGTGGAAGGTATGTGTTCTTCATCACACCTTTGTTTTCTAACTTAGTAAAAGAAAAGGTTAATTTCCTTGAATCTTTGTTTTCTAACTTAGTTAAAGGTTAGTTTGATGTGTAATAATGTGTTAACTCATGCTTTTGCTTGCACTACTTGTCATTTGAGGATGAATAATCCATGTTGGGGAGAATTGAAACACCTTGGCTTTTGACCCTTAGATAATTTCTTGATTTTGAGCTCACTGGACATCATACGACTTGTAGGTACTAGTCGTATAATATGGTACAGCTTAGGGTCCGTCTCTCCTATGTTAGTCGGTGTATTTTGATTGGTTTCTATCCAAGGTACAAAAATATCATATAAGTCGTAAGTTAGGGTACTAGAAGTATGATACAAATCGTATGATGCTCTATGTCTAGTCTAGAGAATTCTATTCTGCCTAAGTTACGATTTTAGGGTACTTCTCGTATGATAGGGTACGATTTATCCTTGGTGGTCATATGTTGGTCAGCATGGAGGTTCAAGGTGATGTCTAAGGTACGAGATATGGGTACCACTTGTACCCTAGGGTTTATTTTAGGAGGTATGGTTGTACCCTCCAGCGACCATATTTTCAACTTTTAAGTTGAGGGTATTTTGGATATTCCTTACCCCAAAACCCTTAAGTCCCCATGTATTAAAACATGTTGTAGCCTCTCTTAACCCATTATTAAAAGATCAAACACATCAAATTCATCTCTAAACTCTCTCTTGAAGATTAGGGCTAGGGTTCTTTAAAGTTGTTCATCTAGAGACTCAAAAGTCAAGTTTCTTCCGTGAATCTTTCTGAATAAGGCATGTGACTCTTCCCTCACTGTTAGTTCATAAATATTATATGTTTTAAAGTGTTATTATGATTCATAAATGGTGGTTTTGAAAACCAAAATTGAGGATTTTGTTGCATATGATTGAGTTATTTTTACTCTTGGTTTAACTTGTGTATATACATGATTTTGGTAATGCTTGCATATGTGGGTGCTTGGTAATTGTGGTTTATAAATCGGGTCATGGGTGACCCTAAACTTAATAGTTTTTACTTAGGTTTTAGTCTGGTAAAGGTATGCCCTCAAAGTGTTTGTGAACATGCCTAAAAGAATAAACTAGTCACATGTTAATGGTTTTTTGAACAAAGGCTTCGCCTAATGAATATGAATGGTTGGTAAATGGTTTTGTAATGGTCCTATTGGAAGTGTAATGATCTAACTTGTAACCATGGTCATTTAAATTTATTAAATGAGTTTGATTCCCTCAATGTTAACTTTATTTATGTCTTTGTTAGACAATGAGTTTGAGTCCCTAAACTTTAAATTGAACAAGTGTCTTTGTTAGATGAAGGGTTCAAGTCCCAATGTCAAATGAATGGATGGTTGATTGATAATGGTAATGGCATGTGGTATACTAGCAAGTAGTGTTGGTATGACGATACCAACGAAGTGCCTTTGGTTGAGTAATTGGCTTAATGGTTGTTTATGTGAAATGGTGGTTTTAAATTGGGTTTTATAGCAGGATATATATCCGGGCCGTGAAAGTAAAGTCCAAAGGACTAACACTATAAACCGCACTAGCCGGTGCGGGTGTTTTATGATCGGATAGTTTGAAATCCCAAAATAAACATATTAAAGGGAGGTTTCAGTCTCCCTTATTACATGTATTGGTGCTTAAGTCACTTTGATTATGCCGAGAGGTTTGAGTCCTCCATAAAGGCATATACTGATACGAATTTTCTCTGATTTATGTGGCTACACATATTGGGGCCCTTCCATCAAGGGAAGAGTTGGGACCATATAGCTTGTGGGAGCCTTGTTCTTTGACGGTTATGCTACACAACAAAGAATAATGGTTTCTAAAGTACATGCTAATCTTGTTCCCTATCCCGTCATGGTGTAAATATGTATATATGTATATGTATGTATTGCATTCATATATGCATTAATTGATTGCTTTTGAAGTGTTGGGACTATTTTATATTTATTCTTGAGTTACATGCTAGCTCTCTAACCACTAGCCCCATTCGACGTTGTATCCCCACGTGATGCAAGTGTTAGTATACTACACCTCCTACTCAATGATTGAACTCGGGAAAAACATACATTGAATTTAAGTGGTGAGCTTTCATACTTCGGAAGGATCTATTTCTTGCTTGATTTTTCTTTTATCTTTATTAATTTAGACTTCGATAATTGTTTTGGATATGGTTGGGGGCATGTCCCGACCGGGTATTCTTGGTTTATTCTTAGAGGCTTTGTATGGACAAACTTTTGACTTGGGTCATTATGGTATGGATATGGAATTGATTATTATTTTTGTTTGGGCATTAGATGGTGAGGCTTATTTGGATTGTTCATGGTGTTGGACCTATCCCAAAGTCTTTGTGTTTTTAATCACCCTATTTTTTTATTTGTTGAGAATTCATCCGACTCAGGGTATATGTTGGTTGGTTGGATTAAATAGCGGGGCGATCTATGGTCCCTGTTGGGCTTGAGATGCCCATTACGACAAGGACCTGGTTCGGGTCATGTTAACTATAATCTGGGAAACTATGATAACCGACCGAGTCAAGTAGTAAACCGTATACTTAAGGGTCCTTAGCATCAACTATGGTTAACATGCTTATAATCTAGGGCGATAGGCTTCTATTACTACAACACACATTTCAACTTAAGGATCGGTTTGCCCTTCTATCCTCAAACTCATAAATTAGGCTAAGTCATGGTGTCTGACCTATAATCATATTCTATCATCCTTACCTGACATGCAATATATATCATACACTATCTCGTGAAGAAGAGTTGACTGAAGCCTACCTCGATGCCAATCGAGAAGTCATTGAATTATCTACAAATCATCTGCCTTTTCTCCATATGCCGAAATATCACCACACTTTCAAAATAGTAACCTACATGTCAATAGAATTAAAATGAGACCCATATTTCTATATGAAGGGTCCAATCATAATTCAAGTCAAGAACGAGCCCCACGAGGCTTGCAAACAAAATCCAAAATTGAATCTATCGCAAGGTCCCTCGAAGGTCAAGGAATGTGTTCTCAAAAGTTGAGCACAAATGGTGCATAAATCAGGGTCCAAATCAGCCCCTAAGGTCTAGGGATTTAAAGACCATATTTCTAAGAATTTACCACAAAGTGGGATAGAAATTGATGGGAAAATAATAGGAAATGACCAAGGAGTGTTAGGCTAGCTTACCATAGCTTCAATGGATGATTCCCACTGTTTCTTCTCTTTAAGTTCTTAAAATGGTGTGAATATGGTGAAGAAAATGATGGAAAATTAGATGAAGAAAAGGGGATTTAACATCCCCCAGGTTCCACAAAAGCGGCTATTTGTCCTCTTAAGAGGCTACTACTTAAGTGACACAAGTCCGGTAAAGCGGTCGGGGCATGGGATGCTGGCACCACTGAAGCAGTTGCCTAGCTGCTAAAATGGTGTCCACTTAAGCTGTCCTTGAACGCTAAAGTGGACCCAAGCCCATAGCCAAGGCCATTAAAATAGATCATGGACACTAAATCACTTGTTGCTAAAATGGTCAAACTAGATATCAGGCACCAAATTTTGCAAGTCCAAAATAGACTTAGATAGGGTGCTCGGGATTCATTTAGAGCCCCGTGCGCTCCTATAAACTATAGGGCTTATACTTATAGTTCTATTTTTCATGTAATCCACCCAATAGCTTAGGATAAGTCTAAAAGCCTTGAGACCTGAACCAAGGGTCCCACTAGCCAAAAGTCAATGTTTTGGAGCTGATGGAACTACCAAAATTTCCATACAGGGTTGTTTAGAAGGAGTTTTGGTTTGGGATGAATTCCTTAACAACAAAAGCTCCAAAATTGAAAAATGAGCCTAAAACCCAAACAAATTGGCTGATAATCTAATCGATAGTTTCAGCAAGTCATATATGACCTGTAGCAGCTATGGGGTGGATAGAAAGAGCACGAGAGCTCAAAGGGATAAGGTAATGGGCCCGTATGCTCCGAGCATGACTCCCTAGATAACCTCTATAAAGAGACAACACTACTAAGGGATTTTGCCATAGGTATACTTTTCTTAACCAACTTTTTTTCTTCACTTCCTAAACTGATAAAACAATTGATCTCCCACTGAATTGAGAGTGGTTGATGCAAAAAAATCCGAACCACAACATAATGATACCACGACAATACCAGCACAACCAAGCCAAAACTAATCCAAGCTAAAGGCAATCCATGGCATAAATCATGCAACCAACTTTAATATCCAAATATAACTTTCTTTTGCCTTTCCGGACCTATTATCCTTTCTAGACCTATAAGAAGGTCACTCGAGTCCTGGCTATGTAGTCATCACACTAACCATAAAGAACTGAATTTGGTCCACTAAAATCCATAATGGCAAGCATAAGATAAGCCCATATGGTGCTAGCTGGGAATAAATGGTAATAACCAACGTCTGCAACTCACTTCTAATGATATAACTGGTCCAAATAACCCTAAAAATGTACCATCGACAGTCCAAAGCACAAACTTCACCACTAAATGATCTACTCTAGAATGTACCACCAAAGACAATCCAAAATTTTAGCATAAACCAAAAAATCAAGGTCAAGAGTGGAAGAATCCACCATAAAGTGTCAAAGGGCCACCATATAAACATCTTTTAACCACCTTCCATATGAATTGAAGAATACCGAATAGGTAGCTAAAGAGTAGGCTTAGAAAACTTATAAATGAAATCCCAATTGAGATAAATCTAAAAATAAAGGCTGGACCCAAACTCTACTACACTGAGTTGAAATCTCAACACCAAGGTTGAACCGCTTGATCTCAACTATCCAAGCCAATCCTGTAGATGGGTAAGTATTAGTACTCTAAGTCTATCATAACATTCCAGCCGTTATCCAAAGGAGTCATGATTCCAACTCTGATCCAATAAGTCTAAACTAAGGGCACACATCCAAATCACCCTTACTATAAAAAAATCAAGCATATCCCTACTAGATTATGCTAGAACCAAAATCAAAATATAACTAAAGAATAATTTAGAATAAAGGATAAACAATACGTTAAAATCACAAGTAATCAACTCCATATCTGCTGGAGGACATGAATCATCAAAGCACACACAAAAATTCACAAAAACTTCAAATAGTACTAGTGATAAATAAAACTCAAGCAACTCAGAGAAGTAAAACCTTTGACAGAAATTGGTCAATCCAATATGCCATATAATGAAATGAATGCCCATAGACACATATCTCCAAGAAAAAGTACTCTACCAAATCTTATTAGGCCAAACAAATGTCAAAATTAGGATTTCCTAAACCTACCCATGAAAAAGGCCTTAACCCAATCAATCTATGAATCACAACGAAATAAAATAACATCAAAATATCAATATCAATGCCAAAGTCAAGGCCATTATCGGGTGATGAACTAGAAAAATCAGAAGAATAGATCCAAACTGGTCAACCTTAGAAAAAGTCTTTAGAGAAGGATAGCCAATGCACAAATATCAGCAAACATGAAAGTTAGGCCTATGTCAAAGGCTCATAAGTCATTCATTAAGATGGTATAATTCCCTTTAGGGAATAAATCCATTTTAAAAGTAAAAAGTAGGAATAAAGCCCTTTTTAGGAAAAAAGTAAAAAAAGCATATTTTAGCTGGAATCATACTATTTACAGTCTAAATGATCATGAGTGTACCGAATCTATGCATTCCATCACTTGTATTCAGACAATACAATTACAAGCATCAATATATTTGTAAACTGTGAGCACTTCCTTTTCAAGGATAGAATACTTTTCGAAACCCAACCAATATCACAATCACAGCCTTAGGCCTAATATTATATTCAAAACAACAATAACATCAAAATTTGGGGGAAAACCATTACAATCCACCAAGTAATTTATTGAAAATAATTTTAAGCATTCATTAACTGCAAGTGAGTGTGAACATGATAACATGTACAAATAATCCTACAAAAGCTAACACAAGTCTTGGCCTAAGTTGGGCTGGAGGTGCCCACTTCTAATCCCTGAAATACTTTTTAGACATGCTTTTGCCCCGGCTAGGCTAAAGTATCTAAATTCACTTCTAGATGTTAAATAAGTCATAATTATCCCTAAGATAATAATTCCACCTAGAACATGAGCAACTAAATTAATTTCACCTAAATTTCCTTTCCAAGATAGCCTAAACAATCCAACTAAGGCTTATTATACTAACCATGCTTCTAATACCTAAATCTCATTCAATATCTAGAATAATATCATAATCATACATTGAATTAGTTCTATCTATAAAGAAGGTAATAGGATTATAAAAGCATAATAAGTATTTCAACATAAAGGTTAAATATCCTTTTAGCCCCCAAACTCACAATTTAGGCTAAGTCACAATTTTCTAACCATAATTGCATCCGAACATCCCTATATAAAATGCAACATATATAAAAAATTATCTCAGGAGAATAATAGATAGAAGCCTTCCTCGATGTTGAACTGCAACCCTTAGATCGTCCACAAATCGTTCATCTTCACTCTACATCGCAAAATATTATCATGCTATAAAATTATTATTCTGCATATATTTAGAGTAAAAAGAGACCCATATTTCTATATTAAGGGTTGGCTCAAATTGTAGGTCAAGAATGAGGCCGCGAAGCCTGTAAATAGAATTCAAAATTAAATCTGTCACGATGTCCTCAAAGGACAAGGAATGTTTTGATCACAAACAAAGCATAAATTGGGTCTCAAATTGACGCTTAAAGTTTAGGAATTTAAGACCTAATTTTTAAGAATTTAACCAATAATTAGGATGGTTATCGAAGGGATAATTAACAAAAAATGACCAAAAAAAGTTAGGTTAGCTTACCCTAACCTAGGTGGATATTTCCTTTTTTCATCTCTTTGAGATCTTAATTTGGTGTAAAAATGGTGGAAGTGGTGATAGAAAATTGGGTGGACAAAAGGGAATTTAAAGTCTCCAGGTGTTTTTAAATTAGACACTAAAGACACTAAAGCACCTACTATTACAGAGGCAATAGAACCACTAAAATGGTTTGGAGATAGCCGCAGGTACTGCTAAAGTGACCCTAATAAAGCTAAAATGGGCACTTCTTTAGCGGTCACTGGGCGCTAAAGTTCTCCAATAAAAAATGGGCTAGGGATGCTAAAGTGGATCATGAGCTCTAACGTAATCCAATAGGCGCTTAAGTGGTCCTATCAGGTGCCATGCACTAGATTTTGTTGTCTGATATCGACTTTTGCCAGATGCTCAAAATTTGTTTTTGGAACCCTGTTCACTCAAATAAAATTTGGTATCTTACCATATTCTACATTCTAGACTTAGTCGAACCATAAAAACTTCCATTCGAGATTGTTTTGACTAAATATGGGGCCCATATTTGTAGTACCATTTTTCACATTATCCACCCAATAGGCCAAAATGAGTCTTGAAGCCTCGTGACCTAAACTAAGAATCCTAAAGCCTAAAATCAATCTTTGGAAGCTGAAGGCATTGTCAGAATTCTTATTTGATGTTGTCTACTAGGAGTTTTGGTCTGAGACCAAATCCTAAATAATGAAATCTCCAAAATAGATAAATAAACCTAAAATCCAAATGAATTGTATGATAACTAAATCGATAGTTCTATCAAGTCATAAATGACCTATAGCCATTGTGGGAAGGATCGAAACACAAAAAATGTAAGCAAATTGAGGAAAAAACCTAAAGGGTCATTACACTTAACCACATTTAGTCGGACCCTCACTCTTACTCGACTATTTTAGTCCTGTTTCATTATAGAAAATTCATGTTTTACAGCTAGAGGTTGGATATTGTTTATTCAAAGTTATATTAGGCTTCCAGTTCTCATTTTGGATATTTGGATACTACTTTTGTTTTTTCTAATATGGGAAAAGACATTTGGATAAACATTTAATTTTTATTTTGATTTTAATATTTAGATATTGATGCTTTGGATTCAATTTTATAAGTTGGTTATTTAGATTTTATTCAAGGTGTGGTATGTGGTTTTTATTTCTTTATTACCTCATTTTGATTTTTGGTTTGTAGTTCAATTTTTATTGCCAATGAAAATTAATTTTCGCATGCATTGTCAAGAGGAAAGTGTGATAGAAGCAAAACACTTTGACTCCTATGGTACAACATTGAAAGATTTTTCACGTGCAAAATTTTTGAATGTATATTTCATTGGTTATGTATATCCAATTTTTTAAGAGTATGCCCATCTTTAAAAAATTTCTATTAATCTAATTAAGATAGTTAGGCCCTCATTTTGCAAAAAAATCACATATCATTTTGGCTACTTGAATACCTTTCATGACATGTTCTATGAATGTGGTATGACAATAGAGGAAGAAAACATTGAGTATGAGATTGAGTACCACATACGCTAGTGTTTAAATTTGATTATGTACATCGAGTCCACCTAGAAGTTGCCGAGTTGCTCCATTTTTGAAGCAAAGATTATGTGATATTAGAAATATGATCTTAGCCCATTAATGGAGTGCAAAACACTCCTTGTGACAAAATTAATCCACCCTTTAGTGATTAGAGTTACCAATTGTGTCCCCTACTGAGCCTTGGAATCCGTTTTCTTATGTAATCTTTAAAAATTCAAAAACTTTTTCTCTAAAATACTTCTTTTGAACTAAATCTTCTCAAAGTACTAGGTGAGGTAAAAGAACAACTTAGGTTAAAATCCTAAATTAGTGGTGGAGGAGACCTCAGAATTAGCATGTGCTTGATAGTTTAAAAATACGGGGACCGCAAACATCTTCATCCAATTATCCTTATATCCTTGGCAGGAATATATATATATATATATATATATATATATATATGTAATTCCTTTCTTGTTGTAAATATGTGTAGGTGTAAAAAATTTCAAAGGATTAGAAGAGGAAAATAGTTTGAAAGATTTTAAAATATTTGTCCTAAAAGTGTTGTAAGGAGAAAACCTTGGGAATATAGATGGATTGAGGTTTCTCTATATGCTTTAATGAGGTGGAGTAACTATAACCTTAACCTTTCCTAACTTACCCATTGCATACACAAAAAACTAAACTAAGACCTAAGGATCTTTGAAATTGCATGCTTTAATTTGGTTAAGTGGAGCTCATGGGAAAGACTATAGTGTGGTAGTTATGTCATATATTTCCTATTGGAGAGTGAGTGAATCATGTTAATCCCTTAAATTTTTTACAATCATGCTTTGAGGGAATAGACTTCTTTTTGTAAAAGAGCATAAGTGTCATGCTTTCGTATTCTTCAATCCTTGTTGATGTCTATGAGAATATGCATGGATAGGTAATATTTAACAAATAATTGATGTCAGTTACTGACTAATTGAGATCTTAATAGGTGAAACATGGTCCTTGGCTTTAAAAATCATCAGGAAAAAAGCATTTTCATAAAGAAGTGTGTGTCTAAGCTCAAAATTTGTACTATTTGTAGGGATTGATTTACTCCAGATGTGCCTAGACTTGCAAGGTACAATACAGCTGGCTTGCGCCTTCTTCACAGTTTTGTCATCTTGTGTAACAAACTTATTGTAACACCCCGTAGGATTCTAAACTCAATTCAGCTCTTGTTAAGAAGGTTAAAAGTATGTCTTGGGTGAGTTTCAAGATTTTTAGATGAGGTTTGGGACATGTTAGGATGACCAAAACAATGCAGTAATTTGCTTGAGCCATGACGCATTGTTCTATCCCATAGTGAGGAGCTCTACGATCCATTGCTCTCTCCAATGGAGTAAGCTTCACGGAGCATTGCTCTCTATAGTGGA
This sequence comes from Capsicum chinense, assembly GCA_026120095.1. Classification (NCBI taxonomy): domain Eukaryota; kingdom Viridiplantae; phylum Streptophyta; class Magnoliopsida; order Solanales; family Solanaceae; genus Capsicum; species Capsicum chinense. The sequence continues at coordinate 90,485,239 of JAPEIP010000009.1, forward strand.
GTAAGCTTCACAACACGTGGCTCTGTCCTGCACGGTGCTTTTGATTAAGTGCTCAAGAGGCATTTGAGTTATTTTCCTCACCCTATTCATCCATAACATGAATTAGAACTTTCAAAAGGGCATTATTTTCTTTTTTTTACCCAAATTACTCTTAAGAATCCCTCGTTCTTACCCAAGAAGAATTCAAGCTTCATTCTTAAGAAATCAAGGGGTTCAAGCTTTTAATCCAAAAACCTTTAAGAATTTAGTTGTTAAGGTATGTGGGGTGTTCATCCATGGGTCCCTTTCACACATGGAGCACAAAAAACCCTCTTTTGGTTGAATTTATGATTTTATCCTATTCAAGGAGAAATAAATCCATGAATCCCTTGTTAACTCAATTACAAGTGATGTTTTTAGGTGTTTCCAAGTGGAATTAGTCATATCAGGCTTTGAGTGTTACATTTTCCATGTCATGTTCAAGTGAATTTTATGTTAAACCCCTAATTTATGAATTTATCCATGTATCATATTGTTTTCCTTATGTTTAACAGATTCCCATTTTCAAGTTCATGGTTTTCACATGTTTGATGAAATGTCTATGCTTTTGGATTTGAACGATGATCCCCTACTATAATTTTTAAGCTTTTTATCATAATTTATGATCATTCAACGCTGGTGGGTTATGAATACCCGATACCTATGTGTTTTACATGATTTCAGCTTTTAAAATACTCAGATATTTGATCCATAAATTTTATCAATATACTTACACATTCATGATCATGATGAGCACTATCAGAAATAATATTGAGTTAACCTTAGTTATGTTCAGTACTAGTGTTAGTTTAGTTGGGAGTATGATTTAGCACTAAGAAAACCCAGGGATGGGGGCTCACTTGGCAGTAAAGGGTGTGACCCTTGGTAGCAATCCTTGAGTTACAAAACTACATAGCCAGCGTAGGTTTGAGCAGTCTACCTGCTAGTTGAGGGTTGACACAGATATCATGAGGGCACCTTCCAAAAAAAGGGTGACTCCTTAGTCGTTCAGGACACTAGTTTAGTGGATCCACACTGCCAGTATTAGTACTCGTGGCATGGTACTAACACCCTTCCAAGTGGGGTTATAGGTTTGGCCCTGATTAGCTCAGATTTGGGGCATGTCGGTTAGATGATACCTCCCACAGTTTTAGTCAGTGTTTCAGTATATCTCAAACTAGGTTTGCTTGACCAAGTGTATGGATCAGACTTACAGTTATTCAGTTATGCGGATTTCAGTCTCTTAGTTTAATATTAGTTCAGAAATATGTTCATGCTTAGTCTAGCGTTCTCAGAGTTTCCATGTTCATGAATTTATGCTCAGTTACTTGATGTATAACAGCTAGTCCTCATCTTATATACCAGTACATTCAAAGTACTAATTGCATATTCTTTCTTGCACTATGTTGTCTTATATCATAGGTATGGACGCATAGTCTCCCGACCACTCCTAGATAGCTCAGTGTATTCAGCAGCAGTAGTGGTGAGTCCTCACCTATCGAGGACATGATTTATATTTTTTAGTATTTTCATATGCTCAGTCAGTTGGAGTAAGTTGGGGGTCTGTCCTATCAACTCTTCAGTTAGTTTAGAGGCTTTCAGACACTTAATTAGATAGTCAGTCAATCATTTAAGTATTATCAGTTGTTATCATATATTTCAAATATGTTTTAATTTGTATTATAGTATACAATTTTATAGTATTCTATTAGATTATTTTCTGCATACATTAAATTGGTGCTATTATATTCAGTTCACATAGTAGGTATGATCTCATGGGTTAGCTTGTGGTCATTTATGACCGTAAGCACTGTTGTCGCGACTAGGGGTAACCTCGAGTCATGAAACTTGCATGTGTTATTTTTTGCTATTCTGTACTGGCTTGGACAGCTGGTCTAATGACCTTTTAATCCCTAATCATCACCCAACTATAAAAGAAAAGAGATACCTCTTTAACAATTGGTTTATCATATTCTAAAGAGTTAAAAAAGAGGCAGCAAAACCCTATTTCAATACTGCTCAATTTCTTAGCCGTTTGAGTGCTTAAATTGAAATATTTCTTGAGTGAGTAATGACTTGTAATCAAACTACTCATCTTATAAAAGTGGTTTTTTCTTTTTAAGAGAGTTTCATAGATAGAGTTGCCTAAGCTTATGTCTAGTTAGAGTTAACCAGTTTTGAAGGGAAACTTGGCAGAGGTGTCAAGGTGTGTTTGCAATAGAAGTATTGCAAGTAGGAGAAACTTAGAGATAGGTTCATAGTCGAGTCTGTAATTAAGAGGCTGGTTCTAGTGGACTATTTTAGTACTTGTGAGGGAAAGTCATGGTTTTTCCCATGTTTGGTTTCCACATAAAAATCCTATGTTTTTCTTTCCTACATTACTTTTATTTTTTTAGCACCTCATAATTGCCTTACTTTTCAAATGCTTGAGAATGAATCTGAGGGACCTGGTCCCTCACTGTGTGATGCAGCCTCCAGGGGTTTAACAATTGGTTTTAGAGCAAGGTTCACTCTAAAAAGTTTACACCTAGAGTGTCCTGATTATAATGGTTGCTTTAACTGAACTAGAGGTGGAAAGAAAAGAAAGCACACTCCTGAGCACTCATAGTAGAAGAAATGTACATCTGAAAGAAAGATGTCAATAGTGGCATAAAGAAAAATTGAAGAATATTGAATACATTCAGCAGGAGAATGCACATTCCAAAGGCCTCAAATCGCTAAAAAGGTAAAAGGGAAAATATCATTACCTAGATGGGCCAAAAGAGATTTGATCACACCATTATTCTCCTACTGGGAACTCAAACTTATGTGCGTTCCCAATACCAACTTGTGATCATGATCCCTAACCTTAGAAAGAGGATTGGAGTCAGGAATAGTTAGTAAATAGTATATGCTCGAAGCTCAATATTAGAAAACTTGATTGGATTCTCTGTGTAGACACTTCAAGGCAAAAATGTCTTATTATGAAAAGGATGATTTCAAGGGACCTGGCCCCAAATAAATTCATCTTAGAATAATAAACTTGAGGCAGTGTGAGTAAAGTGAAGTCTGGAACTTGTTCATCATACTTATTCCAAAAGAGCAAATTGGAAATGAGATTGATCAATTTACCTCTAAATCAATGTCCCTTCAGAAATTAGGCTATGTTAAGAGGATAAGTATCCATGATAAAGTAAGTATATGCTAATGTAATGCAGTATCATAATTTTGTAGGTATATACCTGAGGGAACAACATAGAAAGAAAATAGTTGAAGAAAAAAAAAGTCAAAATTTCACTCAAAAATGAGAGGGACCTAGACCCATCTCTCAGGTGAGTACCAATATAATATTCCTTTAATCTTTATAAAATTTTTGTTTAAAAAGGGAAACTTTTCTAATTTTATAGGATCAATAGCTATCAAAATTTATTCAATAAGGGAACCACAACCGTTGTCATTAGATGCGTCTGTTTGTAAATATGACTCTTAAATGTCTAACGGTCATATTTTTACCTTTAAATTCAAATACTCTTAATCACTTCTCAATTACACTTCAAATACTACTCTCTTCCTAAACTAAACTGTTTCTTTCTTTCTCCTCTAAAAAACTTTTCAAAATGTCTAAAATTCCTTCTTCTTCAAACACCATGAAAGAGTTATTGTCTGATCATCCTCAAGAGTCCCAAAGTGTGTTACCCGTCAGTCCTTCCCATAAGACTCTTGAGATCCTAAGTGAAACTACTCCAGTTGATGGTCAGTGTTCTATCCTAATAGATGATCTAAACAAAGGTTTGGGGCCCTAATTGAACAAGATATTCTCAATCTGAAGGACCTCTTTCCTCAGAACAAGAAGAATCCTTAAATGCCCCTGAAATCCAAGTTCCTTCTAAGGATCTAAAAGTTACTGAAATTTTAGAAAATTTACAATACATGGTTCTCCTGTTCTTTCTGAGTCAAACTTTATATTTTCTAACCTAATTGATGAAAAGATTCTGATAAAGAAGTCTATTCTCACATAAGCATAGACTTTGTAGCTGAGAATTTACTCTTACTTACTCATGATCCCATGAAAAGTTCATGTTGTATATAGGAGCAAAAACAAGGAAAAGGGATGGAAAATTCATATTACATCTGACTGAAGAAAATGAGGACAATGAACCTCTGAGTTGGAAAATAAATAGGCCGAAGGACAGCAAAAGTAAAGTAAAAATGATTGACACTTGTGTGCAAGGTACTAAATCCTATTCTACTAAGGGATTTGAATAAAAATTGCTAGCAGATGCCATGAAAAAAAGTAAGTCTTCTATTAGCAAAACAAGAAGACTCAATAAAGTTGTCATAGTAGAAGAAAAAAATATTGAAATAGTAGAGGTTGGAGAAATTAGGATACTGATACTGATATTGCTATTACATTAGTAAGAAAAGGCTAGAAGTTCATGAAAGGATTAGATCCTCAAATCAAAAGTCTGAGAGTCATGTTGTAAGCAGAAAGAAGCACAAAGCTGTGAAAAGGAAGAGAGCTTCTTAGGGACCTAGTCCTACGAAGAGAAAAATTGATGAAGAGGAAGAATTAAGTAGTGAATCAAAGAGAAGAAGAAAATAAGATTGTCCCTAGAGTAGCTAGGAATGTTGTTTTGAAAATTCAGAAAGTGTTGACTGAGAGAGTCTTTGATCCAAAAATCTATAAAAACCCAGGAATGTTAGAACTGGTGGAGTATGTAAGGCATTAAGGATGGTTGCACTTACTAGAAGAAACAACTCCCATTTTCTTCGAAGGAGAGGTAAGAGAATTCTACTACTCCATAGAATTCTCAGAAGATAGGTTAAGCTTAAATACTTTGGTGCAAGGAAAGTCTATTTATCTAGATGAAGAATTATTGGGAAAGATTTTAGATGTACTTGTTATGGGAGTAAAATCCTTTACGAAAGAGTAGCTTACCACTAAATTTATGATTAAAGCCTTAAATATGGGTGGGACTTCAATAGCTACTGTGAAAAAAAAGTTTTAATCGGTGTGTTTCACCTGGTATATCAGTTCATAAACAAGATTTTGTTACCAAGATCACTGTAGAGGACCATTGCCTTTAGTATTGACCTATTCCTAATTGAATGTTTTAGTAAATTTGAGTTGATAAGCCTATCTACTCTTATGATAGAGCATATGAGAAAAGTAATCTATGAGAAAGAAGGGAAGCATGGAATGCCTTATGGGTACTGACTAAATAAGTTAATTGATCACTAGGAAATAATTGGGACGAAGGGGACCCCTGGAATAGTTAAACAAAATTTTAGTCTGACAATCTTATGGAGGATGAATGCATTGAGCGAAAGATTGGAATAGTGTCCCAAGTATCAAAACTCTTGGCTGCTCAAGAATATTTGAAAAGAGAATTAGAAGAGTTGAGGATTGAACTAGCTATAAAAAACACTAAGATAGTTCATCTAAAATTAGAGAATAAGAAGATGTCATCAGAAGGACCTTGTGCCACTGAAGAACTATCAACAAAGAATACAAAACTCAAAGAAAAAATTGCAAAGTTAACTGATGAAGTCCTAAGACTGAATGTTGAAGTAAAAGCTCTCACTAAACAATTACTGGATGCTCATGCTTTTGCAACTGATAGAATGGTCATCTTGGTTAAATCATTCTTCTCTAAACCTCCTTCTACCTGAATCCTGTTGTGTCAGTCTATTGAGTCTATTTCTAGTTCCTACTCCAATAGTGGCATTTGCAAAAATTTATTTTATAAATTTATTTTACTAGTAATGGTCTTATTGGATAATGAATGAATTTCTAATTTTATGCATCAATTGTCTTCTTCACTTTTAGTTGTTCTTCATGTCAATGTTGCCCAGTGTTTCCCCAGTGGCCATGAGTTAATTAGCATGCACTTATTTTTACTTATGATTTACCATCAATCCTTTTCAACGATACCAAAAGGGCAACTACTGACTTTATATGTAAGGACCAGATGTGTTTGCTAAATTGTAAAAGTATGAAATCATGATAACCGGGGGAAAAATCCAAGTACATAAAAACTGAAGGTACATGATGCCAGGGGGGAGAAATACACATGCCCAAACTAAAAGAGCCTGATGACAGGGGGAATAATTGTTGCAAAATGACAACAAGGGACCAGGTTCCTATTTTGCATGAAAGAGGAAGCATAATGATAGGGGGAACATTCATTCTTAGGTGGTAATCACTCTAATTAAATGTGATGAATATGCACTGATGCTCAAATTGTATTATTTGGTTTGTCATTATCAAAAATAGGGAAAATTCCTATATGTATTTTTGATGATGATCAGCTAAACTACGAGGGACCAGGTCTCTGGACATGCAAGGTAAAGTACAACTAGCATGGGCCTTCTGCACAGTTTTGTCATCTTGTGTAAAAAACTTGCCGGTGCTATTTCTTACTATTCTGTACTAACTTGGACAGTTGGTTGAATGACCTTTCAAGCCCTAATCATCACCCAACTATAAAAGAAAAGATATTCCTCTTCAACGATTGGTTTTTGCATATTCTAAAGAGGGAAAAAAAGGTAGCAAAACCCCATTTCAGTACTGCTAAAGTTCTTCACTGTATGAGTGCTTAAATTGAAATAGTTTTTGAGTAAGTATTGATATGTAATCGAACTACTCATCTTATAAGAGTAGTGTTTATTTTTAAGAGAGTTGCTTAGGCAGAGTTACTTGAGCTTGTGGTTGGTTAGAGTTAACCATTTTTTTAGGAAAACTTAGCAGAGGTGTCAAGGTATGCTTGTAATAGAGGTGTTTCTAGTAGGAGGAACCTAGAGTTAGGTTCAGTCGAGTCTTTAAACAAGAGGTTGGTTATAGTGGACCATTTTTATGCTTGTGAAGGAAAGCCGTGGTTTTTCCCAATTTGGGTTTCCATGTGAAAATCAAATGTTATTCTTTCCTATGTTTCCTTTGTTTTTCAGCGCCTCATAATTGTCTTACTTTTCGAATTATTGAGAATGACTCTGAGTGACCTTGTCCCTCACTATATGACGCATCCCCTAAGGGTTGAACACTCCTGATGACTGGGTATGAGTCATTGCCTAGCCTCGTAGTATGGGTAGTGACATAGGGCATCCTTATTGGTTTGGTCATGAGATACACCCTACGACTCGTGACCTTACCTTATGACTCGTGAGGTCTAAGTCATGACCTCATCATAAACCATGGACACTTTGTAACTCCCTAAGACTACCCCCTAGAAATCACATGGTTCTTAGGACCACAAGTGATCCCAAGATAAACCTTATATTGGCATAACTCGTGAGAAACTAAATAAGATTCATTAATCTGCAAAAAATATGCAGAAAAGAAGTATTTACTAATTAGGTTCAATACAAAACTATGTAAAATGATTACAACTCTGGTTATACAAAATGATTACAACTCTGGTTATACAAAATAAAACTTAAATTAAACATATCAACTCTACTGGCTATCTATGAAATCTCTACTAAAACTGACTATAGGTAGGCAGGACATGACCCCCTGCTATCCCTGATAAATACGATTGAATAAATAAAACAAAATGTTACTCAAACTATAATTGACTTGAGCCCTCAAATCAAAAGGGCTTATCACTTGTTGACTGGAAGCTGCACACTGTCTAATTATGATGTGTGGGCTATAACTGGTACCTATATTATGAAATAATGTAGCACATAGACATATATGTGGATCAATAATTTTAGAATGTATGAGCATATGAGGGTGAATTCATAAGTAAAAACAATAAATCAATGTTCATATAAAATTAAAGATAATGCATGCTAAGTGTAAATGACTCACCTTGGGCATGGATTAATAAAAACTTTGAAATAATAAACATGAGTGATAAAGAATAATGATAAACTATATGAGCCATAATAATTAGTTCTAAAATGTTTCTTTTAAACTTTCTTAGGGAGGTTCTTCTAACCCACATACACCATGTGAGTAATCATGGAGTCCAATATCTTACCCACGATGGGGAGAGCTCATGTTGAGGAAAGTTGTCCTACCCTTTCTATCAAAATAGGACCAAAACAAAGTGATCACTATCTCTCACTTCATCAATATGGGGAATAAGCTAAACCTATGTTGTCTCGTAGTTCTAAGGCATGTGACCTTGGATGCATACCCAACTCGGTTGTAAATACTACTCACTTACTTATATGCCCATACTTTAGGAAATCCACCTTAAAATAGCATGAGGGTTTATAATGAAAACCAATTATGCTTCTCTTTGATTAAAACTATAATGAAGATAAACAAATGTGAATTCCATCTCTTAACTGAGGATCAAAAGATTAATTCTTACTTTAAATCTTGAAATAAGCTTGTCATAGAATGCTTAAAAGCATAATCTTCTGGATATCTCAACACATAAAATTAGGGCCTAAAATTTATGCTTTAAACTTATGGTAATTCATACCAAAACTTCATGCTTAATATCTCTTGAAATACTTCAACAACAACAAGTCAAGATAGTGCAATCTCATTCATAATATAAATCTTATAAGTTAAAACATTAACAGAAGCACTTCTTGATATTCTTAAAACTTTAAATTTCATGATAATCACATCTTCAAGAATATAGAAACCTGGGTATGAACCCTACTTCAAAAAAAGTAAATTGAAATCTTAAAATAATGTAATTTGGGCACAAGGGTGAAAGGATATCCTTATTCATAACCCCACATACCTTAATAGACTTGACTTAGTGAAGAAAGCTTGACTTTGAAAGCCTTGGAGATGACCTGTAAGCTTTTTTGAATTCTTGGATTAGAAATCTTAAATTCTTGCTTATATTGAAGAGAATGTAATAGAGTCTTGAAGTTCTTAGGAGATGACCTTAAGAAAAAACCCTAATCTTGTTCTTGGGAATAAAAAGGGTTAATGGCTTTTAAAACTTATTGATAAAGGCTAAATACGTTTATTAGGAGATTTAAGTCTACGGGGGTAAGGTTTGAGGTGATGAAAAGACAAAAATACCCCTATAAATTTGAATCAAAGTTGCTGAAATTTTTAGTTGATGACTTCGTTGATATCTTATCAACTAGTTGATGGCTTATCAACTAAGTCATCAACCCAAAAATTGATTTGGACCCTTGTTGCTTAAGGTTAGCGGCGAGGTTGATAGCTCATCACATAGGTGATGGCTTATCACCTCAAGTCATCACTTTATAGCTGGAGTTGATCACACTCTGGTTGAGGTTGGCGACTTGGTTGATAAGTCGTCATTTAGTTCACGGTCTATCAACTTAGTCGTCACTCTGAAACAGAAAGGGTCCAAATCAATCTTTAGGTTGACTTAGTTGATAAGCCATCAACTATTTTATAAGCAATCAACGAAGTCATAAACTGAAAATTTCAGGAACTTTGATTTAGTTTTGTAGGGGTATTTTGATATCTTTCTCACCAAAAACCTTACTGACCCCCCCCCCCCCCACATGACTTAAATCTCCAAATAAACGTATTTAGCCATTATCAATCAGTTTTAAAAGCCAATAACCCTCTTTATCTCCAAGATCAAGATTAGGGTTTCTTATTAAGGTCATTTCCTAAGAACTTCAATAATCCATTACATTTTCTTCAAGATAAGCAAGAATTTAAGATTTCTAATCTAAGAATTCAAAAAAGCTTTCAAGATCATCTCCATGGATTTTAAAGTCAAATTTTTATAATGCCACAAGATCCCATCCTGAGACGTCACACGGTGCTTATGACCCCGAAGGACCACAAGCTAACCCTTTACTAATATCTGTACCTGTACACTGCATAATATCTAAAATAAATGCAAAAATTAGCCATAAGGCTCAAAACATCTATGAATACTTATAATATAGAAAAAAACTGAATACTAATACATCCGTCTAAAGCAATAATAGTAAACTAAGATTCATCCTCAAAAGAACAGGACTCACTCCTACTGCTACTGACTGGGACTGAACTACTGAGGATACTCTGGATCCTGTGCCTCTGAACCTCTAGTGTCAAATAAAATACCATAGCGCAAATGCATCAGTACAGGAATATACTGAGTATGTAGATGAGGTAGGCTAATGCAAGGGCTAATGCATGCATAATATCTAAACTGAATAATTATGAAGATGTCGTATGATAGCACATATATGAATGCACAGACCATGAACATAATCATCTTAACTCTAGATACTGAAACTCGAATACCACTTTACTGCAGACTGAACTCACTGCAGACTGACACTGAGATACTGAATCACTGACTCATCTGATACTGATAACTGAGAGTCTGGACGTACTCACATCAAAGACTAAATTTTGAGCATACTGCTTTTGACAGACAGGATTAGAGATCAAATTTTCTAATAGATTACTCTGGAAGTGATTATCAATGATAAAAAGTGTGATCATGTCCGAATCTTACAATAAGAATACTCAATAGAATCTGAGATGGAGATCAAGCCTATTTGATGGGAGATCTCTAGATATGATAATAAGAATCCTCAACAGAATCAGAGACTGAGATCAAGCCTATCTAACGGGATGGTCCATGAATCAATGGAACTATCTGAATTCCTAACTGAGATAAACATTATACCACACAGTCCTAATTTTTGAAGATTGATACTAAAACTGCAACTGTGTGAAGTAGTTACTTAACCGACATGCCCCAACCTACCAAAGGTGGGGTCTAACCTATAACCCCAGCTGGAAGGGTGTCAATACCATGCTACGGGTAAATACCTCTCTGGTCAAGCCTCCCTGATGGGATGACCCTCGCAAGAAATTGGTCTGAGGCAATATAAGTGAATCACAGGCAACAAGCATCCATGGTGAAGATATTCCAAAGCACATACCACATCTATCATTATGCTTAGTCTCTGCTTGGTGTCAAGGAAATAGTTGTGTGAATACAAATACTTCTCAAGACTTCCATTAAGTAGGGAAAGCTTATTCCCTTTTATGTTTGTCTATATGTGATTGTAAGGAGGGTTGGCAATGCTACCTATGAGTTGGAGTTTCCCTCTAGTATTCCATGTGTCAATATTGTGAAAGTGTATAGGTGATCCTTCATTGGATGTTCATAATGCATCATGCATAATGTTTTCATTAAAACACAGTTCAGACCACCCAAACATGCAAACAGTATAAAAGATTTCATGTTCCAAAACATAAGTCAAATCTATGTAAGAATCCTTCAAACATCTGGTGGTCATGTGCTTTTGGCATAGTCAAATCTCTCTGACGGTGACAACCTCTACTGACGGGAGACTCTTGGATCCTACATTGGCTACGTAGTTCTGGAGTTCAGGGATTGCTCCTAATGACTCGGTCTCTCTGACGGGGAGCCACCATCCCTTCCATCGCTCGGTGCTAGTTTCTACTCCTAACTAAAAGACTCTGAACTGAAATCTTAACTGAACACAACTAAACTAAATCTGATACTGATCATGTTTCTCAAAAGATCTAACTGAGTTATGCTGAGATTACTTAGTTTTGTATCTGACAGAAAATGTATCAAATCATGGTATCTGACTGAAGATACAGAGCTTAAATAGATTACTCGAATCGCTTCTGAGATTAGAATTAAATCACTTGAATACTATTAGATCTAATCTGATTACAGGGATGAGGCTAGATTACTAGCGATACAGAGATTACAAAGATAACTGAGATTATTAAGTTTTCTTAAGTTCTGCACTTGTCTGAGGATACAGAGTTCTATAGTTTACTGAGTTTTGAGAATCATGGCTCGAATGGAATTATCGATAAACTTACAAGGGCTCTAAGAAATATTGAAGAATTATCAATGAATTTTTGGAAGATTAAGGTTCTTGAGTTGAAGCCCTAGATATTTTCTCTTAAGAGAATTGAAAGAGAAATGGAGAAATTTGGGGTTTGAATGAGGGTTCTCATATATATAGAGGCTTCCAAAAGGTGTGAAATGACCAAAATACCCTTGTAAAAATGTCCTTAAATTGCTAAAAAAAATAGTTGACGATATCCGTGACAAGCCGTCAAATTGGTGATAGGCCGTCATGAATTGCCATCACAAAAGGGTAAAATTTTGAGTTTCTGGTTAAGGTTGACGACATTAGTGACAGGCCATCATGGGCGTGCCGGATTGTCACAAAATGTCGTCACCAGGGTCAAAAATTTGCCCAGGTTAAACGACATTGGTGATAGGCCATCACGGGCATGGCGACTTGTCACAATTGTCTTCACCAGTTTCCCAGCCAGACATGCTGGAGTAAAATAGGCATAACCCTTTGCTCCGATTTCGATTTTGACAAAATTGGTATTGTTGGACAGATAATTCAAACAGCTTTGATTTGATATATAGTAGGTCCTCTAATTAGATATATACAAGGAGTTATGGCCGATTGAAGTTGAACCAAATTTTGACGGTCACTAAAACTTGAACGATAGAAAAGCTTTCAACTCATCCTTGAGTTAGGGGACCTCTATGATCTTAATTCATGCTCAAATAGATTCCTACACGATTCAAAGTATTTCTTTCTTGGGAAGATATTTTTGAAACATTTAGACTCAGATTTTCACTTTATCAAATACGCTCTAAGGCTCAGACTGGTAGAGGATTTTGCAAGGCATTGCATTATCTCCCCCTTGAGAACATTCATCTTCGAATGTCGCTTGATAGACTGAAAATACGGATCAACAGAACCTACTCAAGAGATGGAAACATTTCAAGACATGCTTACGCAACTGGAATAACTGTCATACTGAGTTCTTATACAGGGAAAGATTCATATCTGGTGCATGTAATACTCAATTGATGATACTCATAGTTGAATTCTCATAACACCTATGCATATCTGATGCATGGACTCATAACTAGGCTGATCTTAAGAATGCATGATTGATCACACACTGACATTATGAACTCACTTCTACTAAAGGCGTATATCTAATGCATGAATGTTCGGCTAAGCTGACTTTTGAAAGCACGACTTGACAATGCAATAACGACTGATGCTAACTTCATAAAGAAAATCTGAACATGCATCCGGATGAATGTAATAGTATGCAACGTCATAATACTATAGAGTATCTCCCCCTTGGGACTCTATGTCCTTCTAAACACACTTCACTGAAATACTGGGGCAGTGCGCGGGGAATCGACAGACTGGGTCATGATTGACCGATCAAGATCTGAAACTCATGCATGAGTCATGCTAACATATAAGCTCAAAATAGGAGCAAAGGATCTATCAATGCATGTCATAAAGATAAAGGGCTCATAACATACCCTGGTCTATTTCAGGGGATCTTCCCCAATCAAGGCAAGCCTGAAGAGCATGAAGTCTACCCCTCTGATTTAGTACTCTACATTCTCGGATTCTATGTCCTGGCTCACCACAACAAAAATACACATCACTACCGGCTCTACACACACTTTGGTGGCGCCTTCCATACTCTCAACAACGCGGATGGGTACGAACACCACTAGTACTACTTTGGGTTTTGGAGCTTAATGCTCCATCAGATCTGACACCCCCAAAGATATGTGCAGGTATACTAGTTGAAGATAGAGCTAGAACTAAAAATCTCTGACCATACTGAGAACTACTACTACTTTGAAACCCTAACTGCGAGAAACCACGACTACCTATCTTGGCTCTTTTACTCACTCTCGCTCTCTCCTTCATTCTATCTACCTCAATCTGTTGCGCATGAATCATTAGCCTAAATATCTATTAAGCATCGCAGCTCTACACTCTTTCAATACTAACCCAAATACACCAGTCACAAACTTACTCATGCTCGCTCTAGGTTCAGCTATCAAGTCAGGAGCATACTTAGCTAATTGGTTAAACATAAGACAATACTCTTTCACGGTCATGAAACCTTGCCTTAGGTTCATTAACTCTTCTACCTTAGCCTCTCTCATTAGTAGCGGGAAAAACCTATCTAGAAAAGTACTCTGAAACTGTAGCCAAGTCACAGAAGCTGCATTCTTCCCTATAATCTTCTCCCACATTACTACCCAATCATGAGACACATTCTTCAACCTATAAGATGCTAACTCAATACTCTCCTTCTCAGAAATATGCATAATCTGGGTGATCGTCTTCACCTCCTCTAGATAAAGCTATAGGTCCTTACCTACTACTGAATGAAAGAATTAGGGCGGGTTTATTTTCATGAAACTTCTAATTCTGAATATGGTTGAGTCCCCATCTTGCTGAGGTAGGGCTGCAGTCTGACAGTTCCCCTAAATACTAGTCACAGCTTGGGCTAGTGCTTCAAAAGCTGCCCGAAACTCTACATGTGACACACTCTCATTCTCAAGATCTATTGGTTGTGGGGGCTGATAATCAACCCCACGGATAAAATCTCTGCGAGGAGGCAACTTTGTAATTGGAAGAAAGATCTGGATTAAACTAAGGATCAACTTGAGCTCATGCTCACTCACACAAAATGATCACTGAAAAAAGAGAAACTGCTCCAAAGAACATCCCATAGCCTCTTGTACGTAAATGTGGCACGCTACACTCCCGTGTACAAGAATCTACTAGATGCAGATTTTCAGACTTCCTAGGACACTCTTGAACCTTAGGCTCTGATACCAAGTTTGTAATACCCCGAGATCCCATCACAAAACGTCACACGGTACTTATGACCCCGAAGGACCACAAGTTAACCCTTTACTAATATCTGTACCTGTATACTGCATAATATCTAAAATAAATACGAAAACTAGCCATAAGGTTTAACACATCTATGAATACTCCTAATACGGGAAAAATTGAGTACTAAACTACCTGAACAGCGGAGTTGATGGGACAGGTCTCCAACTAACTCCCTCAACTGAAAATAAACAAAATCTGAAGCAATAATAGTAAACAGAGATTCATCTTCGAAAGAAGAAGACTCACTGCTACTGCTCCTGATTGGGACTGAACTGCTGAGGATACTCTGGATCCGGTGCCTCTGAACCTACGGTGTCAAATAAAATACCATAGTACAAATGCGTTAGTACAAGAATGTACCGAGTATGGAGATAAGGTAGTCTAATGCAAGGGCTCATGCATGCATAATATCTAAACTAAATAATCATGAAGATGCCGCATAAGAGCACATATATGAATGCATAGACCATGAACACAATCATCGCAACTCTAGATACTGAAACTCGGATACCACTTTACTGTTGACTGAACTCGCTACTGATACTGAGATACTGAATCAGTGACTCATCTGATACTGGTAACTGAGAGTCTGGACGTACTAACATCAAGGACTGAATTCTGAGCTTACTGCTTTCGACTGACAAGATTAGAGATCAACTTTTCTAACGGATTACTTAAGAAGTAATTATTAATAATAAAAAGTATGATCATGTCTGAATCTGACAACAAGAATACTCAACAGAATTTAAGATGGAGATCAAGCCTATCTGACGAAAGATCTCTAGATATGATAATAAGAATCCTCAACAGAATCTGAGACTAAGATCAAGCCTATCTGATGGGAGATCTCTAGATATGATAATAAATATCTATTTATGAGACCAAGCCTATCTGGCGGTATGGTCCACGAATCAATAAAACTATCTGAATTCCTCACTGAGATAAATAACTATACCACACAGTCCTGATTTCTGTAAATTGATACTGAAACTGCAACTGTGGGAAGTAGTTACTTAACTGACATACCCCAACCTACTATAGGTGGGGTCAACCTATAACCCCAGCTGGAAGGGTTTCAATACCGTGCCACAGGTAAAGACCTCTCTGGTCAAGCCTCTCTGACGGGATGACCCTCGTAGGAAGTCTGCCTGAGGCAATATAATAGTCAAACCTCTCTGACAGTGGCAGCCTGTACTGATGGGAGACTCCTGTATCCTGTGCTGTCTATGCAGTTCTGGAGTTCAGGGATTGCTCCTAACGACTCGGCCTCTCTAACGGGGAGCCACCATCCCTTCCCTCGCTCGGTGCCAGTTTCTAGTCCCAATAAAAAGACTCTGAACTGAATCTGATACTGATTATTTTTTTCAAAAGATCTAACTAAGGTACACTGAGATTACTTAGTTCTATGTCTGAAGAAAAAATTATTGAATCATGGTATCTGACTGACAATACAAAGCTTGAATAGATTACTCAAATCGCTTCTGAGATTAAAATTGAATCACTTGAATACTATTAGATCTGAGCTGATTACAGAGCTGAGGCTAGATTACTAGCGATACAAAGATTACAGAGATAACTTATATTATTGAACTTTCTTAAGTTCTACACTTGTCTGAGGATACAGAGTTCTATAGTTCACTGAGTTCTGAGAATCATGGCTTGACTGGAATTATCGAGAAACTGATACGGGTTCTAGACAACAGCTTTATTGTCGGGTATAAATACCCCCAGGACTTGATAAAATAAAAGTAAAGAATAATCATTCATTCATCATCACGATCATTCATATATCATCACAATCACCCATTCATCATCACAATCATCCATGTATCATCACAATCATTAAAGTATCTCATAATTATTAAAGCATCATCATAATCATTAAAGCATTTTCATAGTTACCGAAGGGTCACTTTAAGCATCTCAAAATGATAATCATATAATAACGTAGGGGAAACATGCTACTAGATCGTACTTCATTCATCAAGGTTTTACCTCAACTATTTCATACCTATATTAGTCTTGACATATGTTTTGATATCATATGGCTTGAGAAAACTTCATACTATCATGGAATAATTCATTCACTTGGGCGTTTAATCAAACACTAGGCATGTATAAACTAACTCACAATTTGGGGTTTCTTCTTCAACATGCTACAATGGCCCTTATGTTTAACCTAAGCTCTTTATCAAACCTAGGGGGAACATGCTTCACTCATTCAACCATTTGTACACCCATTTGACATGAACACATCACATAGAAAGAAACATAAGGAAGATTTATCACAAATATCACATAGATTCCACCTACTAGGGTTAAGGCTCATGAATCTTGTAAACAACCATGAATCAAAACTGAACAACACATTGAAAATCAATTTCTACTCATACAAGTCATTAAAAACTCATAAAATTTTTCTACACATTGAAAAGGGTTCTTGACCTTCTTGGATGAAAGGGACCCAAGAATCAACATCTACATACCTTAATCATTGAAATTGGATGAATTCTAATGCTTGAGACTCCATTCACACTTGTAATAAATAATTATTAAAGCCCACACTATGAGGAACTTGATTCTTGAAGAAATCTTGAAGAATTACGGATGAATTTTTGGAAGATTAGGGTTCTTGAGTTGAAACCCTAGATAATTTCTCTTAAGAGAATTGGAAGAGAAATGGAGAAATTAGGGTTTGAATAAGGGTTCTCATATTTATAGAGGCTTCCAAAAGGTGGGAAATGACCAAAATAGCCTTGTAAAAATGTCATTAAATTGATGAAAAAGATAGCTGATGACATCAGTGACAAGCCGTCAAGTTAGTGATACGTCGTCACAAATTGTCGTCACAAAAGGGTAAAATTTTGAGTTTCTGGTTAAGGTTGACGACATTGGTGATAGGCCGTCACGGGCACGATGGATTGTCATA
>JAPEIP010000009.1:90515836-90526789 GCA_026120095.1 Capsicum chinense
GAATTTGACAACAAGAATACTCAATAGAATCTGGGATGGAGATCAAGACTATCTGATGGGAGATCTCTAGATATGATAATAAGAATCCTCAACAGAATCTAAAACTAAGATCAAGCGTATCTGATGGGAGATCTCTAGATATGATAATAAATATCTGTATATGAGACTAAGCCCATCTGACGGGATGGTCCATGAATCAATGGAACTATCTGAATTCTTCACTAAGATAGATAACAGTACCACACAGTCCTGCTTTCTAAAGATTGATATTGAAACTACAACTGTGGGAAGTAGTTACTTAACCGATATGCCCCAACCTACCACAGGTGGGGTCCAACCTGTAACCCCATCTGGAAGGGTGTTAATATCATGCCATAGGTAAAGACCTCTTTGGTCAAGCCTCACTGATGGGATGACCCTCATAGGAAGTTAGCCTGAGAAAATATAATAATCAAACCTCTTTGATGGTGACAGCCTCTACTGACGGGATACTCTTGAATCCTGTGCTGGCTACGCAGTTTGGGAGTTCAGGGATTGATCCTAATGACTCAACCTCTCTGATGGGGAGTTGTCATCTCTTCCCTCGCTCGGTGCTAGTTTCTACTCATAACTGAAAGACTCTGAACTAAAATCTTAACTAAAATACAAATGAACTGAATTTGATACTGATAATGTTTCTCAAAAGATCTGATTGAGTTATGCAGAGATTACTTAGTTCCATATCTGATATAAAGGTATCGAATCATGGTATCTAACTGATGATACATAACTTGAATAGATTAATCGAATCACTTCTGAGATTAGAATTGAATCACTTGAATACTATTAGATCTGAGTTGATTACAGGGTTGAGGCTATATTACTAGCGATACAGAGATTATAGAGATAACTGAGATTATTGAGCTTTCTTAAGTTCTGCACTTGTCTGAGGATACAGATTTCTATAGTTCACTGAGTTTTGAGAATCATGGGTCGACTAGAATTATCGAGAAACTGACACGAGCTCTAGACAATAGCTCTATTGTCAGGTATAAATACCCCCCAAGACTCGATAACATAAAAGTAAAGCATAATCATTCATTCATCATCACGATCATTCATATATCATCACAATCACCCATTCATCATCACAATACTTCATGTATCATCACAATTATTAAAGAATTTCACAATCATTAAAGCATCATCATAATTATTAAAGAATTTTCACAGTCACCGAAGGATCACTTTAAGCATCTCGAAATCATAATCGTTTAATAATGTAGGGGAAACATGCTACTAGATAGTACTCCATTCAAAAAGGTTTTACCTCAACTATTTCATACCTATATCAGTCTTGACATGTGTTTTGAAATCACATGGCTTGAGAAAATTTCATACTATCGTGGAATAATTCATTCACTTGGGCATTTTATCAAAACTAGGCATGCATAAACTAACTCACAATTTGGGGTTTCATCTTCAACATGCTACAATGGCCCTTATGCTTTACCTAAGATCTTTATCAAACCTAGGGGGAGAATTCTTTGCTTATTCAACCATTTCTACACCCATTTGATATGAACACATCACATAGAAAGCAACATAAGGATGATTCATCACAAATATCACATGGATTCCACCTACTAGGGTTAAGGCTCATGAATCTTGTAAACAAACATGAATCAAAACTCAACAACACATTGAACCTCAATTTTGACTCATAAAAATCATTAAGAACTCATAAACATAAAAATCGTTGAGTTTTGAAAAGGGTTCTTGACCTTCTTGGATGAAAGGGACCCAAAAATCAACATCTACATACCTTAATCATTGAAATTGGATGAATTCTAATGCTTGAGACTCCATCCACACTTTTAATAAATAATTATTAAAGCCCACACTATGAGGAACTT
The DNA here is from genome assembly GCA_026120095.1 of Capsicum chinense. Classification (NCBI taxonomy): domain Eukaryota; kingdom Viridiplantae; phylum Streptophyta; class Magnoliopsida; order Solanales; family Solanaceae; genus Capsicum; species Capsicum chinense. The sequence continues at coordinate 90,517,732 of JAPEIP010000009.1, forward strand.
GATTCTTGAAGAAATCTTGAAGAATTACGGATGAATTTTTGGAAGATTAGGGTTCTTGAGTTGAAACCCTAGATATTTTCTCTTAAAAGAATTGGAAGAGAAATGGAAAAATTAGGGTTTAAATGAGGGTTCTCATATTTATAGTGACTTAAAAAAGGTGGAAAATGACCAAAATACCCTTGCAAAAACATTCTTAAATTACTGAAAAAAATAGTTGACGACATCTATGATAAGCCGTCAAGTTGGTGATAGGCCATCATGAATTATCATCACAAAAGGGTGAAATTTTGAGTTTCTGGTTAAGGTTGACGACATTGGTGATAGGCCATCACGGGCATGAAGGCTTGTCACAAAATGTCATGACCAGGGTCAGAAAGCTTCCCAGGTCTGACGATATTGGTGATAGGCCATCAAGGGCATAACGGCTTGTCCCAATTGTCGTCACCAATTTCCAGCCAGACATGTTGGAGTAAAATGAGAATAACGCTTTTCTCCGATGTCGATTTTTGACAAAATTGGTATCATTGGAAAGATAATTCAAAGAGATTTAATTTGATACATAGTAGTCCTCTAATTTGATATATACAAGGAGTTATGATTGATTGATTTTGACCCAAATTTTGACGGTCACTAAAACTTGAACGATAGGAAAACTTTACTCGTCCTTGAGTTAGGGGACCTCTATGATCTTAATTCATGCTCAAATAGATTTCCACACGATTCAAAGTATTTCATACTTGGGAAGATATTTTTGAAACATTTAGACTCAGATTTTCGCTTTACCAAATACGCTCTAAGGCTCAGACTGGAAGAGGATTTTGTGGGGCATTACAATTTTCTACACCAAGTAAAGTCTATTAAGGTATGTGAGGTTATGAACAAGGGTATCCATTTACCCTTGTGCCTAAATTGTATTATTTTAATATTTCTATTTACTTTCTTTGAAGTAGGGTTCATACCCAAGTTTCTATATTATAGAAGCGTGTGATTATCATGAGATTTAAAGTTTCAAGTATATCAAGAAGTGCTTATGTTTATGTTTTAACTTATAAGATTTATATTATGAATGAGATTGCACTATCTTGACTTGTTGTTGTTGAAGTATTTCAAGAGTTATATTGAGCATGAAGTTTTGGTATGAATTACCATGTGTTTAAAGCATGAATTTTAAGCCTTAAGTATAAGTGTTGAGATATAAAAAAGATTATGCTTTTAAGCATTCTATGACAAGCTTATTTCAAGATTTAAAGAAAGAATTGATCTTTTGATCCTCATATAAGAGATGGAATCCACATTTGTTTATCTTGATTATAACTTAAAGTAAAGAGAAGCATATCTGGTTTACATTATAAACCCTTATTCTACTTTAAGGTAGATTTCCTAAAGTATGAGTATATAAGTAAGGGAGTAGTATTTATTACCGAGGTATGCGTCCAAAGTCACATGCCCCGGAACTATGAGCTAACGTAGGTTCAGCTTATTCCCAATATGGATGAAGTTATAGATAGTGATCACTTAGTTTAGGTCCTATTCCGATGGCAAGGGTAGTACAACTTTCCCCAACATGAGCTCTCCCCACCTCGGGTAAGATGCTGGACTCCATGATAGATCATATTGTGTATGTCGGTTAGAAGAACCTCTCTAAGAAAGTTTAAAAGTAAAGCTTCTAGAACTAAGTGTTATGGCTCACACAGTGTATCATTATGCTTTATCACTCATGTTTATTATTTCGCAGTTTTGATTAATTCAAGCCCAAGGTGAGTCATTTACACTTAACATGCACTCTCTACAAGTTTATATAAACATTGAGTTATTGTTTTTAATTATGCATTAACCGCCACATGCTCGATACATTACAAAAGTACTGATTCACATATATATCTATATGCTACATTATCTCATAATGTAGGTACCAGTTATAGCCCACACATCATAATCAGAAAGTGTGCAGCTTTCAGACAGTAGGTGATGAGCCCTTTTGATTCTAGGGATCGATTCAATTATACTTTGAGTAGCATCTTGTTTTATTTATTCATTTGTATTGATCAGGCATAGCTGGGGGTTATGTCCTGGCTACCTATAGTTTGTATTGGTAGAGGCTTCATAGATAGTCAGTAGAGTTGTATTTGATTTTAGTTTTGTTTTGTATAACCATAGTTATTATCATTTTACACAGTTTTGTATTGAACCTACTTAGTAAAGGCTTCTCTTCCATATATTTCTTTCAGATTAATGTATCTTATTTAGTTGCACACGAGTTATGTTAGTATAAGGGTTTTCTTGGGATCACTTATGGTCCTAAGAACTGTGTGACATCCAGAGGTAGTGTTGGGGTATTACAAACTTACTAGTCAAACAACGATTGGAGCCATAAGACTCATGAGGTATCTTCACGACTCGTCACCTAAGTCTTACCCTGGACAGTGAGCTCTAAACTCGAAAATTTTTTCAAAGGCAAAATATTTGGGGTGGTAAATCCCCTTCCCCACCCCCCACCCCTCGGGATCATTCATCACCAAATGAGGAGTCAAGGCATCCCTTAGCACGAACGTAAGACAAGAATGCAATAACAAAACCTTTAACAAAGTCAAATAAATATAAGAATAGGAAAATGCATACCTTAAGCATGATTACCCAACTCCGGGAACAAGAGCGGATATTTGGATTTCATTCCTATTCAGCTTCCCAAGTAGCTTTTTCTACCTTATGGTTCCTGCAAAGGACGTCCTCCAAACAGGAACTTTCTAATAAGATAAGGAATTCAAAATACAATCATTCTTAATAGGTAACACCAAAAAGGCATCACCTACATATTTCCTCAACATCGAGACATGAAAACCGGGTGAATGGAACCCAGACTCAAAGGCAAATCCAATTCATAAGTGAGGTTGCCTACTATCCTCAAAATCAATTATGGGCCCATATAATGCGAACTGAGCTTCCCTCTCTTCCCAAATCCCATCACTCCTTTCATAGAAGATACCTTCAAGAACACCCAATCAGCAACCTCAAACTCTAACTCTCTTCATTTTACTTCAGCATAGGACTTTTGGTGACTCTAAGTAGTCTTAAATCTATTTCAAATCACCTTCACCTTACTGTGGTTTGTTGAACCAAGGTTGGACTGAACAATCTAGTCTTATCAACCTCAAACCATCTAATAGGAGATATACACCAGTTACCATAAATAGCCTCAAAAGGAGTCATCCCAATAGTAGAGTGATAACTTTTATTGTAAGAAAATTCAATGAGAGGCAAACGATCCACCCAAATACCTCCAAAATTAATTACACAAGCCCTTGGCATATCTTTAAAAGTGTGAATGGTCCTCTACGCCTATCTATCCATCTGAGGGTAGAATGTGGTGCTAAGATTCACCCGTGTGCCCAAGCATTTTTGAAATAAATGCCAAAAGTGAGAAGAGAATTACATACCTCGATCAGAAATGATGGAAACTGGAGCACAATAAATCTTAACGATCTCCTGAATAAACTACTTAGCATAATCCTCTCCAGAGTAAGTAGTCCATACAGGCTAAAAGTAAGCAGACTTAGTCATCCTATCCACGATGACCCAAATCAAATTATGTTGATTCCGAGTCTGTGGAAGACCATATTAAAATCCATATTAATCATCTACCATCTCCACATGGATAACTCAATATCTTGAGATACGCTACCAGCCCTCAAGTGATCAACCTTCACTTGCTGACAAACTATGAATTTAGCCACAAAATTGGCCATATCTCTCTTTATGTTCTTCCACTAATAAATCTCCTACAAATCATGATATATTTTCATCGAACCAAGATAAACTATATACCTCAACATATGAACCTCAGTCAATATCCTTTCTCGTATCCCAGTAATATCTGGAACACACAAGCTACCTTGGTACTGCAAAATACTATCACAACCAATCTCAAAATCCATAACCTTTTGTTGTCCCACATCATCCTTAATGTGCATCAATATAGGAAACAAAACCTATTTGTCCTTCACTTCAACACCAAAGAGATGACTTCACCACCTCTTGAACAGTCACACCTCTATCTTAGAATCTAAAAGTCAAACTGCAAAATTAACCAACCGGTGAATATCCTATACCAATCCTTGCTTCTACTCATCCACATAAGACAAGCTACCCATAGACAACCTGCTAAAAGCATAATCAACAACATTATCTTTACTTGGGTGATAATGAAGACTCATATCATAGACCTTGAGCAAGTCTATCCATCTCTTTGTTTGAGATTCAACTCCTTCTGGGTGAACTCATACTGCAAGCTTTATGGTTAGTATATATATATATATCAGCATGCACCCCATACAAATAATGGCACCAAATCTTCAATGCAAACACCACAGTCGCCAACTCTACATCATGAGTTGGACAATTCCTCTTATGAACCTTCAGTTGCCTAGAAGCATAATCCACCACTTTACCATGCTGCATCAAAACACAACATAGTCACATATGAGATATATCATAGTAAACAACAAAAACATCAGTTCCCTCGAGCATGGTCAAAACTGGAGCAGAAGTCAACTTATCTTTCAACTTCTAAAAATTACCCTCACAAGCATCGACCAACAGAAACTTCACCTTTTTTAAGTCAACCTAGTAAACAAAGCAGCAATCAAAGAGAAACTCTCCATTAACCACATATAATACCTTACCAAACCCAAGAATCTTTGAATTTCGATTGGAGTTATGGTCTAGGACATTTCTTAATCACCTCAACTTTCTATGGATCTACCATGATACCCTCACTGGAAAAAACATGACCAAAAAGGTCACAACATCAAACCAAAAATCAAACTTTGAAGACTTGGCATACAATCATTGATCCTTAAGAGTCTGCAACACTACTCGAATATGATTGACATGATCCTTCTCACTCTTAGAATACACCAAGATATCATCAATAAATAAGATCACAAACAAATTAAAAAAATTAATTAAATATTCAGTTGATAAGATCCATAAATGCAATCAGAGCATTAGTCAACCCGAAAGATATAACTAGAAACTCATGATGACTATATTAGGTTCAAAAAGAAATATTATGGATATTCAACTCGCTAATCTTCAACTAATGATAACTCAATCGAAGATTAATATTAGATAAGCATTTAGCACTCTGAAGCTAGTCAAAGAGATCATCAATCCTAGGAAGTAGATACTTATTCTTCATCGTCACCTTATTCAACTGTCGATAGTCTATGTACATCTAAAAAGACCTATCCTTCTTACGTACAAAAAGCATGGGAGCACCCCATGGAGAGACACTAGGATGGATGAAACCCTTATCAAAGAGATCCTTTAATTGCTCCTTAAGTTCTTTAAACTTGGTCAAAGCTATTTTATGTGGAGGGATAGAGCTAGGATGGTTGTTCGATAAAAGATCAATCCCAAAGTCTATTTCCCTATCAGGAGGAATACTAGGAAGGTTATCGGGAAACACTTCAAGAAATTTATTAACCACCAAGACAGGTTGCAAGAAAGGACTTTCAGAATTGGAATCCTTAAATCAAACTAGATAATATAGACACCCCTTGGAAATCAACTTCCAGGCTCTAAGATAAGAAATAAATCTTCCCTTATGTACTAGAGAACTTTCTTTCCACTAATTACTAGTTCATTTAGGAATTGGAAACTGACCTTACAGGCCCGACAACCTAGAGAAGCATAGAACGAATGGAGAAAATCCATCCCTAAGATCACATCAAAGTCTAACATATCCAACTCTATCAAATCCACTAATGTCTCTCTACCACAATAAATACCACACAACCCATCCAGACTTTTCTTGTCATAATAGAATCACCCACCTGGGTAGACACAGAGAAGGGATCAAAAATGCACTCAGGACTTAAACCAAAATGAACAGCCATATCAGGGGTCACATAAGAAAGGGTGAACCCTAGGTCAATCAGACAATACACATCATGAGAAAAAGCTTCAACGTATCGATGACAACATCAGGAGATACCACAGATTCCTAATAGGTGGCAAAAGCATAAATACAATTTCAACTAGTGTCGATACTAGAAATAGTACCCTTTTGTTCAGGAGAGCAGATAAAGTAGCAACTGGAACCTTATTATCTCCAGAAGCAACCTTAGTTGGATGGTTTCTTTGTAGATTCCCTAGTTGACCATAATTTTAACACCTATTCCTCCCCTCACTGCGTTGACCATAATGAAGCTATCCATAGAAATGACAAAGTGGATAAGATGGGGCTGACTAGGCCCTATTAACCCGAGACTAGGCACTTTTTTCCCTAAACCCACTGCTAGTCTGAAAGTGATGGTCACCAAATTTCTTAGAATCTGGAGCACTAGCCATAGAATATGAACTCGAGTTTCCCCAAGTGCTCTTCTTGCCCCATTGCCTACCATCTCTACTGTTGTTCTATTAGCCTGTACCCTGCTCTAAATATCTTAATTTCCTATTCTGCCTCTCCCATTTCTACTAGTTTATTCTTTTCATCTTTAACCTACTGCATATATGCCACAATACTGGAGATATACATGTAATTATTCCACATGGCAGCCTTACACTCCAAAACCAAGTTCGAAGATAAACCCTAAGAAAATTTCCTTATCCTATCCCTCATACTAGACACAATCTCTGGGCATAATGACACAACTGGTAGAATTTCAAAGCATACACCTTCTTAGTCATCCTTCCCTGCTTTAAGTTAACAAACGCCTTAGCTTTAGCCTTCTTCAACTTTTGAGGAAAGAATTGGTCAAGAAAGGCTATCAAAAACTCATCCTACTAAGATGGCTCAGCATCATCCCCAAGATGGCTCAGCATCATCCCCTCTCAACTACTCCCACTCCTAAAACCATTAATATGTCATATCCTTCATATGATATATAGTAAATTCCACATATTTTGAATTAGTGTCATGTATCACCCTAAATATCTTTTCCATATCATCCATAAAACCTTGAGGATGCTCCTCAAACTTAGAGCTAGTAAAGGTTGAAGGATTTAATCTCATAAACTGGCTAACCCTAGTGACCTTAGAAGATAGACCAACAAAACCAATATGATCGAGCTGACAATATTGAGAGGTCGCCAACTGGGTCAACATATTAATAGATCGATAAATTCGACATTAGAAATATCTTCTTAGGGTGGTGAGATATGAACATCATCAGCCCCCGAGAAGCCCAAGGAGGACTAGTTGGAATAGTGTAACACCATGAAGAGTAGTACAATAAGGAGTTGGAACCCTTGACTGGGTTTGTACTCCATCAGTAGAACGAGTTCCATCAATATTTTTCTCAGGTGGGACAGAGGAGTTTCCACAAGCATGATATGAATTGTGAACAAATGGAATTAGAGGAGTTTTCCAGACCTTAGCTTCTATATCCCAAAAATAGACCACAAGAAAGGGAAAACATTTCTAAATGCCTCGTAAAAGTGTGGCGCGCTATTTACCCTTAAAAAGACTCTATTTGACACAGCTTTGTGGGCACCCAATGACCATAAACCTGAACTCTGATACAAAGCTTATCATGACTTGACCGAGGCTCTAGTAATGATGGGTATGTCAAGTCTACCAAGAATCAAAAACCACTCTGATTAACCCAGCCAACCAGAACATAATACAACTAGCAGCCGATGAATTCTGAATATATAACAAGATAGATAAATCAACTGAATAGGATCTATTAATTCATAATACCAAATCCACCGACATCCTATCACCAAAAGCCTCTAAGAAACCAAATATATACCAAAGTCAGGACATATACCCAACTATAGAAAAAACCACTGAAATAGTATAGGACATAAGTAAAGACAAGACCATAAAATGAGGGCTTTGCGGAGAATGGAAGCTCACCACTTCAAAGATGACTCACGGATAATCCAAAAGTCACCTACCACTGCACAAGGAAACAAAATTATCTTCAAATCCTACATCGCATATGGATACAGTGTGGGGACAATTGACGAGGTGAGCTCTAACATATAACTCAGCAAAGGGATAAAATAATTCCTTGATCAATTAGTCCAAAATAATAACAAAACTATATGCACACAATCGTATATATATATATATATAATGTCGGGATAGGGAATAAGTCTTGGCATGAGAGTTAAAACATTAACTTAGATTGTGTAGCTTGACCATCATAAAAACACCTATGGACTATATTGGTCTAGCCCCCTACTGGATGGGCCCTAGTGCGTGTTAGCTGCATGAACCAGAGATATCATAGAAGACCAGGGACTTCAGAACCCTAAAATATCCATGATATGGTCATCAATACCAAACCTCACACCAATAAATATAAGTTTCTAGTATCATTCCCTTAGGACTTCTGCTTTCACGACTAGCTACACAAACCCCTTTAAGCCAAATTTAAATATCCATGCATTACCATTCATTGAACCATGATCACCATTAAGGCATAAACTATTGGTATCATTATACCAATACGCCTACAAATTATTATGAACATGTCATTCAAATTATCATCGCTTGGGGAAATCCACAACCCCACAAACTTAAATCATTCATTCATATGGGGGAATCCGTAACCTCTAAAGTTTAATGTTAATTATCCATTAACTTAGAGAAATCCACGACCTCTAAAGTTCAATTCAAAACTATATATGTTCCATTAGCCTTTTATGTAGTGCGATAGTTCCTAAAATGATTACAATATGCATATACTCATGTTTCAAAGACAATTTCATAAGGTGGGCTAACGTTATTACCAATTTAAGTGTAAATCTATTTATTCGGGGGAAGCCACGACCCTCATTCCTTTTTACCAAAACCATGCACCCAATGAGTTCAAAAACTATAAATTCATAATAATAATAAGATAAAATACTCTATTGGACCCTTACACTATGACAGTTTTGTAAGTTGGATACTTCTACTGACATATTTGTCATCTGAACCCCTGAACCCATAAAAAAACTATATTTTAAACACTTTTTGGAGAGTATAACACACTTTCCTATGTCAGCTGCCACATCAGCTGCCACGTATCCCATGTCAACTGGGTGGGTTGGAGGGATGGGG
>JAPEIP010000009.1:90533823-90544384 GCA_026120095.1 Capsicum chinense
AAATATCTAGCCTAATCATTTATATATATATATATATATATATATATATATACTAGCATTGAACCCAATTACTATCCTAACCTAGAGTAACCAAATGTCAAGTCCATTCAAGATAATTCAATCATACATAATTAGAGTAAGAAAATGGTTAAGTCAAGTATGTATAGTTATTGTCTTTACAAAAACAGCCTAAAAGTGAATATTCCTTAAATAACCCAAAAGGTCCCTTCTAGATTACCTATTGGCATCTTGATCGTCCCTGGCCTTGTGTATTTGTTGCTTCATGAATGGCTTCCTTCGTGGTTCCAAGCTATAATTCATATGTGTAAGCCCCTCTAAATGTGCTCCAAGCTAATTGTGACCGTATCAATATAAATATCTAAGAGTGTTAGGATAATTATGCTACAAGCATAAAATCAGATAAACATGAGAAAAGTTTAAAAGTTGAAGTCTTGTATCTTTGTAGGACATACCTATGGTAACATTGTTGAAATTTATATAACCCAAAGAATAAGAAGTACTTTATCCAAAGAGATGCAAACTTCTATGATACTAAGTTCTATTTCTCCTCTGAATCAGTTGAAAATAGGATTCCATAGACGATAGTGATTAAAATGGAAAGGGGATGTTCACACTAAAGGAGGAGAAATGGAGATGTTATAAAAATAGGACAAATCGTGTCAATGAAAATAATATAGAATCCTATATAGAGGAACAATATATGGATGATGTCTGAATTGAAAAAGACCAAATAAAATCTTGAATTGGAGAAGGATACTCTAAAGGTGCTAGGATAGTTGATATTAAGAATGACATTGTCCAAATAAAGAAAATTTGAATTAAATCTTGAATAGAGGATCGGATGGTTTGATGTAAAACACCAAAAGCAAGAGTCAATTAAATTGCAAGATACTATAAAAATTATCTGAAAATAAAGTTCATCAGGACATACACCTGCTCTGCAGCACATGTCAATTATACTTTATGATTTAACTCATTATGTGATATGTGATAACTTTTCGTTGTGACACAAGAAATTTTTTTCAACTATAGCCATAGAGAGTGAACCAATGAATTTCACAGAAGCCACGAAAGACGATTGATGAAGGAAATCAATACAACAAAAGATTCAAGCATTGCAGAATAGTGAGCTCATCATTCAATCCTACTAACTAAAGATCATCAAGTCAACTTCACTTAATTAACATATGTCAACAATTAAATTAAATCCCAACTAGTAGAATAATATTAACCAATAATTGATTTAATACAAAGTTTCCATAGCATGACGTTGGTACCTACATTAATGGTTATTATCTCATTTATATGGGATCTTCTATAATCCATTATCCTTAAATTAAGTATTTAATACATCAAACTTTCATTTTAAATAGTCAAAAAATCTGTATTTTCCTCAACGAATGTGTAAGTATCAAATTATGAGGTATCATACTACAAAACTATTAAAAGGAAAAAAAAAATTCAAATATAGAATCCTCATAAAAAAAAGAATCAAATGACACATATATTGTTGTACTTATTTTCTATTCAAAAAATTAAATCAAAAGACAAATTTGCAATCAAATATTCGACTAAAAAAGTCAACTCAAATCAAAGGGGTAGAACTTCTAAACCCTGACCACCATTCCTCAAAAAGAAAATTTCACAACAACTAAAATTGAATTTTGATAACGTTTACCCTTTTAAATGGTTCATTTTGATTGAAGAACACTAGGACTAAACTTTCTCAATTCCTCAAAATTATTCCATATTTTATCATAAAACTTTCTTACGGTTGCATAATACACACGTGTTAAAAAATTAAAATCATTACCTTGATGTTTTAGGATGAAATCCTTTTTTCTCTTCTTTTCTACATTTTTTCTCCCCTTCTTTTCCCATATTATTGTATTTTTCCTTTAGTGTTTTTGTGTTCTATTTTTTGTTTTCCTTCTCACATTTTGATCCTTTGGTTCTTTATTTTTTCCATGGGCATGTCACACTTGTTTTATTCCTTTTTTTTCTAATTCAGTGACACCCTAATTTTTTACGTTATGATGGAACCTATTTCAATCCACCAGTAGGTAAGTCCAGCCATAGCATGGATAGAAAGTAATGGTAATGGGAGAAATATAAAGGCAAAAAGGAATGAAATCGACTGTAAAAAATAGTAAAAATAGAATCAAAGATATATACATGCATAACATACTATACAAGAGAAGGAAGATGACCAAATATACAACATAACCCCCCTCCCCCCAGACCTAGTAAGGCTGGTACATAACTAAAAAGAAGAGTACTAGATAGTATCAAAAATATACATATATGCAGAGTAGTATAAAAAATGCAAAAGACTATCACTAAAGCAGAAGGAGGGAGATCATCTCTAGATACTTGAAAGCTTACCCTATTTCTAAATCAGTAGCAAGGCCCGAGGATAATGTTAGTGGTGATGGCTCATACTCAGATCTACATTAGGAAAAATATAGAAGTGTAGCATGAGTACCAAAGAAGTAGGTACTCAATAGGCATCATCAGTCAAATGAGATTAAATATAGCAAAAGAATAAATAAAGTATGAGAATGTAAGCTAAATTCAATAGTAAAAAGGGTAAAACTATAAATAATAAGCTACGCTAGACAAAGGTTGTAAATTAAGTAAATTGAGAAATGAAAGTAAAGTCCTAGCTACAACCCAACTAGACCCCTATAAGCCCAGAAGAAATACTCAAGAAGACAATTAGTCCTACTGAGCACCCATAAGCCCGGTGGGTAAAAACAAGTGAATATTAGAGGTAAGAATCATAAATAACCAAAACAAACTTACAATAAGACAATATGGAAGATATGAATTGGATACTCCTCTCTTAGTTATAACCTTTAACCATACCAGTATCAAATAACATTTTTATCCTAGACCCATAATGAAAGTATGCATCAAACTTGAACCAGAACTTGTGGAAAATAATAAGATAATAGATGCCAAGCTTAAACTAGGAATAGGGGATAATAATAAGAGGCTAAATGATCCATATACAAATGTTGGAACTCCAAGACCAGAACCACATATAATTGCCAGAACTTACAGTAATAAATATAATTAGAGATAAATATTAAACATGAACTAAAACTCATAAGTAGCAAACTATAACCATAGATATTATTTCATAAGGAGAAAACCATAACCATAAGCCAATGCCAGACTTGTATCGAGACTCATAATAATGGCAATGGAGAATACGCCAAAATTAAAACAAAATTAATATAATTATGCTAGAATTAAACTAAAATTGATATATATACAAATATATATATATATATATATAAACAAAAAATGCTAGTGTAAATCCAAGGGTTTACAAGTCTACCTCTAATCCATTTATCTGATATGCTTAATATCGAGTGGTTAGATCTACTAAAGCTGGGAGGGTTCCAGTTACTAGGTCAAGAAGGTGCGGTCAAGAGTCAGTTACAATCCTACTTGGTAAAAAAAGCTAAATGGTGAGTAGTAAAGTCTAATTCAACCCAAAACTAAGTTAATAGCTTAAGGTAGAAGTCAGGAGTCAAACTAAGACTAAGGAACATCTTTCAAGGCATTCTGTCAAAAAATAATAGGGCCCAATAATGGATCTCGATGACCCAGCCTTAGGAGAACACCTATCTAAATCTAGTCTAAGGCTTTCCAATCCTAACCAAAGGTACTATAAGCATTAATTTTAGTCCTAAAAGATGATAATACACTACCCTAAAGGAGAACGAGCCTAAATTCTACAAAATGAGTCCCGAATCAAATAAATTAGGCTTAAAATGCGAAAAAATAACCCGGTCATAAATTCCCATGAAAAACTAGCACAATACTACACTAATAACATAATTAAGAACAATTTAGAAGAAGAGTACCCCTAGACTACTTGGAGCCACCGAAAGCTCGCCAAATCCTCTATACTCAACATTTTTCCTATTGAGAAGCCACCAACCACTACCACACTATTAAAATAATGACCTATATATTAAGACAAGAAAATTGATACCTACATAGCTTATGTACACTACAGGTTATATTTCTGCCTAAAAAATTCCTAGTAGTTGCCACTTGTAAAAATCACAAAATTGAAACCATCATAGCATCCCTCATAGCTCAAGGATTATTTTCCACATAAATTTAGAAAAATTTTAGCTCAAACATACCCAAATAAGTCCCATAGCAAATGAAGAAATCAAGAACTAAATGTTATGACGTGATTTTTTGGTGATTTTTATGACATATTTATTTTTGTGTGATTTGAATATTTTAGCACTACTCATGGTTGTTTGTGGTATTTTTGGGTATGAGGATGATTGACATGGTTCCTAATGCATTTCAGTGTGATTTGTGTGAGATTGTAGTATTTGGTGGTTATAAAGGCTTTATAGTTGACTTCGGTCAACATTTATTGGTATGTGCATCAGATGTCAAAACTGGCAATTCTAGCAGATCCAAAACACCAATTTTAGGTTGGTGTGTTTTACAGCTTTTATATCTCATTTCAACCCTCAGTTCAGAAAGTTGTAAAATGGGTATTAAGGGTCAACTTTTTGAAAATTATGTTTTCTTGAAAATCTAATATTGCCATTGAATCTGGAGCATTGATTCAATAGTGTAGTATAGTTTGCTTGCATTCTCAAGATTTTGAATTAATCCCAAGAGAACCGTAGACATAGAATTCTACAAATCTTGAGTTGGTGCACCACTCAGCTAGTGCATCGCTTAAGCAATATTTTGGTTGTTAAAGTAGCCTAAAAGATAGTTGGGGTATAGTATAAGTAACTTCCCCATATTGTAAGCAACTGTAGCTTAAGCGACAGCCGATTCTCATATGTGATATTTGTGCAGCCAGTGGGGATCGTATAAGTGACACCTAGTCTCTTAAGTAACACGGTGATCACTTAATCAATGCTTGGGTCTAAACTCCTATTTCAATTAGTTTTTTTTTATCTTTAGCATATTAATCTTTTTAAAACTTGAATTTAGAAGTGAAATTTAGGGATTTTGGCCCGGAAGGCCTAAGTTAGTAATTTATCGATTTAGACCTCAATTTTAACTTATTTTAACTTAAATTTTCTTATAAAAGATCTGTTAATCATGGGGAAGATATTTTTGAACTAAAATTATAATTTTATCCTTCTTTTTCAAAAAATTAGTTTGGGGGTTCATTTTGACCTCAACTTAAAAAGGATAATATAGGTATCGTTAGCTTTTATATATATATATATATATATATATTGTATATTTGTATTTTTTATATATTCTGGGTTGGTTTGTGAAGTGAAAGATCATTGTTGAGGGATTTTTGCACCAATTTTCAGCATTTGAGGTAGGTTATGGCTGAACTTTCTTCAAAATAGGTTGGGTAGTTAATATTAATGTAAAATCATTTTATGGGTATGGGAACTAATCAAGGAAATGGCTACTAATACTATGTTATGCCCATATGGGGACCTATGTTATTGGTATTTGGTAGTATTGAGACTTATATGCTATATGTGACCGTGTGGGGTCTTGTATGATGTTGTTGGCCTTATGTTTATATATTACTGGTATCTTTCTAGTGAAAAACTTAATTGAAATTTATGTGGTATCAATGGTAAATTGTCATGTATTTTCCCCTATTGGCATATGATTTTATTAGATTCATTAATTATTGGCATATTAAATAAATTTTGGGTTATATGATTGGTATGTTGGTTGACTTTGGAAATTCTCATTCTGGTTTGTTGTGAGCATTGTATTCTCATATTATATAAATTTGTGAAATATTTGTACAACTATGGAAATACTGGAAACACTGGCTTATGAAATATTTATAGACCTTCTGCCGAGGGTTGTGTTGGAGAGAATTCATGGATATTGGTATTAGTTATTGGATTATATATATGTTACGAACCCGCCATGGGTTTTACCATAAGAGCATTGCTTCGTAGGAGTATACGAAGGTTGTACGACAACCTCAAACATCACATCACCATTATCATTATTATCTTTATTACATTTCATATATATATATATTAAGCTTATTATATGTTGTACTATTGTCCTTGATGTGATATTTGTATATTTTTACTTCATTCGTACTTGTATTAGGTATATGTATATTGGAGAACTATTAGTGGAGATGTTGTCGGCTACTATTTAGGACATTTTCTGATTGTAGGTGACATGACCATAGTCTGTATGTATATGCTTTATTTTCTACTTTGCTTAGTCGGCCTATGATATCTAATGAGGAAAAGTGGACTGTACTTATCCCTATTGGGCCCTTTTGGTGTAGATCCAGGTATGAGTTTGTCGCATGATAGTTGACTTAGGCGATGCTTGGGGTATATTTGAGGTAGTGGTTAACCTATACATATAGAGTTGACCTTCTATCTTTTTCTCTCTAGACTATGTCTTATTTTGTATTCTGAGACAGTTTTTAATCCTTTTTAGACTATTATTTTATCTTTGACATTTGAGATATATTTAGTAGTTCTTACACTGTGACACCAAGTTTTGGGATGTTGTATGGTATTTTTGGTTACATACTTCTGCTACTATCATATTTGTATAGTCAGGCTTTATTCTAAAAGTCTTACCTTAGGTTTTGGTACTGATTTCTCATTTCATATTAGTTTGGGTAATAAACTTACTTGTCAAGTCTTGTCGTGACAAGTGTTATCTTGTCCCTTGGATTTTGGGTTGTGACAAATTGGCACCAGAGCCAGGTTACAATCTTAAGACCTATAGGTTATTAGTAGGCCACACTTCTGCTCTGGATATAACCCACGGTTCCATAACCTATAGATCCTAGGTTTCATTGGTCTTATCAGTGCAAGGATAGGTTGTCTAGTAGAGTCTTATGAATTGGTAAGTAGACGTTCATATCTATCTTTGAGATGCTATAATATATCTTTACGAAATATCTTTGGTTTTATTTTATATCTCGCAGATCTTTTATACCTTGTATTCTAAATAGTATCTCATTTTCTTTTGCATAGATGGTAAGGACTAGATGTCGTGAGGCTGGAGATTTAGAGTGATCATCTAAGGAGAGAGCTCAGTCTATAGGGAAAGTTGTGAGCCATAGATGGGCTTGATGTAATGGATGTCCACGAGGATATTCCCATCTAAAGGTAGTACTAGAGGACTCTCCCCTGAGCAAAAGGTTAAGCATATTTGAGATATAAGTCCAACTTTGGTCCCATAGAGTTCTACTACCCAGTCTTAAAGGAATTACCGATTCGCTTGCTGACCCATTTGTAGGGTATTACTTTAAGTGCACATAGTGTTCCTTCAACTTTGAGTATTCTACCTCTGTATATGCTAGAGTCTACCTATGGTGTTTCTCTAGTTCCAATTATGGATCCTCTAGTTGTATCGACATTAGCTTGTGGTACTCTAGCGGCTTCATCTATTTTTCACTATTTATTGTCTTTAGCTATTTATGGTATTTAAAGATTAGGAGGTCATCCTTCTACTATGTTACCTCCTCAAGTGGGATCTTAACCAGCTAGATTACTATTCCTTCTATTGTTGTAAGTATAGTTATTTCTTTTGAGGATCAGAAGAGGTTTGAGAGATTTACTTATTTAGTCCTCCTTGGTCTAATGTTGTTGTAGTTAAGGATGCCTATTATTTCTTGATTGATTGTCATGAGAATTTGCATAACTTTGCTTTGCTTGAGCCGTACGGGGTTGCTTACATTAGTTATCTATTAAGGTCACTTATTTGTTGTAGACCTCTTAGTTCTCCAGATATAACTTAGGATCAGTTTGCTGAGGCCTTTTTGGATAGGTTTATGCCATACAGTTTGAAGGATCAGATGAATGATGAGTTCAATCACATAGAGAAAGGCTTCATAACTGTTATGGAGTATGAGGCACTCTTTCATTCCTTGTCAAGATATTTTTATGCCACTATTTCCACCTAGTCTAAGAGCATTCAAAAGTTTGTGAAGGGGTTTAATTTTTCTCTTTAGCTAGCTATGATACAAATAGTAGTGTATGGGATGTTGTTTTGAAGTATTGTGGATCATGATAGGATGGTTGAGTCTATTCTTTGAGGGTGTCAAGGAGGTGCTAAGAGAGTGCACTATCAGGGCAACTTTAGAGGTCATGCTCCATAAGGTAGAGATTTTAAAGGTTTTCATAGGTATCATAGCATATAGGTACAAGCAGCCTTGTAGGGTTTTGATAGTAGATCTTCTATTTTAGAATATTTTACTGGTCGTTCAAGCTCAGACGTACCTCTTTCTATTGAGTTGGGTCATAAAAGTTGATATATGTGTGATGAGTTAGGCTATTTGGACAAAGACTGTCCTCTCTGTGTTTTCAAGGCTACTCCTATATCAACTATGAGAGACAGATATGCGCATAGTAGAGGTAGTAGTATTCGAGATGGTGGTTGCAGGGCTACTCAGTTTGGTGTTGGTCGTTGGTAGTGTTACGCTATATCTGCCAGTCCAATTACAGAGGATTTTGATGTTGTTATCACCGGTATCATCCATGTTTGTTTAAGATCTTTACCTATGTTATTTAATTTGGGTTTAACTTTTTCCTATGTGTCTACATATTTTATTTTGGGATTTTATTCTACTAGTAAGACTCTTTCCATGCCTATCTATATATCTACCCTTGTAGGAGACTCATTAGTAGCGGATCGGGTTTACCAATCTTTTGTTTTAACTTATGTTGGGCGTGAGACTTGGGTATATCTGATTGTCCTAGATATGGTAGATTTTGATGCCATTTTTCTTATGGATTGGTTAGGTCTTTATCATGCTATCCTAGACTATTATCTTATGGCTGTAACCTTAGTTTTTTTGGGTATACTAACGATAGCTTGGAAGGGTGTGCTTCATTCGGATCCCAAGAGGGTTATATCTTTCTTTCAGGCTCATTGCTTTGTTGAGAGGGGATGTTTAACTTATTTTGCTAATAATTTTAATACTAGTATTTCTTTAACTCCTTCTTTGGATTCAGTTAGTATTGTTCGTAAGTTCATAGATGTATTTCCTATGGGTTTTCTTGATATGACTCTGTATCATGATATTGACTTTGTTATTAATGTTGAGGCAGGCACCAAATCTATTTTTATTCCTCCTTATCGGATGGCCCCAGCAGAGTTGATGGAATTGAAGGATCAGTTGTAGGAGCTGTTAGATAAGGGATTTATTGGACCTATTATATCACCTTGGGGGCGCTTGTCTTATTTGTGAAGAAAAAGAATGGGTTTATGTGTATGTGTATTAAACATCAATAGTTGAACAAGGTGACAGTTATGAATAAGTATCCTCTTCCTTATGTTGATGATTTGTTCAATCAACTTCAGGGTGTTTTTTTATTTTCAAAGATTGATTTGAGATTCGAGGATAGCCAGTTGAGGATTATAGCTTTGAATATTTTGATAACTTTTCAGGCTCAGTATAAATACTATGAGTTCTTCATCAAGTCCTTCGAGTTGTCCAATACCTCAACCACATTTATGGAGTTAATAAACTGGGTAATTTGACTGTATCTTGACTCTTTTGTGTAAGACCCCACAAAATTTTCTCATAGAATGGGCCTTAGGGTGTGTCAAGTGAGGCATAATTTCGGCCCTAAAAGCTTGAGAAGTGACTTCCTAAGTGAGTATCATGTTAACCATATAAAATTTCCATAATTTTGACTTTTTTATCACCTGGGAAATTTGATAAGCTTTTCGTCAATATGAGATTCTCCCAAATCCGATACCCGGGTAAGAAGTTATGGCTAATTTAAGTCCTAGTCATAAAACAACATCATTTTGGTGCCTGACGCATTGCAGAGAGGGTCTATTTGATAATTGTCAAATTCCAATGGAACTCCGTGATAGTGGCGCATCGCGGAGGACCCTAATTTCTCAATAGCCAATTTCCAGTGGCCTAGCGCGATTGTGACACATCGCGCTGAAGTTCTAGGTCCCAACCAGTGGGACAACGCGATGGCTCTACGTTGCTGTGTCTTTTAGATTCCTATTTGTCAATTTCTAATGAGCCACCACGATAGTGGCGCATCACGGTGGCCCATGAAATCGGGTTCCTAATTTAATTTTTTCAGCTTCATACAGAAGTTAAAAAGGGAACTTTGGACTTTTTTTCAAGCCTCTTAAACCATGCGAACACCAAGTCAAAGTCATTTACAAGCATTCTATGAAGTTCTTCTCAAGTTTTCTCTCAACAAAAACCCTAAGTATCCTAAACCTCCTCCAAGAATCTCAAGAATCCATCATAGATTTTCTAAATTGAGTCAAGATTCAAGTTTCCCAAGTCAAAGGTTTTAAGAACCCTCTCCCAAGAGTAAGAAGAGGAAGTTTTGAGCAAGCTTGTTCATCCAATTCCATAATCAAAGGTATGTGAGTTTTGAACAAGGGTAACCCTTTCACCCTTGTGTCCAAAGGCTTATTTAAATCATGATTTTCCTGAAATCTATGAGGTTTTACATGAATTTGAACTAGGGTTTTTCACCCATTATTATTGAATGCATTATCTTGATATTTCCCATGAATTGAGAGTTAAATGGCATGATTT
>JAPEIP010000009.1:90544484-90601833 GCA_026120095.1 Capsicum chinense
ACTAGGGTTTTTCACCCATTATTATTGAATGCATTATCTTGATATTTCCCATGAATTGAGAGTTAAATGGCATGATTTCTGCATGTTTTCTTGAGAAATTACAACTGGGTCTATACCCCATGATTTTAATCCTTGAGAAGTTAATAGTTGAAATGTTTGAGATATTGAAGTATATAAGTATGTTCAGATTTTGAGACAAATTACTGAAATTTCTAGTGACTTCCTAAGTAACTTCGGCCCTAAAAGATTGAGAAGTGACTTCCTAAGTGAGTATCTTGTTAACCGTATAAACTCATCCTGAGATTTTGAGATAAATTGCTGAAATCATGGGTGCTTATAGCATAGTAGTTCATAAAATTGCAAGTCTCAAGTAGGGTTTAATAACCCATAATTCAATCTCAAGTTAACGCTCATCAAAAGCAATTTCTGTATTATACTTTTGATGAGTTTTAACTAGAGATTGAATTATGGGTTATTAAACTCTACTTGAGACTTGCAATTTTATGAACTATTGTGCTATAAGCACCCATGATTTGAATATTCTGAGATTGTTGAGAAATGTTTTGACCTAATGGTCATTGAGCTTTGAAATCCACTCTACTACATGAGATTACCGATTTGATTAGTAGGTTCGTGGTGAACTATGAGATTATATCTAAAAGCGAATTTTTATGAGATGAGCACAGATAATCTAAAAGGAGCAGTATTTAGCATCGAGCGGGTAAGCTACCACAGTTTCTTATCCCAAAACTACGTGCCACCGTAGGTTGGGTCTGAGGCTGAGTTTATGATTATTATTGGGCCTAAGGCTGAGTAGATATTGGGCCCGAGGCCGAGTTTATTTAGTGATCACTGGACCTAGGTTATACTCCCTGGCAAGAGTATGATGCCTCTCCCCAATATGAGGTCTCTTCCTTATGAGGACAAAACGTTGGACTTCATGTAGCTCGCATGGTTTGTGTCAGTTAACAGAACCTCCCTTGCCCTTTAAACTTCGATATCAGTACTTCCTTGAAAACTAAAGTATTTTCCCTTCCTATGAGCTATTTTCCTAATGGTAAAGTTGCAAATAGTTTCCTAACTAAAGCATTTCCTTGATATGAGTTGTTTATCTAAACGAATGTATTCTTCCTTGATATGGTATTTTCCATGAAGCTTTGAGATAAGTTATTTCCTTAAACTAGAGTATCTTTCCATTGAGATTAAATGATTTTCCTAAAGCTTGAAATGAGATACTTTCCTAAAGTGAAAGAAATGCCATCAAGTATATTTCAAAGTTATATGATTCCAAATTCCAAGTATTTGAGTTCAAAAGAGTTATGAGATCTTGAGCGTTAAAGAAGTTCTACTCTCCATGAGATAGATGAATGATTTGAAAGTACTGTTCAAAGTTCCTTTAGCATTGAGCATTGAGAATAAGAGAGAATTTCTAATTTCAACGTTAAAGTATGATGACTCACGAGAGTTATGTTACATGCTTCATCTTGCATGACTTATAAGCATTACATTTTATACTTGTTCAAGCCATGTGAGTCATCCCATATTGCATGCATGATTTGATTGAAGAAGATTGATACTATTTTATATATATACATTCACCCCCATATACTCAATATATTCCCAAGTGCTGATCCACATATACGTCTATGTGATATATTGTCTCATAATGTAGGTGTAAAGATTTGTAGCGCATGCACCATATCCAGTCAGCAGGTGATGGGCCCTCTTTTTATTCAAGGGCTCGAGTCAGTGATACAGTTGAATCGTGTCATAGTTTCTTTATTCTATCATACTGAGTTGGGGTGGTTGGGAGTCATAACCCAGTTACCTATAGTCGGTACTAGTAGAGGCTTCGTAGACAGTCAGTAGGAGTTGATGCATTGGGTTTCAGTTTTATTGTAAAAGTAGAGTTGTAACCTTGTGACTTTAGTTTTGTATTGAGCCAATTCATAATAGAGTTATTTTCGCCTTATTCTTTCAGATTTATGCACTTTGTTCAATTGCTTATGAGTTATGCTAATAGAGGCATTAGCTTGGTGGTCACTTGTGACCCTAGGCACCCTATGGCATCCCGAGGGGTGATTTTGGGTTGTTATATTTTGTCATTGTATTTATAGATAATATCTTGGTTTATTCCAAGAGTGAGGATGATCATGAGAAGTATTTATAAATTGTGTTTGAGAGATTAAGGGATAAAAAGTTGTATGCTAAGTTTTCCAAGTGTGATTTTTGGTTGTAGTCTATTTCTTTCTTGGGTCATCTAGAGACAAAAGATGGTATTATGGTCGATCCATCCAATATTCCAATGGTTCATGATTGGGATAGGCCTATTTCTTCTATCAAGATTTGGAGTTTTGTTTGTTTGGCAGGTACTATCATTGCTTTATAAAGGGTTTTTCATCTAGTGCTGCTCCGTTGACCAAGTTAACTCAAAAGAAGATTACCTTTCAGTGGTCAGATACTTGTGAGGAGAGCTTTTAATAGATCAAGATTTGTTGACGTTTGCTTCTATCTTGACATTGCCCAAGGAGAGCATGGGTTTTACCATCTTTTATAATGCTTTAGGTGTTAGGTTTTGTGTTATATTGATGCAAGAGGGAAAGGTTATTAGTATGCTTCTCTTCAGTTGAAGCCCCATGAGAGGAATTATTGTAACACCCCCAGTTTTAGGTTCTTAAAAAATTCTGAAATTTTATCCTTGCTGTCCTGATCATGACTTACCCTACGAGTCATAGGGAGTCTTGACGGGTCCTAGGGAACCAATCATAACCTATACAGTAAGTATGTGACTAAGTTTGGCTCTGATTATAACTGGGTCACTAAGAGTTGTAAGGAGTTGTTATGAGTCATTGGGTTCAAATCATAGGATGTCTAATGTTTACCACAAACGGATTTTTTGTTGAATACGACTAGACCCTATGAGTCATAGGGTCCTATTATGAGTCGTATCCGTTGAGTTGTAGGGTCAAAAGTGTGCGAGTACCCTAGAAACTATTCTGGTTAGGACTCGTGGTAACGAGTCGTAATGAAACCTTACAAGTCGTATAGTGACCTATAGTCACTAACAACTAAATTTCAACTTTTAATTTGAGGGAACTTTGGACAATTCCCTCCTTACCCAATTAAAACCCCATGTTCATAAAGAACTTAAGAGGCGTTATTTCCCATTCATAAAGCAATCAAACACTTCCAAAAAATCTCTCAAGACTCTCAAGCAGCCATACTTAGGGTTTCCAAAAAATCTCTCAAGACTCTCAAGCAGCCATACTTAGGGTTTCCAAGAGGTAGATCACCTAAGGACTCAAGGGTGGAATTCTCACCATAAACTTGGGTATTTTAGGCATATTACTCCTCCCTAATTGCTAATTTATTACAAGCATAAGCTCCAAAAGTGTTGTTCATACGGTATTGATGTTGGTTTTAAATCATGGGTTAAGGGTGTTGAATAACTATTGTTTATGTGTCATGTTTGTCCCTGCATGGGTTATGTTTAAATGATTATTTAAAATCAATATGATGCGTAGGAATGGTGAATAACTTTAGGGATTGTGATTTCCATAAACTTGTGACTTTTGAAGTGGTTATGACCACAACCCCATATTGTGAAATTGGTTTTGAATATGAAAAGTATGAATATTGAACTACTCTTGAACTATTCCATAATATGAAAAGTAAATGAAGCATAATGATTTTGAAATTGGACTTTATGCTGTTGTATGATTCCCCAAGCTAATGTATAATTGAACAAAAAGGCTATGAATTTCCCCAAATGATGAAATTATTCTGGTATGTTGATGTTACCTTGCAACTATAGTTGGTATGACAATACCAACAATGTATTCCCAAATGTGTATTATGGTTCAATGAATGGAAATGTGTGATAGTTATTTTAGTTGGGCTTTAATGAGGGTTGGGTAGTTGAGTCATGAAAGTAGAGGTCCCAAGGGATCTCCACTAGAAAATACGGTTGCCGATGTAGGGGTCTAAATAACTGAGTAGTTTGAGTCCCTCTTATAATTATTATATGATTGGGAGGTTTGATTCCCCCATATTATATTACATGATTGGTGTTCAAGTCACTTTGATATGCCGGGAGGTTCGAGTCCCTATAGCGCATATGCATACCTTTAGTTCGTGTGATCACACATACTAGACCCTTCTAGTTGGGGAGGAGTTTGGCCTATATAGCCCGTGGGAGTCTTCGTATGTTATGATGGTTGCACTACACAATCCAAGCTAAAGTTTTAAAGTGCATGTTAAACTTTGTTTCCTAAGTTACATGCTAGCACTCCAACCTCTAACTATCTTCGAACGTTGTATCCTCACATGATGCAGGTACCAAAGAAACCTCTACTTTTTTTGCACAGAGTTAGCTGGATCAGCTTAGTGTGTCTGTTCATTATGGTGAGGTGATGAGCATCCATTCTCTGGAAGACTTATATATTTCATCAGTTATTATCATAGATTAGAATGAAGATTTTCCATTATCATTGGCATTGGCATCTATTAAGAGTCGGGGATATGTCCCGTCCAAGTCTACTTTTTGGTTCTTTGTTTAAAAGGCTTTGTTGGATTACTGTGGACTTGGGTAATGTTGGTCGGTTGTTTCGGGCGGTTACTAGTCATCTTTCACAGACTTAATTTTTATTCTTTAATCTTACCTTGTGTTATCTTGTTATATAATTAGAATTTATCTGACACTAGGGATATCATGTTGTTTGGTTATGTGTAAGGGGTGGTCTTCAGTCCCTGACAGACTTAAGATACCTATCACAGCTAGGCCCTAGTTAGGGTCATGATAATTACCCTACCCATAATTTGGAGTTATATGTGATTACTTTTGCTTTGAAGTTATAGAGGCACTACTTTATGGATTCTTCTATGAAATTTCTTGAATTATCGCATTCTTTATCTTTTTTTCACCCAGCAAGATCTTAATATTATACGACATCGTTGTCCTGAGTTACTGAAGGATTATGACTTGAGTATTATCTACTATCTAGGCAAGGCTAACATGGTTGAAGAAGCCTTGAGTTGGAAGTCAACTAGCATTGGTAGCTTGGTATATCTTTTGTCTCAGGACAGACCTTTGGCCTAAGAGGTTCAATCTCTGGCTAACTAGATAGTTAGGCTTGATATTTTGGCACTGAGGTATGCTTTGGCTTTTGTAGAGGCTAGGTTTTCCTTGATAGAGAAAATTAGGGCTCATCAGTTTGATGTTGGATTAAGAGTAATTTGGGATAAGGTGTTGAGTGAAGAATCTAAGAAAGCCTCTCCTAATTCATATGATGTTTTGAGGATTGGTGGTTGAGTGTTTGTGCTAGGTGGATTTATTAGATGACATTGATTTTGGAGAAAAATCATTGTTCTAGGTACTCTATCCAGTCGTGAGTGACTAAGATGTATCATAATTTAAGACAGCATTACTGGTAGGGTGGTGTGAGAGGGGATGTAGTATATTTTATAGCTCATTACCTATGTTTCCAGCAGGTGAAGGCTAAGTATTTTTGGCTTGGTGGTTTGCTTTAGAGGTTACCCATTCTTGAGTAGAAATGGGAATAGATCACTATGGATTTCTTGACTGGTTTGCTTATACTACTCGTAGTTTGGATAATGTTTGGGTCATAGTGATTCTTTCAGTGCTGAGAGGTTGGCCCATATCTATACTCATGAGATAGTTCATCTTTATGGTGTGCCAGTTTTTGTTATCTCACATCGAGGTTCAGTATTCACATCTCACTTTTAAAAGACTCTTCAGAAGGAGTTGGGTACCTAATTTAATATTAGTACAACATCTCTCCCTAGACCAATGGTCAGTAGGAGTAGACTATTTAGGTTTGGAGGATATGCTTTATGCTTGTGTCATGAAATTTGAAGGTCAGTAGGAGAAATATCAAGCTTTGATGGAGTTCGCATAAAATAATAGCTACTATTCCCATATTGAGATGGATCCTTTTAAGGATTTATATGGTAGGTGTTGTCGCTTTCCAGTTTGTTGGCTTGAGGTTTCTTAGCTTAGACCTCAAGTTACAACTTTCTTCGTGAGTCTTTGGATAGAGTTATAGATCATTCATGATAGACTTGGAGCGGCTCAGAGTAGGCAGAAGTGTTATGCGGATTGTAGACTTCGTGCTTTGAAATTTAATGTTGGTGAATGAGTATTCCTTATTGCGTCTCCCATAAAAGGAGTGACGAGGTTCGAAAAAAGGGAAAATCTTAGCTCTAGGTATATTAGACCTTATGAGATTCTTCTAACGATTGGGGATGTGGTTTATGAGCTATAATTGCCCCCAGATCTATTAGTTGTCCATAATATTTATCATATTTCCATGCTTCGGCATTACATTACGGATATGTCTCATGTCATTCATTGGGATACAGTGTAGTTAGATGAGAGGATGTCTTTAGTTAAGTAGTCTGTCTCCATCTTCGCTAGGGATGAAAGGCGATTGCGTACTAGATATCTAATGATTAAGGTCCAGTGGATACATCGACCTACAGATGAGTCAACTTGGGTTATTGAGTCTGATATATGTGATAGCTATCCCCATCTGTTCACTGATTCAGGTATTTCTCTTGTGCTTAGTTCGAGGATGAATTAGGTTCTTAAAGGTGGATGTAATGACCTAATTTTTTGGTGATTTTTGTGAAATTTTTATTATTGTGTGATTTAACCATTTTACCCCTCCCCGTAGTTGCTTTTAATATTTTTAGGGTGTGGAGATGATTGGCACAATTATCAATGCATTTTGGTGTGATTTGTGTGAGATTATAATTTTTGGTGGTTATAAAGGCTTTATAGTTGGCTTTGGTCAATGTTTATTGAATTGTGCATCAGATGGTAAAACGGATTGCACCAGTAGATCTGGAACATCGATTTTAGGTTAGAAACATGATTTGTGTGGTTTTACACCTTTTATATCTTATTTCCACCCTCGATTTGAAAAGTTGTAAAATTTGATTTTGCGAGTCAACTTTATAAAATGACTTTTTAAAAAAAAATATGATATTGCCATTAAGTTTGGAACATCAAATTTGATAGGGTAGAATAGTTTATTTGCATTCTCAAGATTACGAATGAATCATGACAGGTCCATAGAGACTTAGAATTCTCCAAGTATCCAGATGGTGCACCACTTAAGCAATATTTTTATTGCTTAAGCGACCTGGCAAATAGTCAACGGTGTCGTTTAAGCGACTTCCCCATTGTGTAAGTGATTGTCACTTAACCGATAGTCGGGTCGATTATGCGACATCTATGTAACAGGTTGGTATTGCGTAAGAGACACCTAGTTGCTTAAGTGATAGCCACTATAGCAATCTGGTGATCACTTAAGCGATACCTGGGAGATATAAATTTCCCATTTTCATAATTTTTTATTATTTTTGAGACTTAGAGCTTGGAATTTTGAGTTTTTGGGCAATTTATTTAATTTATAAGCTTAGGTAAGCTCCGAAATCCTATTTCAATTATTTTTCATCGATTTTTTTTATTTTAATCGTTTACAACTTGGATTTAGAAGTGAAATTATGAGATTTCAGCCCAGAACGCTTAAGTTAGTAATTTCTAAATTTAAACCCCGATTTCAACTTGTTTTCACTTAGGGTTTCTTCTATAAGTTCCTTTAATCATGGGGAATATACTTTTGGATTAAAATTTTAGTTTTACCCTTCTTTTTTAGAAACCCATTTTGGGGGTCCATTTTGACCTTAACCCAAAAATGGCCAATATAGGTATCATTAGCTTTCTTTTGATGCGTACATTCTATATTTATGTATTTTGGTTTATTTTGGGTCCATTCGTGAGGTGAAATCTCTGTGTTTGAGGACTTTTTTGCACTAATTTTTGAAACTTGAGTTAGGTTAAGGCTGAAATTTCTTTAGACTAGGAAGGGTAGTTAATACTGATATAAATCATGTTACGAGTGTGGGATCTAATCATAGAAATGGATATTATATTGTGTTGTGCCCGTGTTGGGATATGTTATTGTTATTTGGTAGTATTGAGACATTCTATGCTATATGTGACCATGTGGGGTTTTGTGTGATGTTGTTCGACATATGTATGTATATTGATGGTATCTTTCTGCTGAAAAGCCTAAATTGAAATTAATGTGGTATCAATGGCATATTATTGTGTATTTTGCCCTATTGGAATGAGATTTGATTGGATTCATGGATTATTGTCATATTGAATGGATTTTGTCTCACATGGTTAGTAAATTGGTTGTCTTTGGAAATTCTCATTCTGGTTGATTGTGAACATTGCAACCTCATATTATATACACTTGTGAAATATTGGTACTATTGTGGAAATATTAGAAACACTGGCTTGTGACATCTTTATACAACCTCTGTCGAGGGATGTGCTGGACAGGAATCATGGATATTTTTATTAGTTATTGGATTATATAGTAGTTGTGACCCCTCCCTCCATGAGTCCTACCTCGGGTCCATAGATCGGTAGGTGTATAGGAGGTGTTGCGACAACCTCGAGTATCACTTCATCATTATCATAATCTTCATTTCATTTTATATATATATTGTGCTCATTTTGTTTTATATTATTTTCCTTGATGTGATATCTGTCTATTTGTATCTCTTTCTCGTACTTGTATTTGGTAGATGTATATTGTAGAATTGTTAGTGGAGAGGTGTAGGCCACCATTTAGGACATTTTCTAATTGCAGGTGACGGTCTATTGTGTGTTTATATATGCTTTGTTTTCTACTTTGCTCAGTCGACATATGATACCTACTGAGTACAAGAGGACTGTACTTATCCTTACTGTGCTCTTTCATTGCAAATCCAGGTACGAGTGCGCTGCACGACAACGGATTCAGGCAGTACTTAGGGTCTATTCATGGTAGTGGTTGACCTATGCATTCAGATTTGACCTTGTATCTTTTCCTATATAGACTATGTCTTATGTTGTATTCCAAGATAGATTTTGATCCTTTTTGGACTATCATTGTATCTTTGACATTCGAGACATATTTTGTAGTTCTTATATTGTGAAAACAGGTTTTGGGATTCTATTGTACTTTTGGTTATGTACTTTTGGTATTATCATATTTGTGTGGTTCGGCTTCGTTCTAGAAGCCTTGCCTTGGGTTTTGATATTTATTTCTCATTTTATATTAGTTTGGGTGATAGGCTACTTGTCAAGGCTTGCCGCAATAAGTGTCATCATGAACCTGGGTTTTTGGGTCGTGATGTAAATAGTAGAATTAATCAAGAAATTGAGCGCAAACTTACGAGAATACGACGATAAGGTACCCACAAATATGCCCCCAAGCTAATCCTAGTACCAGAGTGCAATTTCCTCACGATTTTAGAGCTTAAAATAGTGGTTTGCATTTATATAAAATGATGTAAATGATAAAGACCACTTATGTGGGTACCTCTAAAGCATCTGCACCAGATAATTTGGCACCAATGAAATTTAACAAGTCCGAACGGACTTCGATCAGGTGATCGAGATTGGTTCGGAATCCCATGAACACAAATGAGCTATGCTACCCTACAAAATTCTTTATTCTAGACTCAACAACGCCATAGAAATCTCAATCCAAGGTTGTTTTAATAAAAAGTGGGTTACACAGCCTAGGGGTTGGTCTAGATAAAATCAATCCATTAGCATAAACTAAGTTTGAAAGCCTCGGGACCAGTACCAGGGTCCCGCTAGCCTAAACCAATATTCTAGATTTAACGAGACTGTCAAAATGGTATCTGAGGTCGTTTACTTAGGGTATTGGCCAAGTCCCTTTTCTTAACTTCAAAATATCCTAAACAAGAAAATGACTCTAAAAAATAAATGAACTATCTGGTAACCGAACTATCAATCCTAGCAAGTCATAAATACTTGGGGGCATCTGTAGGGATGCTTTAATCATAGAAAAAGCACAAAAACATAGAAAATGACATGGAGGGTCATTACAACATCCACTACTAAAAGGAGTGTCTTCCATAACACTAAAGGATTAATATATACATTAAAAGATCAAATAGGTAGGGATATAGGCTCATATCTCATGCTCGGTCTCCTTGGTAGCTTTCTTGATGGGATGATGTCGCCACTAAACCTTACCCACAGGAAAATATTTGGAAATAAATCATATGACGTCTTTGGATAAAATATATACAAGTTCCTCTATAAAGTTCAACCTCTAATATAGTTGAACCGAGTCCCAACAAAGCCTATGAAACTCATCAAGAATAAACACCGTAGCATAGATATATGAAAAACTTGATGGATGGCTAAAAAGGCAGGAGGCAAAGCTTACTCATATACTACCTCCCCAACTGTCTATAGGATCTCAAAATGGTCTAATAAACATTGGACTGAGCTTGCCTCTTCTTTAATATCTCATATTGTGCTTCATGGGCGATACTTACAGAAAGACCTGATTACTGACTCTAAAATTCAAGGCACAAAGTCTACAGTCAGCATAACTCTTTTACATGCTCTAAGCTACCGGTATCCTATTCTGAATCACCCAGACTCGATGAAAATACTCATAAATAAAATATATACGATGGGGCCTAACATTAAAAGTCATGAACATACCAATTGGAGATCAACATCGCCTACTGTACAATGCATCGAACGGTGCCATCAGAATACTCGAATAGTGGTTTTCATTATAAGAAAACTCTTATAAAGAAAAAAATAGGTCCTACTGACCTTTAAAATCTAAAACACAAGAACAGAGCATATCCACCAAAACCTGAAAAGTCTTTACCGACTGCACATCAGTCTAGGGTGAAAAGTGGGGCTAAGGTCAACCTGGGCACCCAAATCCTCCTAAAATTTCCTCCAAAAGCTAAAAGTAAACTGAGATCCTCGATATGAAATAATAGACACTGGCAACCCATAAAGGCAAATCAACTATCAAACATTGAATATAGGCATATTTCCATTGAGGATTTTGTAACCTTTGAAACAATCCACCAAGTCTCAAATTATTGGTCTTCACCTGCAAACAATATAGGCATTGACCCATAAACTCTGCTATATCTCTCTGCATACCACCAACCTATAATATTACCTCAAACCTATGTATATCTTGGTTGTCTTGGGGTGAATAGAATATCTAGAGCTATGAGCCTCTCAAAATATCACTTCAAAAAAATCCTCGGACCTTGAAATATAAATACAACCATGAAACCTCAAATCCCCTTCAAATCTAAGGTATCCCTCCTAGATTAACCCTTCAACACATGATCTCGAATTCCACAATGTTTGCTATCCTCAAACTAACAACCCTTAATCTGCTCCAAAAGGTAGATCTAGCCTCAAGACTTGTATGAATACTCCTAGAGTCGGAAATATCAAATCTCATATCATGTTGTCTAAGGACTGAATGTCCAAGGCCAACGATCACTCAAAACCTTAAATGGAGGCCAAGATACCCATACTAACAACCTTTCATCTCAAGGCGTCGACCACCCAATTTGATTTGCATAGATGATATGGAATAAAGATATCATAGTTCTTCAACAACTCTATCCATCTATGTTGACTCGAACTAAGCTTCTTTGGGTCATAATGTACTCAAGACTAAGATTGTCAGTGAAGATCTCACATCCAACACCATATAAGTAATGCCTCCAAATGTTAAGCACAAAAACTATCATTACCAACTCCAATTTAGGAATGGGTAGTTACGCTCGTGCATCTTCAGCTATCTTGAACTATATGCAATAACTTAGCCCTACTGCATGAAAACACACCCCCAACCAATACCAAAGGCATCACAATGAATGATGAACTCCACTCCCACAGTTAAAAGAGTCAAGATAAGAGTTGAAGTGAGCAATTTCTTCAGATTTAGAAATCTCACCTCACAACTCTCAGACAACTAAAATGGAACCTTCTTCCTAGTTAATCTAGTCATAGGGGCTGCAATAGTAGCAGATCTTTCGACAGACCATTTGAAATTATGAACCTCAGTGTAAGATGTAGGCCTAGTCTAATCACGAGTAGCCTCAATCATTATTGGATCCACCATAATACCATCCTTTTACACCACGCGCTTCCAAGAAAGCTACAAACTTAAGCTAGAACTCGCACTTTGAGAATTTGGCATAAAACCTATAATCTCTAAAAGTGTAGAGCACCATCCTCATATATTGCTTTTTCTCCCCCTACTCCATAAATATACAAGGATATCATCATTAAAACAATCAAAGAAGATTCCAAATAAGGCATACAAACATGATTCATCAAGTTCATAAATGTTGTTGGGGCATTAGTCTACCCAAAAGAAGTTATCGGGAACTTGTAATGATCGTAACGAGTCCAGAATGCTATCTTAGGGATTTCCTCAACCTTTATCCTCAATTAATGGTAATCGAACCTTATATCAACCACATAAAATACTATTGCATTATGAAGATGGTCAAATATATCATCACTACAATGCATAGGATACTTATTACTCACAGTCAGTTTATTCAGTTGCTTGTAGTCGATACACATATGCATAAAAACCTTCTTATTCTTTACAAAAAAATTGAAGAACCCCAAGGTGATAGACTTGGTCTGGTAAAATCCTTATTCAGAAGATTTTAAAGTTGAGTAACTAGTACCTTCACCTCGGCAAGAGCTATAGGTAAAAAGAACCACAGAAATAGGTTGAGACCCTACTCGAGATTAATAACAAACTCTATATCACGCTTACGAGAAAGACAAGGTAGATCAGTAGGAAAAAAATTGGAAAAATCATGTTGGAAAGATACAGGGTCAAACAAACGACTCTTAATACTAAAATCACAGACATAAGCAAGAAATAACTCATAGCCCCTCGATACTAGTCTCCTAGCCCAAATGTAAGAAATAATCCCCACCGATGCACGACTAAATAAACCCTTCTAGATAATGATGGTTCTCTAGGCACAGCCAAGGAAATGGTCTTGGCAACATAATGCAAGACTGCATAACACGAGGATAACCAGTACATGCCATAAATCACATTAAAATCCATTATATCTAACACAACATGATCAGCCTGAGTGTCATGCTCTCAAATAGTCACTAAACATGATCTATGTACCCGTTTCACTACTAAAAAGTCACCCGCAGAAGTAGCTACATACAATGACATAGATAAATGCTCCTAAGACAACCCCAAGTAGTGTATTAAAAACAAAAATATGTAAAAATATGGAGCCCAGATTAATTAAACCAAAAGATGGTTGATGGAAGACTAAATTCATACCTCTGATCACACCATCCAAAGCCTCAACCTCTAGCCTACTAGAAATAACATATAAATGGCATTGTCCATCATCAGGCTGGGTAACTGCCCGACCAGCAATCCGACCTACCTAAGGACCACCTCTAGAATCATAAAGACTATCTTTGCAATATTGTGCACCACCCCTAGCTGTAGGCGGTTGTCATGACCTGAAAAAGGGCCAAGTCATGACAATTATCTCAAGACCACAACGAACCAGAGACCACCCCCTTAGCCTAACCTTATGAGCATATTAATCATAAATATAAAGTGGAAGATAATAAAACCAATCATAATAGTAATAGGAATAGATTAATCAAATGATGGTTCAAAAATTCAAATAACAAATCCACTAAAACTTGTCAACAATATCCTATAAATTCAAAATTACCAAATAAGTTGGGACATGCCCCTGACTATGACCAAAAGAAATCCAAAAGTACTATAACAATGAAGAAAGAATAATGAAATTACAAGTCCTTTCGAAGGATAGACGCTCGCCACTTCAAGAAATTCAATAGACGTGCTCAACCACCTAACGTTGCATAGGAGAAATAAAAAACCCTTCGTACCCTACATCATGAAATAATGTAGCATCTAGGGACGGTCAGTGGGATAAGCACTGGCATGTAACTCAAGGAATAAGGGTAAAATAATGCTATTACCAAAGTTCAGTCATAAACCATATGTACCACATTCAATACATATATATAGGATGTCGAGATAGGGACAAGGGTCATGAACATGATAGTTTCCATAATTTAACCTGAACTGTATAGCTCAATCTGTACTAAAGTCACTCATGGGCTATATGGGTCAAGCTTTCCCTGTTGGAAGGCCCTAGTGCGAGTTAGCCGCACAAACTAAGGAAAAAATGAGGGAAAACTACATTCACCAAGGCGATAGCCATCCCAAAATATATATCAAGTATGCACCAAGAACACAGTTATATAGACCCCCAACGCCGGCAAGTGTGGTTTCTAGTCTATGTCCCCTTCCCCTGGGGGACTTGTACCTTCATGGTGAGCAACAAAATTTCCTTTAAGCCTAAATTAAGACAATTTTCTCATAAAACCAACCAGTAACCTAGGAGTCATTCATTAAGGTAATTACCACTTGGTATTGTCATATCAATTTGCTTGCAAGATAAATTAATTATGCCAAACCAAATTCATATAACTAAATTGGATTCCCAAATTTCATTAAAATCCAAAACCAAGGCCACCAAGGCCATCCAAAACCATTTTCACTGATTTATCCTTTAATGTATTGCATTCTTCAAAATAAGTTAAACCACATAATTTTCAACATTCAAAAATCAAGTTTACAAGGTAGGTTGGGGTTAATGGAATTATCAAGCCAAAATTCCATCAACTTGGGGAAACCCATGTGCCCCATTCTAACCATTCATACCATGCACCAATTTAGTCCCCAAAACATCAATTTAAAGCATGAATAATCCATTCAGAACATAGGACAAGTAATTAAGTCAGTAACAACCAAAACCCCTCAAGCCAATTTCAAAACCCACAATTAAATCACATAAAAATCGATTCAATTAATGCCACAATGTAATATTGAAGTTAGGAAAAGAGAAACATGTTTGAAATACACAACAAATTAAAGTCAATTTGAAGTTTGGGGCGTGAATGATGAATTATTTGTAAAACACTTGAATGTTCTTGGGTTTTGAGTTTAAGAGAGAAAGAGGATGATTTGATCTTTAAAAACTGAAGAAAAGGGTATATTTAATGTTTAATGGTCGTACAAGGGATAAAAAGACAAAAATCCCCCCAACCCAAGTAAGAAAAAACAAAATTGGATGCATTTATAATAGTGGCATATCACACTAATATCCCAAAGGTTTACCCCCGTGACACGGCCTTATCAAGGAGGCTAACTGACCCGGGGTCTCAAAATGATCCCGAACCCCTTTCAAAAACTCTAAAATTTTCCCAAAACACCCTTTTAATACACCTAAACATAATTCTAGTCAAAAATCAATATTGCACTCGTAAAAGGGTCAAAAATGAAATAGTCAAATTTTTATGGGGTCTTACATTATCCTCCCATCTTTAGGATCATTCATCCCCGAATGATAAGTTAGGGTAGTTTTAGCATGAGAATAGCAAGAATACACTACAATCTAATGACAAACTCGGAAAGTGACCAAATCAAAATTAAACTCATACCTTGAGAACTTTCATCCAACACATGGAACAAGAACGGATAATTGGCCTTGATATCTTCCTAAGCTTCGCACTTAGCTTCTTCCACTTTTTGGTTTCTCCAAAGAACATTCATTGAAGCAATATACTTTGTCCCCAACATATGAACTTACTTATCCAATATCTCCATAGGGACCTTCTCATTGGACAAAGAATCTGTAACACCAACATCTTCAATAGGCACTATCAAGAAAGGATCACCCACACATTTTTCAGCATGGACAGATGAAAAATAAGTTGAATCGAAGCTAAACTTGAAGGTAAACCTAACTCATAAGAGACATTCCTAATTCTTCTCAAAATATGATATGGACCAATGTAACGGGGATTGAGCTTCCCCTTCTTCCCAAACCCCATGACTCCTTCAATGTGAGACACCTTCAAGAATACCCAATTATTTACTTCAAACTTCAACCCTCTTCCTTCTCCTCCCCATGCATAAGACTTTTGGCAACTCTGAGCAGTCTTAAGTCTTTATCTAATGACTTTTACCTTCTCTGTTCCTTGTTGATCCAAGTCAGGGCCAAGCAACCTAGTCTTACTAACCTCAAATAATCCACTACGAGACCTATGCCTCCTACTATAAAAAGCCTAAAAAACAACCATTTAATGCTAGAATGGTAACTATTATTGTAAGAAAACTCAGTTATAGGTAAATGGTCCACCAACTACCTTTAAAGTCAATCAAATAGGCCCTTACCATATCCTGCAAAGTCTACATAGTTTGCTCTTTATCTCCATTCGCTTGAGGGTGGAAAGTAGTTCTAAGGTTCACCTGAGTACCCAAGCGTTTCTCAAATGAATACCAGAAATGATAAAAAAGTTGCGTATCTCGATATGAAATAATGGACACAATATCTCCATGGAACTACACAATCTCCTAAATGAACAACTTTGCATAATTCTCTCCTAAGTAGTTAGTCCTCACAGGAAAAAAATTAGTAGACTTAGTCATTCTATCCATAATGATCCAAATAGAATCATATTGATTCCAAGACTATGGAGGACCCGTAATAAAATCAATATTGATAAGTCTCCAACTTCTACGTGGGCAACTCTATCTCTTAAGATATGCGACCAGGCCTCAAATATTCAACCTTAACTTGCTGACAAACTATAATTTTTGAAACAAAACTTGCCATATCTGTCTTTATATTATTCCACCAGTAGATTTTCTTCAAGTCATGATACATATTAGTCGAACCCGAATGAACTGCATGACTAATTAATGAGACCCTGGTCAAATCCTTCCCCACAGCCCATCAATTTAGGAACACACATTCTTCCTTAATACCTCAAGATGCCATCTCCCCCAATCTCGAAAGCTATAAACTTTTTCCAACCCATATCATCCTTAATTTGTATAAGTATGAAATCTAAAGCCTGTTTCTCCTTCACCTCAGTGTGAAGGGATGATCTGACCTCTTCTTGAACAATCACTCCCCCTTCCTCAGAGTCCAATAGACAATCTTTCAAGTTACCCAACCTATAAATGTCCTTCACCAATCATCTTTTCTTCTCATCAACATGGGATAAGCTCTCCATAGACAACCTGCTAAGAGTATCAGGAACAATATTAGCTTCACTTCGGTGGTAGTGAAGGCTCATGTCATAATCTTTAATAGCTTAAGCCACCGCCTCTGCCTAAGATTTAATTCCTTCTACGTAGACACATACTGCAAGATCTTATAGTCTGAGTATATATCTACATGAATGCCATATAGATAATGGCACCAGATCTTCAAGGTAAAGACCTCTAGCTCTAGATCGTAAGTAGGGTAATTTCTCTCATGAATGTTATGTTGCCTGAAAGCATAGGCTACGACCTTACTATGCTATATCAAAACATAACCCAGTCCCACACGGGATGCTTACAAAGCATAATAAAACCATCATTACCCTTTGGCAAGTCAAAACTAGCGCAAAAGTTAACTTATTCTTTAACTTCTCAAAACTACTATCACAAGCATCGGACGATAAAAACTTAACCTTTTTCTAAGTTAACTTTGTCAATGGAGCAGCAATAGATGAGAAACTCTTCATAAATCACCTATAATACCCAACCAAGCCCAAGAAACTCCTAATGTCGGTGAGATTTGTGTGTCTAGGCCATTTCTTAACTCTTTTAATTCTCTATGGATCCACCTTGATCCCCTCACTAGAAAAAACATGCACCAAAATAGTCGCAATACTTAGCCAAAATTCACACTAAATAAATTTTGCATACAACTTCTGTTTCTTAAGAGTATGCAACACAATTCGAAGGTGATTAACATGATCCTCCTCAACTTTGAAGTACACCAAGATGTCATCAATGGAAACTATAACAAACAAATCCAAAAACTGGCTGAAAACTCAATTCATAAGATCCATGAATGCAGTTGGAGCATTAGACAACCCAGATAACATAACCAAAAACTCATAGTGACTACACCAAGTTTGAAAAGCAATCTTGGGAATATCAACCTCCCAAATTTTCAACTGATGATAACCCAAATGGAGATCAATCTTAGAGAAATACCTACCACCCTAAAGCTGATTAAAAATATCATCAATCCAAGAAAAAGGGTACTTATTTTTCATTGTAACCTTAATCAGCTGACTATAGTCTATACACATCTGAAGTGACCCATCTTTCTTTCATGCGAAAAGTACAGGTGCATCCTACGAAGAAACACTTGGACGAATCAACCCTTTATCAAAAAGATCTTTCAGTTGATACTTTAGTTCTTTTAATTCAGTTGGAGCCGTTCTATAAGGAGGAAAGAAAATAGGATGGGTATATGGTGGAAGATCAATTCCAAAGTCTATTTTCCAATCAGGAGGAATTCCAGGAATATCATCAGGAAACACTTCATGAAATTCACTAACCATGCAGACAGGCTCAAAAGAAGGACTTTAAAAATTAGAATCCTTAAACTGAACTAAGTGATGTAGACATCCTTTAGAAATCAACTTTTAAGATCTAATATAGAATATAAACCTCCCTTTGGGTACTAAGTAAATCCCCTCCTATTCGATCACAAGCTCATTAGGAAATTTAGAACTGACCTTTTGGGTACTACAATCCATAAAAGCATAGCACGAATAAAGCCAATTCATCCCCAAGATAACATCGAAATCCACCTGATCCAATTCTATCAAATCTACCAATGTGTCTCTATGAAACATAGACACCACACAACCTCTATAGATTTTTCTAGCAACAATAAACTCACCCATCAGAGTAGACATAGAGAAGGGGTCAAAAATATTTTTATAACCAAAACAAAAATGTACAGCCATATAAGGGGTCACTTAAGAAAGGGTAGAACCTAAATTAATTAAAAACTAAACATCATGGGAAAATAATTATCACATACTAGTGACGACGTCGTTGGATACCTCACATTTCTCGCGAGTAGAAAGTGCATAGAAATAATTTTGTCCAGTGTCGGTACCAAAAGTAGCACCCGTAGGGGCAGGAGCTGAAGAAATGGCAATCGAAACTTTATTAGCCCTACTGGCAAGCCTGGCTGAAGGACAATCTCGTTGCATATGACAAAGATTAAGTCAATAATAAAACTAATTTCTCCCCTCTTTACAATAACCACGGTGATACTGCCCACAAGAATGACAAGGAGGGTAAGGTAGGGCTTACTGAGCTCCACAAACTTAGGACTAGGAACCCTGTGCCTTAGGGCCACGACTAGCATAAAAACAACAATCACCTAAAGTCTTAGGATAAGAAGCATTGGTAGTCGAATATGAATTTTTCCAATTGTTCTTCTTAGTCAATTTTCAACTATTTCTCCTACTATTATGCTAACCTGCATCCTTTTTTGAATGTTTAAACGTCTTATTCTGTCTTTCTCATATCCTCGCCTTCTTATTTTTCTAATTCTTAATCTACTGCACATAAACCACCAACCTAGAGATGTCCATATAATTATTAACATATTGGCATGACCCAAACCGGGGCCTTTTCATAATAGGCATCTCAAGTTCAACCAGGACCAAAGACCACCCCTTATACCCAACCCAACCAACTAACATATAATCTGAGTTGGATGAATTCCAAATATATAACAAGATAACATACTTAACAGTATAATGACTTTGGGATAAGTCAATATCCGAGACCAACCCAAACAAGTTAATCCATCCATCTAATAATGAACCAACCAAACCAAAAATGATAACCCAATGTATATTATATATAAATCATAATTGTTCCATACCTAAGTCCACAGTTGTCCATACAAAGCCTCTAAAACAAACTGAAAAGTATCTAGTCTGGACATGCCCCTGACCATAGCGAAAAATCAAAGTCTATGAATGACAAAAGCATGTAAAGAGATCCATAACATGAAAAGATGCCTTTTGAACTATAGAAGCTCACCATTTTAATCCAATACCAACTGTCCCCAAATCTGATCAATAAGTAATAAGAGGAGTATGGTCAGTTTATGCATTGCGTGGGGATACAACCATTTGAAGACAAGTTAGCCGGTGAATGCTAGCAAGTACTTAGGATAAGT
Organism: Capsicum chinense; assembly: GCA_026120095.1. NCBI lineage: Eukaryota > Viridiplantae > Streptophyta > Magnoliopsida > Solanales > Solanaceae > Capsicum > Capsicum chinense. Next base: position 90,564,474 of record JAPEIP010000009.1, read on the forward strand.
ATAAAATAATGTAAACCTTTAAAAGCAAGTAATCAACCATATGCATTCACAACCATACATACATACATATATATCCATGTCGGGAAATGGAACCGAATTTAGCATGCCTTTAAAATCATTAACCTGGGTATGTGTAGCTTAACCATCCTAGAACTATCCACGGGCTAGATGGGTCAAGTGTAACCCCCTGAATGGGCCCCGATGCATGTAGCCGCACGAATTGGAGATACCACAGGAGTAGGGGATTCCCATATACCCTTTTCTCTCCATGATACATATATACAAGTATACTTAGAGGATTCTCGTGTACCTTATAAGTATATTATAAGGTCACCATGACCTATCCTTATGTTAAAAATATGAGTTTCCAGTGTCCGTCCTTTAGACTCACACCTTCATGATTAGCTGTCGTACCCCACCATTATTACCTAATTAAAACCATTACCATATGACCAAACCACCGATTCCATTCATTATTAACCAAGGCTATAATTAGTGGAATCATCATACCGACTATAGCTTGCAAGCAATGTCCTTAGACAACCTTAGGGGATTCCCATATACCCCATAGGTTACATTATTTTGTTTACATGGGGGATTCCCACGTACCCTGCATGTACATCATTATTAGGATTACTTGGGGGATTTTTGTGTACCCCATAAGTATTTCATTATAAAGCTTTCTTGGGGGATTGCCATGTACTCCACAAGATATTCATCATTCAAACTAATTTCATTATTTAATTCACTTGGGGGGATTCCCGTGTACCCCACAAGGTTTTCAATTAAACGATAACCATGACCACGAAGATCTTACTATTTAACCATTCCAACCCATTCATACTATTCAAAACCATTTAACCCATTCAAAAACCATTGAAACCAATTTAGGGTTCCATTACCAAACCATATCATGCAATAGTTTCAATGAAAGTTCAACAATATAGTAAAAACATTCTCATAGGTGTTTTATCAAACATGTTGAGGGCATACCTTTACCAAGACCAAGACCAAAACTAAAGCATAAACCATCAAATTTAGGGTTACCCATGAACCATTTTTTAAACCATAACTAAAAAGTACCCACATATGAAAACCATCACCAAAAATATGTTAAAACATAATGTAAACCAAAAGTAGACAATACTCAACAAACACACAAAAACCCTCAACATTGGTTTTCAAAACCACCATTTATAATTCATAATCAATGTTTAAAACACATTAAAACATGCTTTTATTTGGAACTAACAATGAGGGAGGAGTACATTCCTTATACAAGATGTTTCACTGAACAAACTTGACCACTTTAGCCTCTAGATGAGCACCTCTTTGAAACCCTAGCCTCCAATCTTCAAAAGAGTGTTTAGAGTGAATATTTGGGATGTTTTGATCTTCTAATGAGTATTATGTGAAGCCACAACATGATATATAATGCGAAGACATAAGATTTTTTGGGTGGGAAATATCCAGACTACCCTCAGCTTAAAAGCTAAAAAACACACACAGGAGGGTCCAACTCACCCCTCCTAAAGCATACCCTAGAGTGCGAGTGGTACCCTTACACGTACCCAAAACCTCCCCTTAGACCCCATACTGGTCAACATATGACTATACAAGGCCAAGTCATATCATAGCATATGACTGGTACCCTTTGATTCATACCTTGGTAGAATCATCAAGACCATACTTAAGCCATCACACGACTTGGAAACATACTACTCGTACACTATCATATAATTTGTTTGATGCCTAGTCGTACCTAGGTCAACCAACCTATTCACACTGTCCAACATATGTGAGAGAGAGTACTAAACTGTATCTTAGCATACAAATAGTACCTATCAATCGTACCTTATCCAGAATGTCCAAAACTCAAGAAAGTTTGCAAGGTCCAAAGTTTAGGATGTTTCATTCTCCCCCTCTTAGGATCATTCGTCCTAGAATGACGAGTAAAGGAAAGCACAAGCATGATTTAACCATTAATATGCATTAAACTTCCATTCAACAAAATTAGAAGACAAAGACTTAATTTAAGATGATAAGATCATCACATACCCTTAGAATGATTTACACCCCAACACCTCCATCCGGACCTCTAACTAAGTTAGAAAACTAAGATACAAGGAAATCCACCCTTCCTTTAACAAAGTAAGAAAAAAAAGATTTGATGCAGAACATATACCTCACGCATGAAATTTTGGAATGAAGAACCATAGCGGACACTTGGTCTCCATGTCCTCTTCCACATCTCGAATGGCTTCCTCAGGATTTTGGTTCCACCATAGAACTTTCATTGAAGCCACACCTTTTGTTCGTAACCGGTAAACTTGCCAACCCAAGATCCTTATCAGGACCTCCTTAAAGAACAAAGCATTTGAGATACTAATACCACCCAAAGAAACTAACCAACGAAAGACCATCCACACCTTACCTCAATACAAACACATAGAATACAAAATGAATGGAACCCATGTCAGAGAGTACGTCCAATTTAACTTACGATTCCCCAGAGGCACATCACCATAAGAGCCTGAGTCTAACCATACACTACTTCCATGTTCAAGCATATCCAAAGCAAAAAGGATTTAACTTAGGACACAAAATTATATTCCTTACATCCACCCAAAATACTAATCTGTCCCATCATTGAAGCAAAGCATCATGCCTCACTATGCTCATTAGGCTCCCAACACCATAATTGGTATATTTATCAATCATAATATTCAAGACTATCTTTTCTGTACCCATGGTATGATCTACCCTTCCAAAGATTTAGTAACATCTATCATTTTACCAAAAAGATTCTTATAGCTTATTCTCTCTTAACCATTCCTCATGACAACAAACTTACCTAACCATCCAAAACCTTAGCTCTAGTAGTCACCCCAGACTTTCTCCCACTTAGGGACTTCTACCTCTCCTTCATTTCAAAATATCAGTACACCTCCACAGTCGTTGCCATCCCAATATGAGAAGGGTCATTAAGGCATTAAAGTACAAGAATTACTCATGCCACCAAGGACGAGACCTTTCAAAGTGAGACATGGTACAACAGGCATGATGTACTTCATTACAACCACCTAGACTATGATGAAAATTCATACCGACATAACACGCCATAGTAGGATTCCTTGGTACTGGACACCAAAAAATGCACGACCGCATATATCATAGGTAACACAACGTAAGGTCAAGATTTATATCCAGGAACAAGCCGAATATAGAATGTAAACCTTAGGCATAAGTGTTATCAGAATGCGTGCAACACTAATAGAATGCTCTCCTAATCGGGATAGAAGAAACCCGCTAGAATATGCACCCTAACCTTCCCTTAAAGTCTTTCACGAGAAGAAAATTTTAAGATTAACCCTCGACCTTTACCTTACTATACCTATAATCACAACACTCCGCTCTAAATGGTATCACCGAGGATGATCACTAGAGATGTTTAGTTCTTCTATATCTAAAATCTCATCTATCCAAATGCTATCTAGAGTCCAGCATAGTCATACAAACTCCATGCTCTAACCCATCCAACGACTTAACCCCCAATACACCAGTTTGACCTAAACCCCGACCTATATGTCACAACCAACCCACTCTTGCATTCACTAAGTCATCAACCTTACCCCTTCTGCACACCTCATCCAACCTACCAATCTACCATCATAACTTTTGCATTGCTATTCCCGAGCTAACATACTTTATTTACTATAAATAATGCGTAATGTTCAAACCCAAAATCTTCCAACCATTATGCACTACTAATAAGGTACCCCATAGACAAATATACATATATGGTCTACCCCATAAGGAGGACACCAAAAATTCCTCATTCACCCACTATTAACCTATACCTTCCCAGGGGAAACCATCCCCCTTATGTATGAAAGCATAGAAGTACCCCATGAAAAATTACTAGGATTGATGAAACCATATTCTAAGAGATCCTTCAACTACCTCTTAAGCTCTATTAACACAACCAGAGCCATTCCATAAAGAAAGAATAGAAATTGGACCGTCAAAAGCAAGATTAATCCCTAACTTAATCTCCCTATTAAAAAGATGCCAAGAAGGTCATCAGAAAAGACCTCAGGAAAACTTATTCATCACCGAAACTGAATACTAGAAAGGACCTTCAGAGTTAGAATCTTTTAACCCAGACCAAATGATAGAGAAAATTTTTAGAGATTAAACTTTAAGATCTAAGATATGATATAACCTTTCTCTTAATAGCTAAGGAACCATTATCCTATCCCATAACTGATTTACCGAGGAACCTAAAGCAACCTTACAGGTTCGACAGTCTAATGACGCATAGTATAAGTAAAACTAATCCATCCCCAGAATATCATACAAATCCATCATAGTCTCCTTAATACAAAAAGATACCATATACACCCTATAGACTCTTTTGGCAATCATTATGGTATCATCATACCGAATATAGCTTACAAGCAATGTCCTTGTCTAACCTTAAGGGATTCCTGTGTACCACATAGGTTACATTATTTTGTTTACTTGGAGGATTCCCATGTAACCCTCAAGTACATTATTATTAGGCTTACTTGGGGGATTCTAATGTACCCACAAGTATTTCATTATTAAGTTTTTCTTGGGGGATTCCCATGTACCCCCACAAGACGTTCATCATTCAAATTAATTTTATTATTTTATTCACTTAGGGGATTCCCGTGTACCCCAAAAGGTTTTCAATTAAACCATAACCATGACCACCAAGACCTTAACATTTAACCATTCCAAACTATTCATACCATTCATCCATTTAACCTATTTAAAAACTATCCAAATTAATTTAGGGTTCCTTTACTAAGCTATACCAATCAATAGTTTCAATGAATATTCAAAAAAATAGTAAAAACATTCTCATAGGCATTTGTTCAATCATGTTGAGAGTATACCTTTACCAAGACCAAAACCAAAGAATAAACCATCAAATTTAGGGTTACCCAGGACCCATTAGTTGAAACATAACCAACAAGCATTCACATATGAAACCATCACCAAAAATAAGTGAAAACAAAATTTAAACCAAGAGTAAAAAAGACTCAACATACGTACCAAAATACTCAACATTGGTCTTCAAAACAACCATTTATGATTTTTAATCAATGTTTAAAAATCATTAAACATGCCTTTATTTGGAACTAACAATGAGGGAGGAGTACATGCCTTATACATGATGATTCACGGAACAAACTTGACCCCTTTAGCCTCTAGATGAGCATTTCTTTAAAGCCCTAGCCTCCAATATTCAAGAGAGTTTTTAGAGAGAGTATTTGGAATGTTTTGATCATCCAATGAGTGTTATGAGAGGCCAAAATATGATATATAACATAGAGACATAAGGGTTTTGGGTGGGAAAGATCCAGACTACCCTCAGCTTAAAAGCTGAAAAACACATGTAGGAGGGTATGACTCACCCCTCCTAACCGTACCCTAGGTATAAGTGGTACCTTTACTCATACCCAAAACCTCTCCTTGGACCCCCATACTGATCAATATACGACCATACAAGGCCAAGTCATATCATAGCATACGAGTGGTAACCTTTGAGTCGTACCTTGGTCAGAATTATTAAGACTATACTTAAGACATCATACGAATAGGCACCATACCACTCGTACACTATCATACATTAAGAATGATGCCTAGTCGTACCTAAGGTAGAAACCAAGATATATACACCATCTAACATATGAGAGAGGGAGTACTAAATTGTATCTTAGCATACTAATAGTACCCATGAATCGTACTTTGTCTAGAATTTCCAAAACTCAAGAAATTTTGCTAGGGCCAAAGTTTAAGGTGTTTCACATATATGATCCTTACATTCCAGCACCAAATTATGAGACAAACCAGAAGAAAACTTTCTTACTTGGGACCTCATATTAGACACCATCTCGAGAGCATACTGTGCCAACTTCTAAAACTTTAGAGAATTCTCCTTGACACTCATCTTACCCTGCTTTAGATTCATGAATATTTCATCCTTAGCTCCCCTGAACTCTTGAGGAATGAAGTGATCAAGAAAAGCACTTTAAAAGTAATCCTACACTGCCTATTCAGTATCATCACCCCTCATTGTTTTCCATTCTTATACCACTAATAAGCTATATCTTTTAATTAATAGGAAGCAAACTCCACACCCTCCAAAACAATAGCATGCATCACCCTAAAGATTTTCTCCATCTCATCAATGAACCTTGAGAATCCTTTTAAATCTTAGAGCCGATAAAGGTTGGTAGATTTAACTGTATAATTTGTCCAACCCGAGTGACCCCAGATGAATGAGCAATGGAACCAATATGGTCTGACAGATCCAAGTTTGTAATGCCCTGAGTCTGGTACCCCGACGCTACACGATGCTCATAATCCCAAAGGACCACAAGCTAACCCATGACTGATATATGTAATTAAGCACTGAATAATAATACTAATATAAATACGGAAACATAGACTGAAAGTCCATAAGGTTCAATACTGAAAATATGGTATGACAATACCAAAACTGAACATAAATACTAAAAATATTAAAGTCTGAATATCTAGTCTAAAAGCCTCTAAATCATTTGAATAAGGAGTTAATGGGACAATCCCCCAACTAACTCCATCTACTAAATACTAAATATGATGAATAAATAAAATAAGATAACATTCTCGGATGATGAGGACTCACTGTTAGTCTGCCTGCTGAATGTCTGACCTACTAAGGATGCTCTCGGATGATAAGGACTCACTATTAGTCTGCCTGCTGAATGTCTGACCTACTAAGGATGCTCGCTCGTACGTTTGAACCTATGGTATAAAACACCATAGAATAAAAGAAAAGTATGTGCCAGTACATGTGAATGTACTGGTAGGCAAAGTGAGGTAAGGTTGAATGCAAGTATTGATATGCATAAACTAAAAACTAACTGAGTAACATGAATATGACTGTGTGAGAATACATGCATGAATAAATAACTATAACTAAAATTATAAGGATTTTGAATACTGAGTTTTCTGATAACATGAATTACTGATATTTTGATATAACTAAAAACTGAGTTGACTGTGTCTGACAATCCTGATTTTGATGGAACTAGATAAGTTCCGTACTGAGTTAGGTGTCTGTATCTGACAGTCCAAAAATTTGTAGAACTATCTGAGTTCTATTCTAAAAATTGAGATCGTGGGAGGTAGTCGTTTAACCAACATGCCCTAAATAAAATAATATAGCTGATTTGGGGTCCAATCTGTAACCCCAATTGGAAGGGTATCAATACCACACCACTGGTAAAGACAAGTTGTGAGTGACCCTCATCTGAAAGTATCCCATAAGAAGAACGGTGAGACCCTCATCTGACGGTGTTAAACCACCTCATCAGCCCTTAACGATGAGTGTTAATGCCTCAACCTATGCTGGCTACATAGTTCTAGAATGTAATAATTGCTTCTAAGGGTCACACCCTCTGCTGTCAGTATATGCCCTCGTCCTTGGATTTACTCAGTGCTGAATCCTACTCCTAACTAAATACATACTGAACTAATTAAACTGGACTGAACTGGATGAATTCACTAAGTTCCATTGACTGACGAAATACTACTGAGATCTGATAACTGATTGATATTACTGAGTACTGATGTAACACTTCAAACCTGGTGCTCGAAATGTTACACAGTGCTCATGACGTCGAATGACCATAAGCTAACCCATGACTGATATCTATATGTATACACTGCATAATATAACATGGTAATGCAGAAACATGCATTGAAAGGGCATAAGGTTTAATACTGAAAAAAATCTAAATAATAAAACATCTGAGTGGAGTAATAGAATACCCAAAATAAAATTGAAAATACTAAAATCTGAAACATAATAGTCTGCATCTAGTATAAAAGCCTCTAATGTCTGAATAATCTGAATAAGGAGTTGATGGGACATGTCCCCAACTAACTTCAACTAATAATTTAATCAATGAGATAGTAAAGAAATAATCATGCCCTAGAAGGATGAGGACTCATTTCGAACTCTGACTGCTGGAACTGGAATCTACTGCTAATCTGGAACTCGTGTCTCTAAACCTATGGTGTAGCATAAAAAGAAAGCACCATAGTGAAAATACATCAGTGCAATCAAATGTATTGAGTATACCTATGAGGTAGGCTATATGCAAGGTTTCATATGTATGATTATCGCTAACTGACTATCTAACATAAATATGAGAATGCATGCATAAATACATAGCTGTAATTGATAACATGATAACATGATTACTGATTCTGAATACTGATAACTTGACATGTTAATAACTGATATGACTGATAATATAAGTGACTGTATCAAGCAGTCCTAAATTATGTAGAACTACTGAGTTCTATTACTGAGACTGATTGACTATATCTTAAAGTTCTGATTCTATAATATGAAATTGTAGGAAGTAGTTATCTAACTAACATCCCCTGATACGCCACTATGGCTGATTTGGGGTTCAATCTGTAACCCCAATTGGATGGGTGTCAATACCACGCCACTGGTAAGGACAAACTATAGGTGACCCTCATCTGATAGTATCTCGTATACAAAAATGGTGGGGCCCTTATCTGACAGTCCTTATCCACTTCATCAACCTTCATCGACAGTGTTGATGTCTCAACCCGTGTTGGCTACATAGTTCTAGAATGCAAGGATAACTTCTAAGCATCACACCCTCATCTAATAGTGTGTGTCCCCATCCTTGGGTTCACTCGGTGCTAATTTCTACTCCCATCTGAATGGACACTAAAGATGATTTACTGAACTGAACATAAGATGAATTGCTAAATTTCATTGACTGATGGAATACTACTGATATCTAACAACTGATTAAGGTCATGAGATCATGGAGATTTTCCTGAGTTATAAGACTGTCTGAAGTCTAAGGATTCATAGCGTGACTGAGAGTATCATGAAAACATGACATGGCTCTAAGCATGCAACTAATGTTCGGGTACAAGTACCCCAAGGAATTGATAGAAGGAAACTGACAAAGCATGACTTGCTTGAATACATAATAATCATCATAATACATTTACTAAAGTATTTCACCAAACATGTGATAGGAATAAGCTTGTACATACATGGGAATTTCATGATATCATGCTAATTAGATATTTTTTCTTCATCTAGGCATTTAATCAAACACATGGTAGGTATAGAATGTGTAAACAACATTATACAACAATTAACTGTCATGATTCAATTCTAATTTAATCATTCAGGGGTTTAGTCATAGGATTTCACAAATCTATACCTATACAATTCAACCCATATGGAATTTAGCAATCGTTCATGGAATACAATTCAATTACTCATTATCAACATGAACAAGTGCATCCAAATCATGAAATTCATAAGAAAATCCATAACTTGAATTTAGAAAAAAGATCTTGGGCTTCATGGATGAAAGGAGTCCATGAATGAACACTATGCATACCTAGGTTAAGATTCTTGATGTTCTTGAACTTGAGGAATTGGAAATCCCTTAGTTCTTGAAGAATATTAGATTTTTTTCTTGGAGATTAAGGTTAGACAGAAACCCTAATATTGGTTGTGAAGTAACAATGAACCAAATGGCTGAAATCAGATATAATTGGGTATATATATAGGTGGGTCGTAAATGACCAAAATATCCTTTTAAAAATAGCTTTAATTTTTTGAATCAGGATCTGCGATGGCTCTTGCAATGGTCCATTGCTAGAGCGACGGTCTATCATTTCGATCATCATACGTGGACCAGGGAAGGGGCTTACTACCTAACTAGCGACGGCCTGGGTGATGGTCCATCGCAAGTTCAACAGTCCATCAACCTTCTTTTCACACCTTTTCCAAAAGTAGGCCTCACTATTTCCCTTGCGACGGTCCTTCGGCCTCACCATCGCACCTGGGCTATTTTTACTAACATCTGTATTTTGGCCATAACTTTCTTCTCCGATGTTAGATTTTGATAAAATTGGTATTGCTGGAAAGCCAATTCAATTTTCCTCATGAAAAAGGTGAAAATATTTAAAATACCACATTTACAAAAGTGGATTCATTTTTCAAAGTAAGTTTCTAACATTCTTGAGACATTTTCAAGCTAGGAAAAAGTATGGGGTATTACAATATCTCCCCTTTGAAAACATTCGTCCTCAAATGAGACTGAGTGAAGGGAAAGAATAACCAACGTAAATACTGAACATAAATACTAAAACATGATCTCATGACTAACATGACTGATAATTAAACATATCTTATAGAACATGCATATCTGATGCATGTGTAACCGATTCATGAATGCATGACTAGGTGTTCTGATGAACTAAGTTTCTCACAATGAGAATGCATGTATGATGCATAATTATATAACTAAGCTGATACATGAATGCATGACTAAATATGCAATGGTATTTAATACCAAGTTTATGATGGGAACATGAAAATGAAACTGAATACCAATTTTGTGATGAACACAGAACATGAAACTGAGTAAGCTTAAGGAGAACTATTACCTTGATCTTGGTCTGAATTGGCAGAGAAGAGGTGAGGATACTTGGTACTCATGTCTGCTTCTGCTTCCCAAGTAGCTCCCTCGACGGACTGATTTTACCAAAGAACCTTAAATAGAGAGACCTCTTTGTTCATCAATCTACGAGTCTGATAGTCTAAGATTTTGATTGGAATCTCTTCATAAGAGAGGCTATTATGAACATCAATGCTCTGAATAGGGACTACTACTGATGGGTGACCTACACACTTCTTGAGCAAAGAGATATGGAAGACTGGATGAACTGAGGCTAGATCTAAAGGTAATTCGAGCTCACAAGCTACCTTGCCAAAATGACTAAGAATCTTGAAGGGACCAATTTTTTGAGGATTGATCTTTCACTTCTTGCCGAATCTCTTCATTCCCTTCATGGGAAAGATATTTAGATAGATATAATCACCTATCTCAAACTCGAGATCTTTTCTACGAATATCTGCATAAGACTTCTATCGGCTCTAAGCAACCTGGAGACTTTCTCTGATCAACTGGATATTCTTTAAGGCGTCGAATACTAAGTCAGGACCTATGAATGAGGCCTCACTAACTTTAAACCAAGCAATTGGAGATCTACATCTCCTACCTTACAGAGCTTTGAATGGAGCCATCTGAATACTGGAATGAAAGTTGTTGTTGTATGAAAATTCAATCAAAGGCAAGTGGTCATCCCAATTACCCTTGAAATCAATTGCACACGCTCTTAGAATATCTTCTAGAGTCTGAATGGTCCTCTCTGCTTGACCATCTTTCAGAGGATGGAAGGCTGTACTAAGATGAACTTGGGTACCAAGACCCTTTTGGACTGATTTCCAGATATAAGAGGTGAACTGGGTACCTTTATCTGAGATAATGGATAACGGAACACCGTGCAATCTGACCAACTTTTTAATGTAGAGTTTGGCATAATTCTCAGTTGAATAAGAGGTATGAACTGGGAAAAAATAGGTTGATTTAGTCATTCTATCTACAATGACCCAAACTAAATCATGCTGATGACGAGTTTGAGGCAAACCCATCACGAAGTCCATGTTCACAACTTCCCACATCCAAGTAGGAATACTAAACTCCTCTATCAAACTACTATGCTTCTGATGTTCTATCTTAAATTGCTGACATATGGAGCACTTAGCCACAAACTCTGTAATATCTCTTTTCATCCCATTCCACCACTAGATCTCCCGCAAGTTGTGGTACATCTTTGTGGCCCCTGGATGAATAGAGTAACGTGCACCATGCACTTCTGCAAGAATTTGCTGCCTTTTTCATCGACGTCTAGAACACAGAGACGACCCTGAAAATGAAGAACACCATCTCCCCCCTTGGGAGAAAACCTTTATTTTCTGATCCTGAACTGATTCTTTCAACTTAACAAGGCTAGGATCTCTATCTTGATTTTATTTCACCTCGAAAACTAGAGATGATTCTTAACTACTCTGGACATATATACCACCCTCTAAAGAATCGACTAAGTGAACGCCAAGTCTGGAAAGCTAATGTACTCTTTGAGCTAACTTCTTCTTACTATCCTCAACATGAGAAACATACCCATGGACAATCTTCTGAGAGCGTCGGCTACTACATTGGCCTTGCCCGGATGATAAAGCATACTCATGTCATAATCTTTCAAGAGCTCTAACCACCTTCTCTGATAAAGATTGAGAACTTTCTGAGAAAAGACATACTGAAGGTTCTCATGATCTATGAACACATCTACATGAACACCATATAGGTAATGACTCCAAATTTTCAAGGCAAAGACTATAGCTGCTAACTCGAGAACATGAGTAGGATAATTCTTCTTATAGGGTTTAAGCTATCTGGAGATGTAGGCTATGACCTTACCATGCTGTATGAGGACACAACCCAAACCTACTCTGGATGCATCATATTATACCACGAACCCATCTGAACCATCTGGAAGAGCTAATACTGAAGCTGAGGTGAGTCGAGTCTTCAACTCTTGAAAACTCTTCTTACAAAGATCTGATCACTGAAACTTGACCTTCTTTTGAGTCAATCTGGACATAGGGGATGCAATAGAATAAAATCCCTCAACAAACCATTTGTAATATCCATCCAAACCCAAGAAACTTCTAATATCTAATGAAGAGACAGGGTGAGGCCAGTTTCTTACTACTTTGGTCTTTTGAGAATCTACTCTAATGCTATCACCAAAAATGATATGACCAAGGAATGCTACTGACCTTAGCCAAAATTCACACATACTGAAGTTGGTGAATAACTGATGATGTCTAAGAGTCTAAAGTACTGTTCTAAGATGGTCTACATGATCTCGCTCACTGCAGGAATAGACCAGGATATCATCTATGAAGACTATGACGAACATGTCCAAGTACTGCTTGAACACATGGTTTATCAAGTCCATGGAAGCAACTGGGGAATTGGTAAGACCAAATGACATGACTAAGAATTTTAAATTACCATACCGAGTATGAAAAGCTATTTTTAGGATGTCACATTCTCAAACTCTAAGCTGATAATAGCCGGATCTGAGCTCTATCTTAGAGAAATAACTGACACCCTAAAGTTGGTCAAACAAGTCATAAATTTTGGAAAGAAGATACTTGTTCTTGATTGTGACCTTATTGAGTTGATGGTAATTAATGCACATTCTGAGAGAACTGTCTTTCTTACACACGAATAATACTAGAGTGCCCCACGGGGAAATGTCGGGTCTGATAAATCCCTTATTTAAGAGGTCCGTCAACTGTTCTTTTAGTTCTCTGAGTTCTGCTCATGCCATTCTATATGATGGAATAGATATGGGTTGAGTATCTAGAAGAAGATCAATGCCGAAGTCTATTTCCCTTTCAGGAGGAATTCCTGAAAAATCTTCAGGAAAGACATCTGAATATTCATTTACGACTGGACCGATTCAAGACTAGGAGTTTCAAAACCGGAATCCTTAACATGAACAAGATGATAGACACATCTCTTAGATATCCATTTCCTTGCCCAAAGGTAAGAAAAAAGCTGACTTCTAAAAGCTGAAGTACTACCCTTCCACTCTAGGATAGGTTCATTCAAAAACTAAAACTGGACTATTTTGTTTCTATAGTTGACTATGGCATAACAGGAATAAAGCTAATCCATGCCAAGTATGACATCAAAATTAGTCATCTCTAATTTGACTAAGTCTGCTAAAGTGACTTTTTGAAATATCATAACCGGACAGTTCCTGTATACCCACCGAGCTATGATGGTTTTACCCACTAGGGTAGAGACTGAAAAAGGCCCTACTAGAATTTCGAAACTGATTCCAAAAGCAACTGCTATATAAAGAGTAATAAAAGACAAGGAGGCTTTTAGATCTAACAAAGCGTAAACATGTACATGAAAGATCTGTAACATACCGGTAACTACATCAGGAGAATCTTTTCGATCTTGTCGAGTCTGAAGAGCATAAAGGCAATTTGGGTGTTACCCATTAGTAGCACTGGTGGTGGCACCCTGCTAATTCAGGCGACCAGACTGAGCTGAGGAGCAGAGATGACTCTAATAATCTGACTGAGGGTAGTTTTTGACTCTGTGTCCGTGCTTTCCACAATTGAAATAGACATCACTGCCAGCTCTGCAAGCACCCTTGTGATTCTTACTACAAGTCTAACAAAGGGGATTAGTTCGGGCATTGCTAACACTGCCCTGAGACTTAGAGTGTGGCACCCTATCTCTAAACTTAAGAGCTGATGCACTGGCAGAAGAAAGAGCTGGAACTAATGGCTTAGGGTGAAACTGAGAATGATTGCCTCTCTCTGACTTAAGCTGGCTAAAATTAAATCTACCTATCCTAGCTTTCTTATTCTATTTTCCCCTTTGTTTAATCTTCTGCTCCTCTATCTACTGAGCATGGGTCATAAACATGAAAAAAATTATGTCACTATTCAGCATGGCGGATCTGCACTCATTTACCACACTATCATTTACCCCTGAAGCGAACTTACTCATCCTTCCCCTACTGTCTGCAACCATATTAGGGGCATATTTGGATAATTGAGTAAACTTAAGAGAATACTCTTTTAAGGTCATACTACCCTTCCTGAGGTTGATGAATTCTATCACATTAGCCTCTCTAAGCTATTAGGAAAAGAATCTATCTAAGAATATAGTGACAAACTCCTCCAACTCTATAGGACCTGCATTATCTGACCTCTCTAACTTTCACTGTTTGAACTAAGCATGAGCCACATCCTGCAACTGATGTGCAGCTAGCACGGCACTCTCAACAGTAGTCACCCCCATGATTTTTGTCACCTTCTGAACCTCATCAATGAATTCCTGAGGGTCCTCATATACTTTAGACCCGAGGAAGGTTTGGAGGACTCATTCGGGTGAAGTCTCGAATTCTAGTTGTGGTTGAGTTAGCCACCAGATTAGTCAGAATAACTTTTGGCCATTCATTCTGAGCGGTGACTGATTAAGAAAGAGTGGTGAATATGGCCCTGAACTCCACATGAGATACATGATTGCCCAAACATTCTTTGGGCCGAGGGGCTGATTTATTTCTGTTTCTTCTTTTAGGAGGCATGTTCTGTAAAAAAAAAGGAGAAACAGATTAGACTAAGAGATTGACTTGAGATTATGCTCACTGGCATGACATAAATACTAAAAGAAGGGAAATTATTCTTAAGATATCATATAGCCTCTTGCACATAAATTTGATGCGCAACACACCCATGTACAAGACTCTACTAGATGCGACTTTTAGACTTCCTAGGACTCTATTGAACCTACCTCTGATACCAAGTTTATAACACCCCGAACCTCATGCCCAGAACTTTACATGGTGCTCATGACCCCGAAGGACCACAAGCTAACCCATGACTGATATTTGTACGGTACACTGCATAATATAACATGGTAATGCAGTAACATGCATTGAAAGTCCATAAGGTTCAATACTGAACAATATCTAAATAATAAAACATATGAGTGGGGTAATAGAATACCCAAAACAAATCTAAAAATACTGAAATCTGACATATAATAGTCTGCATCTAATCTAAAAGCCTCTAATGTCTGAATAATCTGAATAAAGAGTTAATGGGATATGTCCCCAACTAACTCCAACTAATAAGTTAATCAATAAGACAGAAAGAAATAATCATGCCCTCGAAGGATGAGGACTCGCTTTGAACACTGACTGCTGAAACTTGAATCTACTGCGATCTGGAACTTGTGTCTTTAAACCTATAGTATAGCATAAAAAGAAAGCACCATAGCGCAAATGCGTCAGTATAATGAAATGTACTGAGTATACATGTGAGGTAGGATATATTCAAGGGTTCACAGCCATGATTATCGCTAACTAACTGTCTAATATGAACGTGAGAATGCATGTATAAATACATAATGGTAACTGACAATGTGATAACATGATTACTGAGTCTGAATAATTATAACCTGATATGTTAATATCTAATATGACTGATAAGATGAGTGACTGTATCTGACAGTCCTGAATCCTGTAGAACTATCTTAGTTCTATTACTGAGATAGATTGACTGTATCTGACAGTCCTGATTCTATAACATGAAACTATGGGAAGTATTTATCTAACTAATATGCCGCTGATATGCCATTATAGCTGAGTTACGGTCCAATCTATAACCCCAATTAAAAGGATATCAATACCGCACTACTGGTAAAGACAAACTGTGGGTGACCCTCATCTGATAGTGTCCCCTATACGAGAATGGTGGGGCCCTTATCTGACTGTGCTTATCCACCTCATCAACCCTCATCGACAGTGTTGATGTCTCAACCCATGCTGGCTACATAGTTCTGTAATGCAAGGATGGTTGTTAAGGATCACACCCTCATCTAATAGTGTGTGTCCCCATCCTTAGTTTCACTCAGTGCTAATTTCTACTCCCATCTGAATGGACACTGAACATGATTTACTGAACTGAAAATGAGCTGAATTACTAAATTCTATTGATTGATGGAATACTATGTTTATCTGACAACTGACTAAGGTCATGAGATCATGGAGATTTTCCTGAGTCATAATACTGTTTGAAGCCTAAAGATTCATAGTGTGACTGAGAGTATCATGAAAACATGACATGGCTCTAAGCACACAGCTGATGTTTTGGGTACAAGTACCCCCAAGACTCGATAGAAGGAAATTGACAAAGCATGACTTTCTTGAAAACATAATAATCATCATAATACATTTACTGAAGCATTTCATCAAACATGTGATAGGAATGAGCTTCTACATACATAGGGATTTCATGATATCATACTAATAAGACACTTTTCCTTCATCTAGGCATTTAATTAAACACATGCAGGTATAGAATGTGTCAACAACATCATACAACAATTATCTATCATGATTCATTTCTAATTTAATCATTCAGGGGTTTAGTAATAGGATTTCTTGAATCTATACCTATACAAATCAACCCATATGGAATTTAGCACTCATTCATGAAATACAATTCAGTTACTCATTATCAACATGAACAAGAGAAGCCAAATCATGAAATTCATAAGAAAATCCATTACTTGAATTTAGAAAAGGGATTTGTAGGCTTCATGGACGAAAGAAGTCCATGAATGAACACTACGCATACCCAGGTTAAGATTTTTTATGTTCTTGAACTTGAAGAATTGAAAATCCCTTAGTTCTTGAAGAAGATTGGATTTTTTTTCCTGGAGATTAAGGTTAGAGAGAAACCCTAATATTAGTTGTGAAGTAATAATGAACCAAATACTTGAAATTTGATATAATTGGGTATATATATAGATAGGTGGTAATTGACCAAAATACCCTTTTAAAAATGGCTTTAATTTGCTAAATCAGGACCTGTGATAGGTTGTATGATGGTCCATCATTTTGATCGTCGTACGTGGACCAGGGAAGGGGCTTACTACCTAAGTAGCGACGGCCTAGACGGTGGTCCATCGCAAGTTCGACGGTCCGTCAACCTGCCTGTCGTACCTTTTCAAGAATGTGGCCTCACTATTTTTCTTACGACGGTCGTGGGCGATAGTCCATCACTATTCTGACGGTCCGTCAGCCTCACCATCGTACCTGGGTGGTTTTTACTGTCTTCTGTATTTTGGCCATAACTTTGTCCTCCGATGTTAGATTTTGATGAAATTGGTATCGTTGGAAAGCTAATTCATTTTCCCACATGACAACAAGTGAAAATCTTGAAAATACCACATGCACAAAAGTGGATTCATTTTTCAAAGTAATTTTCTAACATTCTTGAGATTATTTCAATCTAGGAAAAAGTATGGGGTATTCAACTGTGTAGGACTGGACTGATACTAAATTTACTGAGTTTTCTGAGTCATGTGACTGACTGAATTCTACTGATCATGACTTGATTGAGAGTATCTTGAATACTGACACTGGCTCTAGGCACACAACTAAATTGTCGGGTATTAAATACCCCCAGGACTCGATAGCATAAAACTGACAAGACATTACACTTCTTTGAACACATGACCATAGTCCACAATTCATAATACAATCATTGAGGGATCTCATGAAGTAGTCGTAAGTCATAAGCTTACACATGAATAGGAATGCATACTAACATAACATAACATAATTTCACAAATCCATACTTATGAGCATTCCACCAAATTATTATAAGACATAGCTAAGGCATGGGAGTCATTTTGAATATATAATTATAGCCTAAGTTCATCATTTAGATCAATAATGGATCCTAAAACACAATTCTACTCACTTGGGAAGTTTATCAAACACATGGGATACATATACTTGGGCTTAGGCATGAACATTAAACAATTACATCATGGCTACGTAATCAACTCAATTTCATGAAATTCAACCCACATGTTCATATAAATTCATGACAATCATTAAAGATCTCAACTTGTAATCACACAACAACATTAACATGGGTACATCCTAACCCACAACATAAAAATCATGATTCAACTTTTTAAAGGAGGATTTTTGAACTCCAAGGGAGGAAGGGACCCTTGGATGAACACTATACATACCTTGGATGGAAATTTCTTGAAGCTTAATGAAGGTAAGCTTGAGTTCTTGATTTGAAGTTAATCACCTAGGGTTTTCTTGTTCTTGAGAAATTATGAAATAATGAATGTATTTAGCCAAAAAGGGGCTAAATTTCATGTTATGAGGGCTGAAGGTCGGGGGAAAAGACCTAATTACCCTTAATGATGCATTTATTTAATGACTAAAAATTAGGCACCGACGCGATTGGCGACGCGGTGCGTCGATGGCATCGATGGTATACTCGATGCATCGCTACATGATTGGTCTCAGGAGTTTGACTCTGGCAACCTACAACAATATTAACCAACGCGATAGGTGACGCGGTGCGCCAAGATCGCATTGGTCCACTATTTTGGGATTTTGAACGTGGTCTAAACGTGATTAAAAAAATCCAAAACTTGTCCAGAAATACCTATTGACCTTCCTGATCATAAATTAAAAAAAGTATAGACCATTAAAGGACATTAAGGTCATGAAATGATATTGCCAACTTTTGAAGGCTAAAAATAAACTAAGTCTGTAAACTTAGCTAGAATTTTCTAAGCCTGAGACCCCTTGACAAGCTTAAAGAACTGAATTAAGCTAGGAATTTTATGGGGTCTTATAGACTGCAATGCCACCAACTAAGTAGGCTTATGAATAGACTGACAGAACTTTGCATTAGAGATATCTCCCTAAGGAGACTGAACATAAGTCTCACCAGCCCCAAATACCCGAGAAGGACTAGTAAGAATCGGTGGAAATCTATGTAGAGTGGCATAGTTAGGAGAAAGGACACTAGACCGGGTCTGCACTCCATAAATAGGGAAAGTACCCTCCACATTTTCTTCAGGTGGGATAGAGTTTTGGGCAGAATTTCTATGATCGTCAGATCTTTGTGGAGGCATGATCTGAAATACGAGAAAGCCAGGAGTTAGAGAAGTTTTATGACAACTAGACTCTATGGCCCAACATAGAACATAAGAAAGGAAAAAATTTGGAAATTCCTTGTAGTCTCCCCCTTATAAGTGTGGCATGCTACACACCCATAAAAGGGACTCTACTTAACACGTCTTTGTGGACACCCAACGACCTTGAACCATGCTTTGATACCAAGCTTTTCATAATCCAAACCAGGGTCTAGTTGTGAAGGGTATCTCAAGCCTACTATGAACTGAAGAACACCCCTTTAGCCTAACCTCAAGAGCATTCAACAACAACAATAACAACAAACCTAGTATATTCCCACCTAATGGGGTCTGGGGAGGGTAAAATGTACGCAGTCCATACCACTAATCATAAAAGTAAAGTAGAAGCCAATCAAACTAATGATAATAGTAAAAGGAATAGAATGAATCAAATGATGATTCAAAGAATTCGAATAACAATCCACCCATACTTGTCCACAATTGCCTCTAAAACTGGAAATACTAAATAAGTTGGAACATGCCCCTGACTATGACCAAAAATAATCCAAAAGTACTACAATAATAAAGAAAGAATAATAAAATGACAAGGCCTTCCGATGGATAGAGGCTCACCATATCACAACAACACTGCAGTTGTGCTCAACCACCTAACACTTCACAGGAGAAATTAAAAACCCTTCAAACCCTACATCATGAAATGATATAGCATCCAGGGACGGTCAGTGGGATAAGCACTGGCATGTTACTCAAGAAATAAGGATAAAATAATACAATTACCAATATCCAGTCATAAACCATATGAAAGACATTCATATAAATATATATATAGGATGTTGGGATAGGGACAAGGGTCATGAACATGAGAATTTAAATATTTAACCTAAACTATGTCGCTCGATCTATTGTAAAGGCACCCATGGGCTATATGGGTCCAGCTCCCCTACTGAAAGGGCCCAAGTGCATGTTAGCTGCATAAATAGAGGAAAAAATAAAGCCACCAAGGTGATAGTCATCCCAAAATATATATCAAGTGTGCACCAAGTACATGATCATATAGACCCCCAACACCGGCAAACATAGTTTTCAGTGTTCGTCCTCCTAGGGACTTACACCTTCACGGTAAGCTACACAATATCCTTTAAGACCAAATGATAGTAATTTGCTCATAAAACCAACTAGTAAACCAGGAGTCATTCATTAAGGTAATTACCAATTGGTATCACCATATCAATATGCCTACACGCTAAATTAATTATGCCAAACCAAATTCACATAACCAAATTGGACTCCCAAGTTTCATTAAAATCCAAAACCAAGGCCATCAAGGCCATCCAAAATCATTTTCATTCATTTATCCTTTACTGTAATGCATTCTTCAAAACAAGTTAAACCACGCAATTTTCAATATTTAAAAATCAACTTCACAAGGTGGGTTGAGGTTAATATCAAGTCAAAATTCCATTAACTTGAGGAAACTCATGTCCCTCATTCCAATCATTCATACCATGCACCAATTCAATCCCAAAAATATCAATTTAAAGCATGAATAATCAATTTAAAACACGGGACAAGTAATTTAATCAATAATAACCAAAACCCATTAACCCAATTTCAAAACCTACAACTAAATCACACGAAAATCCATTTAATTAATGAAACAATATAAAATTAATGTTACAAAAAGAGAAACATGGTTGAAATACACAAGCAATTAAAGTCAATTCGGCGTTTGGAGCTCACCCTAATTGAAAAAAATAAAAACTAGATGAATTTAAAGCAGTGGCATGACATGCCAATATCGTGGATGTTAGCCTCCATGCCACGCCAATATCGCTAAGGTTTACCACCATGACACAGCCTTATCATGGAGGCTTACTGCCTCGGGATCTAAAATAACCTGAACCCTTTTTGAAAAATCCAAAACATCCTTTTAACATCTCTAAGCATAATTTAAGTCAAAAATCGATATTACGTATACCGAAGGGTCAAAAATAAAATCGTTGAAGTTTTATGGAATCTCACAAAGGCACTAATCTAATTGACTAAATTGTTTGTACTAAAGGCTCAATCATACCACAGTAGGGATACTCTCTAGCAAACTAGTCAACAACACCACACTTATAGCATACACTGGGCATTCTAACTTGATGAGAATTTTTTACTTACTTAGAATGACTAACTCGGCTTGAGGATCCTAACTGAACACTCCTCTATAGATGACCACTACTCTAACCTCCCGAATTGCCATAACTGAGTTGACCCCCATCTACAATTTAAAGCTATTCCTGAACGGGATTACTATGCTGATCTTGGTGTTAATAAGACTGAAACTGGGGGGTATCTACCCTGAAATCCACTTCTTTTTAACTTTGAGCCAATGTGGTTTCTACTATAAATGCCCTAATAATGAAGCCTCTTATTGATGCCCCCTTAGGCCTCACGATTCATCTTCTCTACACTGTAGGAATTACTAGTACTATCGATAAAAGAATTCCTTAAAGTCATGAAACTCTAAGTTGACTCTCAAAGTTGCAATCTCAACCCTCTAACAAAATAATTTATCCTCTCGTACTCCATAGACAAAATCATGGTGGCATGCCTGGCTAGATTAAGAAACCATCACTCATACTCTACCACATTTATAAAACCTTAACTCAATCCAAAAAACTTATTCCTATGGCGCCCGACTTCTTTAAGAAAGCCTCAAAAAACTATGTACAAGTCAAATATGGAGATCCAACTAGCCTAGAATCAAGATAACCTCTCCACCATTGTGTTACTACTTTGCCTAGCTAATAAGTAGTATAATCCACTTTGAGCGACTCAACCAACCCCAATTATGCAGCCTCTTCAAACAATACGTAAGGAAGTCATAAGCATACTCTCATAGGACCTACAAACCTGGGAGGAGTTAATCATAGAAATTGGGTCAACATCTTCCGCTCCTTCATAATTATAACTATCAGGGATATTTTCGAATGTGGAGCTAACAATTTTAGTGAAACCTTTATTCTCGGAGTCGCAGCTGAAATTTGAAATATATTTTGTTGTTGAATCATGTGTTGGATTTTTATAATTTGAAGAATAATTTAGAAAGAAAAAAATAGACATACATAACTAAAGCTTCAATCATGTACGACTGATGTTTGACCTTAATATCAACAACCTCATTCAAAAATAACTAAAGTTTAGCCTTGTCAATGTCATAACTTCAGTCAAAAATGTCTAAAGTTAGGGTTAACAAGGTGTCAAGTAAATGTTTAGTAAAAATATTTAAAGTTGGCCTTAGCAATCCTGAAGAAACATCAGGAAAAATTATATGATGTTTGACATTCCTAAGGCTACACTTCTATCAAAAATATGTGAAGACAGATGCAATTTTGTATTTTAATCACGTATATATAAAGATAGTCCCAAAGCATTAAATTTAAGAAAAAAAAGTAAACAAACAAGTACAAGTTAAATGGAGTCAGGACAGAGATTATTTGTGCAATTCAGCTGACAAAAATGGATGCATATTATGTAAATTTTAATAAAGAATTAGCAATACTACAGAAACATATAGAAGAAAAAATACTTACTACTATAGCTGAACTACAATGCATAAAAATGACAAATTAAAATCGATAAACAATTAAAAATTGAAATCTTTTTTCTATTTTAAAATATTTTAGCAAGTGTTTGCAACAAATTTTATAATGACAGAAATAGATTACAATCACAGATAAAATATGGGGAAACAAGAATTTTTATGATAAACGATATGAGTACAAATCTATCTCTCCCTTGATTCCTCTCTCTTGATCTCTTGATTTTTCCATAATACGAGGGTCGTTAGTAGCATATTTCTTGAATGTAGGGTGATCTCTTTATGAATATCTCATGATTTTGTAGGATATTAGAGATTCAATCTTTTTACAAATACCCATGAATTTATGGTATATTCAATATTGTTGATCTTTTATTAATATCCCATGAATTTTTAAGATCTTGGAGATGCCTTTTAAGGAAATATTTTCCCCTTTATATATGCATAATTTAGGATTTGGGGTACCCTACAAGCTAGATTTAAGGTAAAGTAGTCTCCAAGAACTCCAACAGAAATTGGATTCTTTAGAGTCCACAAAATTTTAATGTCTACAAATGCCCCATACTTCAAGGCTTATTGGAGTGTAGACTTGATGAAACTCAAAGACAAGTCTTAAAGTAACAACCATAGAGATTCCATTTTCATGGTCTTGTGGCTGTAAACTTGCAGATCTAATTTATGAGAGAAGAGATTAAGGATAGATTTGGTCCCAATGGACATGCCAATTTGCTTGCAACAAATTTTATAGTGAAAGAAATAAATTGCAATCACAAATAAATATGAGGAAATAAGATTATTTATTGAAAAATGTTATGGGTACAGATATGTTACTCCCTTGATTTCTCTCTCTTGATCTCTTGATTTCTCCATAATTTGAGGGTTGTTAGTAGCGTATTTTTCGAATGTAGGATGATCTCTTTATGAATATCCCATGAATTTGTGGGATATTAGAGATCCGATCTTTTTACGAATACCTAAGAATTTTTGGTATATTCAAGATTGTTGATATTTTATTAATTCTCATGAATTTGAAGGATCTTGGAGATGCCTTTTAAGGGAATATTTGCCCCTTTATATATGTGTAATTTAGGATTTGGGGTAGCCTCCAAGCTAGATTTAGGGTAAAGTAGTCTCCAAGAACTCTAACAGAAATTGGATTCTTTAGAGTCCACAAAATTTTAATGTCTACAAATGCCCCATACTTTAAGGCTTGTCAGAGCGTAGACTTGATGAAACTCAAAGAAAATTCTTGAAGTAACAACCATAGAGATTCCATATTCACGGTCTTGCTAATATAAATTTGTAGATCTAATTTATGAGAAAAGAGATGACGGACAGATTTGGTCCCACTAGACGTGCCAATTTATTTACAACAAATTATTTAGTGACAGAAATAAATTACAATCATAAATAAAATATGAGAAAACAAGAATTTTTTTTTGATAAATGATATGGGTACAAATTTATTTCTCCCTTGATTTCTTGATTTCTCCATAATTCAAGAGGTCGTCAGTAGCGTATTTCTCAAATGTAGGATGATCTCTTTATGAATATCCCATGATTATGTGGGATATTAGGGATTCAATATTTATACGAATATCCATGAATATATGGTATATTCAGGATTATTGATCTTTTATTAATATCCCCTAAATTTATGGGATCTTGGGAGATGCCTTTTAAGAAAATACTTGCCCCTTTATATATGCATACTTTAGAATTTGGGGTAGCCTCTAAGCTAGATTAACTGTAAATTAGTCTCCAAGAACTCTAACAGAAATTGGATTATTTAGAGTCCACAAAATTTCAATATTAACAAATGCCCCATACTCCAAGGCTTGTCGGAGTGTAGACTTGATGAAACTCAAAGACAAGCCTTAAAGTAACAACCATAGATATTCCATCTTCACAGTCTTGTGGCTATAAATTTGTAGATCTAATTTATGAGAGAAGAGATGAAGGGCAGATTTGGTCCCACTGGATGTGCCAATTTTTTCCAACAAATTTTATAGTGAGAGAAATAAATTGCAATCACAAATAAAATAGGAGGAAACAATAATTTTTATTGATAAATGATATGGGTACAAATCTATTTCTCCCTTGATTCCTCTATCTTGATTCCTCCATAAATCAAGGGCCGTTAGTAGCATATTTCTCAAACGTAGTATGATCTCTTTATGAATATTCCATGATTTGTGGGATGTTGGAGATTCGATCTTTTTATGAATACCCATGAATTTATGGGATATTCAAGATTGTTGATCTTTTATTAATATCCCATGTATTTGTGGGATCATGGAGATGCCTTTTAAGGGAATATTTATCCCTTTATATATGTGTGATTTACGATTTAGGGTAGCCTCCAAGCTAAATTTAGGGTATAGTAGTCTCCAAGAATTCTAATAGAAATTGTATTCTTTAGAGTCCATAAAATGTGTCTACAGATTGCCCCTTACTTCAAAGCTCATCAAGGTGTTTGATTTGTCAGACCTGTTAGAGACAAGATTTGAAGTATTTGTGGAGCCCTATTTTTTTGGGCAAAACTTGAGCATTTTTTTAAAATTTGACTCCTTAAAGTCATGATAATCTGGGTGGAATAATGTGAATCCCATCATTAGGAGTGTAAATTCTATTTAAAACTAAATATATCCAAATAATATAAGATTCGGGTATTAGTCTTATATCAAATTTTAATAGGATTGAATACTGATGGTATCCCACTTCAAAAAGGATTAGAAATTTGACTTATTTTGGATAATTAGACGTCCCAATTCTTATTGAAGATAACTTATTCAGCAGATTCCTTTTTAAAACCAAACTGGGGCCCTTCAGAGTCTATAAAAGGACATCACCGCCCCATTGAGATCATTGTAATTCAGTTTGAGCAGCAATTCAACTCGTGCTCTTCTCTTTCTTTTTTTTTCTCTTTTTCATAATTGTTTTCAGGCACTTTGGAGCGTCTGCAGGAGAAACTTCATAACACATCGTGGGGGTGACTAAATCACGAACAACTTGCAATGTTGGAAAGTAAACTCGTGAGTCTATGTTCTACGCTAAAATTACACTCATATTTTCTGTAGATCTGCCCAGGTATCCTTTTGAAATCAAACTTTTAGTTCTATTTTGTCACTTTTTATTTGTTTTGTGCAGCCTCATGAAAATTCTGATATCTTAGCTTAGTAATATCAAAATCAGGAGTCATTTTTTGCATTGAAAACTAGACTCATAGATCTACGTCTCTTGTAGTAATCAAAATTAGATTGAATCTGAATCATCCCAGATATCGCCCCAAAAATGATCTTCTAATCTTTGTTCGCTACTTTTATCAGTTTTGCACAACGTCACGATAAATTTCATATCTCGATGTGGGAGTATTGAAATTAGGTAAGATTTTTTGTATTGGAAATTAGAATAGCAGAGCTACGTCTCACATAGAATTAACAATCATAATACACCTGAATCGTTCAATTTATTGCTTCAATACCAGTCTTCTAATCTTGTTTTTCCAGTTTTATCAACATTGTGCCGCATCTCGATAAAATCTGTATCTTGACACACGAGCATCAAAATCAGCAGTGGTTTTTTAGGTTGGAAACTATACTTGTATATATACGTCACATATGAAAACCATCAGTAGAAAATTTCTATATTTTCTCAGGTAAATTTTTGAAGTTATAGCCTAAATCTTGTGATACTCCTTTTTCCTTTAGCAGACTTACCATTTAATTTAATTTCATTGGCAGGTCTTCAAACATAGAGAGGATATCATTAGTACTTTTAGAATATGGTGAACTTTCATGATCAAATGACACCATATCCTTAACTTGAAATAGAAAATGATGAACGATACTCTCCTGCTAGCATCCTCACCTTAAAAGTTTATCCTCTACTAATCGGCGCCTTCCCGCTTGGTAGAGGATCATCTGACATGTCTTTTCATCTAGATGAATGGTCGACAAAAGAAGAAATTGACCTCCTTGAATTCAATAAGGTCATTAATACTAATGATTTTGTGTTGCATTAATCTACACATGACAAAGAATCTATTGCAACATATCCCAAAGGCTCAAATAAGGGCCTTGCTACATGGAATTGCCCCCAATCAGGCTTTGGTGAGTTTAGTTCTGTTACTTTCTATTGGGAATGGGTAGAGGATATCCTTATCCATAGTAAAGACGTGCTAAAACAAATAAAGATTTATGATGTTGTTTTTGCCTGTTTATTTACGTACGACGTCAATGAAAATATTTTGCAGGCCTTTTGTGAACTTTGGCATTCCTTGACTAATACAATATGTGTCGACATTAGTGAGTTTTATATTTTATTGTGGGACATGCATATGATTAGGGGCCTTCCAATACATAAAACTTTCTTTGATGAAGTCGTACCTTCGTACAAAGAATTGACACAAACAGATCAGCAAGGGAAGCCATTTTTGCCTACGACCTTATTTTCAGCATTCTATCAGTTTTCTAATGGTGCATCAAAGGAGGTTTCTATCTGTGATTGGGTGAATTTTTGGTTTAATGGATCGGAGAAGCACGAGGATCCTCCACCACAAGGATCTAAACAACAACCTAAACCAAAGTCAATCACATTCCCAATGGCTATATTGATATGTTATTTTCACCGCGAATAGAAGAAGAGAACGTCTCTTTCATCGAGTTAGGTATGGAAGGGTATCTTGGAGAAGAGATGAACTTGGTTGCTTTTCTTGCTTTCTATATTTTCAAGTTCGTTCTTCCAATTAAGAAAATTAACCATATCCATCCTAGCATCTTTAAGATTACAAGTCCAATGGCTCATGGAGAGAGGTTTGCACTAGCGATTCCTATTTTGGCTGGTATCTACAGAGGTTTGACAGAGATCTCAACTTCAGCAAACTTAGGTGTAGGAAATATAATTTTCCCCATACAATATGTCTATGGATGGATTGGTGCATATTTTAACTCCTACTATCAAGCACGTCATTACAATAGTGCTCGTATGTGTAAGATTGTTGAGGAAAAAATGGCTAGAAACTTTGATTTTTCTAGTGCAAAACGGTTATTTCAGGATGTCGATATCTACAGGATCCCCACCTTGGTCATGCTATGACCCAAGGAAATGTTTACAGCAGACAACAGAGAATTGTCTAGTTCTTGGAATGATTGTTTCATTAGTCTTCGTTTGAGCTACGTTACCCTCAAGTGTGATGATCACTTTGTCATGGAGCTTTACAGTCCCCATAGATTCAGCCGATAGTTTGGATTTTTTCAACACCTTCCTGGAAACTTCATAAAATGACCATATGATAGAGCGCTAAAATAGTTAGCACAACTTTGGGATTCTTGGTCTAAGTAGTTCTTCAACTATTAGTATACCACCACATCCTGAAAAGACTCTAACGACCTGTAGGTATACAAATTGGTGGTATATTGGTCGAACAAACCTTGTTGGGAAGAATAAAATTATCATAAAACTTCTTCTTCACCCATCGTAACATGGTAATTCTTCCACTTCCTCCCTTGTTAAGTCAAAGACAAGCCTGTTGTCTTCTAAGTCTTCACCTTCAAGGGGTAAGATAGTAAAAACTGGAAAAGGATCAAGTTTTCCTTTATTGAAATTGAATGACAATCCTCTTATGGCTTCGAACAAGACTCGCAAGTGAAACGATGATTCTACTTTACTTGAGACTAATAGTGTAAAGATGCCAACCAAAACACCACTCAAAGATAAGATTTTGCCACTCAAAGATAAGATTTTGCCTATCTGCCTAGTTAATGAAGTTGTAGATGCTAATGATGACACTAGCTCAATAGAAGGATATCAAGACCAACATTGAAAACGCAAAAGAAAGAAGGCAAAAGACCAATCTAGCGAGTTTGCTGATTTGGACATTGCTACTATAGATAGCGAGGCATTTTTTATTAATGACCCTAGCTCCATTATCCTATTTCCTAAACTTGTAGAACAAGTAATATTACTTTGTTTTTTAAAATAATAATAATAATAATACCCTGCTAATATATTTTTGAAGCTGGATATCCAAGGCATTTCTATTGATACGCTTAATGGCCTTTTTTATAGTGTTACGAGTCCAAGTTACCTTGATACATCTTCTCCTCATGTCACGGAAGCTTTGATAAATAACACAGAGGTTGTGGCTGCCCAAGCTAAGTCGCCTAAAGTTCATGTACCTTCATTGTGTTTATCGTCATTTATTGCCCCAAATTTTGAACCACAAGAGACGATCTCTACTTTCAAAAAGTCTTAAATTCTTCAAATGTGTGGTGCATTAAATAAATGGCTAACCATGTTCTTTGTTGAATCTTTAGACGACTTTTAAAAATTGAAAAGAGGTGTGAACATGCTTATAGAGGAACTCAAAGAGATTAACTCCATCAATACCTTTATTCTAGAGGGCTCTATTAATAGTTTTATAAAAATATATGAGAAGTATGATGCTATGAAATCATCTTCATCCAAGAAAATAACTAAAGAGAACTATCAAAAATTGTTCTCTGATGTGCAACAAAGCCTTGTTAATGCAAAAGAGAAAAATACCAAGGCGAGAGGGCACATGGAGGATCTTCAATCAAATCTTGCTAAGTTTGATGAAGAACTGAAGCTCTTGTCTACGAAGAGGGAGAATACCATTTCATGCATAAAAGAGCAAAAATAACAGTTCTCTAAAAGCCAAGAGAAGATTATCACTTTTGAGGGCGAGCTTCAGGCAATTAGAGAGAAACATCAATTATCTAAAGATGGAGTGGAGACACTATCCAAACTGAAAGAGGTGATTGAGGCGAGTCATTAGAAAATTCTAGAATTTCAACCTTTTCTATAGTTTAGATATTTACTTAGGATTTTTTAGTGCTTATTATGATGTAGTGACATTTTTGTCTTTGGTGCAATAAAAGTGACCTTTAGCTTTCATAGGAATTATTTTGCTTTAAATTCAAATATTATTGCATCTATTTTCTTTTTTAAATAATCAAGCTAGATGAATTTGCCACCAATAATGAATAATCTTTGGGCTCTATTGACAACGTGTATTAAAATCAAACTTCTTTCCAATTAACCGGAATTAATTTTTTTGAAGTTAACCATGAATCTATCCAATTTCATAGTTTTGTATGGCGGGGGTTGAAAATTCATAACTCGACATACAAGTCTTTGGATTATGAGCCATCTTTTTTGTTGTAAATATAACACCACGAGGTAAAAAATATTTAAAAATCAAGAAAATATCCTTTACATATTTGTACATATTCATCATTGAATCAGCTCAATTTGAAATCTGATGGTCTCTTTTGCAGCTTTGAGCGCCTATGATAGAAAATTCATAACTTGACGTAGAAGTCTTTGAATTATGAGCCATTATTTTTATTAAAAATATAACATCAAGAGCTACAATATATGTAAAAATCAAGACCATATCCTTTACGTATTTATATATATTCATTATTGAAGTCAACTCAGTTTGAAACCTGATGGTCTCTTTCGCAGCTTTGAGCGGCTATGGTAGAAAATTCATAACTTAATGCAGAAGGCTTTGAATCATGAGCCGTATTTTTTTGTTGCAATTATAAAACCAAGATCTACAATATATGTAATAATCAAGACCATATCCTATATGAATTTGTATAGATTCATCATTGAAGTTAGCTCAGTTTAAAACCTGATGGTCTCTTTTGCAGCTTTGAGCGGCTATGGTAGAAAATTCATAACTTGATGCAAAAGTCCTTGAATCATAAGATGTATTTGTTTATGCAATGATAACACCAAGAGATAAAACATATGTAAAAATCAAGACCACATCCTTTATGAATTTGTACAGATTCATCATTGAATTCAGCTCAGTTTGAAACCTGATGGTCTCTTTCGCAGCTTTGAGTGGCTATCGTAGAAAGTTCATAACTTGATGTAGAAGAATTTGAACCATGAGCCATATAATTTGTTTCAAAGATAACACCAAGGTATATTACATATGTAAAATTCATGGTCAACACCTTTATGAATTTATCCAGATATACCATCAAAGTCTACTTTACCTTACTTATTCTTCACCTTCGAACGTCTTTGGTAAACTAAGCGAAGAAACGTCTAATTCATATCATATCTATGTCACTTCAAAGTGTTATTGTTATGCTCAATTAATGACATATCCTTTTCCCCCTTTTTTAAACTCATAAGACTAAACTTAAAGTAAAAAATTACTCTAAGCTACCTACTTACCTCGAGAGGATCAAGTCATAACATAGTTCAGGATGATGAGTTGATTTTTTAAATTTTTTTATATTTTTTAGAGTCGTTCAAAGTTTATACTTATGCGGGCTAGGATGACATGCAGTTTAAGCTCGTGTCTTAAAGATTGTACGTGATCTTTAAGGAAAGTACTACTTTAAGAACCTGCCATTGATAGGACCAACTCTTATTCTATCTTGATTAACAATCTTATATGTGCTACTTGAATATGCTTCTTTCACAATATATGGCCTATCCTACTTAGACATAAACTTGTCACTGATGTGTTTACTGAGGATTATGGGTTTTCGAACTGCTAAGACCAAGTCTCCTACTTGAAATGATAACGGTTGCAGTCACTTGTTGAAAGCTCTAGAAAGTTGAGATTGATAATACTCTAACTTTTGTTATGCTTCTAATCTCTTCTCGTACAACGCATCTAACTCTACCTGATGAAGTTAAGTGTTACTTTCAGTTGTAAGACCTTCTTGGATCGTTATTCATAGCAATGGAATTAGTTGTTCTAGTAGAAGGACTGCTTCTACGCCATACACCAATGAATACAGAGTCGGTTAGGTAGCATTTCGGTAGGCCGTATGATATGCCCATAAACTTTTACCTATCCTCTCATGTCAGCCTCTTTTATTTTTCACAATCACTTTTTTCAATAGGTTACCAGGCTTTGTCAATACCATTGGCAGGTGCATTGTCAATACCATTGGCAGGTGCATTGTACATTGAAGACTTATGCTACTTAAAATTAAACTTCTCACACAAAGTTCTCATGAGCTTATTGTTGAAGGGTGTTTCAATATCAGTGACTATGTATCTTGGTATCCCATACCTAAAGATGAGGTTTGACTTAATAAAATCAATGGCATTTTTCTTTTTCACTTCTTTTAGTAGGACGACTTCATTCCATCTCGAGAAATAGTCGATAGCAGCTTAGATGTACATTTGACCTTTTGATGACTTTGGAAGAGGTCCAACAACATCAAGTCCCTACGCATCAAAAGTTCATGATGCTATAGTTGGATGAAGATGCTCTGGAGACTGATGTATATAATTAGTAAGGAATTGACATGCTTGACAACTTTTGGCATGCTCTAGATAGTCCATCACCATTGTTGGCCAATAGTAACCGATCCTTTTGATGCAAAAATAAAGTTTAGGCCCTGATTGGTGTGCTCTACATGTTCCAGAATATGCTTCCTCAATTGTTTGTTGATCTGCTTCTTTGTTAAGACACCACAAGAGTAACCCCTTGTAAGAATGACGAAATAAAATCCTATCATGAAAGATAAATCATGGTACCCTTCTCCTAATGTCTGCTCTTTCTCATGGATACTCAGATAGCCTCTTATGTTCGATATACTCAATCAGTGGTTTCCTCCAATCTTCTTCTTTAACTACTCGAACAGATGTGTGGAGGCTTTCATCTAATTGTAGATCAAGGCAATTGAGAATAACTCAGCGATGACTCACTTGCACCTTTGCTAACTCATTCTCTCCAAGTGTCATCGTCATAGCTAAGTTGGCCAGAGCATCTGCCATGCAATTTTCTTCTATTGAAACCTGATTTAAGAATATTTGATCAAACCTTTCAAGCAAATAAGTAGCGTACCGATGCTATGGTATAAGATCTTTGTAATACTCCATACTTTTTCCTAGCTAATTTCATCTCAAGAATGTCTAGAATCATCTTCTAAATTGAATGATGATTATTCCATGAGGAATTTTCAAGATTTTCACTTTATGCTATGTGGGAAATTCAATAATCTTTCCATCGAAAGAAGATTCATCCAAATCTGATAACCGAGTCAGAAGTTATGACTATTTCAAGTTCCCGTCGTAAAACAGCATCATATTAGCCAGTGGCGCGCTGCGCCACAAGAGGAAGTGGCATTTGGCAAATTTCGATAGGGTTCCACAATTATGGTATGTCGCTCTAGGGCCCAAATTCAGAATTGTCCTTTTTCCAGTGTCTCAACGCAATTTTCCCCACGTCGCGTCAAAGTTCCAGGCTACAAAAGAAGAGGCAACGTGATGGCTCCGCGTCGCACCATCCCTCTATTTCCCAATTGTTAAATTCTAGTGACATGGTACGATAGTGCCGCGTCACACTAGGGGTTCAGTTTGAGAAAATTTCACTGAAATTAAATGACGCATCCAGGGTTAAAAGGGTTAACTTTCCACCCTTATTTAAGCCCTTTAACACGTGATTCAGACACTTTTCATCCAAAATAGGCTCTCTTCTCTCAAAAACCTCTCAATAACAAGCTAGGGTTTTCATAGAAGATCCAATTCCAAGAAATTTTCACTGTCAATCTTCACAAAATCATAAACTAAGGTGAACATAGTATTCATTCATGGACTCCTTTCGTCCATGAAGTCCAAGAATCCCTTTTCCAACTTCAAGTTATGGATTTTCTTTATGATTTCTTGATTGGTCTATTCTTGTTCATGTTGATAAATGAGAAATTGAATTCTACTCCATGTTGGGTGATAATTTCTATGTGGGTGTAATTATTAAAGATATAGATTCATGAAAACCTATGACTAAACCCTTGAATGATGAAATTAGAATGTGACAATAACGTTTAATTGTTGTAAAATGATGTTTACATATACCATGCCTACAATATGTTTGATTTAATTCCTCAATGAAGGAAAGTGTGTCTAACTAGAATGTTGTCATGAAATCCCCATGTATGTACAAGCTTATGCCTATCACATGTTTGATGAAATGCTTCAGTAAATGCATTATGGTGATTATTATGTATTCAAGCAAGTCATGCTTTGTCAGTTTCCTTCTATTGAGTCCTAGGGGTACTTGTACCCAAAACATTAGCTGTGTGCCTAGAGTCATGTCATATTTTTGCGATACTCTCAGTCAAGCTATGATCCTTAGACTTCAAAAGTCTTATGAATCAGGAAATCTCCATATCTTTTGAACTCAGACAGTTGTCAGTTGTCAGATATCAGTAGTATTCCATCAGTCAACAGAATTCAGTAACTCAGTCCATGTTCAGTTCAGTAAATCATGTTCAGTGTCTATTCAAATAGGAGTAGAAATTAGTACCGAGCAAACCTAAGGATGGGAACTCATCTGGTATATGAGGGTGTGATTCTTAAAAGCAATCCTTGCATTCCAGAACTATGTAGCCAGCATAGGTTGAGACATCATAGCCTACTATATGAGGGTAGATGAGGTGGCTTAGCCTACTATATGAGGGTTCCCATCATTCTCACTAGAGTTACCTGTTATATTAGGGTCACTCATATGTTGTCCTTACCAGTGGTGCGGTATTGACACCCTTCTAATCAAGGAATAAATTGGATCCCAATTCAAATATAATGCATTATTTGGGGCATGTCGGTTAGATGACTACCTCCCACAGTCTTAGTATCAATCTCAATAAAAGAACTCAGATAGTTCTTCAGAATTCAGGACTATCAGATACAGTCAACTCAAATACAGACCAAAACTCAGATAGTTCCATCAGATTCAGGACTGTCAGATACAGTCACTTATGTTATAAGTTATATTCAGATTCAGTAATCATGTTATCACAATATTAGTGTCAGTTGTTATGTCTCATGCATGTATTCTCACACTCATGATAGTTAGTCAGTTATTATTATTGTTCATACATATGAACCCCATATATTCAGCCTACCTCATATGTATACCAATACATTCAAAGTGCATATCAGTACATTTAAAGTACTGACGCATTTGTGCTATGGTGTCTTATACCATAGGTTTAGAGACACGATCTCCAGAGCAACAGTAGATTCTAGATATCCACAGACAGAGTTAGAAGTGAGTCCTCATATTTTAAGGACATGATTATTTCCCTATTATCTCATTAATCATTTTATTAGTTGGAGTTAGTTGGAGACATGTCCTATCAACTCCTTACTCAGACAGTTCAGTCAGTTAGAGGCTTTCTAAACTATCATGTTTTAGACTTCAGTTTGTTCAGTTCTGTTTTAGGTATCCTATTATCCCATACAGATGTTATATCATTCAGATCATGTTCAGTATTGCACCTTATGGCCTTTCAGTTCATGTTTCCGCATTATAAAGTATTTTATGTACTATACTGGTACAAATATCAGTCATGTGTTAGGTTGTGGTCCTTTGGGGTCATGAGTATCATGTAGCATTTCGGGTACCAGATTTGGGGCGTTACAATCTTTCTTTGTCAGCTCATAACTGCCTAAGAGTTGATTTACGATCAACTTAGAGTCACCATAGATATCCAATTATGGAATCTTTATATTCGATGACATTTCAAGTCCAATAATTAAAGCTTGGTACTCTATAACGTTATTGGAACATATTTCACCTAGAACAAATGAAAATGGCAAGATTAGTGTTTTTAGTGATATCAACACAACACTTTCCCCTGCACCATCTTGACATGTTAATTCATCAATGAGCATTATCCATGTCGGTGGTTCTTCAGTAAATAATGCATCTTTATCAGGAAACTTATTTGAAATCTCTCATTCTGCTGGCAGGGGGTGATTAGTGAGGAAATTATCAAGCGCTTGCCCCTTCACATCCTTTTGAGGAGTGTATATGATCTCATATTGGCTAAACAATATAGACCATCTGGCTATACATTACGAGAGAACTGGCCGAGTCATCACAAACTTCATGGGAAATTAGCTTGATGGTGTATACTTAAAAATAATTCTTTAATTTCTGTAAAGCATAAAGCAAAGCCAAACACATCTTTTCAATGAGCGTATAATTTAACTCAACTCCTATCAAGGTTAGACTTAGATAGTTCAGTGCTTGTTCTCTCTTAGCTTCATTATCTTAAGTCACCAGTGCCCTAAGTGATCGATTTTTTGATGCAATGTAGAGTATCAATAGCCTCCTAGGAGTTGGTGCCCCTAATATAGGTGGATTCAACAAGTATCTTTTGATGCTTTTAAAAGCATCTCTACATGATTGGTCCCGGTGGAAAAGGGCCTTTTTTCTTCATTAGATGACTGAAGGGTTGACATCGTCCAGCCAAGTTAGAGATGAACATCCGAATAAATGCCAAATTCCCTTGTAGACTACGGAGGTCTCTCAAGCTATTTGGCTTCAGCATTTTTTGAATGATATCAATCTTTGTGGGATCAACTTTAATTCCGCGGTGACGCACAATAAAGCCAAGAAATTTCCCCAAAGTAACTCCAAATTTTGAGTGGGTTTATTTTGAAGTCAAATTTGGTAACCTCTCAAAAATAATATGAAGATCTTCAAGATAGTCGTCCCTACACTTTATCTTCACCACCAAGTTATCAACGTAGCATTCCACCCTATTATGCAACATATCATCAAAAATATTTTGCATTGCACATTAGTAGGTGGCACCCGCATTCTTCAGACAAAAAAGCATCACCCTGTAGCAATATATCCTTTTATGAGTTTGAAAAGTAGTTCATTCTTTGTCTCTTGGAGACATTCTGATTTAGTTATATCCAGAAAACCCATCCATAAATGACATAGCTTCATGTCCAGTCATTGCATCAACCATGAGCTCTGTGATTGGTATCGAAAAATTATCTTTCGGACATGCCTTGTCAAGTATCAAAAATTAATACACACACGTATTTGGCCATTCTTTTTTTGACAAGTATAATATTTGAAATCCATGATGGGTATTTAACCTATCGAATAAATCCTACTTCGATGATTTTATTGACCTCTACTTCAATTTGTGTTACTAACTCAGGGAGAAACACTCGTTGTAACTATTTTATAGGACGTGCCCCATTTTCTATCCCCAAATAATGCATACTACCTTAGGACTAAGGCCTGGCATTTCTTTGTATGGTGAGGCAAAAATATCTTTGTACTCGACTAATAACTTGAAGTAGTGCCTTTCTTCTTGCGGTGTAAGAAGTGCGCTAACAAAGGTTGGGCATGGATTCTCCAATGTACCTAGGTTTATCTCTTTGAGTTTATCTACAGTCGATTGTACTCTATCCTCTAATTGAAGGGGTGCTTCTTGAACATCATCAT
>JAPEIP010000009.1:90608978-90648490 GCA_026120095.1 Capsicum chinense
AATCCTTATTTTTTTTTTTTTTTTTTTTTTGATTTCTAATTAATTTTCTTACATCAATTTTTTTCTCTCTCTTTAATGTGTAGAGATGAATTTTCATAATATGAAATGGAAAGAACTGCAAGCACTAAGCAAATGAAACATGGAATTTCAGGTAATAGATAGTCTTTAGATAATGAGTAATGTTTATTTATTTATTTTTGGGTTAAAAAAAATTTATGTTTTTGGTTAAATATATTTGTATGCCCAAGCAAATAGTAAAAAGGTCTTAAATCAAAGGCTATCATAAGAAATATCTTGGATGATAACATGAGTGGTACATATAGAATTCGATGCATATTGTAAATATGTAGGTTTATAGTG
Organism: Capsicum chinense; assembly: GCA_026120095.1. NCBI lineage: Eukaryota > Viridiplantae > Streptophyta > Magnoliopsida > Solanales > Solanaceae > Capsicum > Capsicum chinense. Next base: position 90,609,339 of record JAPEIP010000009.1, read on the forward strand.
CTGAAGTTTTGTACTCTTTATGTACCATTTCTTCATCATCTATCATATTTATATGATCTTGTGTTGACGTTTGTACTTTCAATTTTTTTTAATCTATCAAATTGTGGTTTTATATTTTGAAGGTTCATAAGAAATTTGTGATCAAATTATGAAGAATCTACATTGTGAGAGAAGAGGACAATTTTTTGAACGGTGAGTAATAAATTTATAAAATGTGTACCACCTAAAATTACTTGGTTTACTCTTCTATGAGACATTAATTTTATTTTCACATAAATAAGGATTCTTTGTAAACCTGTTTGAGATGATAACTTGATACGTGGTTCAGATGATTCTAAAGATTGTCTTTACTACTTGCTTGCTCTAGCATTAGTTATATTAATCTACTTTCTCTTTATATTATCTTTGTTTGATTTCTTATCCAGTTTCTTTTGTTGAGTATATGTTCATCTTGCTTATGTATAGTTTTTTCAACTGTATATGCAAGCCTATTATTGTTTATTTGTTTTCACTAATGCCTGTGAATTTATCATTTCATTCTTTGAACTTTATTTATTTTAATAGTTTGTACGTATACTAATAATCTTATTAATTTTACTGTCTATGACAAAATCTCCTTTTTTCTATGGATAATCACATACTAAAAAGTTATGCCCCCGGAGGAAAGAATTATGATATATAGTGAATAATGACACTATATTTTTTAAAATTCTAAGAAGTGCATAGATCTACAGATATATCTAATTTCCTAAAATAAAAAGAGTGAGTTTTTGTTTTTTGTTTCATATTGCTTTTGTATGCTTTTTTTTTTTATTTCAAAAGTATGTGTGTTGGGTAAATAAGTTGAATTCCAATAACTAATTAACTATGTGTTTGTTTTGATTGATTTTTAATTTTTTATAAATTAAATGTCATAAGTTAAAAATCTTAATTCATGATTTTTAAGATTTTTGTAATTTGTATTATTTTAGCCTAAAACTGAGTGTTTATAAGCATTTTCTTAATTTTTACTCGAACATTTCAAAAGTGATTAGTCAATACAAATATATTCAATATACGTTACCTTTAAATTTATTATAATGTTCTTATTTGATCATACGCGCTAACATGTTGCACAGAGTTCAATAATAACTTGAGTTGAATCAGAAAAGACATTTATTTCTAGCTAGAGCAAGTCATACATTATATAAAAATGATGTTGTTGATGATTTGAAGAAGTTGGGGGGCTGCTGAACTTTCTACAATAAAGAAGGTTGCTAAAATTAGCAGTAAAGTAGGATGTAACTATTTTATTTCTTCTGCATATATTACTGTAATAGTAGTTTTTGTTTGTGTCACTAAAAATGTTATGTTTACTAACTCATGTTTATGTCATTGAAGATATGAATATCTTAGAATTGAAGCTTTTGAAAATGCATTTGATAAAAGTGGATAGTGATGCAAGTATAAAAGCTTCGGATTGAAGCTCATGCTTCTTACTTTAATTGTATTGTACTGTATCATACTGTACTTTTTTAATAAAAATAATGTTCAAACAGATTGTATTATTTTTTTCGTTTTATGATTTTACATATCAATAATTTGAATGATAAATATACTGAAAAAGTAGGCTATGAGATGACTATATAAAATGATAGAATAAAGAGTAAAATATGATTATTAAATAATATGTAAGGGTAAAATGAGGAAAAAAAAAAATAAGATAATGACATAATTCCACCAAATTGTTCATTACATAAGATAGGACTTTTGGTCGTTACCTAATGATGAAATTGTAGATTTATGTAATTGTAGATTAATTAAATATAATAAAGCTATAAAATTAGGACAGATATATAGGAAATAAATGCATAATATTAACAATAATTTTATTGTTATCAAATTAATTAGTTTAAATTGAGGTAGAAATCAGTTAATATTGGCAATAATTTTAATAAAAATATATGCAAATTCCGTAATTGATATATACATATATTGGTTTAAAAAAAACAATAAACACTGACTACTACTTTAGCCATAAATATTTTAAAATTTACAACATTAAATTTAAGGTTCTTGAGTCTATATATTATGATCATAAAATTGATTCTAACTAATTATTATTAATTAGTTGATTGTGTAGTCTTATTACAATTATGTTGTACATCATTTATTTAATGAATATATATATATAATTAATTAATTGATTTTGTGCAATCTACTATGATCTTATTAATTTAAATGAAATAGTTTTTAAATGGTAAGTTTGAACTATAAAAATAAAGAAGGTCACTGTATGACTTTAACATTTCTTAGGTATTAAAAAAGATTTAGAGACAAAAAGATGTCATCTCTCAAAACAATTATCTTTGAACTATTTTTGTAAAACAATAAAAGAATGAATATAAGAAAATTCGTAATTAGAAAAAAATAATTTTATTCCTTATTTGAGTTTTTAGAAAATTATAAAGATAATTAAATAATAAATTGACTACAATCAAATTATAAATTTATAAGAAATTTTTGAGAAATAAATCAGTAATTAGAAAAAAAATAGTTGTTGCCTTTTTTAAATTCTTCACAAAAGCATAAAGGTAAGTAATATCAATTTGATATAATCAAACTATAGGAATATAAGAAATTCATGGGATTAAATTTTTAAAATTATAAAGGTAATTAATATCAATTGTTTCCATAATTAAGTCCTCTATGTAATTATAGATTAATTAAATATAATCAAGCTATAAAATTAGGAAAAATTTATGATTAATAAATATATAATATTAATAATAATTTTATTGTTATCAAATTAATTAGATTAAATTGAGATAAAAATCAGTTAATATTGAAAATTATTTTAATAAAGAATATATATGTAAAGTTCCATAATTGATATACATAAATTAGTAAAAAAAACAACGAACATTGACTACTACTTTAGCCATAAATATATTTTGACATTTACAATATTAAATTTAAGAAACTTGAGTCTATATATTATGATCATAAAATTGATTCTAATTAATTAAAATTAATTAGTTGATTGTGTAGTCTTATTACAATTATGTCGTACATCATTTATTTAATGAAAATATATTTAATTAATCAGTAGATTTTGTGCAATCTACTATGATCTTATTAATTCAAATGAAGTGATTTTTAAATGGTAAGTTTGGGTTGTAAAAAGAAAGGATATTATTGTATGACTTTAACATTTTTTATGTATTAAAAAAAGATTTAGAGACAAGAAGATGTCATTCCTCAAAACAATTAACTTTTGAACTATTTTTGTAAAACAATAAAAGAATGAATATAAGAAAATCCGTAATAAAGAAAAAAAGTTGTTTCCTTTATTTGAGTTTTTAGCAAATTATAAAGATAATTAAATAATCAATTGACTATAATCAAATTATAAATTTATAATAAATTTTTGACAAATAAATTAGTAATTAGGAAAAAATAATTGTTTCCTTTTTAAAATTCTTCACATAAGCATAAAGGTAATTAATATCAATATGATATAATCAAACTATGGGAATATAAGAATTTTATGGGATTAAATTTTCAAAATTTTAAAGGCAATTAATATCAATTTTTTCCATATTTAAGTCCTTTATGTAATTATGGATTAATTAAATATAATAAAGCTATAAAATTAGAATAAATTTATTATTAATAAATATATAATATTAATAATAATTTTATTGTTATCAGATTAATTAGATTAAATTGAGATAAAAATCAGTTAATATTAAAAATTATTTTAATAAAGAATATATGTAAAGTTCCGTAATTGATATACATGTATTGGTAAAAAACAACGAACATTGACAACTACTTTAGTCATAAATATATTTTGAAATTTACAATATTAAATTTAAGGAACTTGAGTCTATATATTATGATCATAAAATTGATTCTAATTAATTGAAATTAATTAGTTGATTGTGTAGTCTTATTATAATTATATCATACATTATTTATTTAATGAAAATACATATAATTACTTAACTGATGTTGTACAATCTACTATGATCTTATTAATTCAAATTAAATAATTTTTAAATGTTAAGTGTACAATATTTGGGGGTTATTTAATTCATTTATCACATTTCAAAATATTGTTTATATCAATTCAGTGATGTTTATAGGGAAAAGTTAAATTTTGAAAAAATAAATATCTTAATTTCATAATTTAAGTTAATCTGTGTACTAATTTGAAAAAGTTAATTTATAGTTTACATTCTATTTTTATTATATGAAAAATTTGACCTCATATGACTATATATACCCATTCAATAACACAAAAATATTGTTACACTTTTATTTTCTCTCTCTCTCTCTCTCTCACACACACACACACACACACATTGTATTTATCAACTTTTTCATTATGAGCATATATAAAAATAAGAATTGTCAATAGTTTGCTAAATATTAATTTGAATTTTTTTTCTTCGTGAATTTTAGCTTTAAAAATAAAGGTTTCGACATAATAAGGATCACACATATTGATGGAATGCTATCAATAATTCAGAATGAGAGTTCAGCCGAAGAATATACGTATGAAGAGGTTTAACAATGTAATCACAACGTAACATAGGTTTGAACACAAGAAAATCATTTGTGGAAAATGATTTGAATTATTCGTAGTGATTTTTCTTTCTCGAGAAAAATAAGTTTGTTAGTTTTTAAAACTCTTTATACAAATACAAATTGTACAATGAATAATATAATTTCTTAATTATATATTATTTTGAGATCTTGCATAATTATGATATAAAGATGATTGATATTTTCATGTTATTAATCATTATTGGATATCATATTTTTGTAGAGTAAAAGATCAACATGTTGAAGGAATGTTGTCACTAATTAAAAATGAGATTTCAAGAACAAGAAACCTATGAGAAGGTCATAATATATTCAAACAATATAGATTTGAAACAAGAAAATTATTTGTCAAAAAAGACTTTAATTATTCATAGAATTTTTGTTTCTTGAGAAAAACAAGTTTGTTACTTTAGTGATTTCTTTATCCAAATACAAATTTTCGGTAACATAGTATAACAACAACAACAACATACCCAGTGTATTCCCACCTAGAGGGTAGAGTGTACGCAGATCATACCACTACCTCAAGAGAAGTAGTAACATAGTATCACTAAATAATGAATCTATTAATAAAATTAAGAAAAATATATCAATTATTTTGACGCAAATGAAAAATAGAAATTGCAAGATCTTGCTTGAGATTATTATGATTTATTTGTTAAAAATTTTAAAATTTTTAGATATAACTTTTATCTCTTTTCTATATTTGGTATTTTTATAATTCTATTTTGACTTAAAGTAAACGTTATAAATGGTATAACTACAAACGGTAATATTTTTTCTTTATAACCACAAGGGTTGGTGTGGTGGTTCAGTACCTCACCCCTTAAGCAAGAGGTTGGGGGTTCGATCTCCACCTCTGGTGAATGGAGAAAACTCTGTGGCCAGTTTTCTATAGCTTAGTGCGCTGATAGTGGAATGGAGGATTAGTCTCATGGCTGCCGGCTGTGGGGATACCTTGAAAAACAATTTTTTATTTATTTATACTTAGTCTCCTTTCAATATTCATATATAAGTAAATATTTTCAATAAATTCAAATTGATTTTATCTTCTTTTCCTTTTCATTTTGGAATGATTTATTATGAATTATTTGATATGAACTATTCAATAAACTATAATTGATAGGAGATGGTGACTTACATTTCATTAGTCAATGTTGATTTATCTATTGGTCAATGAAATATTTTTTTTATGTTTTTACCTATTTAATAAATTTGTAAATCTAAATTATTTTTTAACCTATCTTTATTTACTAATACTAGTAATTATAAAAGAAAGGAAATGGCAAGGAGGGCAATCATGGTAATTGGTAGGGAATGACTAAACTTAATTCCTTCCTACTTTTCTTGATTATGCATCAAAATAACAAGATAAAGTGAATCAGGGTTCTGATGATTCTTGGAAGTCATAAGGGACCAATATATATTACTTGTATCTTTCATCCCTTACTATTCACATACAAAGGTGCATTTATAGGTCAACTGTCAACAAATTGAGCATTTAATAAAGAATCATTGATCGTACCCAATTCATTTATAATTGTCAAACAGTATAAATTTGATTATTCACATGAACACGAACCCAACTTTATATTCATTAAAAGAAAACAGTAGGAAAGAAAATAAAGTATATATTAATAATAAATTAAATGGAAGGAATATTACAAGAACTTTCATGAGCATATATTTTTCTTGGAAGTTAATCAACAAATCAATCATCCGATGGTGTTGAAGAACGAGTATGAAAAGTCATGTTATTTTTTACTCACAGGGTAGACAGTATAAACTGCTCCTTTTTTCATTTTTTATCGAGAGCACATATTAGACTAACAACCCCAACTCTATCTTTAGATTCAATCATTTTGCTTTTCCCTATTTGATTGAAGTACTCTCTCCATTTTAAAAAGAATGACCTACTTTGGTTTGACACAAAGTTTAAGAGAATAAAGAAGACTTTTGAATCTTGTGACCTTAAATTAAAGTTGTATCAAATGTACCAAAATGCCCTTTCCATAACATGCCACGTGAAAACTTGAAATTAAAGTATTGCCAAAAAAGAAAAGGGGTCATTCTTTTTGAAACAGACTAAAAAGGAAAGTAGGTCATTCTTTTTTAAATGAGGGAGCATTTTTTAGTGATTACCTAGTTGGACTAAAATATTTAGCTATCTGTGCCCATTTATAAAATTCTTCCACTAAAAAACTATACTCCCTCTAATCCATATTAACTTAATTTATGAGATAATGTACATATATTAAGAAAAAAATATTAGGATATAAATTGGACGCCACTTTCTACTTTTATTTTTTAAAGTCAAATTAAAATTATAGATATGGGCAACTAAATCTCTTGAACTTATCAACTAGAAAATATAAACGAAGGAAAAAAATAGAAGAAATTTCCAACAATTCTCTTTATAATTGAATAAGTAATTAGGTTATTATGAACAATGAAAATGACTTGGAAAGTAAGTTAGAGAAGATTTAGAATGGTACTCATTTTGAAAACTAAATTAAGGTCATGCCCACTTAATTTTTTTTTCATTTATTTTTAGGGTTAGGATGTAGAAAAAGTAAAAAGTGAGGTAAGGTTGTGGGATCATGAGCCTCTTTAACATTCTTAAAAGATTTGGATAAAATATAGGTTTGTGAAAATACAACAAGGTCCCTTTTATAGTTATTAAATATTCAATATTTTTTTTAATTTATTTAATAAATTTAACAACTTCTATCTCTCTCTCCTCAAATATTTCTCTGCCCGATTTTCTTCATAGTTGTAGACAATTGAAATGTTTTTCTCCATTATTTCTCCCCAAGTCGAAATCTTTACTTGTCTCTTGCTCAGGTAAGTTTAATCTTCTTTTTTGATCAGTTTTAGATTCATTTTAGTATATTTTTCTGGTTGCATTTTTGTGTAGTTATTCTTGGATTTTCACATAAAAAAAATATTGTTCTTGATTAATCTAAATCTGAGAGTTCTTAGTTAATATTCTTAATTCCGCATGTTTAATTGTTTTTTTGCTATGGATAATGGCTAAAAATTATTTTTGAGTTTTATGTTTATATTGCCTATCAATTTTGATTTTTTTACTGAATTAGACCTACTTTAATGGTGTTCCTGTTGCTGTGAATTACACAGCTAATATCTAGAGATGTTGGTACTTAATTTGCATGTTTGATCTGACACATTTTCTCATTTATTTTAATAGACCAGTGATCGATAGATCGAACACTACAGATTTATTTTTGATTATAGATCATAAATGGTTAAAGTTCATAAAGCAGTTAAAGGGGCTACTTCGACTGCTTCTAGCAGTAGGAAGCGAAAAACTGAAGAAGTTTACAAAACTTCAAAGAGGAAAAAAGTTGAAATCGACGAACTCAAGTTGGAAAGTGAATAAAAAATCATTGCCGAGATTGAGAAATTTGAGGAAAGTAGTTCACATGAGAGTGATGATGTTGAGGATAACAAAGGAGAAAGTAAAGAAGAAAGTAAAAATGATAGCGGTGAAGATGAGAACATGAGAGATAGTGGAGACGGAGAGAATGATGATCCCCCATCCTTGTCAATTTGTGAAAGAGATATCTCTGTTGAGTTGTACGACCTGATTACATGGATGGATGAGTTAGATTTTTTTCTAGCAAAGATTTTCATAAAAGCAAAAATGACAATTTATCGAGAGTTTAGAAGGATTCTAGTTGAATAAAAGTTCTATGCTAATTTTAGGAAGACTTGTCTTAGACACTTGAGACATTTGTCGGAATATTTTAAATTCAATGGACAGATAGTCCATTATATATTGCTACGACGTATAAAAAATAATAAAAACTATATAAAATTTGGTTGTGTGAACGATAAGCTAACTTGTTTCGGCTTAAAGGAATTTGCTCTGATTATGGGGCTAAATTGTTCAACATACGTCCATAAATAAAAAAAGAACAAAGTCATCCAAAATGGTAAAAATTTTCATTTGAAGGTGACGAAGAATAAAAATAATACTACTGCAAGGCTGATTAGCCAGATCAAAGGTAATAGGTTGACTAAACAACAAAAATTGAAGTGCGCTTTAGTTTGGTTCGTGCACTTAATGCTGCTGGCAAGGGACCCGTCAAAGAAGGTGGATTCAAACCACATCAAGATGGTGGTTGATTTAGATTTTTTTAAGAGTTTCCATGGGAAAAAAATTATTTGGGCTGATATTGAACTATTTAAAAAAGAAGATTAATTTGAGCAAGCAGAAAGAAACATTTGTCAAGAAGAATAATGCATTATAGCTTTATACGACTTTTTTTTGGACATTTCTGATACTTATTATCTACCATATTACCAATTAATTATTGGTTCTTACCTATTTATGTAGTAATAAATTTACCCTATAGTTTTATTTATGCTTCTATAGATTGCAGGTTTGGATATATATGGTTTTTTCTCATCTTGAAAGGTATGTCGAGAAGTCGTTGAATTCTCTTTTGCGTATTTCCCATATACTTAGATGGAATACATTGAAGAGCAATAACATAATGAAAGGCAACCCATTTAAGTACAAAGAGAACAACACAAAGGTAAAATTTTATTTATTATAATATGATAATAATATTATAAAATTAGTGATTGTCGTGTAATTTATATTTTTTTAATAGATTGTGCATCCATACCTTACCTATATTGTCTGTGAGATGAAGCAGATCTACATGAAAATGTTTAAGTCATACACGAATAAATTTAAGGACACGCCCATCAATGCCTTGAAGGCGCAGTTAAAAAGGCATGATTTCCCCCACTTCATCAGTAAAGGTCATTGTAACTCCCTGAATTTTTTTTCTTGGAAAATTCCTGAGACTTTGAGCTTACTGCCCAACCTACGACTTACCTTATAAGTTGTAAGATCAACATACGGGTCGTAGGGCCCCAAATTGTAGGGTGACTAGTAAGGTTATCCAAGGTGTCTGTTCTGAGTACGACTAGACTCAATGAGTTGTCAAGACTCTAAATGAGTCGTATAGTGCTTCTTGTAGCCAAACCAATAAAGGTGTCTGATGTTTCTTCCTTGACAACGATCAGGACCCTATGTGTCATAATGAAACCTCACGAGTCATAGTATGTGAATTGTAGGATTAACAGTCAGGGATCCTTGATCTACTGCTCAAACTATGAGTCATAGAGATGACTCGTAGCCAGACATCATGAGTCGTAAGGTGACCCGTGACAGTTAGGCAACCTTTTCTGCACCCTTAAGTGGGGACATTTTTGTCATTTCCCTCCTTCCCCACTTAGGACCCATGTCCATAAAACATCCAAAGAGGGTTATTTTCATCTTGTTTAACAATCACATACATGCTCCCTTCTCCCTCAAATTCCTAAGTCAAGAACACCTAGGGTTTTAAAGGAATTGACAATTAGAGCTCCCAAGGGTTGGTTTCTCTCTGTGATTCTTGATATCTCAGGCATATTACTATTCCCCAAAGTTTATTTTGTTAAAAACATGTATTTAAAATTATTATTCATGTGATTAAATTATGATTTATGATTGTGGGTTGAGAATTTTGATCCTTAATAAATGAATTATTTTTCCCATGGCTTTTATAAATAATTCATGGTTTGAATTGATGGTTTTGAACTAGTTGGGATGCATGGGTGGGGTTAATTGGAACGGGGGTTATGAATTCCCCAAATTAATGGTATTAAATATTGTAATTGGTATGACCTCATTCTATCTTGGGAGGTTCATTTTTAATATGAGTATATGCACATTGAACTACTCTTGGATTATGGCAATTGTATAAATAGGCTAACAAAACATGAATGATTTGAAAGGTCTTTATGTCCATAGATTAATTATAAAATGAAACTTTGGAGTCCATATGGCTAAACGGGTTTCAATCCCAATTGGCTAAATATCTTAAAGTCCTAATGGACTATGGGTTAGAGTTTCAATTGGTTAAATGGTTCGGAGTCCTATTAGTTAGTGGGTTAGAGTTCCATTGGCTATTTAATTTGGCATGATGACATTCGTTTGCAAGCTATAGTTGGTATGACGAGACAACTTGATAATTCCATAATAAATGACTTCTTGATTAAATGAATGGGTTACTTCTAAATATTTTAATTGGGCTTAAAGGGGGTTGTTTAGTTTGCCATAAAAGTGAAGGTCCCGAGAGGACTAATACTGGAAACCGTGTTTGCTGATGTGGGGCTCTAAATGTGACACGACCCAAACTAGGACCTTTTCAGAATGGGCATCTCAGGTCCAAAAAGGACCAGAGATCACCCCCAATACCTAACCCAACCAATCAACAAACCACAAAACAATAACCTAATTCATATCCATTCCATAACATACCCAAGTCCACAGTTTTTCCATATAAAGCCTCTAAATCAAATTCAAGAGTATCCGGTCAGTAATGCTCGTGACCTTACCCAAAACAAATATCCAAGGCGAAACTAATAAATACATAAGAAAACTAAAAGCAAGAAATGGATCCTTCCGAAGTATGGAAGCTCACCAATTCAAGTCAACTCAAGTTGTCCCTGAATCCAAGTTACTGAGCAGGAGGTGAGATAAAATGACCAATGCATGCATTACGCGAAGATACAACATCCGAAGATGGTTAGTGCTTGGAGCGCTAGCATGTAACTCAAGGATAAGGATAAAATAGTGTCAATAGTTCAAAACCAAGTAACCAATGCATATAACCAATGTAATACATGCATATACATATATACCATAACAGAGTAGGGAACAATATTAACATGAACTTTGAAAACATTAACCTGGGCTATGTAGCATAATGGTCATAGAACAAGGCACCCACGGGCTATATGGGTCCATCTCTCCCCATTATGAAAGGGCCCCAGTATGTGTAGCTGCACGAATAGGAAAATATCCCTAACCATATATGCCTATATGGGGGACTCAAACCTCCAGACAAAATCAATATGACTTAAGCACCAATACATGTATTATAGGGGACTCGAACCTCTCATTCATATATCATTCGGGGGACACAAACCACTTGGTCACAATGACACACGTACCGGCTAGCGTGATTTCTCGTGTTAGTCCTTCGGACTCCACTTTCAAGGTCCGGATACACATCCCACTTTAAAGCCCAATTTAAAACCATCATTTTACATACACAGTCATTAAGCTAATTACTTACCAAAGGTACTTTGTTGGTACCATCATTCCAACTCCATTTGTAAGAATACAACATATCATTTACCATTATCAATCAACCAATCATTCATTTAACTTTGGGAGTCGAACCCATTGTCTAACAAAGATACTAATTCAATTCAAAGTTTAGGGACTTGAACCCATTATCTAGTAAAGACATAAATCAATTTAATGTTTAGGGATTCAAAACCTTTTAGCCAATAAAACCACCAAGGTTACCACTAAAATCATTACATGGCCATAAAGGCCTTCACAAAACCATTTATCAACCATTCATATTTATTAGGCCAATGCCTTAGTTCAAAACACCATTTAACATGTGACTAGTTTATTCTCTTAGACATTTTCACAAATATGTTGAGGGTATAACATTATCAAGACCAAAACCATGGTAAAAAAAAAATCAAGTTTAGGCTGAACCATTACCCAATTGTTAAACCACAATTACCAAGAAACCACATGTGCAAAACCATCCTTAATACATGTATAAACACAATTAAAACAAAGAGTAACAATACTCAACAATATGCAACTAAACTCTTAACATTGGCTTTCAAAACCACCATTAATGAATCATAAATAAATTTTTAGACACATGATTTTCATAAACTAACAATGAGGAAGAGTCATATGCCTTATTCACGAAGATTCACGAAAAGAACTTGACTCTTGAGCCTCTAGATAAACACCTTGTAGAAACCCTAGCCCAATCTTCAAGAGAGAGTTTAGAGAGAGTTTTAGGAGTGATTTGATCTTTCAAAGTGTGTTATGAGAGGCTACAATATATTACAAGACGTGGTGTCTGAAGTATTTTTGGGGTGGAAAATGTCTAAAATGTCCTTAGCTTAAAATCTAAAAATGTATGCAGGAGGGTACGACACCCCCCCCCCCCAAAACTCGTACACACAATATACGAGTGGTACCCACCACTCGTACCCTAGACAGAATGTTAGACTCTAATTCTGTTCGACATACAATTTCATAGGCCAACTTGTATCCACAACATATGGTTAGTACCTTAGAATCGCACCTTAGGTATCCTATTAAGGGCTTGACATACTGAGAAACATACGAGTGGCTTTTCTCACTCGTACCATCTCCATACAACTCGTATGGTATCCATTCATACCTTGGACAGTAACCAACCAAAACCATATTGAGTAACTATGACAAAGACTCATAAATCATATCCACTTCATACGATATGTAAGCATAAGTCTTATGATGTCCAGAGAGCTAAAAATTAAGAAATATCCAAGGGTCAAAACTAGGGTATTTCAATTCTCCCCCACTAGGATCATCCGTCCTTGACTGATGGGTTAAGGCAAGCACAAGCTCTAGTTAGCACATTATTACCCATCAAACTTCCCTTTAACCAATACTAGAAAACAAAAGCATTAAGGCACCACTGTTTCCTTTATTAAAGATATAAAACAAAGATATTAAGAACAACACATACCTCAAGCACAAATTTCTAAAACGGAGAACATATGCTAATACTTGGACTTCATGCCCCTTTTCGTCTCCGAAGTAGCTTCTTTAACCTTATGGTTCCTCCAAAGAACCTTTACCGAAACCACATCCTTTGTCTTCAATAGATGAACTTAACGATCCAAGATCTCAATCGGGACTACCTCATAAGATAAAAAATTTGAAACACCTAACCTTTCCAAAGAAACAACCGATGAAAGATCACCAACACACTTTCTCAACATAGAGACATGGAAAATCGAATGAATGGAGATCAAGTTAGAAGCCAGCTCCAACTCATAGGCAATATTACCAACCCTCTTCAAAAAAAATACGGATAAACATAATAGGGACTAAGCTTCCCCTTCTTACCAAACTGCATCACTCCTTTCATGGGAGACACATTTTGGAACAAACAATCGCCATCCTTAAACTCCAACTCTCTACGTCTCACGTCTATATAGGACTTTTGGCAACATTGAGCAGATTTCAACCTATCACGAATTACCTTCACCTTTTACAAGGCTTGGTGAACCAAATCAGGGCCAAATAACTTACCCTCATCAACCTCATACCACCTAATAGGAGAATGACATATCCTACTATACAACGCCTCAAAAGGAGCTATACCAATGCTAGGTGATAACTATTATTATAAGCAAACTCTATAAGAGGAAAATGTCCAACCTAACTACCACCATAGTCAATCACACAAGTACGAAACATATCTTGCAATGTATGAATGGTCCTCTCTTCTTGTCTATCCAACTGCAGGTGGAAATCACTACTAAGGCACACCTTAATTACCAAACCTTTCTGAAATGATCGCTAAAAATGAGATGAGAACGGAGTACCACAATCCAAAATGATAGAACCCGGAGCACCATATAACTTTACAATTTCTGGAAGATACAACTTGGCATAATCCTCAGCTGAATAACTAGTCCTCACAGGCAAGAAGTGAGCGAATTATGTCATCCTATCCATAATGACCCAAATTAAATCACACTAATTCCAAGATTAAGGAAGACTGGTAACGAAACCTATATAAATTACCTCCCACTTCTATTCAAGCAACTCAATCTCTTGGTACAAACCTCTGAGTCTCATGTGCTCAACCTTTACTTGTTGAAACACCATGTACCTAGCCATATAGTTAGCCATGTCTCACTTCATATTATTCCACCAATAGAACTCTTTAAGATTATGATCCATTTTTGTAGAACCAAAATGAATAGAATAATGTGATCCATGAGCTTTGGCCAAAACCCTTTCCCTCAATCCATCGACGCCGAGAACACATAACCTACCTTGGTACCACAAGATACCATCACCACCAATCGCAAAGTCAACAACCTTTTTACTGACCCACATTCCTCTTAATCTTTATTAAATCAAAATCCAACATTTGTTTTTCCTTTATCTCAACAATAAGAGATGACTGTGATATCTGATGCACGAACACACTGATACAAGGCAAACCACGGGAACACAAAACAAACCCCCAAATAGTCCACTAATCTTAAGGATCCTAGGAATAATTGGAGACCACACTCGTATTCACCCACAATGACAAGAAGAATGAGATTAAAGGTGTGTTTAAACCTTAAAACGACCACCATACACTAATATTATCAATACAATATGAAGAACACGAAGAACAAAAACAATATTATAACAACAACTCACGAGTTCCATAAACAAGACACACAACTGTTACAAGATTTTAATGAACAAAAGGATAAATAAATAGATTACATAAAGTAATAATCTTAAGAACCCAAGAACATATTCCACTCTTGGACCCTTAGCATTACTAACAATAATTCACCTATCTCTTATGTTGGAACAAGAGGGACCTCGATCTCCCAGCCTTCAATGTTTTCAAGCTTGAATCTAACACAAGTGATTCCATACTCAATGTCGCCTAGTTATAAGGTTTCGACCATAGGGGCCTTTCTCATAATAGAGAGTGTTTCAAGTGTTACAACTTTTAATATTCATCAAATGTAATGAATGAAACCCTACATTATTCTATTTATAGTGTATTATAAATAGTTGGTAAAATGACCAAAAGGCCCCTTAGTGATGGGGCGCCCCTCTAGTGTATATAGTGGACTATTTTGATCCTTCTAATATATGTAGTGGACTATTTTGGTATGCATTTAGGTCTTATTTTGCATTTCAATTACACACACAAAGTCTCGGGTCCAACAGACACTCCCATAAGTCCATCTATGTGATCCTACTTGTATCATCCTCGCCTTCTTGAAAGATTCGACCTCGAATCCATACCTTACAAAATCAAGAGAAGACAAACAAACACACATCCTCATGACATGAGGGTTAGGGTTAGTAAAATAAAAACATCAACATGCCATGCCAAAGGGGAAACAAATTTGAAGTATATCCATAGGGTCCTTTATATTAAACATGGAAAGACTAGTACAAATGTTACAAAGGAAGTGGCTCGGATAAATATCAAAACAAAATAAGCCTAAGCCAAGAATAATCCTTTCCCATCCTAAGTTGGCACCACGATTAAATGGTAGTTGTAACCAAGAGCGTAACTCTCGGCCACTCCTACTTTCCCCTATGGTGCCGTCCTTAAAATTAGGCATACCCTCTATATCACTATGGAAAATATCATGAGCACAAAAAGGTTAGAGAAAGGTATCACACAAGTAAACTCCAACTAGGGTGTCCTCATGTAAGTACTTACTAATTTCAAGTTCATTGTCATTGGTATGCTCAACATAAGAAACACGCTAAGCAGGAGTAGATAGCATTTCTAGGCACGCAACACTTTCTCTTTCAAGAGAGTATTCCCTACATAGACATAAACTATCATGGGAAACATAGGGATCATACTCAAGAAATAAATAACAAAAGCCGAGACTACTCCTACCATACTCTAAGATGGCACCGAGGTCAAATGGGAGAAGTAGCCATGGACATGGGTTTCAGTCATACTCCATTTAAAAAGGGTAACCCCATGCTTAGCTTCAAATCATCACAGGCAGCCAAGGGGTTACGACCAAAAATATTTTCACAAGTACAATTACAATTCGGGTTTTCTATACTTTCAAACAAATCAAGGTCGTCTTTACCCGAATGATCATTTTGCATGCCCTCACTAGTTGTTAGTAACCCATATACCAACATAGACTCACCTTTGTTTTCAAAAGGGTCCACTAGTCTATGTGTATTCTTGTCAATTGGTAATAGAACCTTGTTCAAGTTATAAGTGCTAGCACTAGATAGACATAAATCATTTTTACAAGAAGAATCAATTTCATCATCTAAAGGATCAACTAGTGCTTGCGTACTTACAACAAGAGCTTGGTCCCTACATGACCTAACATCACCAAGAGTATCACCATAGGGAGACTCAAACACCTTTACTCTAGGTAAATCCACAGCTACCTCCAATTGGCCACTACTAGCCACATCACAACATTCTAAGCTTATAGGAGTGTAGGGGATATCATTTTTACCTCGTAGCTCACATGAGCTATGGTCGTTACCTTGGTGTGGGTAATGGCAGCCCACTTCTTCCTTTGGGATGCTCTCATCACAAGGTGTTTGGACAATAGGTTTTGGATTTGTTGGGATAAGTATGGATACCAATTGGCGTGGCCTTTCAATGTGCCATTTCATATCTTCAATATTGTAATTGATACGATCAAATATGTCATTGAGATTATTGGCAGCCCTGGTACCTAAAAGAAAAAACAACAATGAACAATAAAACAAATAAACTTGTTAGCTCAAAAAAAGATTTACCACACTCTCACTCTCGGTTTATACCTCGAACTTGGTTTTACAAGTGTTGAAAGCTGGCTTGTACTCTGCGAGTGATAGAGGGTCGAGTCTACTCTTGCCCAAAATAGATTTTTGTTTAAAACTCAAACGAAACCTTGTAGGACTTGATTTAATAAACTAACAATGATTCTAAATGACAAAAGCACACAATAAAAGCTAACACGAACAAACGGACTCTATAACTAACTTACAATATAGCAGGAGATTAGTAGCTTGTTAATTAGTGTTCGAACCAACAAATAAAACTAAGGAACAATAAAGTGAAACCAAGAAATAAAAAATTTGAGCCAAAATTGTTGCGTGAACAGTAACAATGATGATGTGGCAACCATGTATTGATTATGATTTCTAACAATTTTTGTTGTCCAATTTTAAGTCCTTTGGCCAATTAACAATCTAGGAATTGGTGGAATTAATTTTAGGAGGGAAATATAAACAAGTCTTGGAGACTTTTTAAATGCAAGTTTCAAGACTTTGACTTTTCTTTGTACTTTTTCCTTGAATAATGGAAAAGTAGGTGAGATGTGATTGACAAGTCTTTGGTGGTTATATGTCTTTCAAGATTTGACAAGTACTACACCTTGTCTTTCCCCCTTTTAAGATCTAAAGTTCACTTTTATGTTAAAAAGGTGATGAATATGCTGAAGAAATTCAAGAACTCAACAACCACAACGAGAACAACCAAAAACAATCTCCAAGAACAACAACAATTCCACAATAACAAGGCCAACTGCAAACCTCCAACAAATGGCCAAGTCCTTTTAGTGTTGTATTTTTTATTTGACCAAGAGGTGATGGTTGTGAACAACTTCAAGAACAACAAAAATATCCACCAAGAACTACAACAACATTCACACAGCCAGCTTCAAATCCACAACAACAAGAACAACACTACACAACCACAACAATGTTCACAACAACAACATCACAACAAGGCTCAAACTATGATCGACTCAAGTGTTAGTGAAGAACAAAACTAATACTACAAACACACAGGACAAGTAAAAGACTCCTAGACCTACACTCAAGAACAAATCTCGTCCAAGAACACCAAAAGACCACAATTTCGGCCATGAACACAAAATGGACAGATTTGCTTTTTTTTTTTCAGTTTTCTAACACTTTTTTTTAATTTTCTAACAAGCAATCCCAAGATTGATCTTGTAGGAAATAGATCTAGCAATGCTATGATGCCAAATGATACAAGACAAACCACGAGAACACAAAATCCCAAAAATAGTTCACTAATCTTAAGGATCCGAGGACCGATCGGAGACCACACTCGGATTCATTACAACGACAACAAGAATGAGATATAAGGGTGTGTTTCAACCCCAAAATAGCCACCACAATCTAATATTATCAACACAAGATGAAGAATGCAAAGAACAATAAAAATATTATAACAAAAACTCACGGGTTCCACAAACAAGACACACAACGGTTACCAGATTATAATGAACAAAAGGATAGATAGATAGACTACATGAAGGAATAATCTTAAGAACCCAATAACATATTCCACTCTTGGACCCTTAACACTACTCACAAAAATTCACCTATCTCTTGCGTTGGTACAAGAGGGACCTCGATCTCCCAAGCCTCCAATGTTTCCAAGCTTGAACCAACACGAGTGCATCCACACTCAATGTTGCCTAGTTTCAAGGTTTCGACCATAGGGTCCTTTATCACAACAGAGAGTGTTTCAAGTGTTACAACTTTCAATATTCATCAAAACTAATGAATGAAACCCTACATTATTCTACTTATAGTGTATTAAAAATAGTAGGTAAAATGACCAAAAGGCCCCTTAGTGAAGGGGCACCCCTCTAGTGTATGTAGTGGACTATTTTGGCCTTTCTAGTGTATGTAGTGGATTGTTTTGGTGTGCATTTAGGTCCTATTTTGCACTTTAATTGCACACACCAAGTCTTAGGTCTAACACGCACTCTCATAAGTCCATCTACGTGATAGTAATTGTATCAACAAACATACCATCATTCTTAAAGTTCGTGAAATAAACTCCAAGACTAGCCAAATGGTGAATGTCCTTCACCAAATCCCACTTATCCTCATCTAAATGAGCTAGAATACCCATGGATAACCTACTAAGAGAATCAATAACTGCGTTAGCTTTACCTGGATGGTAATAGAGACTTATATCATAGTCTTTCAGCAACTCAAGCTACCTCATTTGCTTGAGATTTAACTCTTTCTGAGTAAACATATATTGTAGGCTCTTATGATAAAAAAATATCAGCATGAACCCCATAGAGATAGTGATACTAAATATTTAATGAAAATACCACAGCCAATAATTCTAAATCATGAGTAGGGTAGTTCTTCTCATGAACTTTCAACTACCTAGAAGTATAGGCCACCACCCTACCCTGATGCATCAACACATAACCAAACCCTACATGAGAAGCATCACAATACACCACAAAGCCATCATTACCCTCGATCAAGGTCAAAATCATAGCTAAAGTCAACCTATTTTTCACCTTCTCAAAACTACTTTCACACACATCTGAACACCAGAACTTTACCTTTTTTAAGTCAATCTAGTCAATGGGGCAGCTATTGCAAAAATTTTTTTTTCACAAATCTCCTATAGTAGCTGACTAAATCCAAGAAGCTCCAAATATCTATTGGAGTCGCGGATCTAGGCTAATTTTTAAACATTGCAACCTTTTGTGGATCCATAAGATCCCATCACTAGAGATAACATGACTAAAAAAAGTCACAACCTTCAACCAAAACTCAAACTTAGATAACTTGGCATACAAACATTGATCCTTCAAAGTTTGCAACACAGTACGAAGGTGATCAACATGATCCTCCTTAGTCTCAGAGTATACCAGAATATTAGCTATGAAGACAAAGATGAACGAATCTAAAAACTGATGAAAGACCCTATTCATCAAATCCATAAATGCCTCCAGAGCATTGGTTAAACCAAAATACATAACTAGGAACTCATAATGACCGTACCGGGCCCTAAAGGCAGTCTTAGGGATATCCACCACCCTAATCTTAAGCTGATGAATATGTAACGTAAGATCAATCTTAAAGAAACACTTCAAACCTTGTAGATGTTCAAACAAGTCATCAATCCTAGAAAGAGGATACTGATTCTTTATGGTCACCTTATTCAACTAATGATAATCAATACACATCCAAAGGGAAAAGTCATTCTTATGCATGAACAACACATGAGCGCCCCAAGGAGACACGCTAGGATAAATAAAACCCTTATTTAAGAGATCCTTCAATTGCTCCTGAAGCTCCTTTAACTCAATTGGAGCCATACTATAAGGAGGGATAGAGATAGAATAAGTGTTTGGAATAAGATCAATCCCAAAATTGATTTTTCTTTGGGAGAAATACCAGGAAGATCATAAGGGAAAACCTCAAGAAACTCATTAGCCAGAGGAGTGAATTTTAGAAAAGGACCTTCTGAGTTAGAATCTTTAACTCAGACCAAATGATACAAACAACCTTTGGAAATCAACTTTTGGGCTCTAAGATATATGATGAACCATTCATTTGGAACTAAAGAACACCTTCCCATAAAATGACCAACTTATTATAGAATTTGAACATGACCTTACAAGTTAAAATATCTAAGGAGGCATAGCTCGAATGCAAATAATCCATCCCCAATATGACATCAAGTCAACCATATTCGACTCTATCAAATCCATAAAAGTTGCTCTACCACTAACAGATACTACACACTTCCTATAGACTTTTTTAGCAATCATAGAGTCACCAATTAGGGTAGATATAGAAAAAGGATAAAAAATAAACTCAGGACCAAAACCAAAATGTATAGCCACAAATGGGGTCATATAAGAAAGAGTGGACCTTAGATTAAGTAAACAATACACATCACGAGAGAAGAGTTTCTCTCCTGATGAGATGCCTAAGAATCCTGATGAGATCAAGAGCATATAACCAATTCCAGCCAGTGCCGGTACAAAAGTAAAAACAGATGTAGAAGTAGCACCCTTTGGTGCAGGAATAGATGAAGAGCCAATAGGGATCTTGTTAGCCCAAAATCCATTCTAGCACGGTAGTCACGCTTCATATGACCAATCTATCCATAACAAAATCATTCATTCTTCCCTTACTCATAGAACCCATGGTGTAACCGCCTACAAAATCTACCAAGAGGGTGTGATGGAGCTAACTGGGCCCTACTACCCTGAGGTTGGGCACCCTATTCCTAAAACCTTCCATCAAGCTAAGATTGATGATCATCCGATGGCTTTAGGTAAGAAGTAATAGCCGTGGAGAAAGAACCAGAATTCCCTCACTTCTTTATTTGCTACTTACCGCCATCTCTACCACTTTGCTCAAAGAGCCAAAATGTTTTCCCCTGTCTCTCACTAAACTCAGCATAGATCCTCTTCTTTTTTTCTACCTACTGCATATACATAACATTTCTGGAGATGTCTATGTCCTTGATTAACAAGAAAGTTTTACTCTCAAGGATCAACTCACGAGACAATCTCAAAGGAAACTTATGCATTTTGGCCCTCATGCTAGAGACCAACACAGGAGCATACCTAGACAACTGACAACATCTCAAGGTATAGTCCTTGACAGACATCTTACCTTTTCTCAAATTCACAAATTCTTTTACTTTTGCCTTCTTCAACTTCTAAGGAAAGAAACAGTCTAAAAATGCACTAGAGTAATTGTCCCATAAGGCAAAACCATTATCCTCTCCCCTCGACTATTCCCACTCTTTGTACCACTGGTATGCCATATCTTTCAATTAGTAGGCAATAAACTCAACACCTTCAACCTCCTAAGTATGCATAACCCAAAAGATCTTCTTCATTTTATTAATGAAACTTTGAGGATCCTCCTAAAACTTTACACCAGTAAACATAGGAGGATGCAACCTCATGAATTGGCCAACCCTTGTGGCCTAAGAAGATGCAGTAATAGAAATACCATGCTCAGACTGAGAAGCTACTAACTGATTCAACAAATTAATAGAGCGATCAAACTCAACATTATTGGCCTCCCCTTACGATGACTGAGTATAAGTATCTCCCTTAGAACTGGGATCAGTGGGGATAGGTGGAACCCTACAAGGACAGTCAGATGCAACGATTCTTAACTGGGTCTGAAGTTTAAAAGTTGAACGAGCTCTATCCATATTGTCCTCAACTGGGAGAGAAAAGTTTGCATAAACATTATATCTTCTTAGAGGTATGATCTGAAAGATGGGCAAATATAAATTAGAAGGATCTAAGACCTTAGATTCTATAGCTCAAAGTAATACAAATATAAAGTGAAACATTCCTAAATGTATCATAGCCTCTCTCTTATAAGTATGACGTGCTATACACCTATAAAATAGACTTTACTTGAAATGACTTTATGGACACCCAACTGACCATGAACCTAGGCTCTAATACCAACTTAGCATAACCCGAATCAGGGCCTTGTTGTAATGGGCATCTCAAGTTCAATAAGGACTGGAGATCACCCCCAATACCTAACCTAACTAATCAACAAACTATAAAGTAATAATCAAATCCATATCTATTTCTTAAAATACCTAGGTCTATAGTTTTTCCATATGAATCCTCTAAACAAATCCAAGAGTATTCGGTTGGGACATGCCCTCAACCATAGCCAAAACAAATGTCCAAGTCTAAACCATAAAAAGATAAGAAAACTAAAAGCAAGAAATGGAGACTTCCGACATATGCAAGCTCACCACTTTAAGTCAACTCAAGCTGGCCACCCTGAATCCAAGTCACTAAGCAGAAAGAGTGATAGTATGACCAACAACTGTATCGCATGGGGATACAATATTTGAAGATAGTTAGTGGTTCAAGTGCTAGCATATAACTTAAGGATAAGGATAAAATATTGCCAACAGTTCAAAACTGATCAACCAATGCATATAACAAATGCAATACATATATACATATACATATACATATACATATACATATACATATACATATACATATACATATACATATACATATACATATACATATACATATATACCATGCTAGGGTGGGAATAAGATTATCATGAATTTTGAAAATATTAACCTGGGTTGTGTAGATAACCATCATAGAATAAGGCACCCACAGGCTATATGGGCCCAGCTCTTTCCCAGTTGGAAGGCCTCCAATGTGTGTAGCCACACAAACCAGAGAATATCCATAACCGTATATGCCTATATGGGGGACTCGAATCACCCAGAAAAATCAAGGTAACTTAAGCACCAATACATGAATTATAGGGTTTAGAACCTCTTATTCATATATTTATTTGGGGACTCAAACCACCCAATCATAAAGACACCTACGCCGTCTAACGCGATTTCTGGTGTTAGTCCTTTGGACTCCCTTTTTACAGTTCGACTAAGCATCTCGCTTTAAAGCCTAATTTAAAACCATCATTTTACTTACACAATAATTACGCCAATTACTTACTAAAGGCATATTGTTGGTATCGTCATACCAACACCACTTGCAAGCGTACAATATGGAATTTACCATTATCAAACAACCAAACTCAAAACCATTGTATAACAAAGTCATTACTTCAATTCAAAGTTTAGGGACTCGAACCCATTATCTAGTACAACCATAAATCAATTTAATATTTAGGAACTCAAAACTTTTTAGCCAATTTAAACACCAAGGTTACCATTTAAATTATTAAATGGCCTACAAGGCCTTCACAAAACCATTTATCAACTATTCATATTCATTAGGCCAATGCCTTAGTTCAAAATACCATTTAACATGTAAATAGTTTATTCTCATATATATTTTCACAAACATGTTGAGGTCATACCATTATCAAGACCAAAACCAAGGTATAAACCTCAATTTTAGAATAAACCATTACCTAATTACTAAACCACAATCACCAAGCACCCACATATGCAAAACCATCCTTAAAACATGTAAAAGCACAATTAAAACTAAGAGTAAATAATACTCAACATTATGCAACAAAACACTCAATATTGGTTTTTAAAAACACCATTAATTAATCATAAAAAAACATGATTTTCATGAAATAACAATGAGGAAAGAGTCACACACCTTATTCACAAAGATTCATGAAAATAACTTGACTATTGAGCCTCTAGATGAACACCTTATAGAAACCTTAGCCCAATCTTTAAGAGAGAGTTTAGCGAGAGTTTTAGGAGTGATTTGATCTTTTAAAGTGTGTTATGAGAGGCTACCATATGGTATAAGATGTGAGGTCTTAAGTGTTTTTGGGGTGGGAAATGATTAAAATAATTTCAGCTTAAAAGCTAAAAATATGTGCAGGAGGGTACGATTTCCACCCCCAACTCGTATACACAATATACAAGTGGTACCTACCACACATACCCTAGAAAAAACGTTGTACTCTAATCCCATCTAACATACGATTTCATAGGCTAACTCGTATCCACAATTTATGATTAGTACTCTAGAACCATACCCTAGGCAGCTTACAAAGGGATTGATACATTGAGCAACATACGGGTGGCTTTCCTCAATTGTACTATCTCCATATTACTCATATGGTGTCCATTTGTATCATGGACAGTAACCAACCAAAACCATACTGAGTAATATATGACCAAAACCCCTAAACCATATCCATATCATACGACAAGTAAGAACAAGTCGTATGATGTCTAGAGAGCTCAAAATCAAGAAATTTCCAAGGGTTAAAACTAAGGTGTTTCAAAATGGCCGGGTGTTTGAGTCACCCTTGCTTTATGATCGGGTGTTCATGTCACCCTTGATATATGACCGAGAGGTACAATTTCCCTATACATTAAGTTATGGTTGTTATCCAGTTTGTGCGGCTACACATATTGGGGCCCGACCAGGGGGTGAGAGCTGGGGCCCATATAGACCATGGGTACTATTATGATGGTTACGCTACACAACCCAGGCAAATATTTTACATTAATAATAAACCCCATATATATATGTATAATGTATGCCTGTGGTTTTTATGGTGGCTTTTGACTTGGCACTATTTTATCCTTTTCCTGAGTTACATGATAGAGTTCACAACACTAACTGTCTCAGGATGTTGTATTCCTACATGATGTAGGGTACAGAGACACTTTTTTTTGTGCAATGATAAGATTCTAGGTTGTCATCAGTTATATTTGAAGTTGTAAGCTTCCATTCTTCGGAAGGTCTATCATTTTGAAGTCATGTTTACTTTATGTCTTACACTATGTCCATTGGATTCTTTTGGCTATCGTTAGGGGTATATCCCAAGTTAGATTGGTTTTGGTCTGTTTAGAGGTTTTCTAGTTTACAATGTATTGGGATGTTGTTCACATTCTTAAATTCTTTTTCTGAGTTTCCTATCTTTTTATATGTTCAGAACTCAG
The DNA here is from genome assembly GCA_026120095.1 of Capsicum chinense. Taxonomy (NCBI): domain Eukaryota; kingdom Viridiplantae; phylum Streptophyta; class Magnoliopsida; order Solanales; family Solanaceae; genus Capsicum; species Capsicum chinense. The sequence continues at coordinate 90,634,808 of JAPEIP010000009.1, forward strand.
CTTATCTTTTCATATGTTCTGAATTTATTTGCTGCTAGCTATATTATGTTCTATTTGGCTAGGCAAAAAGGGTGATCTACAGCCGTCGGCGGACTTGAGATACCTGTCATGGCCAGGCCCTTATTCGGATCGTGATAGTTATGGATGAAGATGAATATTTGGGTGGTCACAATTATGTCCCAAGTCTAACCTATGCTTGTGATCATGCTGGTTCTAGTTTACAAAAAACAATACCGAGCACTTTAATAAAAACTATTTGCATGAGCATGTTGCTTTTCTCGAGAAAACTATTTTAAATATTGCTTCTTTTGTTAAAGATGAGATGTTAAGAAGAATTGAGAAGAACAAGAAGAAGCAACAAGATGAAGGTAAACTAGTTTATTTTTTTGTTCTTTCTATTTAATTTACATGCATAATTTTGATAATCCTTTCAAAGAAATGCATAGCATGTCGACGACCACTCTTGTATCAGACATCAAGTAAACCTCGAAGAACCTTGCAACAATAGATAAAAAATAAAATAAGAGAATAAAGAAGAAGAAACAAAAAAAAGAAGTTAACAAATGAACAAGATAAAAAAAGAAAAAAAGATGAAGAGATGACAGCTGAAGAAGAAGCAGAAAATGAGGAAAAATCAGAAGAAGATGGTGAAAAGAAATCATATAAAAAGAAAGAAAAGAGAAAAAAGAAAAGGCAGTTGATGATGAAAAAGAAGTGACTGAACATGAGGAGGAGAAGATAAAAGAAGAAAAGAAGAGACAAAAGAGAAGGTAGTTAATGAAAAAGAAATGACTAAACAAGTGGATGAAAAGATAAAAAAAGAGAATAAATCAAAAAAAGAAGAGAAAGAAATTAAGGACAAAGAAGTAAAATAAGTGAAGAATAAAGATGAAGAAAAGGAAGTAGACGTGATGGACATTGTTGAGGAACTCAATGATGATTGCGGTATTAGCCAAAATAATTGATAACATGTAGTTTGGTAGCTTAAATAAATAATTTTTTAATGATTTATTATTTTCAATGATTTGATTTTTATGGTTAATTTGATTACATATATTTGACAACTTAATTATGAAAAACAAGTTTGTTTTAATTGTGTCAATCTTTACTGATGAAATTATGTTCAGTTATTCCACTGTCTTATTAGATAATTCAATTAATTACATTGGGTTAAAAATTTAGTTATTTTAATAGTTTATAGAGGTTGATGGTAAATATTATAGATGTCATTCTCTATAATTTACAAACTACCCCCACGATTGATTTAAGAAACCATACATTTACAATGATGACAAACAAGTTTGCTCTTTATTTTGTCAATCTTTATCCGATGTCTTTTTTTTTTTTTATAGAAGACCTACTTATTATTTATAGAATACCTACAAGTTTTTAAGACCTACTAAATTAAAGATGACAAATAAGTTTACTGTTATATGTTGCATTGCGTTATCAATTCAATTACTTTCATAGTTTATAAGGGTTGACAATAAAATTTATAGAAGTCATTTGCTATTAATTATAGACCGTATCATGGTTAATTTAAGAAATAATATATCTATTTATTCAGTCCCTTACATCTTTATTACACCTTTTCAAAAAGCCAACACCAACAACAAATCATACAACAAATTTGTTAGGTCATTCTTTTTTTTTTTAACCAAAATCAGCCTTTGCTTTAGTTGATCTCTCACCATTGATTTTCTTTAGTGATCCCTTTGCTCTTTGAATTCTTTCAACAATGTCATGAGAAGATCTCTATTTTTTTGAATTTTGTAGTATTTAAAACTTGAAACGCCTTGAAAATTTGATGTCAATGGGTTGTTCGTTGATGAGTCTTCCACAAGCCACTTAACAAAAAAAACATATGACACTATCCTAGACCAAAAAATAAGTAATTACATGAATTTTTTTGCTTAAATAAAAAAATATGAGTGACATATTCATGTATGCGCTCACCTTTCTAACTGCACAGTTAAATAATTTTTTATCCAAATTCAAATTGGTGCGTAAAGTCCTCAAGATAGCTGGATTACCACAACAACATATGTAGAACACTTTTACATTGAATGTTTGAGACATTTGAAACATTGTAGTTGGTTGAAAAAAGAATAAAAAATAAAGCCAAAAATTTAAGTGTCAAAACAAGAATTGCCTTTCTTTTTATACAAAAACAGAAGTCAGATAATACCGTTGGATGTGATTTGACGTGTACTTTATTACCATTTTAAAAATTTGATATTTAAATTTTGTTATCGCTATACCTTATTCATAGGAAATCAATATAGTCGATGTCTTCTTGTAACACCCACACTTTTGGGCTAAAATTAAAATATCTTTCCTACATTTATCAACCCAAACCTTGATACTCCGTACTATTCTTAACTTAATTTAGATTTTAGTTGCATGCTTAAGGGGATTATGTCTCAAAATTTTCACTAAGTTTTAGGGGATTAATCATCTTCAAAACCCCTAAACTTTGAGAATTTTTATTTTGACCTTCCCAACCCCAAGATGATAGTTATTGAGTTAGTTCATGTTCAGGGATGTAAGAAGTATGTCTCAGAGAAGTTTTGGATTTTTTGGACAAGGTTTGGGTCACGTTTGGATAACAAATCCATAAAGTCACCATGATAGGGCCTCATCGCGGTGACATTCCCATTGGAACGTACATCGCATCGCAGTGAAGGTATTTTCATCCAGTTCTCGATTTATAATTTGAACGCAAGTGTTATGATCTTTATCCTAGTGTGTGAAGTGCTTATTTGGTGAAAAAAATATTCATAGAAATCACTTAGAGCAAAGTTAAGCGAAGAGCCTTGGATTTGTCCAAAGTTTGGTATTCGATTTTACAAGGGTCAACTTCAAATGTGTATAAATTTTGATATATGTGGAATTTTTCAGCACAAAATCCACCAAATTATAGATAATTGAGTCAGATTTTAAACAATACCAATTTTGCCTTAATTCAATACCTGAGCAAAAGGTTATGAATATTTTTTTCTGAATCGATAAGCCACCGTGATAAGACTGCATCGCAGTGGGCATGCAAAATGCAGTTATGAATTTAAAAATGTTAGACGGGCGATTGGGTTTTTTCTCAACTTATTCATTCATAACACGACTTGGGACATCAGTGAGGGAATTATTTGTCCTTCTTATCCAATTAAATCTCAAGAAAAAACCATTCCTCTTCCCAAGAACAAATTCAATTATTTTTCCCCAACTAATCTAGAATTCAAGCTTTCCAAGATCAAGATTCTTTAAGAAAGCATCAAAATTAGGGCTCATCCTGCAAGTTAAGAAACTTAAGGTACATGGGGCTATCTTAAACTGCATGGGCAAAAGTTTTATTATTTTTATCAAGTTATAAAGATGCATAATCATGATTACATCATAAATGGGTTTTTGATATCTTTTGAATAGAATGATTGTTTTAATGAAAGTATGTATTGTCTTAAACTCCTTTTCGTAGAATCGAATTATAGTCACCTATATAGGTGTATTTTCAGTTTTGAAAAGTTAATTAAGAGCGTGAATAACAAAATTCCATCTCTTGTTATGAAATATAATGTATAATTGTATTGTGGGTTTTTTTCGAATGCATGGATTATGGTTTAGAAAATAAGATCCTTATTATCGTTATGGTTAACACTATTATGACATGATGTGTAATGACCTAAAAATTTGATGAAATATGTGAAATTTGTAATTTTGTGTGATTTAACTATTTTACCCCTCTCCATAGTAGTATTATGGTATTTATGGGGTGTGAGAGTGATTGGCATAATTTCTGATGTATTTTGGTATCATTTATGCGATATTGTGATTTTTGATGGCTTTGAGAGCCTTATTTTAGACTTATGTGGATATCTTTTTATTCGTGTAATAGATGGCCGAACGGACTGTGCCAGCAGCTTTGGAATATTGATTTTAGGCTAGGTGAACCTTTGGCTTGAGTCCCAGTGTATCCGAGCTCATTTCAACCTATTGATCGGAAAGTTGAAAATTTGATAATATGGTTGTGGAACCCATATTTGGTCAAAATGACCTCGAATGAAAAATCTAAATTTGCTAACAAATTCGAAATATCAAATTTTAGGGTGTTATCATATTTGGTGTAATTTTATGGCTTTTAAATCTTATTTCGATCCTAGATTTGGAAAGTTGAAATTTTGGGTTTCGGGAACAACTTTTTAAAAATAATGTTCTTTCAAAAATTTGAATTCTCCAACGCGATTGGAACATCGAATTTAGTGTGGTTACATATTTTGTTTGCATATATCGGACTCCGAACAAATCTCGGGCACCCAATCGAATTGCGGATTGGACTTAAAATAAGAAAAGCAACAGCCTTTTGCTTACTAGTGCAGATTTTTTACACTAATAAAATAGTTTTGGGATCCATTTTACTCATTTTTTCATCTTTCTTCTTGAGAGTTAAATCCTAAAATAGTATGGAAGTTTAAAAGTGAAGCTTGAGGGAACTTGGAAGCTAGATTAGCTCCTATTTCTTGATTTTATTACGGATTTAAGGTAAAAATTTACCATTTTGTTAGTAATTTCTTGATAAATTTCTCAAAACCTCGAAAAACTTAGGCTTAATTTTAAACTCCAATTTCTCTCTTTTTTACTTGAATAATATTTTTATGTTATAATTACTAGTCTTTCATCAATTTAACCTTCAAAACAACTTCGATTCTTGATTTTAACTCGATTTCAAAGAATTTATCCGGTAAAGCTCAAAAGTGATTTTTCTTCTATTTAAACATCATTTTGACTCAATTTAACTTGGGTTTTCAGATGTAGGTTTCTAAAATTATGAAAAATATATTTTTGAAGTAAAATTCCAATTTTGTCCTTTTTTTGGAAACCTGTTCTGGGAGGCCGTTTTGGTCCCGAACTAAAAGTAGTTAGTATGAGTGTCATTGATTTTGTTTTGATTCATAGATTTTATATTTGATGTTTTAGTGAAATTTGATATTCTTCACAAAAAGTAAGGTCGTGGGTTCGAAGTATAGTAGACCGGTTTTATCTTTTAAGGTAGGTTATGACTTAACTTTTTTAGACTGGGATAGGTAGTAAATGATGGTATAAAATGCATGTTAAGGGTGGAAAATAATCATGAAAAATTGATATCTATGTATTGTGCCCGTGTGAGGGCATATATGTGATATAATTAACGAAATTAAGATATTATGTGATATATATGACCTTATGGGGTCCTATGTGATATTGATAGCCTTGAATACATGTGAATAATTGTATTGTGTTGTTAAAATTCTTAATGTGGTACCACTGGTGTATTGTGATTATATTCATACTTTATTGGCATATGAGACATGTGGAAATTCATGGATGAAATAAAAATAATGAGTAGATATTGGCTCATGTGGTTGTGGAAATATATTATTATGGTTAGTTGTGGAAATATATCATGTGGTTGGTTGTGGAAGTACATCATGTGGTTGGTTGTGAAAATACTCATTGTGATTGGTTGTGAGCATTACATTTTCATATCATACTCATTCATGTTTCATTGATACCACCATGGCAACATCCGAGGAACACTGGAAACACCTGATAACACCTTTTTGAGGGATGTGCCAGAAAGAAGATATGATATATGTCGATTGTATACGGGTTGACGAACCTACCGTGGGTTCTGCGTTGGAAGGCCTTTCCCCGTAAGTGTATACGGGTATTGTTTGATGATCTCAGAGGTTGTGTGACGACCTCGTGCATCATCATCATAATCATCATATACATTGCACTTACTTTATTGTGTTTATATTGTGTTGTATTACCATATTAACTTGCTGTTTATGTAATTGTCTTATCTTTTTATACTTGTATTTGATGATCTTGTATATGAATGTTCCCTCTTGTTCTACTTATATGTGATATAATGCATACTTGTGTTCTATCTTGTTGTGATATTACAATATATATGATATATTAGAAATCTTAGTGCAAGCAGTGTGGACTACCGTTGTAGGATATTTTCTAATTGCAGGTGACGTGCCCTTAGGGTATATTTTGTATGCTTTATTTACTACTTTGCTTGGTCGGCCTATGATACCTAATGAGTACAAGTGGACTGTAATCATGCCTACAACACCCTTTCGGTGCAGGTCCTAGCTCGAGTATCCCTCAGCTTGCTTGATTCGGGCGATTGTTGGAGCTTCCAAGGTAGCGGTTGGACATTTGTGCGTCTGAAGTTCACCTCTATCTTTCTATAGTAGTTATGTAATTTTTAGTATCTGGAGATAGATATTATTTCTTTGTGGTTATTTTTCAGATGTATTTGACTCTCTGATTGTATTAGTAGTTCTTACAATATTGTCACCTGGTTTTGGGCAAGATCGATATTTTGGATAGCCGTTTCCACATTATTATGATTACTTGTATGGTTTGGCTTCTTTCTAGAAGCCTTGGGATATTGTTGTCTTTTCTCTTTTTTGTATCAGTTTGAGTTATAGGCTTACTTGTCAAGGTACACCGCAATAAGTGCCATCATGACCCTCATTTTTGGGTCGTGACAAATTGGTATCAGAGCAGCCAGGTTTTATTGGTGTTAACATTGTAAGAACGAGATATCTAATAGAGTCTCGCGGATTAGTATGTAGACATTTGAATCTATCTTCGATATGCTATAGGACATCTTAAGGAAACTTCACTTATTTTATTCTTTATCATGCGAAGTTATTTCATACCTTGTATCTGAGTTGTGTTTCACTCTTTCTGTGCGAATAGTGTGGCCTAAACTATATTTTATCAGTTGAGAGATATGGAGAGAGATTAGTGGAGGTCTCTTGTCAGTTGTAGACCCCATGATTCTCCTGAGATGAAGCGCCCTAAATAGGGGCGGGACGAGGGAAAGGATCTGGTGTACTAGTAGTCTGTGCTTGAGGTCAGGCATCTCTGGTCCCCTGCCTAGCATGCGGACAATCTCTAATTCTGTGGCCCTGCTTTCCACAAACAAAACAACCCATAAAATTTGTGAAACACTCACCGGGATGATCCCTACCATACTCAGCCTGACTATCTATCTGCGGATGAAAAGCGAAACTCAAAAGAACTTGGGTACCAAGACCTTGCTGAAATACCCTCAAAAGCTGAGAAGTAAATTGAGTACCCCTATCCAAAATGATAGATGAGAGAACTTCCTATAACCTGAGTAACTCCCGAATATACAATCTAGCATAATCCTCAGCTGTATAAGATGTATGCACGGGCAAGAAATGCGCGAACTTAGTCAGCCTGTCTACAACAACCCAAATAGAATCATGATAACGATGCGAAAGAGGTAACTCGGTCACGAAGTCCATATTCACCACCTCTCACTTCCAAGTGGGTATACAAAACTCTTGCATCACACCACCAGGTCTTTAGTGCTCTACCTTAACTTGTTGGCACGTTGCACACTTTGCAACAAACTTAGCTATATCCTTCTTCATACAATTTCACCAATAGATTTCCTGCAAGTCATGGTACATCTTGGTGGTGCCGGGAGGAATAGACTATTGCATGCCATGTGCTTCAGCCATAATCCCTTGCCTAAGATCATTAACATATGGAATGCACAATCTACCCTGCAATCTCAACACGCTATCTCCCCCTTAGGAGAAAACCTCTACCTTTTGGTCCTTAACTGCCTCCTTCAGTCTGACCAAACTAGGATCTCTATCTTGCTTCTCCTTCACTCCCAAAACTAAAGAAGATTTGGAACTACTTTACACAAAGTACTTCCCTCAGCTGAATCAAGAAACCTAACACCCAATCTAGCCAGAAAATGCACATCACGACCTAACTCTTTCTTACCTTCCTCTGCATGAGCAACACTACCCATAGACAATTTGCTAAGGGCATCCGCCACTACATTGGCCTTGCCTGGGTGATACAACACACTCATATCATAGTCTTTTAACAACTCTAACCACCTCCTCAGCCTAAGATTCAAATCCCTCTGAGTAAACCCATACTGGAGGCTTTTATGATCAGTAAACACATTAACATGAACACCATAAAGATAGTGTCTCCAAATTTTCAAAGCAAAGACCACAACAGCTAACTCAAGATCATGGGTCCGGTAATTCTTCTCATGCGGCTTTAATTGTCTCAAGGAATAGGCTATAACCTAACCTATTTGCATCAACACACAACCCAAACCAATTTTAAAGGCATCACAATACACCGCAAAATTATCTGTACCGCTAGGCAAAGTCAACACAAGGGCTGAAGTAAGTCGAATCTTCAACTCCTGAAAACTCTTCTTACAGTAATCTGACCACTGGAACTTAACTTTAGTTGGGGTTAAACGGGTCATAGGAGATGCAATAGAAGAGAAACCTTTAAAGAAACGACGGTAGTAGCCCGCTAGACCCAAGAAACTTCTAATGTCAGGCGGAGAGATAGGTCTAGGCCAATTTCTTACAGCTTCTATCTTTTGGGGATCAACTTTAATACCTTTTGCTGAAATAATATGACCTAGAAAGGTTACAAACCTTAGCCAAAATTCACACTTACTGAATTTGATGAACAACTGGTGACCTCGAAGAGTTTGCAAGACAATTCTAAGGTGATCCACATGGTCATTCTCTTTACGAGAGTACACAATGATATCATCTATGAATACTATGACAAATATATCAAGATATTGCTTGAACACTCGATTCATGAGGTCCATAAAAGCTACTGGGACATTGGTTAGCTCAAAACACATGACTAGAAACTCAAAGTGACCATTGTGGGTTCGGAAGGCTGTCTTTGGAATATCATATTCCCTCACTTTAAGTTGATGATAGTCGGGTCTAAGGTCTTTCTTGGAGAAATAACTTGCACCTTGCAACTGATCAAACATGTCATCGATTCTCAGAAGAGGATACTTATTTTTGACTGTGACAATGTTAAGATGATGATAATCGATGCACATATGCAAAGAACCATCTTACTTCCGCACGAATAGAATAGGTTCACCCTAAGGAGAAATCTAGGACTTATAAATCCTTTGTCTAAAAGATCTTTGAGTTGCTCTTTCAACTCCTTAAGCTCAGCAGGTGCCATACAGTATGGTAGAATAGATATGGGATGAGTGTCGAGAAGAAGGTCAATCCCATATTCTATCTCTCTATCAGGAGCTACCCCTGGGAGATCTTCTTAAAAACATCTGGAAACTCGTTAACAATATTGATTAACTAAATAGTTGGAGCCTCAGACTTAGCGTCTTTGACTCTAACTAGGTGATAGATGCAACCCATGGATATTAGCTTTTTAGATTTGATATAGGAGATAAAATGACTCTTGGGAGATACCAAACTCCCAGGCCACTTAAAAGCTGGCTCATCAGGGAACTGAAACTTGACCACATGGGTACGACAGTCTATAGATGTATAATAAGAATAAAGCCAATCCATACCCATAATAAGGTCAAAATCCACTATGTCTAACTCTATCAAATCAGCAAGTATGACTCTACGAAGAACAGTAACAGAACAATCTTTATACACTTGTTTAGCAACAACTGACTCGCCTACTGGTGTAGAGACAAGGAAAGGCTCGGGAATCTTTTTAGGACTCATTTTGAAATTCACAGCCACAAGTGGGGTCACATAGGAGAGACTTGACCCGGAGTCCAATAACACATAAACATCAAAACAAAAGATGTGGAGCATACCAGTAACAATATCGGGAGAGTCCTCCTGCTCCAGATGGGATGGTAAGGCATAAAATCTATTCTGGCGCTGACTGCCAGCAGTGCTAGATGAAGCACCATGAATATGGGCGAGACGAGGGACAAGAGCTGGTGTACTAGTAGTCTGTTCTTGAGGTCGGGCATCTATGGTCCCCTACCTAGTATGTGGACAATATCTAATTCAGTGGCCCTGCTTGCCACAACCAAAACAAGCCCTCAAATCTACAAAACACTCAGCGGGATGATTCCTACCACACTTAGAACAAAGAGGTTAACGGGGCCTATTACCAGCACTGTTTTGCGACATAAATATAAAAGAACCGCTCCCTTGATCCTGCCTGCCTCTAGGCATGGGAGCACTTACTGATAAAGGTAATGGAATAGACAAACATCTCTAAAACTAAGGGCGGTTTCCTCTATGGAACCTAGGCTAACTATACTCATGTTGTTCAAATCAAGCCCTCTTGTTACCCCTCACTCTGTCTCTCTCTCTAATCTTATCCCCTTCTATCTACAGTGCATGGATCATCAACCTAGATAGATCTATATCCCTATACAGAATCACAGTCCTACACTCTTTCAGCACCAAACCAGAAACTCCTATTACGAACTTAGTTATACTAGCTCGGGTGTAAGAAATCAAATCAGGAGCATACTTGGCCAACTGGTTGAACTTTAAGTACTACTCCTTAACAGTCATGGAGCCCTGCCTCAAGTTTATAAACTCCTCAATCTTTGCTTTTCTCATCTCAAGCAGAAAGAACTTGTCCAAGAATGAATCTTGGAATACCTGCCAAGTCATAGGATCAGCATCCTCACCTCTACCCTTTATCCATGATACAACCCAGTCATAAGCTATGTCCTTTAACCTATAAGACGCAAAATAAACACTTTCTTCCTAAAAAATATGCATCATCTGCGTGATCTTTCTCACCTCCTCAAGGTACAACTATGGCTCCTCCTTTTCCTTAGACCCATAAACTCTGACTGATTCATCTGTATGAAATCACGGATCCAAGAAGAAACTATATTACCTCCTTGCTAATTTGCAATTGCGGCTTGGTTATTGGCCCGAACATTAGCAGTGACTATTTGGGCTAATGCCTGAAAGGCCGCCCAAATCTCAGCAGAGACACAGTCTCATTCAAAGGATCAACAGGTGGGGGTTACTCATCATAATTTCCGTAGGCATTCACTCTTCGAAGAGGCATTTTCTAAAATAGAAGAGAAAATTATTAGATGAGAGGGACAACATTAGGTTTGATAGAATCTGAAAGAAAGAAACAACTTTTTCCTAAAATGTCTTGAAGCCTCTTGCTCAAAGATATGACGCGCTACACACCGATGATCAAGACTCTACTCAATGTGGCTTGTCAAACTCCCTAGGACTCCTTTAACGCTTTAGGCTCTGATACCAAGTTTGTAACGACAAAATATCACCTCTCGAGACATCATAAGATGCTTAGGGCTACAAGTGGCCCCAAGCTAACCCTTTGAGCCTATCACTTCTCATAATGACTCATTCAAGAAGAAATATACAAAACACTGGCAGTGTCATATAAATGCAAGGGAATATGAAGGTAATACTTAGTCTAAATGACCACAATACTGGAAATCTCAACACAACCACAGTCTGATAACTAGTCTAACAAAGCCTTTACTACTCCATGAACTCGAGAGCCGTTGGGACAGGTCCACAACTAGCTCAAACTAAACTAAAAGTAATAAAATAAACACTCGAATACTAAAATGTCTGAAGATAGGTCCTCAAACCATGAGGACTCACCACAATAAAAATGTAGATGAAGGTACTAGGGAATCACTGACGAGGCTGGGAATGAGCACCTGAACCTATATTATAAGATAATGTAGCACATAGACGTATATATGGATCAACACTTGGGAATGAATGAGCATATAGGGGTGTATGCATTTACATAAAACAGTATCAATACTCTTTAATCAAATCATATATGCAAATAAGAATTACACACATGGCTTGAATAAGTCTAAAATGTAAAGCTCATAAATCATGTAGAATGAAACATGTAGCACAAATATCGTGAGCCATTATACTTTGGCTTTAAAATATGCGCTCTCCTCTTATTCTTATTACTCTTAGGATGAAGGAAGATTTAAACAATATTTTCAACTCATGCATATGTCTCATGGAGAGTAAAACTTCTTTATTGCTCAAGAACTTATAACTCTTTTGAACTCAAACACTTGAAACTCAGAATCATATGACGTTGGTTTAAAAACTGATGATCAACTGTTATTAGTAGAGAAAACTACTTCCTTGTTTGGAAAATACTCAAAAGTAATTCGTTCACTTTAAAAATATCTTATCTCTAAGCTTTACGGAAAATATTCTATCTCAATGAAAAATATTGTAGTTTAGGGAGGTTTTCTTCACCAACATAAACCATGCGAGCTACATGGAGTCCAACGTCTTGTCCTCCTAAGGAAGAAACCTCACATTGGTAAGAGGTGTCATACTCTTGCCAAGGAGTATAACCTCAACTCAGTGATCACTTATCTCGGCCTCAGGCCAAATTATCTTGGCCTCAGGCCCAAAATCTAAAATCTATAGTGGCACATAGTTCTGGGGTAAAAAATGGTGGTAACTTACCCAACTCGATGCTAAATACTATCCCCTTTAGTTTATCTCGCTCATCTCATCAAAATCCACTTTCAAAATAATCTCATGGTTCATAAGAACCCAATAATCAAATCTGTAATCTCATGTGGTAGAGTGGATTTCAAAACACTATGACCATTAGGTCAAAATGTTTCTCAATAATCTTAAAATACTCAAATCATGGCAATATCAATACTTTTTAATCAAATCATGCATGCAAATAGGAATGACCCACATGGCTTGAATAACTCTAAAATGTAAAGCTCATAAATTATGTAGAATGAAGCATATGACACAAATCTTGTGAGTCATTATACTTTGGCTTTAAAATCTATGTTCTCCTCTTATTCTCATTACTCATAGGATGAAGGAAGCTTTAAACAATACTTTCAAATCATGCATATGTCTCATGGAGAGTAAAACTTCTTTATTGCTCAAGAACTTATAACTCTTTTGAAATCAAACTCTTGGAACTCCAAATCAAATGACTTTGATTTAAAAACTGACGATCAAATCCTATTAATAGAGAAAACTACTTCCTTCTTTGAAAAATACTCAAAAGCAGTTCGTTCACTTTAGAAAATATCTCATATCAAAGCTTTAGGGAAAATATTATATCTCAATGGAAAATACTTTAGTTTAGGGAGGTTTTCTTAACCGACATAAAATATGCGAGCTACATGGAGTCCAACGTCTTTTCCTCCTAAGGAAGAAATCTCACATTGGGGAGAGGCAGCATACTCTTGCCCAATCTTCTCAACCTCAGGCCCAAAATCTCAAACCTACGGTGGTATGTAGTTCTAGGATAAGAAATCATGGTAACTTACCAAACTCGATGCTAAATACTACTCCCTTTAGTTTATCTTACGCATCTCATGGAATTCCACTTTCAAAATAATCTCATGGTTTACAAGAATCCAACAATCAAATCTGTAATCTCATGTGGTAGAGTGGATTTCAAAACTATATGGCTATTAGGTCATAACATTTCTCAATATTCTCAAAATACTCAAATTATGGGTGCTTATATCACAATAGTTCATAAAATTGCAAGTCTCAAGTAGGGCTTAATGACGCATAATTCAGTTTTAAGTTAAAACTCATCATAATGCATAATAGATAGCATATAGATTCATAATTCATGTAGAAATCTAGAAGTTATAGCAATTTGTCTCAAAATATCAACATACTCATATACTTCAATTTCTAGAACATAGAAACTCTTAAATTCTCAAGGAGTAACAACATAGGGTATAAACCCAGTTTCAATTTCTTAAGAAAACATGCAAAATCATGCTATTTGACTTTCAATTCATGGGAAACATCAAGATATTGCAATCAATAACAATGG
>JAPEIP010000009.1:90648590-90664716 GCA_026120095.1 Capsicum chinense
GAAACTCTTAAATTCTCAAGGAGTAACAACATAGGGTATAAACCCAGTTTCAATTTCTTAAGAAAACATGCAAAATCATGCTATTTGACTTTCAATTCATGGGAAACATCAAGATATTGCAATCAATAACAATGGGTGAAAACCCCTAATTTAATATCATGGAAAATCTCATAGATTGCAAAAAATTATAGTTTAAATAGGCCTTTGGGCACAAGGGTGAAAAGATTACCCTTGTTCAAAATCTCACATACCTTATATTATGAAATTAGATGAACAAGCTTACTTTAAACTCTTCTTCATACTATTGAGAGGGGGTTCTTGCAACCCTTGAACTTGGGGAACTTAAATCTCAACTCAACTTGTAGAATCTATGATGAGTTCTTGGATTTCTTGGAGAAGGGTTTTAGATTTGATCTTAACGGAGAAACCCTAGCTCTCTTGTGTTTTAGATGATGAATGAAGTCATTTTCTTTATTTAGAATATATCTGTTTTGATAAAAGAGTGGAAAGACCAAAAAGTCCCTTTTAAAAAGCAACTTAAAATACTGAACGGGTGCTGCGATGGATGAAGCGATGATTCATCGCTAGAACAATGGTCTGCCAATCGTTGGTTAGAAAAAGAACACACTACCTCAATGTGACGGTCTCAGAAATGGTCCATCGTAAGCTGACAGTCCGTCGGATCGTCCATCGCACGTTGGCTAGGATGAGGCCACATTGCCTTAGTGGCGATGGTCTCAGCGATGGTCCATCGCAGTCTTGATGGTCCATCATTCTAGCCATCGTACTTGGGCCAGAAAAGTGAGTTATTTCCTTGGTTTCGACGGTTCATCGCACACTCGATGATCTGTCAACCTGTTCATTGCTCATGGATGATTCCAACAACTCTTGATAAAATAGCCATAACTTCCCACCTTGATGCCGAATTTGGACAAAATTGGTATCGTTGGAAAGCTAATTCAATTCTCTACACTATACAAAGTCATTTTTAGGAAAATTCAATAATATTAAAATACTAATTACTTGAGAAGTCTCTTCTCAATCTTTTAGAGCCGGAATTACACTTCACTTGACACGCTCAAGGCTCAAACTACAAGGGAACTTTATATGGTCTTAAAATATTCTAGTTTGGTAGTTTAGGGTGGATGTTTGGGCCTATTTGTATTTTTTTCTATTATGGTTGGTCATAGAGGTTGCTATATGTGTGATGAGATTAGTGTATGGCAGGGACTATCCATGTTGGGTGATTCAGGCTACTCTTATTTCAGTTATGAGAGGTAGGGGTTCTACCAGAGGTATGAGAGGTAAATAAGGTAGAGCCCATGGCAGGGGTCATGAGGACACCCACGTAATTGGTGGTCATAGTCAGTGTTATGTATACCTACCAAACCTGAGTAAAAGGTTTTTGATGTTGTAAGCACAAGTACCATCCCTGTTTGTTTCAGACTTGTATCTTTATTATTTGATCCCAGGTCGACTTTCTCCTATGTGTCTATATATTTTGCTTTAAGTTTTGATTCTGTTAGTGAGCCTCTTGCTATGCCTATTCATATATCTCCTTAGTAGGTGATCCTTTAGTAGTGGATCGAGTGTACCGATATTGTGTTATAAATTTTGTTGGGCATGATACTTTGACAGACTTGTTGTGTTAGATATGATTGATTTTGATATTATTTTGGGTATGAATTGGTTGGCTCCTTATCATGTTGTCTTAGATTATTTTTCTAAAACAGTGAATTTAGCTTTCTCGGGTATGCCAAAGATAGCTTGAAAGGGTGCACTTTATTCTGGACCTAACAAGATTATAGCTTATATTCAGGCTTGTAAATTTATTTAGAGAGGATGTTTATCGTTCTTGACTCATCATCATAACACTAGTGTTATTTCTCCTTCCTCTTTGGATTTTGTTCGTGTTATTCGTTAGTTTATGGATATGTTTCTTACAGACTTGCCTAGTGTGCTTCCAGATTGAGATATTGATTTTCTATTGATGTTGAGCGGGTACCAAGCCTATTTATATTCCTCCTTAGAGAATGGCCCCAATAGAATTGAAAAAACTGAAGGATCAGTTGTAGAAGTTGTTGTATAAGGGATTTATCCAACTTAGTATTTCATCTTGGGGTGAGCCTGTGTTGTTTGTGAAAAAAAAGATGGGGCTATGTGGATATGTATTGATTATCGACAGTTTAATAAGGTGATGACTAAGAATAAGTATCCTCTTCCTTGAATTAATCTTATTTGATTAGCTTCAAGGTGCTTTGGTGATTTATAAAATTAATTTAAGATTCGATTAACGCCAATTAAGGATTAGAGCTTTAAATATTCTGAAGATAACTTTTTGGACTCGATATGGCCATTAATAGTTCTTGGTCATGTCTTTTGGGTTGACCAATACCCCTGCCATATTTATGGAGTTAATGAATCAGGTGTTTTAGTCGTATCTCTACTCCTTTGGTATTATATTTATAGATGATATCTCAGTATATTGCAAGAGTGAGGCTGAGTGAGAGGATATTTATGGATTGTGTTTCAGGGATTGAGGGATAAAAAGTTATATGCGAAGTTCAATAAGTGCAAGTTTTGGTTGTAGTCTATTTTTTTCTTTGATCATATAGTAACTAGGAAGGTATTATGGTTGATCCAACCAAGATTGTCGCGGTTCATGATTGGGCTAGGACTAATTTGCCCACTGAGATTAAGAGTTTTATTGGCTTAGCAGGATATTATCGGTGTTTTGTCAAGGGTTTTTCATCTATTGAAGTTCCATTGACCAAGTTGACCTAAAAAAAGATTTCTTTTCAGTGGTTTGATGCTTGTGATGCGAGCTTTCAAAAGATCAAGAATTTGTTGACTTCAGCTCCTATATTGGATTTACCCAAGAAATAGGTGTGATTTATCATGTTTTATAATGCTTTCAGTGTTGGATTGGGTGTTGTGTTGATACAGGATAGCAAGGTAATTGTGTATGTGTCTCATCAATTGAAGCCTCATGAGAGAAATTATCCTAACCATAATTTAGAGCTGTACGCAGTTGTGTTTGCCTTGAAGTTGTGGAGGCACTACTTGTATTGAGTCTTTTATGACATCTTCCGAGATCATCGTAGCCTTCAATACTTCTTTATCCAGGGAGATTTTAATATGAGGCATCATCATTGGCATGAGTTGCTTGAGGATTATGACTTGACTATTCTCTATCATTCAGGCAAGGCTAATATGGTTGTAGATGACTTGATCTGGAAGTCGACTAGCATGGGTAGCTTGGCGCATCTTATGATCCAAGAGAGGCTTTTGGCCTTAGAGGTTTAATTTTTAGCTAACTAGTTAGTTAGGCTTGATATTTTGACACTTAGGTGTGTTTTAGCTTTTGTAGAGGCTAGATCTTCTTTGACGAAGCAGATTCAAGCTCATCAGTTTGATGATGTTGGATTGAGGTTGATTTAAGATAAGGTGTTGAGTGAGGACACTAAGGAAGCCTTACTTTATTCAGCTGGATTTTTACGAATTGATGGCTGAATTTATATGCTGAGAATAGGTGATTGGATTAGGTTGATCTTATTAGAGGAGGCCTACTATTCTAAATATTCTATCCATCTAGGTGTAACTAAGATGTATCATGATTTGAGACAACACTACTGATGGGGCGGTATGGCAAAATTTATAGCTCGTTAACTTTATTGCCTGCAGGTGAAGTCCAAGCATATGAGACCTGGTGATTACTTTAGAGGCTGCCTATTCCCAAGTGGAAGCGGGAACAAATCACTATAGACTTTATGACTAATTTATCTCATACATATCATAGTTTTGACAGTGTTTGGGTCATCATGGATCGATTGACCAAGTCAGCTCATTTTATTCTAGTTCAGGTTTCATTCAGTGCTTAGAGGTTAGCCCCTATCTTTATTTATGAGATTGTGCATCTGCTTGGTGCGACACTGTCTATTATTTTAGATTGGGGTTTTGTTTTCACATCTCCCTTTTGGAAGACTTTTTAGGATGAGTTGGGTACTCGAGTTGATCTTAGCACAACATTTCACCCCAGACTGATGAACAGTTAGAGTGGACTATCTAGTTTTTGGAGGATGCTCCAAGCATACGTGATAGATTTTGATGGCCAGTAGGAGCATCTTTTGACTTTAGTAGAGTTTGCATATAATAATAGCTATTATTCCAGTATTGATATGGCTCCTTTTAAGGCGTTGTATGATAGGCATTGTCGCTCCTCAGTAGGTTGGTTTGATGTTTTAGAGGTGAGACCTCGAGGTACGAACTTGCTTCGTGAGTCTTGGGATAGAGTCTGGGTCATTCAGGATAGACTTAGAGTGGCTTAGAGTAGGCAAAAGTTCTATGTTGATCGTTGAGTTCATGCCTTGATATTTAGTGTTGGTGATCGTATCTTCATTTGAGTTTCACCCATGAAGGGTGTGATGAGGTTTAGGAAGATATGTAAGCTTAACTCAAGAATATTGGTCCATTTGCGTATCTTCGGACTATTGGTGATGTGGCTAATGAGTTGGCTTTGCCCCCTGATCTATCTGTTGTTCATTAATTTTTCATGTTTGTATACTTCGCCGTTACATTCTGGATGAGTCTCATATTATCCATTGGGAGTTAGTTCAGTTAGATGAGCAGTTGTCATTTGAGGATCCAATCTCCATTTCGGCTAGGAATGTTAGGTGGCTGCGCTTTGCAGTGATCCCTATGGTTAAGGTCCAATAGGGACAAGGACCAATAGATGAAGCTAATTGGGAGGTCAAGTCTGATTTGTGCAGTTCTTCTCCTCAGCTCTTTATTGATTCAAGTATTTCTTTTCCCTTAGTTTGAGGACAAACTAGATTTTTAGTAGTGGATGATTTAACGACCTAAAAATTTGATGAAATATGTGAAATTTACGATTTAACTATTTTACCCCTCCCCTTAGTTGCATTATGGTATTTTTGGGGTGTGAGAGTGATTGACATGTTTTTTGATGTATTTTGGTATCATTTATGTGATATTGTGGTTTTTAATGGCTTTGAGTGCCTTATTTTAGACTTTTGTAGATATCTTTTGATCCGTGTGAAGGATGGCCGAATGAACTGCATCAGCTACTTTGGAATATCAATTTTAGGCTAGGTAGACGTTTGGTTGGGGTCTCGATGCATCTAAGCTCATTTCGACCTATTGGTCAAAAATTTAAAAATTTGAAAATATGGGTATGGGATCTACATTTGGTCGAAACGATCTCGGATAAAAAATCTGACTTCGCCAGCAAATTTGGAATGTTAATTTTTGGGTGTTAGTGTATTTGGTGTAATTTTACGGCATTTAAAACTCATTTCGATCCTCAGTTTAGAAAGTTACAATTTTGGATTTCGGGGATCAACTTTTTGAAAATGATGTTTTCTCAAAAATTTGCCTTTGCCAATGTGTTCGGAACGTCAAATTTAGTGTGTTTACATTATTTTTTGTATATATCGGACTCTAAACAAATCTCAGGCACCCCAGCGAAGTCAGGATAGGACTTAAAATAAAAAAAAAATTTTGCTTACCAGTAAAGATTTTCTGCACTATTAAATAGTTTTTTGGGCCATTATGCTCATTTTTCATTTTATCTCTTGAGAGTTAAACCCTAAAATAGTATGGGAGCTTAAAAGTGAAGCTTGTGGGAGCTTGGAAAGCTAGATTAACACCTATTTCTTGATTTTATTAGAGATTTACAGTAAGAATTCACCATTTTCTTAGTAATATCTTGATAAATTTCTCAAAATTTTAAAAATCTTAGGCTTGATTTTAAACTCCAATTTCACTTGATTAATGTTTTTATCTTATATTTACTAGTTTTAATCAATTTAACCTTCAAAACAACTCCGATTCTTGATTTTAACCGAAATTTTAAAGAATTTACCTGATAAAGCTTAAAATGATTTTTCTTTGATTTGAACCTCGTTTTTGACTCGATTTAACTTGAGTTTTCAGCTGTAGGTACCTAAAAAAAAATGGGGAACATGTTTTTGAAGTAAAGTTTTGATTTTTCCCTTCTTTTTCGAAAACTTATTCCATGGGTTCATTTTGTCTCCGAATCGAAAGTACTCAATATAGGTGTCGTTGGTTTTATTTTGACACATAAATTTTATATTTGATGTTTTTAGTAGAGTTTGAGATTGTTCGTGAAAAGTAAGGTCGTGGGTTCGAAGTGTAGCGAACTGGTTTTGGCTTTTAAGCTAGGTTATGACTTAACTCTTTTAGACTGGTTTGGGTAGTAAATGATGATACAAAATGTATGTTAAGAATGAGAACTATCAATGTGTTGTACCTGTGTGGGGGGCTATATGTGATATAATTATCGAAATTGAGATATTATGTGATAGATGTGACCGTGTGGGGTCCAATGTGATATTGATAGCCTTGAATACATGTGAATAATTGTATTGTGTTTTTAAAATGCTTTATGTGGTACTATTGGTATATTTTTATTATATTCATACTTTATTGGCATATAAGACATGTGGAAATTCATAGATGAAACAAAAATAATGAGTGGATGTTTGCTCATATGTTTGTGGAAATATATCATTATGGTTAGTTGTGGAAATAGATTATTTGGTTGGTTATAGAAATATATCATGTGGTTGTTTGTGGAAATACTTATTGTGATTAGTTGTGAGCATTATATCTTCATATCATACTAATTCATTGAACATTGATACCACCGTGGCAACATCTGAGAAACACTAGCAACACCTGATAACACCTTTTGAGGGATGTTCCAAAAAGAAGATATGATATATATGGATTGTATACGAGTTGATGAACTCCCCATGATTTCTGCATTGGGAGTCTTGCCTCCGTAGGTGTATACGGGTATTGTACGACGATCTTGAAGGTTGTACGATGACCTCGTGCATCATCATCATCATCATTATCACATATATTGTACATACTTCATTATGTTTATATTGTGTTGCGTTTCCATATAAACTTGCCATTTATGTAATTGTCTTATCTTTTTTTACTTGTATTTGATGATCTTGTATATGCATGTTCCCTCTTGTCTACATATATGTGATATAATGCATAATCGTATTCTACCTTTTTATGATGTTGCAATATCTGTGATATATTAGAACTATTAGTGCAAGCAGCGTGGGCTACCATTGTGGGATATTTTTTGATTGCAAGTGACGTTCAGTTAGTGTATATTTTGTATGCTTTATTTACTACTTTGCTTGGTCGTCCTATGATACCTACTAAGCACAAATTGATCGTACTCATGCCTACTGCACCCTTTCGGTGCAGGTTCTAGCCCAAATATGCCTCAGTTTGCTTAACTCGGGCGATTGTTGGAGCTTCCAAGGTAGCGGCTGGACATTCATACATTCGAAGTTCACCTCTATCTTTCTATAGTAATTATGTCTTTATTAGTATTAAGAGAAAAATATTTTTTATTTCTTATTATTTTTCTGTTGTATTTGACTCTTAGATTGTATTAGTAGTTCTTACACTATTGACACCTAGTTTTGGGCATGATCGGTATTTTGGATAGTCCTTTCAGCATTGGTATGATTACTTGTATGGTTCGGCTTCATTCTAGAAGCCTTAACATGGGATATTTCTATCTTTTCCTCTTTTTGTATCAGTTTAGGTAATAGGATTACTTGTCAAGGTACACCGCGACAAGTGACATCATGACCCTTATTTTTGGGTCGTGACATGATGAGAGGGTACTTTCCTTGTTTAGAAGTGTTCATTATGTTAATCTAAAAAAATGCATGTGTTTCAAAGAGAGGTTGGTCACCACATAATAAAGTGCTTCAAAGAGAGTATTTTGTATATGTTTGCATGCATTTTGAATTATGAATTTCCTCCTGAATTATTGGAATATTTTAGGGTAGTCATCTATATGATTTCTTTTACAAAAGAAGCTATGATTATGACATGACATGATATGGCTTGCAAGTCTTGGTATGATGATACCTATCACAAGTTACCATTAACATGGAAGATGCAAATATTATAAAAGTATGAAGCACGGTTTTAAAGGATTAAAACTGGGCTTAAAGAGAGCAATTTGGCTACCTGAATAAGGGTTGAGTTTAGATAACTCTTAGCCTAAAACCGTGTTTTACCGATACGGGTTTTATGTGCTATTTGGAAAGTGGGATAGTATGGTATGTAGAGAAGTTGGGCATACCTTTTCATAATACTCTAATCCTTGCGACAAACTCAGAATGAGGGCTTGACCACTGAGTCAAGAGCGGACCCATATAGTCCGTGGGTATTTATGTTTTGTAGGATGGACCATCTAGCTCAGAAGTAAAATAAAGAGATGAGTTGAGAATTATAGAAATGTTTTAAAGCCTATTGATTATGACCATATATTTTCAATTATTTTATGCTGACATGCTTTTATGAAATGCTCTCACCTATGTTGTATAAAAATATATTTTATTTTTGGATGGTTCTACGTACCAGTACCTTGTGTATTGACCCCCTATATTTCAGGTTCTTTGATGTAGTCCCATGGTCCATCACATCAGTATAACACTTAGGATATGATACAAATGGTTGAGCCATCCATCTTTGGGTAGACCTTTACTTATATGTTGATTCTTTTAGTGTATGGTCCAGCCGGAGGCTTTGTCCCTGTTTATATTGTTAGTTCTTATTAGAGGCTTTGTAGACAAAAGTTAAGTAGTGTATTTTCATATTGTTGACATAGTTGTATTATAAATTTCCCCTGAGTTTTCATCATATCTTTTGAACTTTGATTAAATATGTATTATGCTTATTATTACATATTGAGGGGTCTATCGGGCCCTCGTAGTTTGAGATGACCGTCACGACCAGGTATTTAATTCGGATCATGACAAACTTGATATCAGAGCACGATTTATAGTCTAGGGTATCCATGAAGCTATGTCTAATAGGGTCTTGCTTATGGGTGTGTTGTGCACCACACTTATAATTAGGATGCTACAAGACATTTACAGAGTTTCTCATTCTTTTATTCTCTAGTTCATGCTATAGCATCGTCCATATGAAATTTATCTAATTTCCTTCCTTACTCTAATATTATTAGATATGTCTCATTGTCGAGGCAATCCAAGGCAAAGTTTTAGAGTCTAAACTAAATGGTCCTTTCTGAATTAGTTATCCATGTAGTTATGAGATAGCACAAGAACTTGAGAGGAGTTTATTAGTTCTTCAAAGTGTATTTATTCGGGTGTATACCTCTATCTTAATGCAATTATGCTTTCTAGCCTGAGGTCCAGAGTGTATTTATTCCTTTCAGAATCCTTGTTGCAGATATCATACTTAAGGGTAGTAATGTATAGTAGAATGTTGGAACAATATTTCCACCTGAGTAGTAGTATATGATATGTTGTCATGACTTATTGCTAGTAAGACGGTCCAAAAGTTAGTGAAATAAAGTCATAATTTTAGAAGTCAAGATGAGGGTGACTTTCTCATAAATAAGCTAGTTTTGTTGTATAGTCGTTGATTGAGGGATGAGTTGCCATTATGTAGTGAGTAACTAGTGTTGCAGTATGATTTGTAGATAGCATGGTAGTCTGTGTTGGAAGTGATTGTCTATGATTGTTATTCATTCAAAATAGGGAAGAGCCTAGAGTGGATAGTTACAGTGGTTGTAGAAATTAGTTATAGGTTGTAAATGGGAAGGGGTAGATTAGTCAATTAGTTACGCGTAAAGATTCCTTGATGTGTATGGAAATTAAAAGTAGTGGGGTTGTATGTATGGGTAAGTAAATATAATATGAGAAAATGGACTATGTTGGTAAGATCATAATAGGTTATATTATAAAATTAAGATCAACAACCCCTATTATGTGATTTTTCCTCCTTGATTGTTTTTTCTCTAGTAGTTGTAAACTAATACGACACATGATAAGATGTGTGGGAGGTTCTAAGGTATAGTAGTAGTGTTAGGGAGAGAATGAACTTGTCAGCCATAGTTAAGTAAAATAAGAGACTTAGGATTGATATTTCTATTCGATTGATTAGTATAGTATATGTCATGGTTCATATGATGGGTGTTGTTAGTCAATAGGCTTGACTTTAGATGTTGAGTGAAGTGGTAAGAATAGTAGCTCAAAATTGATAGTGCATGTTTTGTGGGAATGAACTAGTAGGTTTAATGTGAGATGTGAAATGACCTAGGTTGGCAATTTATGAAAGAAAAAATGGATAATTATTATATATGTACATGAGGTCTAGTGTAAAAAATGAATTGTGGTTGAGTATTTAAGTGGATAAGGGTGTTAGGTATATTATAATAAGTGGAAACCCCCAGGTAGTATGTTGTTGGATAAGGTTTGATGGGTATAAGTGTATTGTGAACCTAGTTCATGTTCTTGAATTGTGTAGTATGGGGAAAAATAAAAAGTTGTTGTGTGATGTTCTTTAGAGCTGAATTGAGGAAATATAGGTAGGCAGTATGTGCCTTTAGTATAGTTTTACAAATTTTTTTAAGATTCTAAGTTTGTGAGTAGAGGTCTAATGTTGGCGTGTTAAGTAGTGAAGAATGAATTATTATGTCATAAAGAGTGTAGATGTGTATGCTCAGGAGAGTGGGAGTGATAGGGTGATGGCTATAGGGGCTAGTGAAAGTTAAAGGCATTATTTCTGAAAAGCAATGCCTTCAAAGTATAGTTATCATGGCAGAGTTTAGAGTTTATGTGTATGGCGATATGCCCTTTGTGTTGAGAGTTGTGCTTGTAGATTTAATGAGAAGATATGTCCTTAATCTAAGATTGTGACTTTGATCTAAGGAAGAGATGATGAATTAAGGTAGTTCTTAAATTTTCTTGAGGTGTTAAGTTTCAGGAAAGAGTCATGATAAAATTTATTCCTATTTAAGCAAGCCCCCCTACTTCAATTTGAGAAGTCATTCTACCAATGTCTTATGTATTCAAGACCTACCTATGTCTAAGGTCCGAGTTCTGTATGTAACTCATGTTATATTTTGACCTCCAAACTAGAAGCAATAATGTCTCTCAGTGATCTAATATTCCAAGTATCCAAGCTCTATGTTATATTGCTCATGATCCATAAAATCCATGTCTCATATAATGCTTGGTTCAAAGAAATTATACTTCCTATGTATTATCGATCCATTTTATGTCAGGTATAGCCTAAAGTGATAAGGTGCATGCAAACTCATGACTATCTCAGCTTTGAAAATGAGAAGCAATAGCTTGAAGTAGTAATTTTTGTCTCAATCGTTGACTTTATGAATTTCAGCCTTATGTTATATGACTCTTGATATGTGAACACATGTTTCTCATTGTGACCAGTCCTAAGAACTCTTGTTATGTATGTTTATGTCAAAATAACTCTATATCTATGATCTACGCATTGGATATATGAAGAACTTCATGCCTATTGTATCGTATCTATATCTCGTGCCCTATCATGAGTAGTACAATAAGTATACGATATAATCAGATAGTGTTACTTCCATTCATGATGTTTATGCTCGGGTCCCTCAATGACCCTTCGTATGTTAGTATTATTATGGTTATGGAAATATAGTAATGTCTTAGGTAGGGGAGTAGATGTTCTTGAATATGAAATTTTGATGTGATTTTTTTTAGCTAAGGTTATAGGTGAAGAGGGAAAAAAGGAGATGGACTTTTGTTATATAAACTAGTTAGTTAGGAGATATATGGTGAAAATCTATGTGATATTGATTGAATTTGTTGGTCTTATTGGGGAGATACATGAAGTCAGTGTAGTAATGATAGGCTTGAATGTTGTGATTGATGAAAACATAAACCCATGTACTATGTGGTTAGTACTTCTTGAATTAATTAAAACCCGAGGGCGTTTGATGGTAATGATAAGGTGTAGTAATCTTCGTAAAAGGATATATGAAGTCAAATAGATTAAGCTAGCACCTCTTTTCTTCTAGTTGGCCTTCAACATAGGAGTATTATCTAGTAGGACTCAAACTCTTGTGTTAGATGTGTGATGGGAGAATTGTAAGTTGGAAATGATGAAGTATGTTATTTATCATTTGGGGCATAGCGGAGTAGTGTCTCTAAGTTTAAGTCTATTAATTATATCATGTAAAGTAGAGAATGCTTCTATCCCTATCTCCCACAAAATCTCATTTCATGATTGCATCGATGGGAATCATGCCTATTATCACCAAATTAACTCATGCCTTGTGTTGTGATGATTAAGATTCATAGAACTCATGTGCAAGATCATCCCTATATAAATTTTCATTACCTCATGCTTTGTGCTTACGCGTTTCACTAGGGGTTATCATGAAGCTCTTTTAATGCCTTTGCATATTTGGTTGAGGAAAAATGTTCAATGCGAGGATAGGTTCTTTATTCAATACTTTTAGAGCTTCAACAAGTTCCTACCCATCATTTGGGGATGAATGATCCCACGGGGGAGATAATATAAGACCCCACACTTTTGGGCTAAAGTTAAACCATCTTTCCTATGTTTATAAACCCAAACTCTAATACTCCATACTATTCTTAGCTTAATTCAACTTCTAGTTGTATGCTTAAGGGGCTTAAGGCTCGAAATTTTTACTAAGTGTTAGGGGCTTAATCATCTTCAAGACCCCTAAACTTCGAGGATTTTTATTTTGACCTTTCCAATGCTGAGACGATAGTTTTTGAGTTAATTCATATTCAGGGATGTAAGAAGTATGTTTTGGGGGTGTTTTGGATTTTTCAAAAAAGGTTTGGCTCACATTTGGATCACAAATCTAGTAAGTCACCGTGATAGGGCCGCGTCGTGGTGACATTCCCATTGGCACACACATCGCTTTGCAGTGAAGTTTTTTCATCCAATTCTTGATTTATAGTTTGAATTCATGTGTCATGATCTTATCCTAGTGTGTGAAGTGCTTATTAGGTGAAAAATGTTCATAGAAATCACTTAGAGCAAAGTTGAGCAAAGAGCCTTGGATTCCTCCAAGGTTTGGTATTCGATTCTACAAGAGTAAACTTTAAACATGTATAAGTTTTGATATATGTGAAAATTTTCAGCTCAAAACCCATTAAATTGTAGATAATTGAGTCAGCTTTTCAATGATACCAATTTTGCCTTAATGCGATACCTGAGCGAAAAGTTATGATCATTTTAGTCTGAACCAGTAAACCACCATGATAAGACCGCATCATGGTGGGCATGCATAACGCAATTACGAATTTAAAAATGTCAGTAGGGAAATTAGATCTTTTCACCCTCAACCCAATCGTTAATAATAGGACTTGGGGCATCAGTTAGGGCATTATTTTGAATTCTTCTCCAATTAACTCTCAAGAAAAACCCTCTCTTTTTCTACGAACAAATTCAATCATTTTTCCCCAAGTAATCTAGAATTCAATCTTTTCAAGGTCAAGATTCTTCAAGAAAGCATCAAAATTAGGGTTCATCCTCCAAGTTAAAAAAACCTAAGGTACGTGGGTGTATCCTAAACTCCATGGGCAAAAGTTGTATTATTTTTATCAAGTTATAAAGATCCATAATCATGTTTACATCATAAATGGATTTTTGATATCTTTTGAATAGCATGATTGTTTTGATGGAAGTATGCATTGTCTTAAAATCCTTTCCGTAGAATCGAATAATAGTCACCTATATAGGTGTGTTTTCAGTTTTGAAAATTTAATTGAGAGCATGAATAAAAAAATCCCCTCTCTTGTTATGAAATATGTTGTATAATTGTATTGTGGGATAGTATCCAATGCATGGACTATGGTTTTGAAAATGAGATCCTTATTATCGTTATGGTTAACACTGTTATGACATGGTGAGAGGGTACTTTGCTTGTTTACAAGTGTTCATTCTGTTAATCTAAAGAAATGCATGTGTTTCAAAAAGAGGTTGGTCACCACATGATAAATTGCTTCAAAGAGATTATTTTGTATATGTTTGCATGCGCTTTGAATTAAGAATTTCCTCCTGAATTATTGGAATCTTTTGGGTTGGTCATCTATATGATTTCTTTTACAAAAAGGGCTATAATTATGACATGACATGTTATGACTTGCAAGTCTAGGTATGACGATACCTATCACAGGGTGCCCTTAACATGAAAGATGCAAATGTTTTAAAAGTATGAAACATGATTTTAAAGGATTAACACTGGGCTTAAATAGAGCTATTTGGTTACCAGATTAAGGCTTAAGTTCAGATAACTCTTAGATGAAAATCGTGTTTTTCCAATATGGATTTTATATGCTATTCGGCAAGTGAGATAGCATGGTATGTTGGCCAGTTGCGCATATCTTTTTATGATACTCCAATCCTTATGGAAAACTCGGATTAGGGGCTTGGCCGCCGAGTCAAGGGCGGATCCATCTAGCCCGTGGGTATTTATGTTTCGTAGGTTGGACCATCTAGCTCAGAAGTAAAATAAATAGTTGAGTTGAGATTTACAGAAATGTTTTGAAGCCTATTGATTATGCCTATGTGTTTTTTAATTATTTTATGCTGACATACTTTTATTAAATGCTCTCTCAATATGTTGTATAAAAATATATTTTATTTTTGGATGGTTCTACGTACCAGTACCTTGTGTATTGACCCCCTATATTTCAGGTTCTGCGGTATAGTCCCATGGTCCATCACATTAGTATAACACTTGGGATATGACATAAATAGGTGAGCCGTCCATCTTTCGGAAGGCCTTTACTTAGATGTTGAGTCTTTCAGTGTATGGTCCGGCCGGGGGCTTTGTCCCGGTCTAGATAGTTATTTCTCATTAGAGGCTTTGGAGACGAAAGTTGAGTATTGTATTGTCATATTTGTTGACGCAGTTGTATTATAAATTTCCCTTGAGCTTTCACCATATCTTCCGCACTTTGATTATGTATGGATTATGCTTATGATTACATGTTGAGGGGTCTCTCGAACCCTCGTAGTTCAGGATGCCTATCGCGGCCAATGATAGACTACAAGTCTTATCAACAATATACTAGATTAGTTTATTGCCTTATTGGCGTATTATGAAAAAAGATTAATTAATAAAAATAAATAAACTATTGGATTTTATGCAATTAAATGAGCTTAAAAATGTTATGTGATCATTTAAGAGTCCTTATAAATTAAAGATGGTGATCAAAGATGTCTGACGATGGGTAGTAATTGTACAATCAACATCTTCAGAATAATGTTACCCAACCACATGTATGTTGTGAGGAATTCATTTGTTCAATCATGACTCATTCTCTTACATTTTTTATCATTGTTTTCAATTTAATAGACTCTTATACGAGCACATGACTTGTTTAAGATCATTTAGTTGAATAAAATCCAATAATTTATTTTTTATTAATTAGTTATTCTTTTTTTTTTCATAATATAATAGTTATGGTATATAAATAAGTATCCTACTCTAGTTAGTTTATTATGAAACTAGATCATAGTTTAGGCTAGACTATGCTTGGTTATTTACTCGATCAGATATATCCTAGCATAATAAACTATCCTAGAATACATATTTATAGATCATAACTAGCATATTGTGAAAAAAGAGAATAATTAATTAATAAAAAATAAATTATTAAAATTTATGCAATTAAATGAGCTTAAACAAGTCATGTGATCGTATAAAATTTCATGTAAATTAAAAATAGTGATCAAAGATTCTAGGAGATTAGTTGTGGTTGAACAAATGAATTCCTGACAGCATACTTGTGCTTTGGGTAAACATTATTTTGAGGATGTTGATTGTACAACCACTACTCATCCTCACACATCTTTGATCATCATCTCCAATTTATGTGGACTCTTATATAATCACATGACTAGTTTAAACTCATTTAATTGCATAAAATCTACTACTCTATTTTTTTTATTAGTTAATCATTCTTTTTTTTTTTCACAATATGCTAGTAAGGTCAATAAACTAATCCTGTATATTATTAATAAGACTTGCAGTCTATGATTTACACTGGACACAATTGATGGTCCTCAATTTAATTTTATTTATTTAATTATTTATTTATATTTTTGATTATGTACTAATGTTTGTTTACCATTAAATCAATCTGCATACTGAAATCTATCAATTACATAGACAGTCTCGCATAGATAATAATCTCAGTCAATCATATACCCCATTGACCTTACAATTAATTTTGTATAAATTAAT
>JAPEIP010000009.1:90665144-90687660 GCA_026120095.1 Capsicum chinense
TGATCTGAGTGTGATTCTTGACATCTATTGCTATTTCTCAAATTTTTAGGTCGAAGAAGATGAATATTATGTAAAATAGATGGATGTTTATATAGATCAAAATAAAATTCCTTTGGTCTTTCCGTTTGGTGGTTGGTTGACGCTTGAATGAACGAAAATCGAGTAGGTAGTGTATACCCAATCAAAAGAGCGTTTGAGTGGACATGCACTAACTTTTTGAGGTATCATAATTATCTGACTGTTAATTTGATTGATTGAATATTTAGAGTTTTTCAATAGACTCAAAAAACGATCAATAATGAGCTAAGTGGGATATAAAGAATAAACCTAATAGACTGTACACACGATATATGCTATAACTTATCCGATCGATACTAAAAACAAATCAAAATTGATAAAACTGACATTAATTAGATCAAACTGTTGAGTTGTGAAAATACATATATTACCATAACTTACAAAAATAAGAGGTAAAAGCCTATCTAGGATTTGTTGTTATTACATATGGTTCTTTTGTGTTTGGGTACCTTACACAGTGAGCACTTATTCCTCCTCTTGGTCTTGCAAGCCTCTCACACGCCTTTAATGGGTTTTCTTTTATTTATTCCGAGCTTGTTGTCAATAAGGGATGGAAGAATATTCACGTCTAGCAATTCCTGTGGCACACATCATTCAGACTTCAAAGGGATAATATTAATTGATTCCAAATATGCAATGAGGTATGCTTCGACTTTATACACGGGCTAAGAGTACTCATAGATAATCAAACCATAGCCATCTCCGTACTTTGATCGTGAAACGGCCATTGCATGAGGTATGGTATTTTGACCAAGTCATACTTTCAACAAAAACATGACTTTTTTTATAGGTTGACTTTGGCAGCAGAATTCTTGCTGAACACGGTGAATTAGTTATTGTCTCCATTTACGTTCTTTATATAAAAGGAGTCTCCTTTTTCATATTGTACCTTGCAATCTTTTCGGCAGTAGACACAAATTTTTTCTCCTTATAGTTGAGTACATATGCATGCCTCTCCCTGAATTTCTCATCAAACTTATTTACAATCAAATTAAATATGGATGGCCATAGGATACTCCCTTTCATCTATCAATATAGTATTGCTCGACTCAATAATACTTGTGGTTATCACATCATACCTATTGCCGGGGAAATATGCCCTGCTCCACTTTTCAAAACCAAGTTCATGCTCAAGGAAAAAGGATGTCTCGAGATAATAATTCTTGAATTCTGCAAAATAATTGCTAAACTCCTCAAAAGAATATGCCTTTGCTGCGGGGTAGAATAGATAAAGGTAATCTCTACATTGCTGATTTACTCAAAGGTTTTCACCTAGGTGTCTCATGCAATACCCGCGATGAGCATGATTGTATGCCCTCACAATACCATTGGCGATGCTCTTGTGCCTATCAAAGATAAAGCACAATTCTAGTTCATCGACCACTATAGACTTCAGCTTCTCAAAGAAAAGTGTCCAAGACACATCATTTTTCTTGTTAACAATGCAAAAGGCAATTGGATAAACATGGTTCTCCATATCTTGTGCAATCGATCTTAGCAACACCCTTGTACTTACCATGTAAATAAGTGTCGTCAACCATAATAACCTTTTTCATATGGGAGAAACCTCCTAATTCAAGAGTCCAAGGCTAAAAAGTAGTGCATGAACCTATAATTATCCCTATTCACCATAATGGAATAGGTAGAGCCAACATTAAGAGTGTCGATCATGTAGAAAAAAGTCGGCAGGCAGGAATACCCATTCTCCGATGTACCTCGAACCATTTACTTGGTGATCACACCCCATCCAACATTTCCAATAGCATGGACTACTGTGAAAGTTCTTAAAAATAATTCTCTGAATCTCGCTAGTATCCGGACCTTTGCCGTCGCGATACAAATTCACAAAGTGATGCAATGACTTTGGTTGTGATTTTACTATGGCTGCATATGGTGTGTTTGACGTCAAGTGTGATCGTCGATGTATTTATAGATGAAAAATCTGTCAGTGTATTCATACTTCCTCGCCCGCAACATCCATGTACAACTAGGAGATGCACATTTCACCTTCAAGTATTTGCTATAACTCTTCAACGTAGCACAATCAAAAGAATTTTTCATCGATGCTACATCCAATAATAATTTTAGCTCTTTTTTGCTACTAAATATTTGTTCTATATGAAAATTAGTTTCATTGGAAAAGGTGTGGTTGGGTTATGATCCCGATCCACGCTCTTCTCGCTCTTCTTGAAATAATATGAAATCTTTCGGTTCCATTAAATGATCTTCCTTATCATTAGATGAACATTGGGGCTCTCATCTTCAATCAAATCATCTTCATCAACTGTCGGGTGTGGTGGCGGGGTTATCAGAGACCCCGCGACAATATTTATCAGCCTCAGTAATGGCCTAGAGCCATCGACAGCGACATCCAACATGTACAGGGACACCTGCCGGTCATTATTTATGAATGTGAGATGTATTTTTTCCCTCCCATTCATTAGATAGCTAATCATAACATCGCTTGACTTGCAATCTAATTCTTCTCTCTCAATTACGCTTCGAACCATATTATCGTATGAACCATTATGACACAGCAGGATGAACACTGTCTTCTTACTCAATGATTTTCAATTTCAATATTTGGGAGCCCCCTCTCACACACCCTTTAATCATCACCGATCATAATTACTTCAGCTATTGTTATTATAGACCACTGATCGATAACAAATTAAGGTATCGATCTATAACTGGTCGATGACTAGTTAAGGAGTGGTATGATAACCTCAGTACGAAAATGTGAATAGATGGGTTTGGATATAATGGATGCCCTCGTAGCTCTGGGATGGAGATATCTATACGTAGGGCTTCTAAACGACTAAATCTACCTAATAATGAGGTATTGAGTGGATTTAAAAAACTTTTCAAGCTAGTAAATATGGTGGAAAAATATTTTTTGTAATTTTTTTTTGAAAAGATGAAACAACATAGAGGCAATGATGATGAGGAAGATTTCACCGGAATCAGAAAGTAGCTGAAAAACGAGAGCTTTTGGTGGTTTCTTGGATAATAGTTTTTAATTAAAAATAAAAAATATAAAAAATGGAGGAAAATATTAGATATTTGTTGGATGAGGTGGAGGATTAAATTGTAAAGTTTAAAACTTATGTGGTAGGTTTGGATGATTTTTCAAAGTCAAATGAATGACATCATAAATGTGGCTATCCACTACATTTTTTAAAACTTAACACTAAATATTACATTTTTTAAAATTTGATACTAATTGTTATATTTAATTTTTCAAAGTGTCTATTTTGCCAAAACACCCAAGTAAATTATGAACAAGAGTCTAGAGGGAGTACTATACTAATAGCTAATAGTTACCCTACAAGGGTTCTTTTGACGTGCTTAATAAATACATTAATAATATACGACAGTAAGAACATTTAAATCATAACACGTGAATTGTATATCCCAAAAGTGTAAAATACACTTATTTACTAGGTGTTTTGTAATTATTTTCTCTGAATGACGATGGGGCAGTATATTTTTTGAAATGGACATTTCTGTGTAGTTTTTCTTTGAGCTGCCTAGGCACTCAGTCGTAAATGACCCATTTTTATTAGCTCAGTTTGGTTACTTTAACACTTAATTGAAGCCCTATAATACGGCCACAACCATATCATATAGCACATCCATTAAACGCTCATGTAATATCCTGGAAAGAGATTGCAACGTTGCGCAAGTTCATAGATGGCAAACTGAACTTTCATTTAACATTTCTTATATTCTTCTGGTAAAATGGGAAACGCGGTGAAACAATAATACTTTAGTTAAATTTCTGTCTTAACGATTAATAAAGTGACAGAAAATCATGGAGAACCATGTTCGAATGCCCAAAAAGACAAAAATTTATATATGCTAAGGGATAGTTTGGTTGGAAACACGTTACTCTATGATTAATTATCTCAGGAGTAGCTATCTAGAGATTATTTATCTCACCATCAAGGTGGGATAAAAATAATACTATAATCTTGGAATATTTTATTCATAGATGACTTATCCCATGCATTTCATCCCAATCAAACATAGAAAAATCTTTTTTAAATTTAATTCCGATATTAATTATCCCTTATTTCTTGTACCATATAAGTCCTATATACAATAACTTGTAAATTGATAGAACAAAAATATAAAAATAAGTTATGAAGTAATGCTTCTTCCCTTTAAAAAAGAATGACTAATTTTGACTTGACACAGAGTTTAAGAAAATAAAAAAAAATTTTGAATCTTATAATATTAAGTTAAAATTTTATAAAGCGTATCAAAATGTTGTTTAATCTTGTGAGTCTTAAACATAACAGGTGAAAAATTAAAATTTAAATATTATCAAAAGAGAAAGGATCATTCTTTTTTAAAAAGGCAAAAAAGAATAATAATTTATTTTTTTATTAAAAAAGGAGGAAGTAAATAAAATTTGTACCTAAAAGGGAATTAGAATGAGCGAAGCAATTTAGCAGAATAATGGAGCGGTAACATTTGTATGATTGAGATTTGAGAAGCGAACACAAGAAAAGACAAAAAGCAACGTCAGAGCAAGTTTCCATCCCTTTGGCTATGGTTTTGATGGGGTATGGAAGTAAACAAACGATACCTTCTCATCCACAGCTCCTCTTTATCTTTCTCTCTCTTGAAATTATGTTTCCTTTTATCTATAAAGAATCTTATAATTTTGCTTGGTTTCATTTGTTCTCTTGTGTATGGCCTTTATTGAATCTTGCTAGCCTAGCTTGCAGCTTTCGCTCGGACCTTTGGTTTTCTTGAAGAAGATAGCTTGGGAGACTGTAAGCTTAGCGGACTATTATTACTTTTTGCTTTCCTCTTTCTTTCATCTATTCTTCTTTTAGCCTTTGTCAACTTCTCATTTTTCTCTAGGGTTTCAGACAAAGCAGCAAAAGATACATAAAGCACAAACTACACACAACAGCTCTCATCATCTCTTAGACTACCCTCTTTTGCTCTTTTTTCAACAAGTTAATAGGGTAAGAAATCATCTTTTAAGTTTATGGGGAAGTAGTAAAGTTTAGTGGTAGCTAGAGAGGTAGAATGATAAAGGGTATGCTAGGAGACGATAGTATGTCTAATTTAACATCAGCATCTAATGATGCAAGTATATCTTCAAGCAATTATAGAACTGAAATTGGTAGTGTTCGCTACCCACAACAGTCTCTTGTTGCACCAGCACAGATTCAAACACAGCCAGCCGCTGCTAACAAGAAGAAGAGAAACCTACCAGGCAATCCAGGTAACTATGCTGCTACTATATATGAACCCCTCCCTACTAAATTTATGTGACACAATTAAAATTTTGAGACACCAACATCTTCTTTGATCCAAATCTTTTTTTCTATCTTTTAAATATTTGAAGTTGCTAATTATTGTGTTTTATAGTACTTTATGCATGGTTTTCAAATATATAAATTTTATTTCAAAAAACTTAAAGCTTCTATATTCGAATTATGATTAAATAATGAAGTTTGAATTTTAAAATTTCAACTTGCCACATAAATTGAAACTTATGGAGTACTTTTCTGGTTGGCATGGAATTCAACATATAAAAAGGATTTAAGTTTTATAAACTAATCGTGTGAAAATTGTTCATGTCATCAGTATAATTTATTTCTAGTACTTATTATAGCATGTCACTAATTTTCAAATCGAGTCATGTGCAATTATGTTTCAAATAAGTAGATTGGCTTGACTTAATTTTTCATGAATTAGATCCAGAAGCAGAAGTTGTAGCATTGTCCCCAAGAAGTCTTTTGGCAACGAATAGATTTGTATGTGAGATCTGTAACAAAGGATTTCAAAGAGATCAGAATCTGCAACTACACAGAAGAGGGCATAATTTGCCATGGAAGCTAAAGCAAAGAACAAATAAAGAGGTGAAGAAGAAAGTATATGTTTGTCCAGAGCCTTCATGTGTACACCATCATCCTTCAAGGGCACTAGGGGATCTCACTGGGATTAAGAAGCACTTTTGTAGAAAACATGGTGAGAAAAAATGGAAGTGTGAGAAATGCTCAAAGCGTTATGCAGTTCAATCTGATTGGAAAGCTCATTCCAAGATTTGTGGTACCAGAGAGTATAGATGTGATTGTGGAACCCTTTTCTCTAGGTAAGCTAATCAAACCAACCAATCAAACTAGTACTGAAGTAATATTGATTGTTGATCACTATGGAGCCGCTCAAATTTCTCCTCCTCGTCGCTAATATTCTTTAATTAATTATTACTATTACTATTATTTTCAATAGGATATAATTATATACATCTATCTACTGTATAAAGTATTTTTCAAATAGTTATTGTTATAATTTAACATGTTATAAGCATGTTGTCTATCTTCTTTTCAAATAACTGGTTTAAGTTATTGTGAACTTTCAATAATTATCGTTTAGATGAACTTACTGCAGGGCGGAGCTTGAGATTTTAAATTTTGTACTGATTCAATGAAACTCAATAACATTGGCTCAAACCCTGTAATGGTGTTTAACAATCCATTTAATCTATCCTCCTATATATAACTAATCTATGAAGAACCCAGCTACCTTATCTATCTCAATTTACGTGACACAATATGCTCCGCGCTTCTGCCTTAATAATATAAAATTCTTGTTCATTGTCGTTATTAGTTTACAGTAGATGTTAAACTCTACAATCAATTAGTCGAAAGTAAAGAAGTTTTGAATCAAACTTAGCTAGAGATACCGATAGAGCAGCAAAGTTCACGTGTGTAAGTTCATGTGTACGTCTGAATAAATGAGTTTGTCTATTTGTGTGTCGCTTTGTGTGTGAGAGAGAGAGGGAGTAGAGGGTCCACATTTTATCTGCAAAAGCAATTTGCATAGAAAACTTTACTGCAGATTCGTTTTCTACTATTAATGATAAATCTAGTCTGTCCAAAGTGAAAGAAAGAAAGACACATAAAAGGGTTGACGAATAGAGGGCACTCATGCACTTTATCAGTAGTACACTCAAGCTATACTGCATTATTCATGTGTAATGAATGGTTTCTTCTTTTTGTGTTGTTTGAAAATGTATGTATTTTTTTTCTCTTCTTTTTACAGGAGGGATAGCTTCATTACCCACAGAGCCTTTTGTGATGCTTTAGCAGAAGAAAGTTCAAGAACAATAATCCCACCACCAAATCCTTTATTAGGATCAGCTTCTTCAACTTCCCATCACCTTAATCTCCATGCACTCCAAAACTTCCAACTGAAACAAGAACAACAACAACAAAGTAACTTCAACCTTGTTTCACACCCTTCAAACGATCTTTCTTTTCAGTTATTCGTTCAAAACCCTAATAACAGTAGCAGTAACATTTTTGGTGGAGTAGCGTCAGCTCACATGAGTGCAACTACATTGCTACAAAAAGCAGCACAAATTGGAGTAACTTCTTCTGCTGCTGCTAATAACATGAGTACAACAAGTTTTTTCAGTCCTACTACTACTAGTAGTACTACAACAACTGGCATGGTAGCGGCAGCAGCAGAAGGGGGAGGTGTTGATTTAGCATCACATGAATATCATCAATTTGAAACTAATATTAGTAATACTGGTTTTGTTACTGGTCAAGGATTGGCATCTTATGGGAACAATAATAACAACAAAGCTTCTGGTAGTACTTTTCATTTTGGTGCTAGTGTCACCCCTGGATTCATGGAACAAGTCCATGACATCCAAAACATGATGGCTACTAATTTTGATGAGGGATTTGGTGGTGGCACCCATTTGATGAGAGGTGGTAAAGAAAATAATGAAGGGTTGACAAGAGATTTCTTGGGTCTCAGAGCATTTCCACGTCATAGGGACTTTCTCAATACTACAACAGCTGCTGCTCTTCATCATCAGATGAGGTCTTCTTCTGCTACTGCTGCTTCATTTGATCAAAATCACCAGAATCAAAAGGAATCACAGTGGCAGAATTAGCTACTCTGTTTTTGAATTTTAATTAAGACAGCAATACTTAGTACTCCTATTTTGTTGCTTGTTTGTATATCTTTCGATACAGTCCTTTTGGGAAGGGAGCTAAGCACCCCTCCTTAACTTAGCTTTATCTATTTATGCTCATCCTTTCTGTCTCAGTTATTCAGTTTAGTTCATTTATTCCTTTTATCAATAAAGAGCTTATGTTGTTGAATTTCAACACATATCATGAAGCCAACACAAGGAAAAGAATAAATAGCAACGTACCTTCAGCCATCATTATTTAAGCCTTGTGGGAATCGTATTCGTCAAAACTGTAATAAGAAAAGGTAAAGGAGAAACGTCAGAATCTTCTTGTCTATGTCTATCAAAGTGTATGTGACTGATGGAGTCACAAGGATATTAATTTATAAATAGGTTAAAAACTCTTTAGGTAATTAACTTTTTAACCCCGTGGACTTCTCATAGTTATTTCTTATCATCAAAGAAATATTATATATGTATAACTTGAAAGAAAAGTAATTGACTGATTTATTAGTTTATTTGGGAAACAAGGTAATATTTTAGGGAAAAAAAATCGTAAGTAGCAAACTTAAGCCCATAATTAGGAATTTCATAGTAATTGTTTCATAATTATCCCATAATTAGACACTCTTTGCTGTCGAGATACATATATAAATGGAATTTGCTGCCCTTTATTTTCTCAAATCAGTTGAGTTAAATAAAAAATAAATAGTCTCTTAAATTACACCATGTATTTAAAGTTGAGGATTTCTTTTCCATAAACGACTCTTATTAAACGTACTTGCCGTTATTTTTCAACAACTGAAATCAAATTTCAAATGCGATTTTACTGTAAAATTTTCAACAACTCAAATCAATTGAAGATTCTTTCCTTCCTGAGCTTCTAATTTTTAAAATAAATCATCACTGCTGTTATATGTATTGAATAACAAAATTGAGTTCGTATATGAATTTCAACAAATTAAATCAATTTATTCATGTTGTTCGAAATCATTTTTTGCTTCGTTAAAAGTTTTTAATCTCAGTGTGGATTTTGAATATTGATCGAACTCTATGTTATTCGAACTTAGATAGTTATTATTTGATCGAACTCAATTTCGCTACATGCTCAATTAACAACGTTAATTCTATTTTTTCAGAATGTAATTGTATAAGCGCTGAGTGTATTTATATATTCTGCAAACTGCAATTATATTTTTCTTTATTTAGAATTTTCTAATTTATTTGTATATATCATGTTTGTTTGTATATTTCGATTGCGATTGTATATTTTTATTATGTTTGTATATTTAGAGTTTTGTTTGTATATGTTGACTATAAATATATATTCTGAGTTTATTTTGTATGTTGTGAGTTTATTTATATATTTCAAGTGCATTTGTGGCTTTATGAGTGCAATTGTATATTTTATGTGCTTTGTATATTATATATGATTTGATTGATTGAATATGGTGTATTCGTTAATTTGTATTTTTGGTAACATTTTTGATGTGCTGAAGACTAGCAATGGAAAGCATTTCTGTTCTTGTGAAGTACTCTGGGAGATAAACATACGAATAAAATTATTAAGAATACATCATTGATGTTATATTGTTGAGCATAAACACATCATATAATAAACTATACGCTCTTCTAGAACCTCATATTAAAGTAGATTTGAGCTGCAAAAGTATCAAATTGAATATCAAATAATAGGGAGAACAAGGCAAATACGTATACATAATGACATGGGTATGAAGGTGTATATTTTGTAAAATAAGTCTGCCTTTGTATGTAAGTGTTTTGGAGAAAGATTATTTCAGCACATTTGTAAGTTTATCATTATGTAATTATCACGACCCAATTTCTCAGGTCGTGATGACGCCTACTATAATTCACTAGTAGACAAGCCAATCCCGTAGTTCGGAACTGCTAGTAGCGGACTACCAAAAGAATGAAGGAAAGAATGCGGAATTGATGTAATAAAAGACTAACATACATAAAATAATCTTAAAACCTGGTGGAATCAGTACAAGAGCTTCTAATATAAGAAGGATACAAATGAGGTACTAAATGGATATACAGATACAACCATCTCTGAATACAACATAAAGACTAGTATAGTACATAAGACGGAGGAAAGTAATACTCCAGACGTTAGGAGCTCACCCTATATCTCTAAACTATGGCTGCTCCTCACAACACACATAACATTTACGATAACCCGTACTATCATTTGCAGGCTGCAGAACTGTAGTATGAGTACCAAATACGTGGTACTCAGTAGAAAACTGTCAACTGAGCTCCAAAGATAATGAAGATGTGTACAACATATAAACAAAAATAAAGTCTAAACCCAAATATCCAGCAACCACATAATAAAGCTAGTGTTATAGCAAGGGCGAACTATCCTACTCATATCCAAGAAACTAACATAATAAGGCTAAAGAAGTAGTAAGGATAAACTTTCCTATTCCAGCCATACTTACTAATCTTAACACTATACCGTATATCATCGACTAATGTATGAATAAAGGGCGAAAAAAAGGATATACAACAATATAAAAGGCTAAGTAGTGAATATAAAATCTGAATAAATAAAGGAAGAGAGGGACATGCGGTAATACTACAGCTACATATAAATAGATATACACATATGTATAAATAATCTCAATTCAAGGTACAACTTAAATCATCAGACAAGCATCTTAAGACCTCATAATCATAGTAGGAACTAGTGCTAGTATACTCAGAATTTCTAATCCATATGTCTAATCATGAGTTAATCATGCATAATAATATAATCATAAGATGAAAGAGACAGAATCGTACCTTAAATCTCTATATTATATCATTAACAAAGCTGGCACAAACTAGCCATAACAATGATTATAAGAATAATAATAACAATAGTAACGACAATGTGAGTAATTGGCCAGTCTAGAAAAATAATATCTAATCGAGCCTTTCATGAACCCCCACCGTTATAGGCTCAGAAGGTTCAATCAACATACAACACACCATAAATGCTACTCATCAGTCGTACCTATGCTAACCTCATAGGGCTGATAGATATAGGCGCATACTGGTGATAGGCGATGCACATGTAAGAATGAATGTCATGACATAATCCATAATACCATAACCGACCTACATACTACAAGGCAACCCTGTGTATATACCTCATCTAGCTCAACATATCATAAAGGAAAAACCTACGACGACTACCTTTTTCGACATAATAACTCACGGACGAATGGGCCTCTAGGGGGTTTGGGAGTATCTATATACACCAACCTAGTCTCGATCCAGGATTTTCAATCATCACCAACACCATCAACATAATCAATAGTATCAACATTGTTAATATCATCAACATCATCAAGAGTCTAAAATCATACCCAAATCAAGAATCTACCTAGCCTAAACTCAACGTCCCAAAGTTGATAGTATTGTTAGAATTCTCATCCGAGGTCATCTACTAGGAATTTTGGTTCGAGACCAAATCCTAAACAAAAAAAGTTCTAAAATAGAAAAATGAGCCTAAAATCCAAATAAACTATTCGATCACCAAGCCGATTGTTCCGACAAGTCATAAATATCTTGTACCTGCTGTGGGGAGGCTCAAAACTTTGAAAATTTATGCATATTAAGGAAATAAACTGGAGGGTCATTACAATATCCACTACTAAAAGGATATTTGTCCATAAAAGTCAATGGATAGAAAGATCACAATAGCTTAAAAGGTGAGGTACTGAGCCCGCATATTCCGAACATGACTTCCTAGTAACCTC
This sequence comes from Capsicum chinense, assembly GCA_026120095.1. NCBI lineage: Eukaryota > Viridiplantae > Streptophyta > Magnoliopsida > Solanales > Solanaceae > Capsicum > Capsicum chinense. Next base: position 90,676,950 of record JAPEIP010000009.1, read on the forward strand.
TAAGATGAGAGGACACTTTTGAGAGATTTTACCACTGGTATCTTTTTTTCAACCAACTTTCTCACTTTACTTTCAAATAGCCAAAACTCCAACTCCACCACCAACTGGTCTCCAACCGAACTGAAGGAGGCTGATGCATGCAAATTCAAACCATGATACACTAATGCCATCTCAATACCTACACAAATCAATAAAGGCTTATCTAAGCCAAAAGAAAACCAAGGCATAAGTCATACAACCAACTCCAATTAAAATATACCCTTCTTTTGCCATTCCAAACCTGCTAATACTCCAAACCAAGCAAAAAGTCACCTAAGTCCTATCTGTACAGTCTTATCACGCTAACATAAAACAAACTAAAGTTGATCCATAAAAAATCATACTGGCAAGTATGAGAATAAGATCATAAGGCTTCACTTATGCATACAAATAGAGATAACAAGGTCTGCAATCTATGCCAATGCTTCAACTGGTCTGGATAATCCTCAAAACTGCCAGTCAAGATTCTAAAGTACAACCACTCACCACTGAACAATCCACTCGAGACTATCACATCGATTAAAAATAAAACCAAGTTGAATCCCACTCAAGCATACTGCTCTCCCTGAGTATATCATTTAAGAATCTCAAAGAAAACTAAAGATTTGAGGTTAAAGATGAAGGAACCAATGCTGAGTCCATGGGCTATCATCTGAACACCTATCATCTATAATCCATCTAAAGTCGAGAAGGCTGAATAGGTAACCACGGAGTAAGCTCAATAAGCCTATAGATGAAATCCAAACTGAGATGAATCTAAAATGAAGGTTGCACTTAAGCTCTATAACTCTAAGCTGAAATCTCAACACCAAGGCTGAATCGCTCGATCTCAAATACCCAAAACCAAACATAAAGATGGGTAGGCATTCATACTCCAAATCTATAATAACTTCCAAATCGCCATTCCAAGGCGTCAACTCAAAAATTGAGCCAATAAGTCTATATTAATGTCAACTAATCAAATTAATTTATCCAAATCTGACATATCCGAGCTAAATCATACCGAGCCAAAATCAAAACATAGTGTAAGAAAAAAATCAGAATAGAAGATAAACCACCAATTGAAAATAAAAGTGTTCAACTCCATATCTGCTGGAGGGCATGAACTATCAAAGTATACGCAAGAACTCCCTAAGGCTGCAACTCACGCTAGTAATAGCAAGAACTTTAGCGACTTAGAGAAATACAACTGTAGCCAGAAACTAACCAGTCCAATACTCTATCTTGGCAAAGAGTGCTCATATGCAAATATCATCAAGGCGAAGCACTCCAAACAATCTTATTAGGCCAAACAAACTTTAAAATAGGGATTTCCTATATCCACCTAAGTAGGACAATCATAGCTCAAACAGACCATGAATCACCTCATTAAGGAAGAAGGTACCAAGCTTGACACCTATGTCAAGGTCAAGACAACATATCGAAAAAATAAAACAACAACTCAAGAAGCGGTCACAGGAAAGACCACCTACCTCTAACTCTCTAACTCCACTTTAGATAAGAACTACATTATGGCAAGAAAGGAGCATCCAATCTCCACACTTGTATCAAGTGCAAACCATCACAATAAGATGAATCCAACAAATCTAAGAAATAAATCCAAGACATCTTCATATCAATATAAAAAATACTATCAAATTATAAAATAGCCATAAGATAAGAATAAATCCTAAACTGGTCGATCTAAAAAATGGGCTATATAGAGAGGGATAGCCAAAATAAAAGCCTTTGTAATCCAGAATGCAAGTCTAAGAATCCCACACATCAGAATGGGAAATAAAATTAAATTTCCAACTATAGAATCATAATAGAGCCACAGAATGTCAACTTTTCTTTAATACCATAGTCTACTCCACAATCAACCAAGCATAGCCAACAAAAAAGAAAGACAATCAACCACACCTCGCTATAGAAAAAAATTATCCTATTGGGCTATAGCTACTCAAGCCAACGAATAATAACCATAAGTAATGCAATCCTAACTAGATAACACTATTCTAAGCAACTATACAATAAGGATCAATAACATTTAGCAATGATAACAATAACAACCACAATATAAACATCAATATAGTGAGTAGGCGGTACCAAAATGAAAATGAATATAAAGTACCACTAAGGGCCATAATAAGGCCAATATACCAAGGTAAATGGGAATTAAACCCAAATTCTACACCCGTAGGGGAAAAGCTCAATGTAGATCTACTTCATCCACTGCTAAAATAATCTTTTGCAGGGGTAGCCATATAATAATAAATTTAATAACAAGGCACACACCAACCACTATGAACTCATCAAGGTATATAATTATAAATGGGTACGAAAATCCCAATACACAGAAAAAACATAAATCCACCTATCATGGTGAAATCCAAAACCTCATGCCTGATGGATCTAAGAGAGAATAAATTTGAACGGGTTCAAACTCAAATCGAGCGACTAAACATCAACTGAGGTTCCAAGCACACGACCTCTAACTGAAGATGCCATAACATCATGGGGCTGATCTGAATGACTAGCAATCACATACCGAGGACGCTCTCTAGACTAGTGACTGGTCTCTCAATAGTTATAGCAAACTCCTAAAGTCATAACCTAGAAAAAGACACAAACTAAGCCCAAGTGGCTGGCAAACTAATGTTGAGAGCACTCTCTACTACCATGATAAACTTTCCCACAATCATAGCATTCCTTAAGAACTCTAGGTTGGCAAGGAATACATGCTAACTCTATCGAATCAACTAACTCATGTCTGGGGCATTCTTTGAACCAATGACCCATCTCACCATGATAGCAATAAGCTCCTGGAGTACACCGAGATACTACCCCTTTTAATCATAAATGGCCTTCACAGCCTGAAGACCCATACCAAGAAATTTGCAGGGTTTGATGGGAACTCCACTCGTTATGATTACTATGACTAATCTGAGAGCAACCCATAGTCTGAAATGCTACTTTCATAGAATTGATAGGCCACAAGTGAAGCTGACCTCTACCGAAAGGATTCTTACTCTTGGATGAAATACTAATAGTACTATACTAATGGCATGGTCTCTTACCGCTACCTCCATAAGTCTCAATGCATGCTCTCTTTGTAGACCTTACATAATTAACAATCTAAGAGAAGGAAAACCCTACTACTATTAAGTGCTCCAACACCAAGTAGAGTGACAACATTAATCCTCAAATAAATCAATGCATCATGTCTTAGTCTGGAGGATATAACATAAAACTATACTTCGCCCACTTAAAAAACCCAATCTTATACTCAGAAATTGATAAAGTACCCCAATAAACACCAACAGGCCTAACTGCGATCAAGAACTACTCAATGAACCGAATGTTATTCCTGGTTGTAAGATGTCTACAATTAGAATCAGGATCCCTAATGCTAAACCTCGAAGGGTTGAAGTAGTCACGAGCTCTACTGGAGCCTAAACTAGCCCAAAATCCTTTGGCTAATGCTAAAGATCTTTTATATCCATCTCTTACTCTCTAGTCTGATGCTATCCTAAAGCTCAAAAAATATATGTTTAAGTCTTGTCTGCATCTATAAAAAATACCATATCATTCATTTGGGACAAAATAGACTCAACGAATGTGCTTGTGAATCATAGCAATACAGACACACGACATAGAGTCTAGAAATGAATTTTCTAAGAATACCCTGTAACCTCCCAAAGATAGGTTACAGACATCTCTGCACCAATCCGAGGGACTCTACTAAACACTTAGATTTTGTACTGATACACTGGCGAACCTAGGCTCAGATACTAATTTGTCACGACCCAATTTCTCTGGTCATAATGGCGCCTACTATAACAAACTAGTAGGCAAGCCACTCTCGTAGTTTGAAACTGCTAGTAATAGACTACCAAAAGAATGAAGGGAAGAATGTAGAATATATGTAATAAAATACTAACATACATAGGATAATCCTAAAACCTGGTGGAATTAGTACAAGAGCTTCTAACATAAGAAGGATACAAATGAGGTACTAAATATATATACAGATATAACCATCTCTTAATACAACACAAAGACTAGTCTTGTACATAAGAGGGAGAAAGTAATACTTCAAACTATAAGATCTCACTCCATGCGTTCGATATGGTATCTCCACACAATACACACAACACCAGTGATAATCTGTACTATGATCTGCAGGCTGCAAAAGTGCAGTATGAGTACCAAACATATAGTACTCAGTAGGCAACTGCCGACTGATCTCCAAAGATAATGCAGATATATACAATACATAAATAGAAATAGAGTCTAAACTTAAATTTCTAGCAACCACATAATAAATTTATCCATATAGAAAAGGCAACCTATCCTCCTTATATCTAAGAAACTAACATAATAATGCTAAGGAAGTATTAAGGATGAACTATCCTATTTCAGCTATACACAGAAATGTCAACACTATATCGTATATTTCGGCTAATATACAAATAAAGGGAGAAAGAAGGATATATAATAATATACAATTCCAAGGAATGAATCTACAATCTAAATAAATGAAGGAAGTGAAGGATATACAGTAATACTATACCTGCATATAAATAGATATACACATATGTATAAATAAAAATAATTCAAGGTACAACTTAAATCATCAGACTAGCATCTTAAGACCTCATAATCATAACAAGAACTAGTACTAGTATACTCAGGGTTTCTAAACCATACGTCTAATCATGAGTTAATCTTTCATAATAATATAATCGTACAATGAAAATTCCAAAATCATACCTCAAATCTCAATACTGGATTGTTAACAAAGCTGCCATAAATTATCCATAATAGTGATCATAGCATTAATAATAATAATAGAAATAACATCGTGAGTAACTAGTTAGTCTAGGCAAACAATACCTATCCAAGCCTTTCATGAACCCCAATTACCCTAGGCTAAAAAAGTTTCAATCAACATACAACATACCGCAAGTCATAATCACTCATACCTATGCAACTCCCCATAAGACTGATAGATATAGACACATACTGGTGATAGGTAATGTGCATGCAAGAATAAATTTTAAGACATAATCCATAATATTATAACTGACCCACATACTATAAGGTAACCCATTATCTATACCTCCTTCAACTCAACAACTCATAATGGAAAGACCTATGACATCCACCCTTCTTTGGTAAAATAAGTTACAGATAAAGGGGCCCCTAAAGGGTTCGGGAGTACCATATACATCAACCTACTCCAAATATATGATTTCCAATCATCATCAACATCATCAATATCAATAAGATCATCAATATCATCAACATCATCAATACCATCAATATTATCAACATCATCAATATCATCAACATCATCAACATTATTAATATCATTAATATTATCAATATCATCATCCTTCTTTATACAGTACCAGAGAGATATGTGTGTATATATAATATATATATATAATAAATGCACAAACTTGAGCTATGGATAAAAGAGTTTAAAATCCATAAATCATTGCCTGGGGTAAACTCTAAGACTAAATCATCATAAAGGTACAAAAAGGATCGAAATCTCTCATAATCATAGTAATAATGGTATCAAATCACAAACCAAAATCTACCTCAGTCAAATCTTTAAAACATTATTTTCAATCTGATTACACATGTCATCCATTAAGATGGTATGATTCCTATTATGTATAAATTTATTTTTAAGGTGAAAAGTGAGCTTTAATTTATTTTTAGGAAAAATAGTAGTAAAATCATATTTTAGATGGAATCATGCCATTTGCCATATTTAGTGATCATGAATGTACCAAATCTATGCATGTCATCACCAATATTCAAACAATGTAATCATAAATATTACCTTGTCTACAAACCATAGCCATGTCCTTTACAAGGAATAACCATTTCCCCAGACCCAATCAATATCATACTCATGGCCTTGGGCCCAATAATGTGTCCCAAATAATTAGAATCGTCATAATCATGACCTTAGGAAGACATACATATCCAAAACCTATATCATTAACCATATTGACTAACCATCTCATATTTATAAATCATATCATATTTATAGGGCATAAATTATATCTTTGAGGCATATCACATCTATAGGCCATATTATCTCTATAAGGCATATCATATCTATAGTCCACCTTATATCTATAAGCCATCTCACATCTATAGGCTATATTATATCTATAAGATATATCACATCTATAGGCCATATTATATCTATAAGCTATATCACATCTATAGGCCACATTATATCTATAAGTCAGATCATATCTATAGGCCACATTATATCTATAAGGCATATCACATATATAGGCCACATTATATCTATAAGTCATATCATAAATATAGGCCACATTATATTTATAAGCCATATCTCATCTATAGGCCATATTATATCTATAAGCCATATCATATCTATAAGGCATCTCATATCTATGTGCCATATACCATATCTATTAGGCATATCATATCTATTAGGCATCTCATATCTATAGGCCATATATTAAAACTATATCTATGCTGATATTATTAAGCATATTGATAAACCATATTATAAATTGAATTCAAAGGCCATATCATAGCTACAAGCCATTAATCATAATCCAGGCTAAACCATCATCATTCACCAAGTCATAAAATGACCTTATAATAAAGGCTCAATAGTATCAAAAATATCTAACATATGTAAATAAGTCCACAAGGACTAACACAAGTCTTGTCTTAAAGCGGGCCAGATGAACCCACTTCTAATCCTCAAATTTCATAATTAGTCAATTTCTACCCTAGACTAGGATAAGGTGTAGATATTGACTTTTAGATGGTACATAGGCCATAGTTAGCTCGAAGATAAGAATTCCAAATAGAACATGATCAATTAAGTCAAATCCACCTAAATTATAATTTTAAGGTCACTAAATAGTCCACATAAGGATATTCATACTAATCACACTTCTAACACTTAAGTTATATCCTAACTCTAGAATAATATCATAATAATTCTACGAATTAACTCAACCTATAAAGAAAGCAATAGGACCCTAAAAGTGTAATAACCATTTCACCTCATGGGTCAAATTACTCATTGAATCCCCAAAGCTCAATAATCAAGACAAAGTTATGATGTTCTACCCATAATCAATCTTAACATTCGATTCACATGCAGTATATAAAACAAATCATCTTGTGAAGAAGAATAGACAGAAGCCTACCTTAATATTAAATGGCAAATCCTTGAATTATTCACCAAATGCACGTCTTTACTTTATGATCCCAAAATGCTGCTATATTATTAAAATCATAATCTACGCACCATTAGGAGTCAAATAAGACCCATATTGCTATGTAATAAGTTGGGTCAAATTTTGGGTCAAGAAAGGGCTTGCGGGGTGCGTAAATAGAATCCAAATTGATCTCGTGATGAGGTTCCTCAAAGGACAAGGAAGTTGTTGTCAAAAGTTGAGCACAAATGGAGTACAATTTGTGTATCAAATCAGCCCTTAAAGTTTAGGAATTCAAAGCCCTAATTTCTAAATATTTATCAAGAAATTGTAGGAATATTCCCATGAATTCAAAGGGAAATCACAAAATAATCATTAACCAAGCTCCCCAAATAATCTAGAAGCTTTAATCCAAAGCTCTCTCAACTTCTAGGGTTTAGTTCTCTTTAAAATGGATGAGAACATTGCAAAAATAGGCTAAAAAAGGGGTGTTTATACCTATCCCAAGAACTTAGGTGTTGCTATCATGACTCAACTATTTCTATCACGGTATATTGCAGCTATCTCACGAGTCGCTATCACAACAAAGGTATTGCTACCGCTGTACTTTGGACTGTACAAAGGAGTTTCTATTACAGCTAAAAATATTGCTATTTTGATACTTTAGGCAATACAAAGGAATATCTATCTCGGCCAAGATCATTGCTATCACAATGCACCAGACATAATAGTAGACTTAAAATTTTCTAAGTTTCCGCTAAGTCCTTAGGATTCATTCAAAATCTCGTATATGCAAATAAGCTATGTAACCCTATCAAATTCGATGTTTCATACTCAATGGAGCATTTGAAATTTCCATCTAAGGTCATTTTTATAAAAAGTGGGTCCTATACCTCATTTCCATTTTCTTAACTTCTAGACCAATAGCTTAAAATGAGCTCGGGTTCCTCGGGACACAAAGCAAGAGTCTACCTTAAGTAAAATCAATGTTCTAGAGCTAATGGTGCTGTCAAAATTCTCATCTGAGGTCATATACTAGGAGTTTTTGGTCTGATACAAAATCCTAAATAGTGAAAGCTCCAAACAATAGAAATGAGCCTAAAATTTAAACAAACTGTGTGATCACCGAACTGATAGTTTTGAAAAGTCATAAATGACTTATAACCATTTTAAAGAGGCTTGAAACATTGAAAATATATTTAAATTAAGGAAATGATCTGTAGGTTATTATAGTAATATTGAGCGTGCGAATGCGATTACAGTAACACCCTAAATTTTTGAATGTTAGATCCTCTAAGAGATGAAAAATTGAACTAGACAAGATGCAAAAAATAATTTCAAACTACTAATGGAAATGGATTTGAAAATGACTCATTGCTAGACGTCGTGAGTCGTTAGGAGGATTCATTGCCTTGACAATGGGGAAACCCAGTCTTGGGTCCTTTGATAATGTGTCCAGGGTATGATTTTTTGTGAGACACAACGAGTTGTTATGAGAGACCCATTGTCATAAAAATAAAGGAACAGATTTTCGGTCCTCAGGTAACAACTCCAGGCCATGACTTATGGTCAAACATCACGAGTCATTATCCAAGCCGTGATGAATGGTTCTTATTTCTCTTTGATGTTTTAATTAGGGTCTTTTTGGTATTTTACTCCCTTCACACTCTTTAATATGACTTAAAAATACTCAATAGACCTTTTAGCCTTTAATTATCAATATTAACCTTAATCTGTTCCTTTATAACTCCTAAGACAAGAGATACTAGGATTTTACAAGGAATTCAACATTTAGGCTCTAACTTTGAGTCCTCTAAAATTTTTTTGGTATTTCAACCATGTTTCTCATCCCTAACTTATGTTTTTACATTGTTATGTTTATTTAATCATTATTAATGTGATCTAATTAATGGGTTTAAAATTGGTTTGAGGGCTTTTGATTGTTATTCCTCGAATTGCCTTAGGAAAATTTTAAATGGATCATTCGTGTTTTATTTTATGATTTTTGGAAATGAATGATTTCATTGGTATGAGGATTGGACTGGTAACATCGGCTTCGACAAATTGATAGATTTTGGCTTGGTATTGGCATTAACCTCAACCCACTTTGTGAACTTGGTTTTAAATATGAATATTTGCATAGTTTAACTTACTTTTACAATATTACTTTGCATTAAAAGATAAATATATAATAAAAATAATGTGGAAATGCCCTTGGTGGAAATAATTTTTATTTTAAATAGAACTTAGGAGTCAAATAGTTGTATAAATTGGTCTGACATATTTTAATTAGCTTACAAGAATATTGGTATGATGACACCAAGTCGGTAAATGCCTTAATGAATGACTCATAGGGTTAATGGTTGGGTTAGTTTTAAACTATTTTCATTTAGGATTAAAGAAAATTATGTAGCTCACCATGAAGGTGTAGGTCCTAGGGGGACCAATTCTAGAATCCACGTTTGCCTGGATAGAGGTCCATATGATTGTGTGCTTGGGGCACATATTATATTTTAGATGGGTATCTCTGTGGTGTCAATGGCCTTTCCTCGGTTTCCTTAGTTCTTATGGTTAACACCCATTGGGGCCATTTCAATAGGGAAAGCTGAACCCATATAGCCCAGGGGTGTCTTTAGGACAAAGAGAGCTACATAGTTTAGATTAATACTTTTAATTCTCATGTTCATGGATCTTGTACCTATCTTGACATCCTATATATGTATATATAAATGATGTCCATATGGTTTTGATTGGTTTTTAGCAATGACATTGTTCTATCATATTTCCTTGAGTTACATACTAGTGCTTGGCCCACTGACTATCCCTAGACGCTATATCGTCTTATGATGTAGGGTCCGAGGGCTTTTCTATTACTCTAGTACAATGTTAGGTTGTATGGAATATTGATTAAGTTACAGTAAAGTAGTGAGCCTACTACTTTCAGAAAGCACTACCATTTCATTAGTTTTTTTCTTCAGATTTTCAAAATTATGAGTTTTGTTTTATTATGGTTGGGGCATGTAATGACATAGTTTGGTATTTATAGTTTAGAGGCTTTCATGGCCAGTTTTGGGATGTTTTCATCATTGTGTTTTGACTCTTAGAACTTGATTAGACTTATCTTTCGTATTATATATTTTTTTGGTTGGCTTTTGCTGTTTACTTTTATTATTCTCTAGAGGTTAGGCTAAGGGGGTGGCCTTTGTCCCACGGTGGGCTTGATATACCTATCAAAATTAGGCCCTAGTTTGGGTCATGACAAGCTTGATATCAGAGAACGGTTAAGGGTCTTTGGGTGTCCACAAAGTTGTGTCGAGTGGAGTCCCTTTTTTGGGTGTGTAGCACGCCACACTTATAAAGGAGGTGGATACAAGGCATTTAGGATTATTTCCCTTTATTGTATTCTATTTCGACCTATAGAGTCTAGTTACCTTGAATCTTCTCTAACTCCTAGGTTACTC